>CM062814.1:561801155-563001155 GCA_031772625.1 Pinus tabuliformis | reverse complement strand
TGGAGTTCTGCATGTTGATTTTATGGCCTTTTAAACAAATATTTATTTAATTTTTGGAATCTTATAGTATATGTTTCCTTTCGTTTTATTTGTTCGGGGAATAGTGTTCTTGTGCATTTGTATTCTCTTGTTTGCTTGTGGACAGAGTCCAAACAACGGGTTTTCTGTCACAAGTTTGCTTGCATTTTTTGAACTTCCAACCGTGCTGTTCATGGTGAAGAAGTTTTAATAATATTTGTTATTTCGCAGAATATATAGAGGAGAATAGGGATTGTTTTTTAGTATAACCTCATCAGATCTTCGAGTTGAAGCTGGAGGTAACCGGCCTTTTCAAAACAGTACTAAGTTGAGAGATAGAAGTGCCCTAGGTAAGAGAGGAGAACACCCCTGTGAGAGTTTGATTAAGAAACATCAACAACAAAGCTGATCGACCTTGCCCATAAAATGCATTATTCTTGCTGCCTTTCTTAGGGTGTCTTTCAACCAGCCTTCTTTCCAAAGCACTGGACTACTCTTTCCCTTCTAATACAAACACTTTGGTGATGTGGGTATAAGCAAGGCTTTGGACTAGGAAATCTTTCTCTGTTTCTATATCTTTGATGGGCATACACTTCTCCTTTGACTCGTCCATATTTATCTCTAACCGCTTAACCTTTTAAGTTTGTTTTTGGGTGGACCAAATCTCGTTTTTCCTTCCTATGCCGTGTTGAGTTTGAAGTATTCCTGCTTTTTTATCTCACATGCTGTGTTGGACCTGCTCACTATAAGGTCTTTTTTAATTAATTCTTATTAATTTATTTAGCTCTTTGGACAATCTTACATTTCCCCTTCCCGTAGCGGTCTACTTATATAGTGTGAAGGGTTTGTGTAGTGTTTCTCTTCACTCAGCGGTGTTTCCTTTCATGCACCGCCCTTGCCTTCATATTCCATGTCATGTGGGTATATCTCACAATTCTGTAGGTATCTTTTTGCATTGGTAGCTTCCTTGTATTCTTCCCCTGTCAAAAATCCTTACTGATTTTCCATGTAATTCGGCCGGTATCCCTGTCAACCATTCCAGTAGTATAATCGGTTGCATTAGCACTAGAATTCCATAGAGAGCCTTCCTGAAATGCTAGAAGGATTTCATGATTATTAATAATATCTAATCAGGACATTGGGCTTGAGTGTTATGTGGAGTTCTATTAACAATCTGTTTTGTTGTGGGTGTGGAATAAGTTTGGATTTTTTCGATTAAATTGTTTTATAGCATGTTATTTATGCGCTTTCTGTTTGTTTATATTTGAAAGTAGGAAATCTATAGTTCTCTCAGTAGAAAAACTATGTTTGTGGAACACCGTATTGTAAGATCTACTAGAAAAGTCTGAATGTTTATTTTGTATTTTTAAAACACGAATTGTGAGCCAAATGGTTGTGATTCTCCGTATTTTAAATCATGTTTGTGTTCCTTAAGATCTCAGGAGTTAACACGTGCCATTGCAATATATGTCTTTGATTTTGCGTTAGGTTATGAAGAGGTTGTGAAATTTTATTTGTGAAGGAAATTGAAATGTTGTAACTGATCTGGGCAAAGTGCAGTCATTTGCATCGAAGTTTAAGGAGTCATAAAATAACCTCCAGTCTTTGTGATATTCCTTGTAATTTACCAAGGGAGCTGACAATGTCCTGACGATGGACCTGGCTTTAAGCTTTGAAACACCAACAGAAATGCATCTGACAATGTCCTGACGATGGACCTGGCTTTAAGCTTTGAAACACCAACAGAAATGCATCAACAATTGTGGATAACAATTGTGGATTCCGAAGGCAAATGAAATTCAATACCACTGAAGTTTAAAATATAATCATATTTTACTTAAATTTGCATTATGATCTTTAATTCAAATACTTTGATGGTAATGGTAGAGAGGAGTATTTTAATGTATAAATTTTTTTGTTTTTAAGTATCGGAGGGACGGAAAGGGTGATTAGAATGACAACATATAGTACCTTCTTCAAAGAAGTCCTCTATTGTTTGCCGCATGATTTTAATTTTTGCCGAGTTTTTGATGATTTCTTTTTGGCCTACGCCTCTCTTTCTTCCTTGGCCATTCACCTCTTTTCCGGTGAGGTGTTCGTAGCATCATGGTTTTCATTGTTTGCTGCATGATTTTAATTTTTGCCGAGCTTCTTGTGATTTCCTTTTGGCCTATTTGTCATATATATGTAAGTCATAGGTTTCAAGCAATTATATCAAAGGCAATTATGTTAGTTGTGGTTTGAAGCTATTATTATCTAAGGCTCATCGTGTCAATGGTGGGATTTCAGTCACATAAACCCCAGGGGTCCATGGGATGTGTCCCCCACCTAGGAATCACATTCCAACCATTTGAGATAAACCCTAGTGTTCCATGGGGATGTATCTCCCCACTTCGGAATTGTGATTCCTTGATTGTCATTTTCTGATGCTCCCAAGAAAAAGGAAACGCACTGAAACTCCAAAGGGGGATGTATCTCCCCACTTCGGAATTGTGATTCCTTGATTGTCATTTTCTGATGCTCCCAAGAAAAAGGAAACGCACTGAAACTCCAAAGGGAGTTTCCCGCAACCCCCAAAAAGGAAATGTTTCCTTCGTTTCCTAAAATATTTGACGGCGTTTCCTAAAATATTGACGTCAAATATTTTTAATGAAGTCAAAGGCTTGGGAGAGGGCCTCTTATTCATGAGTGGTTTTTTAGGTGCAATTGCAAAGATGTCTAAAGAGGGCAAAATTTTGAAGACAATTTGTTCAGTTTTAATCTCTTAGTGCGGCCTTTCCAACACGATTTGCCATGAGTAGATTATAGATGTAGCCCAAGATAACTTGATTGGTTTTTGGAGAATGCATTGGCATTGGGATGGTGCTTCAAATCTCAAACATCTAGCTATGTCGTCTCATATTGCTAGTTTCTCTACAACAAAGAGGAATTGGTCCACATATGGGTTCAACAAATTTGTTTTTAGAAGAGTGGAGAAGTTAGTTGCTGTACACAATGCCTTACTTTATTTTTTGAGTATAGGAAGACATTTGAGATTTTAAGGGGACCAACAACATGATGGGATGTTTTTGAGTATAGGAAGACATTTGAGATTTTAAGGGGACCAACAACATGATGGGATGTTGATATAGAGGATGATGCATAGGTAGATATGGAGGGGTTTGATGAGACACAGATGGGTTTGGTTGGATAACTTGATTGGTTGTTGGAGAATGCATTGGGGTGGTGTTCCAAAGCTCTAACATCTAGCTATGTTGTTTCAGATTGCTTGTTGTAGATGTTTCAGATTGCTGTTTTTCTACAACAAAGAGGAATTGGTCCACATATAGCTTTATCCATTCTATCAAGAGGAACAAACTTATTTCTAAAAGAGTGGAGAAGTTAGTTGTTGTGCACAATGCCCTATTTTTCGAGCATACACTTGAGTATTTGAAGGGACCAACAACATGATGGGATGTTGATGAGGGTGATGTATACGTAGATATGGAGAAGGGGTTTGATGAGACACATATGGGGTTGGTTGGTGTGCCCCTCAGCATGTTTGAGGGTGACATGGTTGATCTTGGTTTATTCATGTAGCAGCTCGATGGAAAGGCTAGTGAGGCCTGGGCCATTACTTAGAACAATTATGTTCATTTGAAATTTGATATGTTTTTATGTTATCTACTTTTCTGTTTCAAGACTTTAGTTGTAGATTTCAGTTTGTTTTGAATCTGATATGTTGATGAATTATAAATATTTTGATGAGACACATATTTGGTAATGTTTGAGGGTGACATGGTTGATCTATTCATTTCGATTAGTGAGGTCCATTACTTAGTTATGTTCATTTGAAATTTGATAATGTTATCCTTTTCTGTTTCAAGACTTTAGTTGTCAGTTTGTTTTGAATCTTAATATATTTATTATAAATTTTCAATGTATTTAAGACCTTAACGTCCGTCCATGTTTTCAAATTCCATGTTTTCAAATTCCATGTTTCTTTAATTCCATGTTTCCTTAAAATTGGTGGGGAGCTTTTGTATAGGCTGTTATTTCTAAAAATAATTCCATGTTTCCTTAAAATTGGTGGGGAGTTTTTGCATAGGCTGTTATTCTAAAAATTTGTGAGTAGCTTTTGCTTAGGCTACTCCTGTGTATCCTTGCTCTGCTGTCTTCTCTGGGAAGCTTTGGTGGAACATTGGATAAACCCAATTCCATTTTTTAACAATTTTTTTTCTAGGGAAAAAGGCTAATTATATTTCATTAATAGAATGATGCCAATTTACTTTTTGCATTTACATGTCTCAACTTGTATTGAGAGGTCACTGACATCATAGAGAGTTTCAATATATAGAAAAAACAGCCTTAATTAGAAAAACAAAAAGCCTTAATTAGAAAAACAAAAACTAAAAAAACATACTGGAACAGCCTTAACTAAAAAACAAAAAACTAGCCTTAACTAAAAAACAAAAAACTAAAGAAAACATACCGGAACAGCCTTAACTAAAAAACAAAAAACTAAAGAAAACATACCGGAACAGCCTTAACTAAAAAACAAAAAACTAAAAAAAACATACTGGAAGATGTTTGATCATCTTTGATACAAAGAATCAAAGAAAATTTTGGAAGTCCGTTTGAACATTGTGGATAAAAAAATCAGACAATTTTGATATATTTTGCTGATAAAGTGAATAAAGCTAAATAACGAAAGCCTACAGAGATAACAAAATAATATCTAGAATTGGTACAAGGAGGTCTTGACATTGTTGCTTCTTTCATCCCATTTATAACCAAGAGAACCTCCATGCTAGTGCGCTTTCACAACCTTTTCCTCTTGCGAAACAAAGCATATATTTGCAAGCCAATATTTCAGGCAGATTGTTTATATCCATCTCCAGCCCCCTTTTTTTCTGGAAAAAAGAGAAAAAAACAACACTTCATATCTATTATCCCCTCGCAAAGCATAGCATATATTTGCAAGCCAATAATTCAGATACACATAACAACTTACACATCTTTGAAAATAAATCATTTTTAACGAAACATAGAAATTTACATAAACTTATAAATATATTGATCTAAAACGTATTCAATTTTACATAAAGTTACAAAAATATATATATATATATATGATCTAAAACGCTTTCAAAAAAAATTTGGGAACAAAGTAAATGGTTTTTAATCAAACATAATATGATATGCAACAAACCTAGAAAATTGTAAGCATAAGTAACAAACTTAGAACTTAGAAAATTGTAAACAAAAGTAAATCATTTTTAATTAAACATGGAAATTTACATAAATTTGCAAATATGTTATAAAATAACTATAAAACAAAAGTAAATCATTTTTAATTAAACATAGAAATTTACATAAGTTTACAAATATGTTATTAAATAACTATAAAATTTGAATTAGGGTTAATTATTTTTTGATTAACTGATGGAGATCTCAATCCATCAAGCTTGAGTAAATAAGGTAATGTAACTATAAAATTTAAAATCCGGGGTTAATTATTTATTTTTTGATTAACCCTTATGTTATAAAATAACTATAAAACAAAAGTAAATCATTTTTAATTAAACATAGAAATTTACATAAGTTTACAAATATGTTATTAAATAACTATAAAATTTGAAGCAGGGTTAATTATTTTTTGATTAACTGATGGAGATCTCAATCCATCAAGCTTGAGTAAATAAGGTAATGTAACTATAAAATTTAAAATCCGGGGTTAATTATTTATTTTTTGATTAACCCATGGATATCTCAAGCTTGAGTAACGTAACTGTAAAATTTAAAATCCAGGATTAATTATTTTTTGATTAACCCATGGAGATCTCAAGCTTACCAATTTAAATTAAAATCCAGGACTAATTATTTTTTGATTAACCCATGGAGATCTCAAGCTTGACCAATTTAAAATCCAGGACTAATTATTTTTTGATTAACCCATGGAGATCGCAAGCTTAACCAAATAGGGGATTTAAACCTTGAATATTGAGATTTACTTCATAGCATAAATAAGTACCAATTAAACTATCACACAAAATATAAATGATACTTTGATATTTGATAATTATAATTAAGATTTACTTCATAACATAAATAAGTACCTCATAGCATAAATAAGTACCAATTAAAATGTCACACAAAATTGACCAAATAGGGGATTTAAACCTTGAATATTGAGATTTACTTTATAGCATAAATAAGTACCAGTTAAACTATCAGACAAAATATAAATGAAACTTTGATATGCAATAATTATAATTAAGATTTACTTCATAACATAAATAAGTACCAATTAAACTATCACAAAAATAAATGAAACTTTGATATTCAATAATTATAATTAAGATTTACTTGCTTCATAACATAAATAAATAAGTACCAATTAAACTATCACAAAATTAACTTCATAACATAAATATTACAATAAACTATCACATGATTTACTTCATAACATAAATAAGTACCAATTAAACTATCACAAAAAATAAATAAAACTTTGATATTCAATAATTATAATTAAAATTTACTTCATAACATAAATAAGTACCAATTAAACTATCACACAAAATATAAATGAAACTTTGATATTCAATATAATACATTATTTTAAATATTAGCTTAGCTTAGCTTGCCTACACTTTCCTCAAATAAGCCCTTTGTCTTAATATTTAATATTAGATGCTTTGAAAATCCTATAAATTGTATGCTACACTTTTTTAAATAATAACAATTAATTAATATTAGATGCTTTGAAAATCCTATAAATTGTATCCTGGTGTTTTTTTAGGTAATAACAATTAATAACATAAATGAGTGCCAATTAAGTTGTCACAGGGACTTTGATATTCAATAATTATAATACATTATTTTAAATATTAGCTATTAGCTCAGCTTGCCTAATGCTTTTCTTATATAGGCTTTTTGTGTTAATATTTAATATTATATGTTTTAAAAATCTTATAGATTGTAAATGGTTTTTTTACTAATTTTTTGATTAACCCATGTAGATCTCGAGCTGGCCAAATAGGGGATTTAAATCTTGAAGGTTAAGATTTATGTACATCATAACATAAATAAATACTAATTAAACTATCACACAAAATATAAAACAAAATATAAATGAAACTTTGATATTCAATAATTATAATACATTATTTTAAATTATTTTAAATATTAGGTCATCTTGCCTATACTTTCTTCAAATAAGCCTTTTGTCTTAGTATTTAGTATTGATGAAACTTTTGATGTTCAATAATTATAATACATTATTTTAAATATTAGCTCAACTTGCCTATACTTTCTTCAAAAAAGCCTTTTGTCTTAATATTTAATATTGCATGCTTTGAAAATCCTGTAAATTGTAGACTGGGTCTTCTTATTTTTTAAGGTAATATCAATTACTTTTCCCATGCTTCATAACATAAATGAGTGCCAATTAAGCTGTCACAGAAAATATACGAGACTTTGATATTCAATAATTATAATAAATTATTTTAAATATGAGCTATTAGCTTAGCTTGCCTAATGCTTTCCTCATAGGCTTTTGTCTTAATATTTAATGTTATATGCTTTAAAAATCTTATAGATTGTGAATGGTTTTTTTTGACTAATTATTTTTTATTAACCCATGGAAATCTGGATGCTTAACCAAATAAGGGGTTTAAACCTTAGATTCACTTACTTCATAACATAAATAATTAACAATTAAATTATCACACAAAATATAAATGAAACTCTAATATTCAATAATTATAATATATTATTTTAAATATTAGCCTACACTAAATGAAACTCTGATATTCAATAATTATAATATATTATTTTAAATATTAGCTTAGCTTGCCTACACTTTTCTTAGATAAGCTTTTTGTCCTAATATTTAATATTACATGGTTTGAAAATCCTATAAATTATAAACTAGAGTTTCTTAATTTTTAAGATAATATCAATTACTTTTCCCATACTTCATAACATAAATAAGTGCCAATTAAACTGTCAGAAAATATACATGAAACTTTGATATTCAATAATTATGATACTTATTTTTTTAAATATTAGCTATTAACTTAGCTTGCCTTGCCTAATGCTTTCCTCGGATAAACTTTTTGTCTTAATATTTAATACTATATGCTTTAACAATCTTATAGATTGTGAATGGTTTTTTTAAAAGTAATATCACGCTTTCCTCATATAGGCTTTTCCTCGTACAGGTTTTTTGTCTTAGTATTTAATATTTTATGCTTTAAAAATCCTAGATTGTGGTTTTTTTTTTTCTAAAAGTAATATCACTTACTTTTCCCAACCTGTTGGGGTGATAATATTCTTACTTGTTCAAAGCTATGTTGGGGTGATAATATTCTTACTTGTTCTCCATAGCTTTGAACAAGTTGTATTTTGTTTAAAATGAAATAATATTTTGGTTTTTATTTGAATGAATTTTTTTAAATTTAATTATATTATATTTATTTGTTTTTGATTTTAATAATTATTAAAATAATATTTTGGTTTTTATTTGAAATAATATTTATTTTGTTTAAATAAATTAATATTTTGGTTTTTATTTAAATGATATTTTAAAAATGAAATAATAAATAAATAAATATATTATATTTGTTTTTGGTTTTATATTAACTAGCACAACTATATTAGTAAATATGATTGATATATGTGAAAAGCATCATTTATATGTCAATCAATTTTTATAATAATATTCAACATAATTTAATATTATTTGTTAATATTAATATTATTTATATTAAAATGTTAATATCATTATTAATATTAATTTTATATTTATTCACATTAATAATAATATATTTATTCACTCTTTTTTTTTTATGTTTATTCATTTCCAACCTTTCATGATGTTATAAAAGACTTCAAAATACATAGAAAAAATATGATCAAATTGTGCATCTTAAATGCATATTCTAATGTCCCCTTGGGGTAGCTCAAGCGGCGATGGCCGTGGAAGTGAAGTCTTAGCGAACCGGATATCTTGGGTTTGAATATTGTGCTACCCTCCCCTCCCCTCTAGCGAGGTGAATAATGGACATGTAAACATGAAAATTGGAAAATCTTACCAAGTTTACAAAAAAAATGCATACTTTAATTATGAGATTTTTTATTTTTATTTTTTAATATTTTTTATTAAGTTTTTTAACAATAAATCTGTGTTTTATCTACATAATAGAATTCATTTATATATTCTAAAATATTATACAATTTAAAGAATACAAAATTATACATTTCAATTAAAATGTTCATGTTATTATTAATATTAATATTATATCTATTCACATTAATAATATTATATTTATTCACTCAATTTTTTTATATTTATTCATTTCCAACTTGGTATGATGCTATAAAAGACTTCAAAATACACATGGAAAAAAATATGATAAAAAATAGAATTCATTTATACGTTCCAAAATATTATACAATTTAAACAATAAAAAATTATATATTTAAAAAATTTTCATTATTAAATTACTAGGAAGAAAGTAAAAATATATTGTTTTGATCTCATATATAAGATAAGATATCAGATAAGAAAACTCCTTCATGTATTGTATACATGTATTATCTGCATCCTTCATCGAGGTTCTTCTCTCTCGAGCTATTTCCACATATGAATTATGTAACACTCTGCTCTGTTATATTTTCTCATCGAGGTTCTTCTCCCTCGAGCTATTTCCACATATGAATTATGTAACAATATGCTCTGTTATATTTTCTCAATATAATACAATACTGCTTTTTTTTTGTCTAAAAAAAAAGGAAAAGAAGAAGAAGAAGAAAGATATCAAATAAGAATATATATATAAAATTGTTAGAAAATTAAACAATAAAATTTACACCCCAAAATTTCTCATTATTGAATTGTTAGAAATTTCAATGATAAAAATTTACACCTCAAAAATTCTCATTATTGAATTGCTACCAAGAAAGTAAACGGCTCCGAACTCATATATAGGAAATGGGTTTTCACAAAATCAAAACTAGTAGGAAATGGGTTTTCACAAAATCAAACAACAAATCACCCTACCCAACAATTTCTTGAAATTGTCAATTAGTTTATGGATTCAATCATTTTAATTCATATTTCCACATATGCATGTCTAGCATGAAGGGTAGAGTTATACTATCATGAAAATCCTATAGATTGTGGATGGGTTTTCTTATTTTTTTTAAAGGTAATATTACATACTTTTCCCAACATGAAAATCTTATAGATTGTGGATGTGGTTCTCTTATTGTGGATGGGTTCTCTTATTTTTTTTTATAGGTAATATTACATACTTTTCCCAACATGAAAATCTTATAGATTGTGGATGGGTTTTTTTAGGTACTATTACTTACTTTCCTTGAAGTGACAATATTCTTGTTCTCCATAGCTTTGAACAAGTTTTATTTTGTTTAAATGAAATAATATTTTGGTTTTTATTTGAATAATCTTTTATATTATTTAAATGATTTTTTTTTTTTTTTTTTTTTTAACTAACACAACTACATTAGTAAATGTGATTGATATATATGAAGAACATCATTTATATGTCAATCAACTTTTATAAATAACATTCAACATAAATTAATATTTTTTGTTAATATTAATATTATTTATATTAAAATGTTAATGTCATTATTAATATTAATATTATATTTATTCACATTAATAATATTATATTTATTCTCTCAATTTTTTCTATTTATTCATTTCTAACCTTCCATAATGCTATAAAAGGCTTCAAAATACATACATATGGTAAAATATATGATCAAATGGTGCATCTTAAATGCATACTCTAATTATGAAATTTTTTATTTTTTAATAATTTTTTTTATTAATTTTTTCTAAAATTTGGTGGTAGATAATTTTTTTTTATAAATATTTTCTCATTAATTTTTTATAAAGTTTTTTTAACAATAAATCTGTGTTTTATTATCTACATAATAAAAATATTATACAACTTAAACAATAAAAATTTACACATCTAAAAAATTCTCATTATTGAATGGCTACCAAGAAAGTAAAAATGCATTGCTCCGATCTCATATATAAGATGTCAGATAAGAAAAATGGCTTAGGGAACTAGTAGGAAATGGATTTTCACATAATCAAACAACAAACTAGTAGGAAATGGATTTTCAGATAATCAAACAAATCACTGTACCCAACGTTTCTTGAAATTGCCAATTAGTTTATGGATTCAATCATTTCAATTCAGATTTCCACATGCATGTCTAGCATGAAGGGTAGAGCTATACTATCATGAGATTCCTTCTTGCTCGAACATTATGAAAGCTATCAAGTTGGAAGTTGGAGGTTTATAGTGAACCAAAGGGGACCATTAGAGACCTAATATTGGGAAGGAGAAACTAATTAATCTAATTATGGTTAGCATTACCAAAGCATCCTTTCAATCAATTTCAAGGCCAAAGAAAAAAAGAAAATCATGATACTTGCAAGTGGTTGACCCGTACTTGGGCTTACACATATGGAGTGAAAATAATAGATAGTCAACTTGTGTAGAGTATCGATTAATGCATATTAGATTAAGAGGTTCCCGCTGTTATGATATTGAGAAATTCGATTTGAGATAGAGTATTATAGCATATTGGAGCAAAGATTCACAGGTAGTTCCAAGTTCGTTAAACAAATGAAGTGACAATGAAACAAATGAATCGATACGAAACAAATGAGAGCTTGTGAATGAAAAGAAGTAATATAGGAAGCGACACCTAGTTTGAATTTTTAATAAACTAATGATAGGCGCAGATCAAAGAAATTGAAAACCTATTCACATGCTTTTTATGTCATTCGTTGGATCATGTATTAAACGAAGAATATTATGAGATTATCAAATCTTGGCCATTTATAATTTAAAAATTAGAAATTCCTCAAACCCAATTCCACTATAGACCATGCCTTCGGTGTAAATATGTTAGGTTTTGTGTTTTAATTTAGAGTATTTCAATGTTTCATGTATTTATAAATGGATTTATTTTTGTAAATATGTTTATATGATCTTTATCAATATATTTTTTTAACTTTCCATGCTTTCTCAAACAAAGTTCAATTTACAACATTTGGAAATGAAGGCAATGAATATTTCAAAACAATTTTAAAAAAGATCATTAGTGGAAGTGTGCATTGTGTTGTTATAAAGTGCTAAATATAAATTAAATTTTCATCCTACGTCATTGGATGCCCTTAATTGAAAGCTTTAAAAAGAGGAATCAATGTCTTCATTCACTACTTTTGTCTTTTGTGGATGAATTGTTGTATATTTCCCCAACTTGGTGTCTAGCTTCTACGTTGTAGTCTAAGAGACTTCTCAAATAAATGTTATCTCTAATTGAGATTGGTGCCCTTTTGTATCATCCCAAAGTGCACACAAGGTTTTCAAAAAACATTATTGTTACAATTTGTTTTTCAAAATGTTTCACGACGCATTGTTAAAAATTCAACACACAAAGGGTTGTTAAAAATTCAATACAAGAATAAGCAAGATGGAACATGGTGGGAAATGCATAAGCCATTGTCAACACTTCTATGAATTTATACTACATCAATTTGACCATTCTAGATTTTATATTTCATTGACAACTCATTAGTTGGATCATGACAACTCATGGCAATTGTGGTTTTAGATATTGTGATTGTTATGAATTTATAGTCTAACATCTCTTTTCTTAATCACAAGTTTGAATATTTGAACCAATAACTTGAGTATTTGTAGCAAAATTGTTGAATTTAGCTTTCATGAAAATATGTCCAGAAAACCACTAATATCTAATATCTGAAAGTGAATAGTTTTCATGTTTGAGTGGCTCTAGTAATTTTTATCATCTTCCCAATAGTTGATTTGATTTATGTTGAGTAGATTTGGAATTTCCAAATGTTGATTGAATTTTGAGTGTGATAACACTTTGAAAACTTGAAGCCTAATTATCATGGATGATATTTGATATTTACCCCGTTTGTCATGTGTAAGGTGAAAAATTTGTTGAAGGGGTTTAATCTTGAGCTTGGATTTTTTTATTCTTCAATGATTCATGGTAAAGGATTTAAGTTGGGGCTTTGGATTCTTCTGTTCACGATTCATGGTTGAAAGGATAAGCTAGATCTTTGGATTTTTTATGTGGTGGTTTTTGGATTGACCATTAAACATTTTCCATGTGGCTTATGGTTTACTAAACATTTTCACTTTGAAGAACCTGGCGGTTTTCAAAGACCACTAACCAACTTGCTTTGAACAATGTGACAAAGTGGTGGTTTTGTATAACTATTAACCAATTTGATTTGAATAATGTGTTGGTTTTGGTTTACCACGAATTGCTTTGATTTAGACAATATGGTGTTAATTTATTGCTAACCATTAGCTTTTTGCCTTCATCATTTTTCTATGTAATGTTATCTTTACCTTTGTCTTTACTAGATGGTAAGACTTGTGAAACTTCTTTATTTGTTGATTCTATTTCTATGAATTTAGCCATTTGTAATAAATTGCCTTCATAACTTGCTTCTCCATTCAACAAAGATTTTTATTAGATCAAAACAATTAGTCTTCATATGATCAACTATTTGCATTGTTGACACTTACCAAGATTATGGACATCTTTTAGAATTTTTGACAAATTAAACTGGTTTGGAGTAATCTAGGATATGAGAGTTGGTGTTGTTGTCATAGCTTAATGATTAATCCATGTTGTTTTTAGTTGAATGATCATCATTTTCAAGGTTTGAAAAACATTATGAAATAATCATTTCTTTTTTTGTTTCGTTGTTATTATTTGCATTTTGTGTTTTTTGTTGTGATTCATATTCAATCATTGTTTCTTTTATCAATTTACTACATGATTCCATCTCCATATGGTCTTTTGTATCACAAAGAGTATCAACTATTTGTATTATGTATTATAAATCGCATCAATTGTTTGCATAATTTCACTCGTATTACATCATCAAATTGTTGGATGTGATTGTTTGTATCACATATTGAATCAATATGTTAGATAAGTATTAGAACCTACATAAGTTGTTTGGATGAGGTCATTTGTATCACAATTTGTATTAGTTTTGTGTATATTAGATCTTCCTCATATTACAAATTGCATCAACCTTTTGTGTGAGATTATTAGTTGTAGATACTACATTAAGCATGTTATCAATTTGATTTTGTTTTTTTTTTTTCTTATTTTTATTTGAGGTGCATCAATTAATTATTGTTTCATATTTGTTTTGATCTTTGATGACCAATAAGCCAATATTGCAATTAATTTTTATAAACTTGTAATTCCTTGTTTCTTGAGAGACATTTTGTAAATATTTCCTATTTTGTTTATTTATTTATTTTTTAAAATTTCGCTCAACACAAGCCAGCATGAGGGTGATGATGTGATTGTTGAGAAATGTAATTAGCTTTGGTCCTTCATAATTTTTGTTGTACTCATTTCAATATGTATCCCATGTAACAAAAAAGAAAAAGAAAAGAAAATTATTATTATTAAAGCATGTGTTTCATGCTTATTATTGATGGTCTTCTAGGTAAAAGCATGTTTTTCGTGCTTTTAGGGTTTATTAGGTTTTAGGATTTATTGTCATGAGTCAAAGGAGTCAACATCATGTTTATAAGACCCTTTTGGGCAATTTGTAGTTGTAAAAATAATTATTTTTTAGTCTAGAAAGTCTTGGAATATCCAAGAAAACGATTAGAATGTGATATCAGAAGCATACAATATCGATTTTGAGCATTTTAAGTTGCGTTGGATTCAAGTCGCCGAGATCTATGCTCTGGCACCGATTTCAAGCACTTTTGAACACTTTGAATTTTGAGCACCCTTGGTTCACTCCTCCCCACTGGAAGCTTTTGAACCTCCAAAAGACTATTTTTAGTCATCAAACAAATGAGGGTACAATTCCCTCACCCTTCCAATCTCAATCCATTTGGTTTTGCTTGGATTTGTACCTTTGAGCCCCACATGAAGGTACTCCACGTTCCCTCTTTTTGAAGTTCTTGTTTTTCTGTCAAGGATAGTATTTTGCCGCAATTCTTCAAGAATTTTAGAAGAGAAATCTTCTATTGAAAGAATCTGAACATGCTCTCCTTGATCTTCAATCAAAGGAGGCTCATATAATTTCAAATTCTCAACATTAACAACTGCATACATTTGCATATATGGAGGCAAATCTAACCAAAAGGCATTATTACCAATCTTTTCTAAAATATTAAAAGGTCCATACCTTATTGGTTTTAGTTTTTACCTTCTCCTTTAAGCCTCTCCTTGCTAATGTAAAGCCAGACTTCACGCCAACCTGAAAATTATGGTCAACACGATGCTTATCATGCCTTGCCTTGTTCAACACGATGCTTATCATGCCTTGCCTTGTACTTGGCTCTTTTCCAACTGTTCTTGAACCATTTGATGCACCAATTGAACTTATTAAATGAATTGTTTGGCCTTATCAATGTCACTATGTCCATTAATAGTAACATCTTTCCCAAAGATAAAATCTAAAGGAGATTTTGGTAAGTATCCAAAGCATGCCTCAAAAGGAGATGTTTGAGTCGATGAATGCTTTTCCTAGTTGTAAGCATGATGAATGTGGTGTAAATGTTCATCCTAAACCTTAGGATGTTTGTTGCAATAACCACGAAGAAGATGTACTATTGTTTTGTTCACCACTTTTGTCTAACCACCAGTTTGTGGATGGAACGTTGTGATCTTTTTCAACTTGGTGTCCATGAGTCCCCATAAGCTTGACCAAAATTTACTGACAAATCGAGAATCTCGATCAGAAATAATAGATTTGGGCAACCCAAAATGCACCCATACATTTTGAAAGAACATTTGCGCAGTCTGTTCAACTGTAATCTGCTTTTTACAAGGCATCAAAATACACATCTTGCTGCAATGATCCGCCACAACATAAAGATGATCATGTTTTTTCTTAGACATAGGCAACCCTCCTACAAAGTCCATAGAAACACTTTTCCAAGGATGAGAAGGAACTGGAAGTGGAGTATACAATCTTAACTTTATATTGTAAAGCTTACTAGTAGCACATAAAGAACATCCTCTTACATATCATGACACACTTTCATTCATATGAGGCCAATAACAATACCTTTGTAATTGTGCCATCGTCTTGCCTAAACCAAAATGACTAGCAATAAGAGAAGTATGTGCTTCCCTTACGATGTTGACTCTTTCTTCTCGTGGAATGCATAGCTTGCCAAGATGATACAACATTTTATCATGAACATGGTAATCTAATTCCTCTACTTGGTTGCGTTGACTCAAAGTTGTATATACATCTTTAAAATTTGCATCTAAAACATATTGTTCAACATCGCTCTCATGCATGATAGAATTATGTTTAAGAATAATTGATGCACTAACAATTGGTCTAGATAGGATGTCAACAACTTTGTTATAGATACCTTTCTTATACCTGATCACTAAGTGGAATTGTTGCAAGAAACCCATCCATCTGAAATGTCTCGCTGGTTGTAATTTGGTTTGTGATTGAAAGTATTATAATGGTTGATGATTAGTGTGAATGATAATTTCCTTTCCCATCAAATAGTGTTTCCATTTTTTCACACTTTGCACCAAAGCATACAATTCTTTGTCATATGTAAAATAATTAACTATTGCACCATTAAAAGTTTCAGAATGGTAACAAATGGGCTTACCATGTTGCATCAAGACCGCTCGCATGACATAATCACTTGCATCGATTTGTATCTCAAATGACTTTCTTAAATTAGGAAGTGCAAGTATTGGAGCTATACTGATTCTCTCTTTCAATGCATCAAAGGCTTTCTGTTGCTTGCCTCGCCATTGAAAAACATGTTTCACACTTGTCAAGGCATGTAATGGAGTTGCAATTGATGAAAAGTTAGAAATGAACTTTCTCCAATATTGGGTTGCTCCCAAAAAGCTTCTAACCTCTATTACATTATTGGGTTTAGGCCAATCCACAATGACTTTGACCTTTGAGGGATCTATCTTCAATTCACCCCCTCCAACAATATGTCCCAAATATACTAATGAGGTTTTTCCAAATTCACATTTAGACATCTTTAAAAACAATTTTTCTTTCTTTAAGACATCTAAGACTTGCCTAACATGCCTGACATGTTCTTCATGAGTTTTGTTGAAAATCAATATGTCATCTAAGTAGACAATCACAAAGTCATCAAGAAAAGGTCTTAAGACATCATTCATAACTCTCATGAATGTTGCAAGAGCATTACAAAGCCCAAATGGCAGAACCAACCATTCAAACAAACCTTGATTTGTATTTGAAAATTAATTCCATATGTCTCCTTCAGCAATCCTAATCTGATGATAGCTGCTTCTCAAATCCAACTTAGTGAAATACATAACACCTTTCAACTGATAAAGTAATTCATCAATTCGAGGAAGAGGGTAACGATTCTTTACCGTAATCTTGTTGAAGGCTCTGAAATCCGCACACATGTGCCATGTACCATCCTTCTTTGGTACTAAAACAATTGGAGACCAACATGGCGATGTGCACGGTCTGATGATCCCTTCTCCATGAATGATATCCTGTACACGCCAATGTTTGGAAGAGGACAATCTTGCTGCAATTGGATCTCCTGTTGGATTCCTTTTTAAGGAGGCAATCCTTTAGGTTCCTGAAACATCTTATCATAGGATAACAAAATCAAATTGATAACATGCTTGAGAACAAATCAAAATACCATTTGTTTAAAGATGGGTTTGAGTACATTGTTAGAGCACATAGCAAGAAGTTGAATTCATCACTTGTGAATGCTCGAAAAATAAAGAGGCCTGTTAATGCTAGTAAGAATTTCGTGCTCTTGATGATCAAACCAAAAGAGAATGTTGAAAATGAAGCCTTCCAAGGAAATGATATGTTAAGAACATTGTCCTTAGGAGGGGTGTCAAACTTAAAATGTCTGATGATCAATAGAGAGTCCTCGATGATAGTGATGTCTTTGATGCCTTTCTTTTGGGCTAGGGAGATATCCATAGAGATTAAATCAAAATTTTGATAAAATTAAAAATGAGAATATTTTATAGATAGAGATGTGAAATTTATATAATATAAATAATATTATTAAGGATTAACATAGATCCAGGGGAGGCTTGAGGGGGAGGGTTTATCTTTTGCCTTGATGAATAAATATAGGTACAATATGCATGGGGCTTGTGGAGTGCTACTAATAATCAAGTTGATTTTTTAGCCTTGTGGCAAGGGTTAGAATTGGATATTTCAAGAGAATTCGATAGTTAATAGTGCATGGAGACTTGATGATAGCCATTCAAGAGGTAAGTAAGCTCAAAGAAAATTCTAGTCAATCTCATTCCTCAATTTTGCAAAGAATAAGTATTCAAATACCCAAATTTGAGTTTGTCGAGTTCTACCATGTAAAGAGACATCTCAACTCAAAGGCAAATGCATTAACAAAGAAAGGAGTCTGTTTTGAACAAGGGATATTGACTCGAGACGAAGGAAGTGGTGAGTATAAACCTATACTATGAAAATCCAAATCATAAATCATAAGTTTGATGTATTGAATGTATTAAAAACTAATAAAGGTGGAGTAAAGTGGCTGGTGGTATGACTACTTCATGTCATACCACAATCTTGTATTGCGAACTTTCAAATTCCATTTTGGAAACTCCTCTTCATTGTTGGGATCTTGGTTTGTGTGTCCACTTGGCCTGTCCATGTGCTCACAAGCAAGGCTAGGGACCGATGGAAGCATGTTCAACTCATTAATAAATGTGGGAGGAAGTTGAGGGATGTCGTTTTAACCTTTGAGACACAGGCATGCTCATGGTACAAAGCTTTAATGGCGATGGGAAATATTTGCAGTGATATTAAAACATAAAGTGAATGTTTGACTCAGAGAATTTACATGGTTGTTTGTTGTATTGAAGACGGTGAGCAAATTGATGACTTGGTGGGGATAAACATGCTTAGATATAAGGTATAGTCATTCATCTCAGTATCATCTGAAATTTGGTTTTGCTTCTCCATAGCAATAATAGGAAAGCAAATTCTTGTGCTGGTACAAATATGGAAATGACATTAAGCTTCAAGAAGGAAGACTTTAGTCGACATTTAGAATATTTCATGACACCAGTGGAGTACAATTTATCATTGTTAAATAGGCAAGGGGAAATGGGGGTTGTAGAGGTTAATGCTCAATTAGCTTTTCTCAATTAGAAGATTGGCCTTCTTCATGCCAATTGGATAAGTTCTAGTGGAAAAATGTTCTTTTGGATCTTCATCTTGCAAGATTGGAAAGCTTGGACGAGAATGGTGCTATAGTACTCAACATGGAAGGGGACATGGGCATAGAGATGAAGGTGCAACATGTTGTGGCTTCAGAACAAGTAAAGAGGGATGCTAGTGTGGTAGACGTGATCAAGGCTCCTGCTTCACCGCAAACAACACAAACTGTTGATGATACCAAAGAAATCGCCCTTGAACCCAACCCATCCAATGCAGGTTAGTTAGCTTTTTGTGTTAAATAGTGTATTGCAAATATGTATTATTTTTAGGAGTCTTTTGAAAGGTGCATAGGTGATACCAGTTTAGAGTTGCAACATGTAGATAGTGTAGTAAGAAATCAAATCATTTTTGGACATTTTCAAACTCAGTTGATGAAGATCTTGTTGCAGATGTAAAAGGTTCTAGCCTTGATACTAGCCTAAAATCAATAGAAAAAGCCTAACTATTTTGTTTAAAAAAATAAAAGTTTTTTCTTTTTTTCTTTTTTAAATAGATCCATTTTAACCATGGATCTACTAAGTGATGAGAGGAATCAAATTTATCGAGGTGTAAACATTTTCTCAAGTTTTTCACTCAAAAAGAAGTTTGCATCTTGAGAGATTTGATCCCTCTCGGTGTCTTGTAGATTCAGATTTAAGATGGATCTATGTCTTTTAAGGCACCTTAGGATGTCAAATAATACCAATCATGTACCATGCATTCTATCCTATTTCTATATGCTCCTATGATACTCAAAACATTGAAAGAAGACTTATGTAAAGAAGTTGACTTAGTCATAGTAGAGATCTGGAGGATTCTCCTTCTTCTGCTTCTTGTATTTTTCTTTCACTTCTTGAGTTATGTGAGCTTCTTCTCTTTTTCTCTTGTTGTTGTCCTTCTTAAGTTTGGGACAATCCTTTTTGTAGTGTCCATATTCTTGACAGCCAAAGCATTGGACTTTGGACATATCTCTGTTGCTTGTTCTTCGTGGACCAAATTTGCCAAATTTCCCTTTCTCTTGGCCATGGTAGCAAATGCTTGCTCTTTTGATCCCACATCATCCTTGGCTTTGAGTCTAGTCTCCTCAATTTTGCATAGAGACCAAAGTTCACTTAGTGGGGTAGCTTCCTTCTTGGCATATATGCTTGAATTGAAGTTTCCCCAATCCTGAAGTAGAGCATTGAGTACAACAATTGTCATTTATTTGTCAGACATGACTTCTCCTAGTTCTTGAAGTTGATCTCTCATCTCAATGATTTTAATGAAGTAGGGAGCTATTCCTTCCTTTGATATCTTCATCTTGTACAAATCATTACGTAGAGATATCACTTCTCCAACTGTGCTTACCAAGAATAGCTCTATTAGTTTATCATAGATTTCTTTTGATGTTTCAAATTTGGAGACATAAGGAATGAGAGAGTCCTTGATAGATTCTATTAGAATCCTTTGAGCTCTTGTCTCATCCTTATTGTACTTTGCTAAGGCTTGAGTTTGTTCCTTAGCAGGGATAGTGATATTCCCTTTGATGAGATCTAGAAGTTCATTCTCCTTGAGAAGTAAATCAATCCTCGTCTTCCATGCAAGGAAGTTAGTGGTCCCAACCAATTTGTTGCGTTCCTTGCAAAAAGATATTGATGTATGTTCAGGAGGGGACATATATATACTTACTTGATAGATTTTGTGATGTAGTAGTCTTGCTTTCTTCTTGAAGACTAGATGGCTTGCCTTCTTGTAACTTGATGATATTCAAATTGCTTCCTTCAAATAGACTTGCTTGATGATGGGATTTGCTTGGAGAGAAGGACTTGACTTGTAGTGTTTTTTCCATTGAAGATGGTGTAGCTTGATGTAGGTCCTTCTTTGATTGGATCTTCTTGTGGGTGCCTTTATATGAAACGATTCTCTTCTTGATTTAAAGTCTTCCTTGATGAATAATAGATGGTAGACCTTCTTGTCCTTGATGTATTTGAGACTTCTTAGCTTGATGATTCAACCTTGTAGATGTTCTTGAGATGCCCTTCCTTGATGTGTCACCTTATGAGTGTTCTTGAGATGCCCTTCCTTGATGTGTCACCTTATGAGTGTTCTTGAGATGCCCTTTCCTTGACGTGTCACCTTAGCTACGATACCATGTTGAAGAATCTAGGGCATCGTAGTTAAGATAAGATTCTTCTAGCAATGATGACAATTTGTGAAGCACTTTTTCTTTTTCTTGTTAGCGTGATATTTTTCTTATTATAGTGTATATTCTTTTACTTCATCAAACTACTATCAAAATACAAAAGACAAGAACACAAGATGTTGGCTCTCTGCCAGGGCAAAACCTCTCTCTCTTAGAGAGGAAAACCCTTCTTCAAATTTCTCTTATTGAAGCTTCTATTGATAAATGCTAAACCCTAGACCATTGACAAGAATATCATCCAAGCATAAGTCAAGTCATTGTCCTTCTTCTTCCGACACCTCGCCCTCCTTCCTCCAGTAATTAGCCCTTCTTCCGACAACTGATAGTAGTCCGTGTTATGCTTCTTAAGATATATTCCTCTTCGATACTTGGTAGCTTCCTTCACATATGAAGAGTACTTTATCTCTCCTTCAACTGAGCTCCTTCTTGAGATATAGTTGCAGGTATGATATGACAACAATGTATCACTATTTCTTCGCACGTGTGAGGGGATTGCTTCAAAAATATTATGTGTAAGTCCTCTTTCCTTCTTTGCTTGAGTGATCTTCTTCTTCACTTGAGTGAGAGGCCTTATAGGCCTACTTTTCTAGCCCAAACAATGAGATAAGTATGATTGTGGTGGAGGGATACTATGACAATAGAGAGATCCTCTTTTCCTTCGCACCTGTGACTGTAGTTGACCTTAGAACAATCCTCTAAGGCTCAATGTTCTTCCTTCCTTCTTTGCTGCACTAGAGGCTCATTTCTTCGTCCCTTTCTCACCCTTAACTTGTCCCTTTACTTCGTTTATTTCAGAGGTAGATTGCATTGTCATTGGAGGAGTGGACAACCTCTTATATATAGAGGTCTGTCCCTTATTTAGGCCGACTTGTAGAGATGAGGCCAACTTGTCATATATAATTCAGATAGCTTCTTTTAGTGATGTCGTTGCATGGAGGAGACTTGTGACTTTTCCTAGAGGTATTCTCGACTCTAATACATGTATATACATGGTGTAACATTCCCTTAAGGGTCTTCATCATTTCATTTGACTCTTTGACTTTCCTATAGCACTTTAATATGTGCTAGACCTATTCAATGAGCAAGAAACTCATTAATATAAATAAAAATAATAATATTTATTTTCTTTTATATATATAAATATCAAAATTACATTTATGAAGACCAAACCTAGTTACACTTTCTTCAACATGTTTTACTTGGATTTTGGCAGAGATTCCTAGAATATTTTGAGTTGTGAATATTGCTAAATAATAAATTTCTCCTAAGAAGAAAATTTTGTTGGGTTTTTTTGAAGGTTGGGTTTTCCAAGGGTAAATTTGTTGTATCTTTGATGCTTGGGTGTCTTTTTATGATCTGTTAGAAACATTGAGAGGGGGGGATTCAATATTTCATGATAATTCAACTTTTATCCAATTTTCACTCTTCTTTACAATGTTAACTAAAGTATTGATTAACTAGCAGCGCATTATGACCATAAATCTAATCATAAGTGGTTAACACATGTAAATCATGAGCAATATACAATCATAAATGCATTCTAACCATAAGAGCACAACACATCAACAAGTCAACATACCAATCATTACTTAGTGACATTGAATATTAGGTGGAAACCCAATAGGGAAAAGCCACCATTGTTGTTGTTGTCTTTGTCTTCTTATTAATATTTAGAAAATCTTCTTTTACATCTTACATTGGCCATAATCAATGTGCGGGCCTCCACCTCCAATTGTTTCTTTAGCTACCATTGGAAGGAAGCACCACTCCTTGATCGAATACTTTGGCCACCATCGAAAGGACGCTACACTCCCTCTCACTGAAGGCTCCAACCCTCAGACTTTTGTGAACCTCATTTCAGAATATTTCACACTAGGTCCATTTGTAACAAATTCAAATCTTGTAGGCCATGTTTCATTATTTTTCAGACTAAAACCACACAAACATTCTCGCTCAATACATCAATACATCTTACATACATCTCTGTCACAAATTCAACCAATAGTATACATAACAATCTCTCTTTCTCTCGCAAGCTCAATCACAACACAACCAAACCCTCTCAACATCAAACATTACACAACATAACTCTACAACAACATATCAACAATTCTCTTGACAACACCACCAAATAAACTAGAACAATAACATGCATATAAACCCTCTCACTTAGCCATGACACTTTAAAAGACTCCCCCATAGAGATATGAATCAATACAAAACACAAGATTGAGCTCACAAACTCAACCAACAACATCTCTGTCTCTCACGCTGAACTCTACATCACACTCAAGTTGTTACACAATATCAACTAATAGAAACCATTCCTCTCTATCATCAACTGGTGCAAGCTACTTTCGACTCCAATCGCTCTACCTTTTTGTCATTCGATATTCAAAACATACTATAGGAAGGTATCCTCTATTCTAGCTCTGATCCATCACACTTCTCTCGAGCTATCCATCGATTTCTATTTCTATGGCACAAGTATGTAAGCTCTATTTTTTAACTCATTGCCAACACCATACTCTGATCTCGTTCTGTCTATCTCTCAAGCTATGCACATCAACAATTACTCAACTCATCATCGCATTGTATCCCACAATGCACACACAACACCATTGTATCATAATCTCTGGAAATTGATCTCTTCCATAACCACAAACTACAGGACATATTGCACCATACACATTGATCAAATCAAAACTTGGCATATGGAATCCTTGACTCAATAAAATTTACTCCATATGCAGAAGCTATAAGCTTCTTGTTCCTCTGTCATTTGCACAAGTAAAATGAAATACACTTGACGCAATACTAGATTAACATATAGGCATATTCAACTATGGTGCCCAACACTACAACGATTTACCCAATCACACCTACAAGACAATGCACACTAGATGAGACAAACTTTGCTATATAATCAGATTTCCACCAATTTGTCGAGTACTTGTGCCAGAACAATTCAAAGAAACTTGAAGAAAATGGGTGTTGGTGCAATAGGCAGAATGTTCGACCTCCAAAAATGCGCACCCCTATTGCTCAATCAGTGCAATAGGCAGAATGTTCGACCTCCAAAAATGCGCACCCCTATTGCTCAATCACACACTATACTTATAGTCTTTGAAGGATCGATTAGATCACGTCGGTTCAAGTAACAATTATGTTTACATTTTCAACAACAAACCATGGCTTTAATAATAATTGTGTTTATACCATGAAGGATTGAGTCAAGCCATTGATCAATGGATAGGTTAACCATGAGCTAAAAAATATTAAACTTGTTCCATACAACGATTTAAAATGACCAAATCAACAATATTTTGCCAGCCACATCATTACACGAGACAACCCTGCAACCTTGCCACAACAACAATTTGCCCTTAGCCACAAGCAACAATCATCATCATCATCAAGAGTTGGCATCGTCATCAAGAGTTGACATCAATGCCTACTTGTCATTATGCCAACATGATCCTATTGTTATCATTGCATTATTGTTGAGATTGTTTTTGTATAATTGCTTCATGATACTTGTGATTTAAGCTAACTTGATCAAACAATCATTGGAAAGTAATTATCAAATTAGAAGATTGGTTTCACTTATAGAAAATCAACCGAAGATTGGTTTCAACTCTAGGAAACCTTTGAAAAAGAGATGATCCAAAACCCTAGTTTCATATTCATAGTTAGAGATGAGATCCAAAACCCTAGTTTCATTTTCATAGTTAAGTGGTTCCATTGGCGAAAAATCCTCTTATCAATTGTTGAAGTGAGCCCTTGAAATAGGGGATTAAAACCTTAGGAAATCATTAAAAAGGATTCGAAAACCCTGGTATTCAACCCATAGGTGATGCTTCTAACCAAAATTATTTGGACCACATAATGAATTGAGTAAATGAGATAAGATGAAATCATGATTCTATGGTCACAAAATATTAGTGATGCCACTAGCCGAAACATTGTTTGATCAACTGCAGTAAAAGGTGATTTGAAACCTTGATTCCATAGTCACAAAATCAATGGTGCCACTAGTGAAATAGAGCTATTGAAATTTTGTTGTAAAAAGATGCTTTGAGACCTTGGTTCCACATTGACAAAATCAATGATGCCATCAAACAAATAGCCTCAGATCAATTGTATAAATAAGGGAGTTTCACATCTACGTTGATACTAGAGGAGATTCGTGAGAGAGAGGATTGAATGGAACCAACTAGAAAAACCTAGTTGTTTGATAAAGAGAATGAAAAACAACACTAGGCTAAGTGCAGTGTACTAGAGAGAAATAACCCAATCACAAGAGCAGACCACTCTAGGTAACTATAAGCCAAATCACTTTTGTAAATAATGAATGAATGAATGATAACAAGATACATGAAATTACAAACGGGAGTTGTGTATACACACAACTCAAGAGTGGGGAATTTTTCCCAAGAAGGGTTATGGGTCAACATTGACTATGTCAACATTAACCAAACCTAGAAATGCGATAAGTGAATGTTGACTATGTCGTCTTTAGCCAATCCTAGAAACATATACAATAATGATTACAAAATAATGTCTGCGTTCACTGAAAATGAACCCTACACCATTCTCAAGATGTAAATTGTTATTTTCCATGGGTTTATATGACTATATATGTGTGTTTGAGTATTATTTTCCATGGGTTTGTATGGCTATATAGGTGTGTTTGAGTATTATTTTCCATGGGTTTGTATGACTATGTATGTGTTTGAGTATAATCTTACTATTGTTTTCTAAGGCACAACTAGAACAATATTTTTTTTCAATAGGTAACTACTTTTAATGATTACTTTTGACAATAGTTGTCCATTATTTATAACATCATCAAACAATTACATAAATGAAAATTACAACTATCAAACATGAAGTGAGCAGTAAAATCCACATTCAGACAATAAACAAGAGATACAAAAATTAGGCTTGAGGCTAGGGCAAAACCCACAAAGGGGAAAACCCAAAATTGCTTTCCTTATGAGAGAGAATCCAATGTCCACCAAAATATCCAAAAACAAAATGATAATCA
Organism: Pinus tabuliformis; assembly: GCA_031772625.1. Lineage (NCBI taxonomy): Eukaryota > Viridiplantae > Streptophyta > Pinopsida > Pinales > Pinaceae > Pinus > Pinus tabuliformis. Next base: position 562,974,620 of record CM062814.1, on the reverse strand, counting down.
TGATAATTGACCTAAACAATATCAAGAAACAAGCCTCGACATGGGTGCCTCCAAGAGGCCTAACCTACTTGACTTTTAGTGGAGCCAACTAGCATCTTTTAAGAGGCATAGATATAATTTTAAATTTCCAATTTTGTCATAATGGAAATATTTACCATGACTACCATATTTTTCAACACTCCCTCTTAGTCAAGGAGGTACTTTTCATTCTCTCTCTCAAGATCAATCTCTCCAACCAATCCATAGGTCTCTTAGCCCACAACCTAAGGGAGAGATCACCAGTGTTAACACAAGGAAAGTTGATAGCTTCAAACCAAACAACATTGTTCACAAGGTCATAACTCATTCCAATCTCTCACAGAGATGACTCATCCTTCCTGACCAAATCATAGATCTCACGGAACATCAAAAGAAGGGATGACACCATCAATATCCCTAACCATACCACAGGTCTCTCAATGCAAGAGATGAAAATATCATCAATCTCCTGACAAAGGGAGAGATGAAAATAATACACCATCAATATCCTCTCAGGAGAGATGAAAATAGTACGCTATCAATCTCCTTCTAGGGATAGATGAAAAAAATATACCATCGATATCCTCTCACGAGAGATGAAAATGGTACACCATCAATCTTCTTTTAGGGAGAGATGAAGACAATAAACCATAAATCTCTTCCCAGGAGAGATGAAAATAATATACCATCAATCTCCTCTTAGGGGAGAGATGAAATTTGTACCTCATGACTGCAAGCCTCAGAACCAAATTTCCCGACCACATAGGTCTTATAGTAACCTAATGATGCTATCAAACCAATGCTCCCTCTCAAAGGATCCTTAGCCACTTCGGGCTTCTTACATAATCATCAACTAGCTCAAATGCAAAAAAGTAGCCATGGTGGATTTTAGCACTTGTTTCAGTAACAACATCCAGCTATTCATCCAACTTTAACTAGAGCTTCGTATATAAGCAAACATCAACAACCTATTAGTGCTCTTTCTTATCTTAACGGGCCAAATCAACACATTAGCAACGAAGTCTTACAACTTCTTAAACAAGTATCCATGGACTCATATTTCATCATGCCACATTTTCAGCAAGTATTTTATCAAACTCATGCAATACTTTCGATCAAATCCCTCTTACACTAAAGAGGTTCTCAGTGTTTGTCAGAAACATATCATGAACACATGGCAGAGGAGATCATGAACTCATCGTTAGTAGACCAACATCTTCCTTTAAGACTTCATGCCATCTTCATATTGAATTTCGCGGGTCAAAACATGCTTCAATAAGGCAGATCATGTCTACTCCATCTGAATCAAGAGCTCATCACTATCTTGTCACTTTGTTCTTGCATCCATTTTCAATGGTTTCCACACATTGGCAATCTTCATTATGTACCTGCAATCATCACTAGGAGAACATTTTAGAACAAATATGACCAAACAAGATATACAAAGACAAGGGACTCATAATTAAACAATAATAGAAACAAATAATAAAAGACTTATCTCTTGAGAGTGTGCCAACTCCTCCTTAATCTTAACCTTCTTGCAACCAATAAACCTTGTCCACATAAACAAGACCATGGAGGCCAATCATTAGGGGAACAATCCATATCATCAAGAAGATAAATTTGTTAAGGTCATCCAAGATTCATCATCAAACGACTCCAAATCATAATCATTATCAAAGGAATCTATCTCTACAAGGAGTCAAAGCACATCATCAAGGAATCCATTCTTGTTCATGTCAACAAGGAATCTATATCACCATCAAGGAGACAACTTCATCAGTGTTATCAAAGAGCCAATCTTGTACATATCGTTAAGGATTTGAACTTGTAAGTCATAATCAAAAGACTCCATATAATCAAGAAGTCCATGTCATCAACATCAAGCATCATCATCATCAAAGAGTAAGCATCAAGAAGTCCATATCAACATTAAGGAGTCCAATCACATCATCCACATCATCAATGAGTCATACATCATTGTCAGCAAGGAGTACACATTGTCAACATCATAGAGTATGCATCATTCAACAACAAGGAGTCATATATCAATTTTTTTTAAGAATCAACATCATCCATGACATGATGGAGTCCAAATTAACAAGGATTTCACATAATCAACAACAAGGAATATACATCAAGAATTATATATCAACATTAAAGTGTTAGAGCTTCTTCTATTAATCAGACATAATGGTCCAGACTATCAAGGCGATAAACGTTTCCATGTCATCATTAAAGAGTCAACTTCATTAAGAGGCTCATATTATCCATGTCGTCATCAACAAGGAATTAGGGTTAGGTCCATTAGTCTTACATTTTTCCTCTCCAAACCTAACCTAGGGTTTTACAAATCATAGACAATCCAATGCTAATATTAATTAAAAAAACAACAAAAGGAATACATGATACTTATCTTTTAAGATCAATACAACTCCCTCTTGGTCTTCAGTTGTTTTGGAAGCCAACCTGCAAATCAACCTCAACATCAAGATGTTAGATCTTTCTAGGGTTATTTTATTTTATCAATCCACATGCACATGGCATTCATTTCTAACCCTTATTGACTTGAAAGGGTTCCAAACCCTAATGACCTCTTAGGATTAGACAAGGGCTATTTCGAATTTGATATCAACATCCTTGTATCGTAGGGACTCACAAAACCTAGGGATTTTCATGATCAAACCCTTACTAGGGTTTTGCAGATCCAAGTTATTCCAAGAAATTAATCATTAAAGATCACAATATGATCTTTTAGGTATACCACATTTCGGCAGGGCATTCACACCAATATGTCTTTCTATTCAGGTCTAGGGAACTTTGTACAAGTAGAGATGTATACATGTCTCCTTTCATATTGTAGATCCATCATTATATGTTACAGTGTTTTCACATGATTAATGTCAGTGGTCAATTCTATCTGGCAGAGGTAGAGCTTATCTTTTGACATTGCTTTAGCAATTCATTTCTCCATTCAAAATTTGGGCCTATAATCCAATATTCATATCTTTACATGACTTCTCTTTCAAGAGCTTCTTCTACAATTGCAACATTTATGGCAAGAGATCTTTCCATTCAATCAATTATGGTGGGAGATTTGTAATCAACACCTTTGATTAGGATTACAGTGACGAGACAACTATAAGGGATTTGTTCCTCATTATCCTAGATAGAGCTAGGAACATAGTTCAGATCATCATCATAAGCATACTGTCAACTTCCTTTTATCTTTCATACTTATATACAAGGCAAAAATTCTAAGAATTACAAAGAGAGTTCATCTCTTTTGTCATGTCTTATGAACATAGATCTCTATTAGGGCAATAGATTAATCCAGGAGTGATAAAGACTTGGTTACTGTCATGATTCTAGGCTTATACATCACTAAATACCTTTTCAAACTTAGCACTTGTAAGAGGTTTACTATATCACAACACTATCAAAAGAAATCACAAAATGCGAGCTATACCACAAAGTCTATAGGACATGAGATCGAGCCATAAATCACAAGTATAGTCCACAGATATATAATGCCCACTATAGAGATGAACCACACATTTGGATAGAGTATGAGCCATTGTGAACCATAGAGATAGAATTATGAAGCCACATAAATAATGTAAAACGATGCCACGATGTAAGGCAAGCCACAATATGAACCTCAAAGCAAGCCACACAAGTTAGCATGAGTCCCATGGTAGGATATCTGAGTTTGTGTAATGTATCTATGTTATAGAAAGTGAACCATATTGTAATATGTATGCCATAATGTGAGCCACACTGTAGTGCAAATCAACAAACCACATATGTGTTCGCATTGTAGAGGCACAAAGACATCCAAAATTTTTGAGCCACAAATCCTCGAACATAAATGCGAGTCTCAGTAAAGCAAGTCATTGAGTCAAGTGTGCGCTGTCATAGATGCGAGCTAACCCGGGTGTGAATGTGAGCCAATGAAGGTCACAAAGATTGAACCACAACAAGAAAAGCAAGCCATTGTTTGTGGGCCATCGCAGAGAAATTTGAACCACTGTAATAACTCACATCATACCTCAGAAATCATCATAGAAGATTATTGGATTCTCTTCACTGCTCAATGAACCTGCACTATGATACCATGTTTTTCTAGGGTATAGCTAGAACAATATTTTCTTCAACTGGTAACTATTTCTAATGATTATTTTTTACAATATTTATACATTATTCATAGTATCACCAAGTAGTTACATAAAAGAAAATTACAACCATCAAACATGAAGAGTAGTAAAATCCACAGTGAGACAATAAACAAGAGACAAAAATTAGGCCTGAGGCTAGGGAAAAACCCACAAGGGGGAAATCCCAAAAATGCTTTCCTTACAAGAGTGAATCCAATGTCCATCAAAATATCTAGAAACATAATGATAATCAAGAAACAATCCTCCACATTTTTTACAAATTTCATCCCTGTTTTTTCTCTTCCAGCTTGGAGAAAACAAATATATTGATCCAAAACGAATTTTCCCAAATGAGGAGCAATTGGCGTGCGCGCATGCACACACACACACACAGTCATTAGAAGGGGTCGAATGGGTGCATCTAAGGGGCCCAACTGACCTGACTTTTAATGGAGTCAACTTGTCTTCTTTTAGGAGGCATAAAAATAATTTTAAATTTCCATTTTTGTCTTAATGAAAATACCGACCATGGCTACCATATTTTTCAACACTTATTATGTACACTAACATGATTTGAACAAAATCCATTGCTTGAGGATGCTACTAGAAAACATATATCAAATAAGTATATTACAAGGAAAGATGGTTTGACTTATAATAACAGGAAATTGGATAATTGATTTATGGAAGTGAAGCGAATCAACAAATCTGATTTGAAAGGTGGACAAGAGGAAGGGCGTTGTTTTCTTTTAAAGCTAATGCAGAACTCAAAGCATAATTGAGGTCAAACTAACTGAGCTCTAGGCATCTAAATTTTATGAAATAGATCTTACAGTGGTAGAATAGTTGGATCTTAAGGACATTTTGACTATTGTGATTTTTTATTGTGGGGCATGTTCCCTCAAAATACAGTAGGTCTTGTTAGATGCCTCACAAGACAAAAGTATGGCGAAAACACAATGAGGTGGATGCCATTTCCAACTTAGCACTCCACCTCTTTCTCACGTAAATGGTATTCTAGGTCAAAGGATCTAAGGTGACACTGTTGTTGGAAATAGTGAGGGGGGTGAATCAATATTTCTCTTCAATTAGTTAATTTTAATAAAAATATAGAGCATTAATTTCTATTAGTATCAAATAAACATAAAGCAATCATCAACACCATTCAACAATGCACAACAATACAGACAATAGGCCATAGATTTTTTGGTGGAAACCCTTTTGGGAGAAAAACCACTGAACTCTTCTTAATATTTGTCTTGAATATTTTACATCAATTAAGAAGCTCCAACTTTCAACAGTTTCAACTCCAACCGAAGGAGGCTCCAACCACCTGGGTTTATAGGCCCCAACATGAAGGATGCTCCAACACTTTGTGTACAAGCTTTCATTGGAAGGACATTCCAATGCTCTACGCAAGGTCCAACTTGTCCTAGCACACCCTGCCACCTTGAAGTGTTCTCAAGCTCTAACTTGAAAGGGATTCCGCTCTCTTGCCTTGCACCACTTGCCACCCTATTCAACAAGTTTCCACTTTCCCCGAAGGCTCCAACCTTAAACTCACCATGGCGAACCGCAGGAGCTAATTTTAAGACTGAATCCACATGTCTACAATACAATATCATCAACAACAATGCCAATTCTTCTTTGCGCAAATGATCAAACCCTAGGTCAACATATGCATGCTTTTGTAACATTTTTTCTGCTTGAGTATGCACATTAAATCCAAGCTTACTTGTCATCAATCATCAAACCATATTGTAAACCCTAGCTTATTAGTTCAACATCATACTGACCAAAACAATGCGAAAATACAAAGGCAACACTACCACCATATTCCAATGTTTTGTCAATCAACACACATCAAACTTCAACACTGTCATTGTATTAGACCACCGTATATCTAGTCTTCACACACCTTTATTATACTTATCAATGAAAGCTCTCTTAAGCTCAAGATATTAACAACTTAGTATCTCAATAGTCAACTACACAAGCTAGCAATATCAATTCGGTTCTCTGCAACTTGAACAATACAACATGAAACCTTTATCAACATCAATACAAGACACTCTTTCTCATGTCATCAAGGCCTTAATGGCAACAATAACTTTGTTCAGTTTTATGCCAAACTGCTATGGTCATTGGTAACTTTGCCCATTAATATCATAGTATTAGTTACAAGGATATACAAAACAACAATGATATGTTATGCTCATGTGAATTCTGTTGTCAATTGAATCCTTGTTATGTATGGATAATGAGGTTGATCAATGACTATTGTACAGACCCTTGTAAGCATATATCTCACCGATTTGTACAAATTGTTTAATGCCATAGTTGATGTCTTCAAAAAACGGTGTAACAAGATGCTGATGTATATTGTGGATGCACAATCCTTTCCCTGAATAGTCTTGAAGATGTGTGATGTTGTCTTTAAATGATGAAGACACTAATGCATCAGAGAATACTTTTGCAACACATATTGTTGCCTTCAAAGTTTTCCTTTATAACACCCAAGGATTGAATACAATATAACAATTTAGATTAGGTATGTAACCTTAGCCCTTAGATCTGCCTTTCATGAACAATCTTTGCTCAAGTGTCAAATAGGATATATTCAAGGTAGGTCGAATATAAGAATGCTTCAAATCTGAGTAGACTTATTTAATGCAAAAGCAATCACAAATCTTGGCTTGAAGTATGCTTCAAGGAGCACTTACACTTGTTTACACAACTGGAGTATGCTTAAAATTTTGGATCTAGCTTCAGTCGCAATGATAAGGGCTACTAGGAGGCCAGGTGATTTAGCAACAAAAGTCTGTTGCAACTCAAACTTTCTCCATAAACCAACTTTGATAAATAAGGATCTTTGATGCACGCTTGATTTCCAACATTTAGGGCACAATGAATTTCACAACACTTCGAACGCAAACCCAATATAATCTTTCCACAATAGATAATGATACTAGAAGAGACTTGCCAGGGGTTTCCAAGGTTCTTTCCACAACTTCTTTAGATCTTAGACTTTATCTTCTCAAACGAACAACCCAAGAGTATTTGTCATGCCAGTGCACCAACATTTAGTCTTGAGGAAGCTGAAAAGTTACAGTGATGCACAAATCAGAACTACCTTTAAAACATATTAAATAACCCCAACGAAAACCTCAGATAAGATAAGCCCACATTGCTTCAAACGAAGTGATCATAGAAGGATCAAAACTTTTAGGGTCTACAACAATGAATTTAATCTGGTTATGTAGCATGGATTTGTGCCCTTAGGGGGTTGAAAATTTTAGGAGTGCTTTCCCTATGAATGAGAAATAGAAACAAGACTAAGCCTCCATAAAATTAGGGTTAACGTCTCCTCCAAAATTGCTCCAAGACAAGGCAAAAATTCAAATAACTACCTCTTGTCAGTCCAATGAGCAGCCCAGATCATCAACAAATTTCATCACAGGAAATGTGGGAAGATCCCTCTGCAATAAGAGTGAACAACCTCAGGGAAATTCATAAGTTGTTTGCCCAAAATCCATAGCCCAAGATAGAACCATAAACATAGAAAAACTTCCCACGAGATTTGACCTATCTTTATTTTCAATGCTCCACAAGGCCACAAACTTTCTCAGATCTATAGTTGCATGCGAGCTGTAACTGGAGGTGTAATCGACGTAGTATATATACTAGCTTGTGAGGTGTTTTAGGTGAGGTCAACTTGCCATTTAGGAGGGAAAATATTCAAATTTATTTGGAGCCAAAACCCCTTTCATAAATATAGGCCTACTTGGTTTAAATTTGGAATCCTTCCATAAAGGGTTTTGCCATAATAATATTTGAATTTAAATCTAAATAAAATCCTTTTTTATCCTCATGACTTGAATAATGTTCTAGCCAATGCTAAGCTGCCACCTCATCTCATTTTGGGTATTTTGATCATGAGAGGGTCACTTTTAAATTTGATGGGGCATATCTCTCAAACCGTGAGGAATCTTGTGAAGAGACATATACCTTTAGAAACAACACGATGAGGACTATCCAATGATGAAGGTCTCCAAAGTAAATCCATTGATCTTCATCCTTAAAAACTTCAACAAGTGTTGGGCTTCTAGGGATTCCTTAAGGGCTTCTTGTATATTGGAGTTTCCAACTGATGTGATCCATGATATATATTAAGAGCGTTCAAGAACTAACGTTGGCATTGATGACAACACCATTCAACAACTTCAATAGGCTTAATCAAGGTGCTCAGGCTAGGAACAAGGCTCAATGCTTTGTCAGGGAATAATGTACCTATGAAGGCATAATTAGGCATACAAGAAGGAAAAGGTTTGCTTGAAAGGTATGATCAACAATAAGAGAAGCAAACCTTCAAATGACCCTAAGTAGAACCCTTAATGCAAAATTAGGGTTTTGTAATCTTAGAATTTCCTAGGGTTGATGAAGTCAACCTTAGGGAAGCACTTTCAACCATGCAAATTGCTAGATTTTGATGTTTAAGGCTCAACAAAGTGAAACAACTTCAAATTAGTTGAATATCCAAGCCTCAATTGAATTTGGTATGAAACCCTTACCCTAGCAACTTGCCTTGAAACGCTGAAATTCTAGTAGAGAGAGAAAGAATTTTGATCACCATGATGGATGCTAGTGCCTTCTATCTACTTGGGTGAAGGAGTTTTAGGGATTTTGACCATGGAAATATCAAACCCTTGAAGGGAGTAACGGGGAAAATCGTAGGTTTTCACTTACTAACCCTAACTATCACTTTATGAGGGGATAATTTATACTAAGGAAGTTCAAGGCTACAAAATTAAAGAATGCAAAGTTTACCAAACATTTCATATAAATATAAACATTTAGACATGGAACATATAAACCCTAACAATATTCATTACATTTAATAATTATGAATAATATTTAACAAAAAGTACAAACAATATACCCAAGAACAAGCCTTCTTTATCCTAAAATGATGTCTCCACAACAAGCTTTAGTCTCTAATAGCCTAAAATCCGCAAAAGATCACATATATGCAAAGTAGAAAGCTAAAAATAGCTAGGCCAAGTTCTTTAAGGAAGGTCGAGTTTTCCACAAGTGATGATGAACAAAATGAGAGATGTGATCCTCTATTTATATGAGGTCTACATATTCTAATTTCTAACTAAAAGCTCCTACGCAAGTTTGATTTTTGAGTGGAAAAAAAATAAAATTGGGTTTCAAGCCAATGCACTAGCTTTAAAACAAAATATGCCAAGGCCAAGTCCACATGTGTGGGATGTAGACCTAAAAAGGCAATGATGTCATGCCCTTTTAGGGCTCCAAATGCTCCATGAAGTCAAAATGAAGGCTGAAAATGTCTTCAATGATCATGATCATTACCATTTTAGGAAAATCCCCAAATCATGCATCAATCATGGCATGCCCATCAATTAGTCTCAAGCCTAGCCTAGGGGCACGTTGGGTCAAGTGGTACATCATCAAGAATCCTCGATGCTAGGTAAGAGAAATCCAATGTTTTGGCTCTTTAGGGTGCTCAATGATGTATTTCAACTACTCCAATCATCAAAAGGGAAAAAGTTCTGCCAAAAGTGGGCAACATTGCAGTTGCCATGCTCTTTGGAATGTAATGTATGGCTTGGGCATCCTAAGGAGTAGGATGCCCTCATGGCCTATCTTGCTCTAAACCACTTGGGAAAACCCAACTCAAACTCAATTGAAAACAATTGTTCATCAAAAGCTGAGATCATAAATGCATCTAAGTGAACCATACCTAAGTGTTAAGGGCATATTCATACTTCAAACTAAGATCACATTTAAATATCTGACTAGACCAAGTCTCACAAAGGTGTTCCCCACATTCGTAGGGGTGGTTAAGTAGTCAACTCTATTAGGTGCTTCCAGCCCCCAAGAGGAGTTGGCATTTCCAAGGTCAATCTTTCAATCAATAGGTTTTGGTATAAGCAAGTGGCAGTGGAGGGAATAATTTTCATGGCCAAGTGGCATGGTCAAGGGACCAACTAGTGGGAATCCACATCATGAGTGTATAGATGTAATGGAGGGAGCAATCATGGATGGATGAGTTACTTTGCTCGACTTGCTTTTCTCACCCCTTTGGTGCATCTTTTACTTCTTTTTGATAGTACTTTGTGTTTTGATGGATAGCTAAAGGATTAAAAATTTCTCTTTATTTGATAGCATTTAATTTACCCATTACAATGAAAGAGTTTATCACTCATTAGGGTTGGGACATGCAAGGGTTCTTTTTGATGAGATGGAGCGTCAAGTGCTTAGAAACTCACTGATGGCTAATGAGGAGGGCAAATCTCATGCTAGGATTTTTCCCACAAACTAACTTATGTCCTGGCCATCTTTTGAATTTTGATCTTCTTTTTCTTTCATTGTGGCTATATTATGTGTTTACAATCTTTTTATTGCATCAACCTCCAAGGCAATGTTTTCCAACCCTACTTAAGGACGTGGATAAGAGAGTGCCAAGTCCCATTGAACTAATGAAAATTGAACATCGAAGAATGGAGATGGTATCAAGGGCATGAGGACGAGATGATTGAGGGGCAAGGTCTTTACATACATGTTGCTTTTTATTGAAGTTGGCTTGTCATGTATATCATTTATAAAATCTGAATATTACTGAGAGGTGATACTGGGAGGAAGTGAAGATGGCTCAAACAAATTAATAATCATATCCTCTTGATCATTATATGGAAAACAAAGTAAGACAAAATTATTGTTAGCATCATCATCGGTATCATAAATTGGATCCTTGTCAAAATGATGGCTACTCATATCCCTCTTCCCCTCTTCTATATGCAAAAAGTCACCAATGTTAATTTCTAAGGAATTTATGGGATCATCCTTTTCACGAGCTTCATAAGATGTATCACCATACTCAATATCCATGAAACAGATGTTCTCTGCCTCGATTTCACATGATATTATATCATTCTCAATGAGACTTTCAATATATTCATCTTGACGATCCGAAATGGATTCTTCCTCTTGCTCAAGTTATTCTCTTCATCACAACCTTGATTCCCTTCATCAACTAGATGATCAAGATTTTATTGATAATCAGTGGCGATGTTCTATTATGGATGACAATGATCATCTTCCTCAACTTCTACATCTTTAAAGGGATGAAGAAGGCACTTGTTTTGGATGGATATGGCAAAATCTTGAAGGACATTTTCACTAGTTTGAAAATTTGGCCCCCAGTACTTAAGAAACCTTTCAATAAAATACCTTGATAGAGGGAATTTTTTCCCAAGGAAAAATTGTAACTTTCATTATGTGAAATATTGAAAATTACATGTTGTAGATGTTGCAATTGGAGCATATGCCAAAATTTGTGGTGTTTCCACATATTGAGAAAAGCCTATGATGGACTGTACAATCTATAACTAATAAGTTGACACAACATAATATAAATAAAAAACATATACATATATTTGAGATCTGCACAAAAAGAACAAAAAGTCACTGAAATACTCCATCCGTGTTATGCAAAAATCAGGGTGTTGCTGCTCGCTGTGCATGTTGCGCTATGAAAGGTTTGTGAAACCTTGATAGAGGGAATGCTTCTAGGTCCATAGGAATATTTAACCTATTCACGTTGAACAATCCCAAAAGAGTTAATGAATAACCCAATGAGAGAATCCTCATGAACCATATTGACCTTTGAGGCATATTTGATGAATCTTGTTATGTGGAAGAAAGGTGACCATCAAATTTTGGAACATTTATCATAGAATTTGTATCCCAATGATTTGGATATCTAGGAATATCCTTGACATCCAAAGCAGGGTAAATATCGTGCAAATCCCAAGGAGCCATTGCCTTTAGTCTTGCATAACAACCAAAATGCCTTAAGGGATGCTTGTTTCACCCAACAAGCCTTGAAAATTTGGAATCGCTAGAAGAGAATCTTTGTTGGAATATTCTCTTCAAAGGAACGAGGAGGTTGACTCAAATCCTCCTTTGCAACAATGCTATAATTGTTGCCTCAAAAAAAGCAGGTCTTGTGAGATGCCTCACAGGGCAAGCTTGAAAGGTATGATCAACAATAAGAGTAACAAGCCTTCAAATGGTCTTAAGTTGAAGCTTTAACGCTGAATTAGGAGTTTTCAAGCCCTAGAATTTTCAGGGGTAGATGATGTCAACCCTATTAAGTGATTTCAACCATTTTGATGTTTGGTGAGAAATACTTGGTTGTTTAAAGGCCCTTGGCTCTGGACATTGGATGAGCGACAAGTGGCTTGCCTAGGTCCTTGGATCTGGACGCTGGGTGGATGACAAGTGGTTGGTTCAAGGCCCTCAGATCCGAAGGCTTGATGGGTGACAAGCAGGTTGTGTAGGCCCCTTTGACAAGTGAGGAGCTCAAGGCCCTTGGATTTGGGCTCTCTGGTAGGCTTAGGCCCCTTGGATTTGTGTGTTGGATCAGACGACTGTATGTGAGCCCTCTTGGATGAGAAGTGGTGATCTGAGGGCCCTCATATTTGGGCTCTAGATGGATAAAAGTGGTGGGGCGAGGGCCCTCAGAGGCTCTATATGTCCCTTCGATTTGGGCTCTCAATGGAGTACATGTGGCAAGATCAAGTCCCTTTGATTTGGGCGCTCGATGGATGACAAATGGCTTTTCCAGGTCCCTCCGATTCGGTTGCTCGATGGATGAGTAGTGGCTTGCCCAAGTCTGTGTGGTGGGCTTAGGACCCTTCGATCTAGGGCATAGATCTAACGGCTAAGGCCCTTTTAAGTGGTGCAAATCCAATGGTCGAGATTTGGCGGTTGGGCCCTACCAAGTGGCATAGATCTAATGGCTAAGATATGGTGGCCTGACATTACCAAATGGCATTCAATGTTCGAGATTTGGTGCACTGCCAAGTGGCGGGCTCGGGTAACCCTAACAATACTTTTTTGCATGAGTGGCTTTCGTGAGTGGGGTCCTCAACATATCTAGTAACCCAAAAGAGGGACAAAGAAATAATGAATAATGAATGATATTTTAACATCCACAGCTAAAAAAATACTCTCCATAGAACAAAAAAAAATAATAAACAATGAATGATATTTTAATATCCACAATACAAAATAGATATTTTAACATTCATTAAACTAACCAATAAATGAATCTAGAAAGCTAAAAAAATACTCTCCATAGAACAAAAAAAATAAAATAATAATAATAAATAATGAATGATATTTTAATATCCACACTACAAAATAGATATTTTAACATTCATTAAACTAACCAATGAATGAATCTAGAAATTCAATAAATGAATGATATTTCAACAAAACTAAATAAAAAATGATCTATTATTCATAATGCCTCCAATTCCTATGTTTTTCTGCTCGCAAAACGTGACCCTTTTTGGTTAATCTTAGGACGAAAGTCACGTGATTTATTTGCGGAGTGGAAAACGACCGGCATATTCCCCACTCGCTTGTTGTCCCCGATCCGAAGGCGGCTGGGCGGGAGCTACGCGAAATTACCCCGCCACGATATGGTAGTCATTCCGACCAGATAAAACTGATCTGGACAGAACTATCGCTTCACACCGATGGAGGGGCCTGTTGTAGTGGGTCCCGGCACAGATGGAGTGTCCAACGCGCAGTGAATGGCCCATATGTCCACGTGGTGCAGTAGAATGTCCCAGACATCTGCCCAATGTGGCGCAGTGAATGGCCCAGATGGCCATGTGGCGCAGTAGAATGGCCCAACCACGTGTCGAAGGAACTGCTTTGTGGTGCAGGCACTGCTACGTGGCACAGTAAGAATGGCCCAGATGTCGTGTCGTTGGACTGCCAAGTTCAGTAAGAATGGCCCAGATGTCGTGTCCATTGGACTGCCAAGTGGCACAGCAAGAATGGCCCAGACGTCGTGTCCATCCACTGCCAAGTGGCACAGTAAGAATGGCCCAGATGTCATGTCTTCACTGCCAAGTGGCACATTAACAATGGCCCAACTATGAATTAGATCTGACGGTTGTGGAGGTGGCACGTTGCGGCCATCTATCAAAAATATCTGACGGTTGTAGAGACGCCACGTACCGGTCATTTTTGAAATAGATCTGACGGTTATGAAGGACCCGCTTGGCGGTCAGCCGTGCACTGGATCTGACGGTTAGAGAAATGCCACTTGGCGACCATCCGTGCACTGAATCTGACGGTTACAGAAATGCCACTGGGCATCCATCCCTGCAATGGATCTGACAATTGGTGAGGCGCCACTTGGCGTCCATCCGTGCACTAGATCTGACGGTCGGAGAGCTGCCACTTGGCGTTCATCGGTGCACTAGATCTGACGGTTGAAGAGCTGCCACTTGGCGTCCATCCGTGCACTAGATCTGACGGTTGAAGAGCTGCGACTTGGCGGCCATCCAAGTACTAGATCTGACGGTTAGGGAGGTGCCACTTGGCGGACATCCGTTCACTGGATCTGACGGTTGTAAAGTTGCCACTTGGCGCCCATCCGCGCGCTGAATCTGACGGTTGGGAGATGTCACTTGGCGCCCATCCGATCACTGGTTCTGAGAGCGACAAGTGGCGCCCATCGATGGCTAGATCTGAGCCGTTGTAAGCACGACAAGTGGCGCCCATCTGCTGCCCAGATCTGGACCGTTGTAAGCGGGACAATTGGCGCCCATCCGATGGCCAGATCTGAGCTGTTCAAAGCGTGACACGTGGCGCCCATAGGATAGCCAGATCTGGGCCGTTGAAGGTGTGACACGTGGCGTCCATCCGATGGCCAGATCTGGGCCGTTGAAGGTGTGAAACGTGGCGCCATCCGATGGCCAGATCTGGGCGTTCAAGGCGTGACACGTGGCGCCCATCGGATGGGGAGATCTGGACCGTTGAAGGTATGACACGTGGCGCACATCCGATGGCTAGATCTGGGCCGTTGAACGGATGACACGTGGCGCCCATCCGATGGCCAAATCTGGGCCCTCTGAGGCTTGACACGTGGCGACCATCCGATGGCCAGATCTGGGCCGTTGAAGTTGTGACACGTGGCGCCCATCCGATGGCCAGATCTGGACCGTTCAAGGGATGACACGTGGCGCCCATCCAGTGGCCAGATCTGAGCCGTTGTAAGCGCGACAAGTGGCGCCCATCCGGTGGCCAGATCTGGGCCGTTGTAGGCGCGACAAGTGGCGCCCATCCGGTGGCTAGATCTGGGCCGTTGTAGGCGTGACAAGTGGCGCCCATCCGGTGGCCAGATCTGGGCCGTTGTAGGCGCGACAAGTGGCGCCCATCTGGTGGCCAGATCTAGGCCGTTGTAGGCATGACAAGTGGCGCCCATTCGGTGGCTAGATCTGGACTGTTGTATGCGTGACAAGTGGCGCCCATCTGGTGGCTAGATCCGGGCCGTTGTAGGCCCGACAAGTGGCGCTTATCCAGTGGCTAGATCTGAGCCGTTGTGTTCGCGACAAGTGGCGCGCATTTGGTGGGTAGACTTGGCGGCCATCCGTGTAATAAATCTGACGGTTAGAGAAATGCCACTTGGCGGCCATCCGTGCACTAAATCTAACGGTTAGAGAAATGCCACTTGGCGGCCATCCGTGCACTAAATCTGACGGTTAAAGAAATGCCACTTGGCGCCCATCCGTGCAATAGATCTGACAATTGAGGAGGCGCCACTTGGCGTCCATCCGTGCACTAGATCTGACTGTTGAAGAGGTGTACACAAGATCTGATGCTCATGGTGACGCCACGTGGCATCATCCGAGAACTGGCTCAGACGATCGTGGCGCCCATCCGTGCAATGGATCTGACGGTTGGAGAGGTGCACCAGATCTGCAGGCTGAGATCGCGCCACGTGGCGGCCATCCGCGCACCTTATCAGGCGGCTAGTAATGCCACGTGGCAGCCATCGTGCACCAAATCTCGGTTGTAGATGCGACATGTGGCAGATATCCGAGCTCTAGATCTGACGGTTGTGGACGGATCACTTGGCGGCCATGCATGCATCAGATCTCATTGTTGTGGAGGCGACACTTGCCGGCCATTCGTGTGCCAAATCGGAGGGCTAAGGATATGCCACGACCCGTGCACCGAATTGGACAGCTGAGAACGCGCCACTTGTCGCCATCTGCAAGAGATCGTTTGGCTGTGTTTGGGAGACGTGGTGGAAATACGTGAACCAGTTCTACCGTGCCCGGCGCGACGTCGTATGGCCAGGTCGTAGCAGGAATAACATGAACATACGCCGGCGTACGCGTATGTGAATTCTGTGCCTGGTTTGGTTTTTTTACTGTGAGTGTCGGCCTGGCGATAGGCTATAAGACGTAAATCTACTTTTAAAAAATGTAGTATGAAGTTATCATGGATAACTTATGGTGAATAAGTGATTGGCAGATAAGTTTTGTCGATAATTTAATCAGATAAGGTATATGTCCATTGCTTATCATCTAAGAACTTATATTCCAAGAATTTATCTCTGATAATTTATACACAATAACTTATGTATTGATAACGTATGTCTCATAATCTATACATCACAGCTTATATATCCATAACTTATTTATGGAATAAGTTATCAAGTATAAGCTATCGCCCAGATGTCGTGTACATGCACTGCCAAGTGCAGATCTGGGGTGCCAAGTGGCTCAGATCCAATCGCCCAGTCTAGGTGACACAGATCGAATGGCCCAGTCTGCACAGGCCCCTCGGATATACCCGTTGGATAAGTTTTGTGATGAGAGCTTTTCGGCAGAGGACAGAGAACGTATCTACTAATTACGTATCTTTATATAAGTCCTTCGCCGATAAATTATGAGCTTCTAGCGTAGTTATCAGCTCATAGATTATCATCTGATAGGTCGTCTACCAAGACGTTATCAGTAGATATCTTATCGGATGATATAATCTATGGCCTAATAACTTATTGGTATAAGCCGATAAGTCATTAGCTCATAACTTATTAGCCGCTAAATTATCATCGAATGAGAACCTATCGTTTTATAACTTATAGAATGATGACCTATTATTATATGACTTATCAACGTTTGATAGCTTATGACTGGATAACCCATTATCGCATAGCTTATCATTTGATAGGTTCTTACTGGATAACCTATCATCGCATAGCTTATCGTTTGCTTAGATAAGCTATCATTACATTGCTTATCGTTCGTAGCTTATCATGATAACCTATCATCGCATAGTTTATCGTTCCATAGCTTATTGCATAGCTTCTCTTTCAATAGCTTATCATTTGATAAACTATCATCGTATAGCTTCTCGTTTGATAACTTATCCCTTCATAATCTATCACCAAATAACTTCTCGTATGATAATATTTATAACTGATTTGTTAATACTTATCAAAGTATAATTTATGACCTGATAAGTAAGCCGATAAGTTATCAGGGCCGTTAGATCCGGCAGATCTGGGTCGTCAGATCTAGCCAGATCTGGACCGTCGGATCTAAGGAAATTTGGGCGTTCAGTTCTCAGTGAATCTGAACCGTCGAATTTTCGTAAATCTGGGCCATCGGAATTGATATATCTTGGCCGTCAGATCGGGTAAATCTGGGCCGTCAGATTTGGTAAATCTGGGCCGTCAGATAGGATAAATCTAGGCTGTCAGATTTCGGCAAATCTGAGCCGTCGGACTCTCCTAATCTATGCCGCTGGCAGATTTGGGCCGTCAGATCTTGCCTAATCTGAGCCGTCAGATCTAGCCAAATCTGAGCTGTTGGATCTCGCCCAATCTGGGCCGTCAGATCTCAGTGAATCTGAACCGTCGAGTTTTCCTAAATATGGGCCGTCCGATCTGATATATCTGGGCCGTTGGATTTGGTAAATCTGGACCGTCAGATCTCTCCCAATCCAGGCCGTTGGATCTAGCCCATTCCGAGCCGTTAGATCTTGCAGATCTGGACCGTCGGATCTTGCCCAATCTGAACTGTCAGATCTGATATATCTCAGTCGTTGGATCTGGTAAATCTGGGCCATCAGATCTGGCCCGATCGGGGCCATTGGATCTCACCTAATATGGGCCGTTCGATATGACAGATCTGGACCGTTAGATACGGCAGGTCTGGACCGTCAGATCTAAGGAAATATGGGCCGTTAGATCTCAGTCAACCCCATCGAAAATTCGATAATCTGGGCCGTCGAATCTCTCTAAATCCTGACGGTCAGAAGCACCGTCTGGGAAAATTTGATGGTGCAGCGTCTCAATTCCGTTGTAGCTCGTCGGCGCATTTCAGATCGATTTCGGTGGGTGCAGGTGAGCGCAACCAGATAAACATGTGATTCATCGCAAAAGGGCATAATGTTTTGACTGAGAAACGAATGAATTTATGGGCTACTAACTGACTGCACCATTATGTAGCCTGCTCTAAAAATAACCGGGAGAGGAGCTGCGCCGGCCAGTGAGGGTTCTCAAACACTTTCCATACCCTTGGCGGGGCAGAACGGGCCACCCACCTACAAAAATAGACGATATTAGTGACATATTTTGCGCATCTGTTTTTTGAGTGACTCCATACATAGAAACAATTCATGATATTCTCTGTAATGTGAGATATCCAAAATGTGATCTTTATGATCCAGATCAAATTCATGATATTCTCTGTAATGTGAGATATCCAAAATGTGACCTTTATGATCTAGATCATAAGTTATTAATGAGTTCCAGTGCTATATAGGTGGGACAAGACGTACTTCCTGGGCGGTTTCCATCCTTACTCGGCGTATAGCTGCTCTAGACTCAATCCGGCAACAAGATAGAAGTAGGAGTGACTTTGTACTTGAGTTTGTCAAATCCTATTTTATGACTTAATGAAACTTGCTTTAAAATTAAGATTAATTATATAAATTAAATGTGCTTAATCCAAAGTTTTTATTTTTATTTTAATAGCAAAATTATGTAATTTTTTTTATTAAAGCAAAATTATGTAATTTATTTTATTAATGTAAACTTTTTTGGATTTATAAGTAATCATTGTTATTGTAAAAAATTTGAGATTAAAAATGTTAATAATGCTATACATTTTTTAAACTTAAAAGTAAATATGTATAAGAAAATTTATAAATTAAAAGTAAATACGTATAAGGTGTAAGGATGTGTTTACAGAATTAGGGGAAATATAGAATTATATATCATGACATTTTCATGGATTATTAGTATGTTTTAATTAGAGGTTTGAAACTATTCACATGCTCATATAGATGTTTTTCGATTTATCAGGTTATATGGTGACAACCTTGAATGATCAATATGCATACTTAATATTATCACAAAAACTTAAAAATGGAGGATGTGGTCATGAAGCAATCTATGATAATATGCATACTTAGTATTATCACAAAAACTTAAAATGGAGGATGTGGTGGAAGCAATTTATGATAAAATTTTGAAATGCATTTATAAATTCAATATGTTGATTACACAACATTAATATGCATTTATAAATTGAATATATTGATTACACATCAATATGCATACTTATTATTAAAACATTAACTTAAAATGGAAAATGTGGTGACGAAGTAATTTTAACTTATTTGAAAAGTACTTAAAGTAAGATTCAAAGTGGGTTGGGAGGGAAATGAACTCTATTGTATATGCTCTTTCCAAGGTTGGTGTTGAATGGGGACTTGGAAGATACAAGAGCAATATGTAGAGACACAAAATACTAGCGGACACATACAGAAGAAACACACAAATGACTTATTAGCGGACACATGTAGAGGAAACACACAAATGACTTATTAAATTGCTTGATATTATTAGTGTTTTTGTTACATTTTTAGTTAAATTTTGATGTTCCAAATAGCTCGAGTTTGATGATGTATTATTTATAAGATGATATGTATTTATTTTGTGGACTATATGATATGATGAGACATAATACAAGCTTTATAACCCAATTTTTGTTTTGTTTTGTGATGTGAATAGGTGACTATTTTGCATATAAAAACATTTTTTTGGCATGTACAAAGTGCATATGTAAAAATGTAATTTTCACCTCAATGAAAATTATGATTAAAAAAAAAAAAACCTTAATCATATTTTAATTCACATAAGAGGTTCTTCATTATATTATAATATTTATCATATTAAAGGAGATTCGATTAAATCATATTTTAATTCACATAAGAGGTTCTTTGTTATATGTTAAACATTACCACAAATTAAAACATTGTATGAATGCATAATTTTACAATACAAGTATGAATTCTAAGTAATAAAAGAAGACATATTTATCATATTTGAAGAGATTCGATTAAATCATATTTTAATTCACATAAGAGGTTCTTCATTATATGTTAAACATTACCACAAATTAAAACATTGTATGAATGCATAATTTTACAATACAAGTATGAATTCTAAGTAATAAAAGAAGACAAAGGAACTCTCATTACAATATTACAATATTATTATAATAGATAAAAAATTGGAATATAATAATTGATATTTCTATGTTAAGGTATAATTATTATTCCTTTTATTTCAATATCTTTTTTGACATTGGTCATTGCCCAAAAAAACTCATGTTTTTAATGAGATTGAAGGTGAAGTGATGTTATTAAAACCTTTCCTCTATTAAAAGTGCAAGAATGTCCAAGTTAAGTTTTTCCAACTACTTAGTATAACCTAAAACTAAGTGCTATGAAAGTTAAGTTTTTTCAACTACTTAGTATAACCTAAAACTAAACATTAATAATATGATATTATTTAATCCAATTATAATTATATGGATATGTTACTAGCAAAGATTTGGATGATTTGGATAGAAAAAATTACAAACCTCAATTAACCCAATTAACATATAAAAATTATTTTACTTTCAAACTTTATTCTACTATTAATGTGAGTGTGGTGTTGTTTAAGAGACTTATTATTAGTGTGAGAGTGGTGTTGTTTAAGAAAATTATTAAACTTTCAAACTTTATTCTATTATTAGTGTGAGTGTCGTGTTGTTTAAGAGACTTATTATTAGTGTGAGAGTGGTGTTGTTTAATAGACTTTTATTAGATAATTTTATTAATTAAAATAAAAAAAAGACATAAATACTTTATATATTATTAAAATTCTGAGAAATTTTATTTTATTGGTAAGAAAAAAAGACATGATACCATTCATAAATAACTTTGAAACTTTGAACTTTTTAACTTTATATATATTATTAAAATTCAAGAAATTTAACTTTATATATATTATTAAAATTCAAGAAATTTTATTTTATTGGTAAGAAAAAAAGACATGATACCATTCATAAAACTCATGAACTTTTTAACTTTATAGTGATTTCTTTTCTTATTTAAAGATGAAAAAAGAATTAATTTAGAATTATAAATTAATAAAAGAATTAATTTAGAATTATAAATTAATTTCTTTATGGTGATTTTTATATTATTTAAAGATGAAAAAAGAATTATAAATTGATTTTTTTAGGACGAGTGGTAACAAAAATGATTGAATTTCCAATCCAATTTTGAAAGTTGTTGACTAAAAACTCTCTTCATTGCACAATGGAAAGATGTATTTGCATAACAAAAGTGAACATTGACAATCTTGTTAGGCATAGAACAAGTTTGCAATTTAAAATGTATTTGGATAACAAAAAAAGTGATCATTGAACATTGACAATCTTGTCAGGCATAGAACAAGTTTGCAATTTAAAATGTATTTGGATAACAAAAAAGTGATCATTGAACATTGACAATCTTGTTATGCATAGAACAAGTTTGCAATTTAAAATGTATTTGGATAACAAAAAAGTGATCATTGATGATTTTATCCTCTTGTTACGCATAGAACAAGTTTGCAATTTAAAATGTATTTGGATAACAAAAAAGTGATCATTGATGATTTTATCCTCTTGTTACGCATTGAACAAGTTTGCAATCTTGTTATGCATAGAAGATAAATGAAGTTTTCCAATTTCTATAAGCATCTATCTTGTCCATCTTCACCGAAAAATTCTCGATAAAAATTACTTATAACAATAGCACAATCAACTCTCAACATTCTAAAAATTTTAAGGGATATTTTGTTTGCATGAAAAAAAGCCCATCCATCTTGAGGGTTGTGAATAAAATCCCGATGAAATGAAAATCAGTGTCACTTAAATATGAGTTGAAAGCATTGATTCATGATTATGAAATTTAGCTTTGCTTTTCCATATATTCAAGCAATAAAAATTCTCATCTATCTTGTCCATCTTCACCGAAAAATTCTCGATAAAAATTACTTATAACAATAGCACAATCAACTCTCAACATTCTAAAAATTTTAAGAGATATTTTGTTTGCATGAAAAAAAAAGCCCATCCATCTTGAGGGTTGTGAATAAAATCCCGATGAAATGAAAATCAGTGTCACTTAAATATGAGTTGAAAGCATTGATTCATGATTATGAAATTTAGCTTTGCTTTTCCATATATTCAAGCAATAAAAATTCTCGCTAAATCCTAACAATACGTAATCAATGTTTCATCATTTAAGATTGTGTCTAAATCTCTTAAAACATTCACCAACTAAAGCACAAAGACATTAAGTATCTCTAAGATCTCTCCCCTTAGAGAATCCATAAAAAACAAAACACACAGGCTTCAGCAATGTTACTTGTAAATGAAGTATCCCTAAGATCTCTCCCCTTAGAGAATCCATAAAAAAACAAAACACACAGGTTGCAGCAATGAAAAACATGAACATTATCCCATAAACTAACTGACAAATTCTTGCTTTCCGTAGATATGTGTCAATATGATTAAAACAATATTCATCAAACAATTTGATTAAAACAATCGAGTCATCAAACAATGTGTCAATATGATTAAAACAATAGTCATCAAACAATATGATTAAAACAATAGAGTCATCAAACAATATGATTAAAACAATAGTCATCAAACAAGAGAGTTCGTTGAGTCAATTTCAAAAGCAACATGTTTAAACAATAGTCACCATACAAGGAAAAGGTTCGTTGAGTCAATTGCATTACTTCAATCAAAGTGGGCATTCAACCCAAAATGCTAAAATGCTGATTTGGTTAATAAATATAATATTCCCGCAGGCAGCGCATCACCTACACTTGGAGATCGAGAACCGATCGAGAACCACCAGCAGCCATACAGCTGGTCTGATTGTTCAGCAAAATGAAACCTCGTATCAGGGTTGCATAGGTGATGAAAATGTATCGCTATAAGCCTAGTAGTTGTAGGATCATGAAAACCTATAGCTGACCAACCTATTGACTTTTTTCAAAATAGACACTGAGAAACCCTCGGAAAGAACATTCATGAATTATGCTTCAATGCCAGACTTTAAATTTTTAAACGACCTAGAAAGAATATACTGCACCTAGATACTCATTTAGTATGAACAATATCTGATGAAAATTACAACCTTGATAGAATGCCTCAACAAATGAAACACAAGCGAGATGTGTGCTGAACAATATCTGATGAAAATTACAATCTTGATAGAATGCCTCAACAACTGGAACATAAGTGAGGCATTTCACTGACAGGACGCTACCATTATTCACGGTATTCTTGTAAATAACGAGTCGGCAGACACAAAGTAGTACAGTGTAATGCAAATTGTTCTTATGTTTCCATTGAACTACCTTTAGGGTGGCTCCGAACCTTGGTTACTACTTCATGTTGGATTTGATCGACAATTCCAACATATGGGGTGGTCCAACACCCCATTTCCCATCTTACTTCCCTTCTTACTATGAAGGCTCAATAACATGAACTCCTCCATCTCTTTTCTAAGAGAAAATTGAATCGGTTCGGATGGATGTGATGCAATGACGCAACGACTAGAGTATAGGCATTACTACTGCATAAATAACCAAACAATAAATTAAATCATAATATGCCTTGTCAAAAGGCAAATCTGAAAAATAGATGTATCAACCATGACAAAATGAAGGAGCTCATTTACCTGTTCATTCCCGATGGTAAATGAATAATATGCAGAGGGTGCAATGCAACAGTGGAGCCTCAAGTTTTCATAATCAAATACTCCAACTGAGCCTCAAGTTTTCATAATCAAATACTCCAACTGCACCATCACAGAAGCTCACATAAACTAGGCCGTTGTCACATGAGTATATAGCACTTTGAAATAGGAACAGATAGGGAATCATGAGGAGTCCACTGCAATGCAACCATGTAACAAGGTCATCCAATTAGATACAGAAGGTAAGTGACATTATATAGCTGTTTATTTTTTAATTCAACACCGCTTACAAGTAATTACATAGCGCAAGCGCTCTAACTTAGAAGCATCATATATAGCAAGCTGTCTCTCATGCACAACCAACAAATGAATTTGATTTTATGAAACTGTACTCTTGTATCCCCACTCCCCACTGGTGGTGATGATCTTCCTGGCTGTACTGGTTTACGCTTGTCCCACCATGTATGCCCCAGAGACATAACTGCCAAAAAAAAAGTGGTTGTGAGAACATGAACATTTCTAGTCGGTAAATTTATGTAAACTTTAAAGTGAACATCATGGAGACAGACTACATATAATAATAAAAGAAACCGTATACCTGAGCATTAGCTCCAAAAGATACCAACACATTCAAAACATGTGAAAAAGTCAGGCCTGCGATTTTCTTTTGGTGGACTTTGAGCTTTGTTTTAAGCTATAAAAATGGCAACAAGTTCAGAGCATGCCACTTAGGTCATTTTTGATAAAACGGCACAATGAAGAAAAAAGATAAGAATTTTAAATTCAAAGATATATTCACAGGCAGCACCTCATCAACTCGAACATTGTATATTTGAATTGATGAATCCTCCATGCCAATTGGAATGATGTTATTGTGCTGAGGGTGGACAGCCAGAAATGTGGCTAAGTTGGTCATGGTATCCCATGAAACCAGTGATTTAGATAAATTGAGAGCCTTTGAATTCATAGTCTATAACGAGGAACATTACACAAGAACCTAGAGTGATGCTGAAGTGAACCCCGTTACGTTCATAATTTGAAAGTTAAAGGTGAGACATTAGATAATAAACCCTAAGCAGACCAATGTATCAAAACTGAAATTATATATATCATCGGAAACATTGAACCCCGTTACGTTCATAATTTGAAAATTAAAGGTGAGACATTAGATAATAAACCCTAAGCAGACCAATGTATCAAAACTGAAATTATATATATCATCGGAAACATTGAAATGAAACTGCTCTTTAGGTAAAAGGCTCTCTTACCTTAAATGTCATCATATTGAATAAGGAGACCTTGCCACCGGAAGTAGACATCACATAGGAATCATTCTCAGTAAGCTATATAAGCAACAACTTCTGGATTTGTATCCCCAAGTCATTATTCATAACAAGCCCACTAGCTGGTGCCTGTGGTGGAATACTTGCCACCGGAAGTAGACATCACATAGGAATCATTCTCAGTAAGCCATACAAGCAACAACTTCTTCTGGATTTGTATCCCCAAGTCATTATTCATAACAATCCCATTAGCTGGCTGCCTGTGGTGGAATACTCGCTGTAGACCGTGGAACAAAATATTAACCCTTAGTTACTAAATACAGCTGCAAATTATATATCCAAAATTATAACAAACAAATAAATAAATAAAACATGTTAAAATAAAACTGCTCTTTAGGTAAAAGTCTCTCTTACCTTAAATGTCATCATATTGAATAAGGAGACCTTGCCACCGGAAGTAGACATCACATAGGAATCATTCTCAGTAAGCTATACAAGCAACAACTTCTTCTGGATTTGTATCCCCAAGTCACTATTCATAACAATCCCATTAGCTGGCTGCCTGTGGTGGAATACTCGCTGTAGACCGTGGAACAAAATATTAACTCTTAGTTAGTAAGCTATACAAGCAACAACTTCTTCTGGATTTGTATCCCCAAGTCACTATTCATAACAATCCCACTAGCTGGCTGCCTGTGGTGGAATACTCGCTGTAGACCGTGGAACAAAATATTAACTCTTAGTTACTAAATACAGCTGCAAATTATATATCCAAAATTATAACAAACAAATAAATAAAACATGCTAAAATAAAAAGAAACAAACAACAACTACTAAAGAACCCCACCTTTCCGGATGGATTCTCGTCACTCCGCGGCCATTTCCATAGCTTATGGAGAGCATTGGATGTCAGTGTTAAAACAACAACACCGGAATTGGTGTATAATATATATCAGTTTTACCACCTGCAAGAAATAGCACATTGCACATTAATTGTTTGGATCAATATCGACATGATTTGTAGCACATAAAATTGTAATGTCAGCCTTTAATGTAATCTCAACACCGGAATTGGTGTATAATATATATCAGTTTTACCACCTGCAAGAAATAGCACATTGCACATTACTTGTTTGGATCAATATCGACATGATTTGTAGCACATAAAATTGTAATGTCAGCCTTTAATGTAATTAGAATGTACAGTTACATAATAATATCCACCTATATCAATGAATCCGGAAATCTATACAAAGTTTACTGGAAAATAGGATGCAGGTGAAAGCATACATCCAAATTTTACTTGAATTTCTATGTGCTGAAACTGCATTTCATGCGCCATATGATATACAACGCATGCACTCCCAAATTTAAGCTCTTCTATCACATAAAAATAAATTTTCTATAACATAAACCATCAGCCACTGTTGATTTCATCACTGAGAGCCAGAGCATGAAGAAAACTTGGGGGTACTATCAAGAGCTCATTTAACCGTTGATTCCAGCAATCTATTCAATGTTGGACTTGAAGTAATACAGCTGAACAAGTTTTATCAATCACTTCTTGGTGCTATGGTACCTTGCAACTCACATTTAGCTCTGCTTCCGGTGGAGAGCATCTCTTAACTCCTGTACTAGAAACGCCTAGGGTAGGTCAAATAGAATATATGCACAAAAAATGAGTAGTGAGAGTTACCAGTAGAGGAATGAAAAGACGTCGTGCCATTTCTTATTCGAAAGAAAGTTGAGATCAGTGATTAAGATTCTGGAATTCCACAATGAAATTGCCTTCAACTCTCATCCATCCAAACCGGTGGACATTCTTAATAATTTAAGCAGAGGCAATTCATCCTTACAGTTACTGATATCCCAACAAGCAAAATTAGACAGTATTTTTCTTGATTTCTTATGGTTATATTCCTCACATGTTTAAGTATTTTTAGTCTTTTATTTTTTTTGGGGTAAGCATCACTGGAAATCTTCTACGCAATTGTTGGTAAAATTGCAATTTTACATTGTTTAGTATTTTTGAAATGCAATTTTACATTGTTTTGTATTTCGCATAAATTAATTTAACATCTTAAAAAACTTTATTCAATCCCAATGAATAAAGCCTACAATTCTGGTGATCTGAACAAATTTTCGGCAAAAGTAGTTGGAAAAATGTACCTGCAAAAAGTCAAAGTAAAACGTTTAAAATACACCAAAAAAGTTAAAAATAGCAGTGTGCCAGCCGGAATGTGAGAGAGGGCACCGTATTCTAAACAGCTATTTAACTAATTAAAGAAACTATCCAGACGCTTGGCATTAATAATATTCAAAGAAAATTATCAAGGTAATCGAAGTAGAATTTTCTTTTGCAATGCAGTGAGTTTAATGAAGAGAAAGTAGAAGAAAACACTGCGGACCCATAGATGCCACAACTACTTTTCATCTGACAAACACAAACATTTGCAGCAACCCCATCATAGAAGCAGGATACAACAAATCAAAATTACCATTCATATTTGTCCGAGGAAAAATGCATATATTGCAAGTCTTGCCCTCGCAAACAATCAAGAATTCAGGCAACACTGATGAAGTAAGATATATGGAAACAACGCCTATGCCTATAATCGAAGAGGGAGAAACGCATTGCGCAGAGTTTGAAAACTACCATAAATCTGTATAACATGAAAATAGGCAGGAGAATAAAAATTAATCACTAATTGCGGCACCTGCTATCGAGGATTCCAGGGGATACAACCTTCCTCAGAAAGGAAGCAGTAAGCATCATCAAATAATACACCATTCACCATTCAAAAATTTAATAAAACTGCAAGGATACAATTCTTCAGTCTTAATTACCAAACCTGGATCGTGGGGTATCGTGTGATACCTTCTCCTCCCTAAAATTAGAATGTACAACTTTATGCATAATTGGGCAGTGTGCATGAAAAACAAACTGAAAAATCTCATGATTAGACACGGCATCTCCAAGGCACTTTATACCAATTTCAATAATGCTCCAAACAAACCCTCCCCACTCGGACCTATTGCAAACCTATCCGATTCTGCCATAATAACGCTCTTTTGAAAGTGCACTTTAACCTATCTCATCTTTGACTGGTATCTGACCCTTATGCTAAAAGATGAGTGAATCTTACTAACAAAGTTACTAATATAGTTCCTAGAGAGTGCAGGACAACTTCAACACAATGAGAAGTGGCACAGCCAGAGTCATCTCTTCTGAACCCAATAACAGAACTCGACAAGAAAATACACATACATTTTAAAAGCACTGCAATATTTTTCAAATGGCATGTAAAGAAGTATAACATCGTCATCATGAAGTTAAACCTTTCTAAAATGCCCCCTTCGCCATCAAGGAGACTGTTAAATCAAATGCCATTCAAATCGATTGCCAACAAAATTGGTCATCCATGATGTTGTGACTCTTAGTTATCTCAATCTTATAAATTGCTACAACTTGAGAAAACAATCTCAATCATATAGTCGCTACAACTTGAGCATGAAATGTCTGTCATCCATCAAACAAATATGATCCCTGACTTTCACTCGGCCTCTTCTTCCTGCAAATACAGTTCTGGTTACCACAGGTCTATTATGATTAGATGCAAGCCCATAAATGCATCCACACATCTTGTGTGTAAACATTCCAACAATTAAGATAATATAATAGGCCTTACCTAAATCTTTTCTGCCACGCTCAAAAAGTTCTTGCGGTGAATGTGACTTAAAGAAGTTCAGCCTCCATTTCTCACTCCACTCACATCCTAACAAACACAATCCCTGATTTTCAGCCTCCTCCTGCAAATACACTTTTCGAATCCAGAGCTCTGTTACATTGAGAGGCAAGCCCATAAATGAAGTGTCACATCTTGTGGGTAAAGATTGGAATTTCAAACAATTAAGATAACATAACAGGCCTTACCTACACCTAATCTCATACTTCTCAGCAAGTTCTTATGATGAGTACACATATGATAAAGCGTATTACCTTGATGGTCTTATCACCTTGATGGTTTTATCATCCCCTCATCTAATTATGAAGAGCTGGTAGGTAGGGTGTGAACAAGCAATATCATTCACACCACCATGTGTTTAAATTATATCAATGTTAATAAATATACTTTCAATACAAACTTAATTTTACAGACCTACAAGAATGTACAGGTTGGCCATGCAAGCTACAAGAGTGGAAAAATCAAACCAGATTCTTGAGTGTCCGTGGAAAAATCAACAAGCTTACGCTTGAATTAAGCACACGCAAACCTGCCCTCCATTGCCTAATATTATAAAAGCAACAATCATGAAAAATAAGCACTAAAGATGTGAACCTAAGTATAACTTTTCTATTACATATCACAGTTTTAGGAAACACACTTGAGTAAGATCATACTACCCTGAAACCATTGCAAAAGGAGAAACCATTGCAACAGGAGAAATCATCGTGCAAAAAGCAAATATTCCAGTGTAGTGTATTAAAGGACAACAGTGTTTTGTAGGAAAAAAGCAAATATTTCAGTGTATTAAAGGACAACAGTGTTTTTTAGGATAAAAGTATTGGAAACAACGCCTATGCCTATAATCTAGGATACCGGAGGTAGCCACACCTACCGCCAGTTGGGCTTCCATAGATTGTACTGCCAGTTGGGCAAAATATTTCAGTGTATTAAAAGACAATAGTATTTTGTAGGAAAAAAGCAAATATTTCAGTGTATTAAAGGACAACAGTATTTTGATACTGGAGGTAGCCCACCTACCGCCAGTTGGACATCCATAGATTGTACTGCCAGTTGGGCAAAATATTCCAGTGTACTAAAGGACAACAGTATTTTGTAGGAAAAAAGCAAATATTTCAGTGTATTAGAGGACAACAGTATTTTGTAGGATAAAAGTATTGGAAACAACGCCTAATCTAGGATACCATAGGTAGCCCCACCTACCGCCAGTTGGGCATCCATAGATTGTACTCAGATTTCACTGTTGCATAATAATAATAATAAAACCGACTGTTGCACTGGCTTTCCCAAGTTGGGTTTTACCGGGGACAATTGTCCAAAAATAACAGTGTCATTTTTATTGTGCGCTAGTATTTTCTCAGTTTCCAGCACTATTATTTTCCACAGTTTTATTTGTGAAGGTTGTAATATATTTAATTCAATGTTGTCGTAGCAATACACTGAATAATTAATTTATCAGTTAGAAGAAATAATACCACTTGTTGCAATAGGATTCCAGTTGTAGGAATTTTCACATGGTATCAAAGCGTGAGTGATCAGTCGAGAGCTCAGAAGTGAAAAAAGAGAATTTCAGGGGGAGCAAAAGGCTGAAATTCTTGAGGCAGTGTAGTGCTCAGACAAGCCGGCCGAATTGTTGGGCAAAGGTTCGATTTTCAGGAGTGCAGAAAATTCGATTTGCCCAGGAGAGTGATTCCAACAGTCAAAGGGAGCAGCTACAGCTCAGAGTTTCGTTGAGAAGATTCCTATTTGGACGCAAAGGGTTTTGTTACAAGTTGCAAAAGCAGACTTAGCATCGGGTGGAAGAGAAAAGCACACATAACAAAGGGAATTTTGCCTAGTTGAGAGGTAGTGTTATATTATGCAACTAGGGTAAAATTCTACTTTGGACAACTCATTTGATGGAAATAATTATTGCATTAAATTCCTCTTTTCAAGAGGATCAAAATCGACCTAAAGATCACTCAAATCAGACAAGGATGTTTTTGAATTAAATCCCACACGTGCAAATTGTCAAGTGCATTTTTGAATTAAATCCCACACATGTGCAAATTGTCAAGGTCGACTTCAACATCATGTAGGGTCATTAAGCCCAAACGACATGTCTATTCACCTTCATTGATTCATATAAATACAAGGGACCTTCATCCTCATTTGGCATAATCTCAACATGCACAATCTTCTCTCTCCTTCATTGATTATATAAATACAAGGGACCTTCATCCTCATTTGGCATAATCTCAACATGCACAATCTTCTCTCTCCTTCTCTAATTGATTCGTACAGCGTATTGGGCATATCATTTCTCTCACACGTGGGGCAAGAAGGATAAATTTCCAAATCGTCAAGGTCGACTTCAACATCATGTTGGGTCATGAAGCCCAAACTACATGTCTATTCACCCTCATCGATTCATATAAATACAAGAGACCTTCATCCTCATTTGGCATAATCTCAACATGCACAATCTTCTCTCTCCTTTGATTGGTTTGTACAGCTTACTGGGCATATCATTTCACTCACACGTGGGGAAAGAAGAACGAATTTCCAGACACATTAGAGGGTCGAAAATTTCAGACTTTTGTTGCAGGGTTGACCAGTGTTGACCTAGCACTTTGACCAACAATTTGACTATGATTTTTGGGTACAAATTTTGGTTTAGGAAGGCCGCATTGATTGGCACAGGAGCCGAGGAATTCTAGGCACACTAACCGAGGTTGACCACAGCCTTCAAGTCTTTGACCAACAATTTGACTATGATTTTTGGGTACAAATTTTGGTTTAGGAAGGCCGCATTGATTGGCACAGGAGCCGAGGAATTCTAGGCACACTAACCGAGGTTGACCACAGCCTTCAAGTGCAGAATTTGACTGAGTTTGACCATTGATTTAGTAACTGTTTTGGGTTGACTTTGACGCTCATTCAAGACCGCATTTGACTGCCTTTGATCGAACTGCTGAAGAGTTGACCCTCATTCAAGACCGCATTTGATGGCCTTTGATCGAACAGCTGAAAAGTTGTTTTGACCATGGAAAGTTGACTGGTTAGGGCACATATTGTTGGTGACTAGACAAATTTTCACTCGAGTTGACTCTTGTTGACTTTGTCTCTGATTTGGATAGCTCATTGGATATTGGATATTGAAATTGATCTTGGATGATGTACTCTCACTGCTGAACATTTGAAGACAATCTAATAAGAAGAAGATTTGCAAGGGTCTCTTGTATCTTGGTTGTCTTTCATTGTGCATTTGTTTAATTGTTCTATCTACTATTATATACTATTGCTCTACTCTCATTTGAAGAAGTGCTCTACTCTCATTTGAAGAAGTGGAAGTGAAATGTTAAAATGGATGCTATTGGATATTGTTGAAGTGATAGCTACAACATAGAACAAACTGATGAAAAATTAACATGTGTGAGGGTGTGTGTGATGTGGAGCAAGAAATTATATAAATCTAGATGTATATAACAAACCACTAATTGAGTGGTACTACCCAAGAACGATGCTAGAAGGAAAAAGAACATCGAGCAAACAAATAATAGTAACACTATTTTGCTAGAAAAAAACAATTGTAGTCACTCGCTACATAAAGTAATATTATATATGAGATCACGAATAAACCACGAGAGCTTAAATAACAAATATACAAAACGATGAACTAACCATACACAAACCTGCCCTCCCTTAGCTAATATGATAAGCCCTCATTATGTGAACCCGAATATAACTTTTCCATTTCTTTCATATCAGAGGGAAAAACTTGAATCTCACACCCATGAAAAACATCATATTACCACAAAACCATGACAAAATGATAAATAAGTGTGTAAACAAAATATTTCAAACGATAATCCCTCGTGATGTGAACCCCAATATAGCTTTTCCATTTCTTTCATATCAGAGGAAAAAACTTGAATCTGAAAAACATCATACTACCATAAAACCATGACAAAATGATAAATAAGTGTGTAAACAAAATATTTTAGTGTATTAAAGAATACTTGTATTCATAGGAGAAAAGTATGGCTCACCCATCCTCTGTCCCACATTCATAGTATATCTAATGCATCAAAGAACAATTGTATTTTGTAGGAGAAAAGTATGGCTCGCCAATCCTTTGTCCCACATTCATAGTATGTCTAGTGCATCTTCACCACTTGAACTTTGTTGGTTGTACAATTATAGTTGTTCACTACGTAAAATCCTTTGTCCCACATTCATAGTATGTCTAGTGCATCTTCACCACTTGAACTTTGTTGGTTGCACAATCATAGTTGTTCACTACGTAAAGAAGATCAATATAGTTGATTATGAGAGCAAACAAATGGAGCTACAAATTAGTAAAAGATACTTTTAAGTGAAGTGTGTTACATATAGGCATATTGACTCACCTTCATTAATAGGTAATAACCTTAATTTTCTCTGCTTGTTTCCTTCATTTCCTTTTCCACACCCAAAAAAGGAAACCAAGGCCAAATTATAAAAACCATGAAAAGAAAAACAAAAAAAAAGGAGAACGAGTAGAACAAATCCAGAAAACATGAAAAGAAAAACAAAAACAAAGGAGAACGAGTAGAACAAATCCAGTAAGCAAAACCAAGACCAAACTACAAAAGGTGGGGGGAAATACAAAACAAAGCGAAGGAAAATGAGTACAACAAAAAGCATGGCCATGCTTGAACTCAACAAAACAAAACATGCAGACAAGAACAAAGAAAAAATTCCAAATATCCTCTTTGTACATCATATCTCTTGCAATGTGTTGTCCTCCACTGAAAGGAAAAAAAGGGCTGAATAAGGTTAAAATACACACATAGTTAGTAATGATAAGCATATTTCAAAACCAATAATAATTTATAATATGAATGATGAAACGCACCTCGCTAGAGTTTGTTTTATAACTATGGACATTCTCTTTTGTATTCCACTTGCTTCTCAAGTGGAATACAAAGAACAAAGAAAAAATTCCAAATATCCTCTCTGCACATCATATCTCTTGCAATGTGTTGTCCTCCACTGAAATGAAAAAAGCAGGCTAAATAAGGTTAAAATACACACATAGTTAGTAATGATAAGCATATTTCAAAACCAATAATAATTTATAACATGAAATGCACCTCGCTAGAGTTTGTTTTATAACGGTGGGTATTCTCTTTTAAATATTCCAATTGCTTCTGCTCATCCAAACAAGCTACCTACAACATATACAACATAAAAGCGGGCTGAATAAGGTTAAAATACGGACATAGTTAGTAATGATAAGCATATTTCAAAACCAATAATAATTTATAACATGAAACGCACCTCGCTAGAGTTTGGTTTATAATGGTGGACATTCTCTTTTGTATTCCACTTGCTTCTGCTCATCCAAACAAACTACCTAAACAAGCTACCTACGACATATACAACATAACATATTAGAATCATTATATAAACTAAACTAGAGAGTTAAATGCAATAATCAATCATAATAAGAAACACACCTTTCTTTGAGATTGTTATATAAAAGGGGAGAGTCCATTTTGTATTTCACATATTCAAGCTCTCTAGAACAAGCCATTTGCCATAGATACATAATAAAATATTAGATTTCTAATCAAAGTTAAATTGGAGAGTTTGAAGGCCTGAACAAAGTTATTCGAGTCTATTTATATTCCATGCTATATGTCAAAAAAATATAAATTTTATAAACTAAATATACTTCTACTCGAAATAATTAAAACATTGTTTTCATAAGAGGTACTTTTTTCGAAAATTGAATCTAAGCATATCTGAACATATTGAACACCCAAAATCCTAGGGTCCACAAGGCGGGAGCGTTGTATGTTAGCACGATGGTCGATTGATTAGAGGGTTAGTATGCTTGCTTGCTCAACCTTACCCACGTCCTCTATAGGGAACTGTGTGGGAGTGTCTATATGATGTGGAGCAAGAAAACATACAAATTTAAAGCTAGGGAACTGTGTGGGAGTGTCTATATGATGTGGAGCAAGAAAACATACAAATTTAAAGATACCATTTGATATATATGTCAAACAAATAATTGAGTAGCATTACCCCAGAACCATGATAGAAGAAGAAATAGTCTTGCAAACAAATAATAATAATACTATTTTGTTGTAAAACCACATGACTCACCCATCATCTGTGTTGCATCTGCATTGCTTAAGGTATCTTCTCCAATCAACCATCCCAAACACTATAATTGTAGTCTCTCACTACAAAAAGTAATATTATATATGAGATCACTAATAAACCACGAGAGAATTATTTGAATAACAAATATACAGAGTAATAAATTAGTTGTACACATACCTACTTGCCCTTACCCATTAACCAGATCATACTACCTTGAAGTTATGACAAAAGGATAAATTGTTGTGCAAACAACAAATATTTCAATGGATTAAAACACAATATTAATATGTAGGAAAAATGTATTCTCGCCGATGATTTGCATTGGGTTCGTAGAATCTCTCAAGTATCTTCGCTACTTGACCTTCATGATCATACTACCTTGAAGTTATGACAAAAGGATAAATTGTTGTGCAAACAACAAATATTTCAATGGATTAAAACACAATATTATATGTAGGAAAAAGGTATTCCTCACCAATGATTTGCATTGGGTTCGTAGAATCTCTCAAGTATCTTCACCACTTGACCTTCATTGACTATACAACTGTAGTCACTTAGTACACAGAGCAAATCAATATAGTTGAGTATGAGACGACATATAAAACATTTAATAAATTGAATAGCAAGCAAATGAAGTCACAAATTAGCAATAATTATGATTGAGGTGCAATGCATATAGTTAAGGTGATTCACCTTCATTTACGAATGATAACCTCCGTCTCATTCCTTTCATTTTCTCTCCCTACCGCCTTCCTTTCCTTTCACACACCCAACAAACAAAACGAAGACCAAACTACAAAAAATTAGAAAAAAAGCATGGCCACGTTCAAACTCAACAAAAACAAAACATGTAAACAACAACAATAAAATATTGCAAACTCCCCCTTTGTGCATTATCTCTATTGGAGTGTCCTCTCCTCCGCTGAAAGTAAAAAAGGTGGGGTGCATTAAGTAAAAAAGGTAGGGTGCATTAGGTTAAAATACAGAAATAGATAAGGCGGGGTGCATTAGGTTAAAATACAAAAATAGATAGTAATGGTAAGCATATTTCAAAACTCATAATTATTCATAATAGGAAACATACCTCCTCTAGAGTTTGTTTTATAATGATAGACACTCCATTTTGTATTCCACTTACTCGTGCTCACGAGAACAAGCCATCTATAGTAGATAGATAATGAGATATTAGAATCGTTATATAAATTAAACTAGAAAGATGAACACAACAATAATCATAATATGAAACATACCTATCTTTGGCATTTGTTATATAAATTAAACTAGAAAGATGAACGCAACAATAATCATAATATGAAACATACCTATCTTTGGCATTTTTTATATGACGGGGGGATAATCCATTTTGAATTTCACATATTTATGCTCACTGGAATCAATGTTCTGCATTAGATACACAATAAAATATTAAAATTCTAACAAAATTTAAACTTGAGTTGAAGGCATGAATTTGTCATCCACCTTAATTCTACTCGACTTAGATTTCATGCTATATCTAAAAACATATAAATTTTCTAAACGAGATGTAATTCTACTACGAATAATGCAATCAATGTTATCATTAGAGAAATCATTATTTTTGTAAGAATTATGTAAGCATATGTAAACATATTGAACACCAAAAATCCTAGCGGCCACAAGTTGGCAGTGTTGTCTATTAGCACAATGCTTGATTGGTTAAGTGTCAATATGCTTCCTTGCTCAACCTTACCATCCTCCTCTCCTTGCTTAACCTTACCATCCTCCTCTCTAAAGGAAGTTTTGACGAAGTGTGCATGTGATGTGGAGCAAGAAAGCGTATAAATCTAAGCATACCATTTGATGTAAATGTCAAACCACTAATTGAGTAGTAATACTCGAGAATTATGTTAGAAGGAGAAAAAGTCAAACAAACAAATAATAATAACACTATTTTGTTGGAAAAGAACATGACTCACCCATCCTCTGCACTGCATCTACATTGCCTAAGATATCTTCTCCACTTTAATCTGTCAAACATAACAATTGTAGTCACTCACTGCACATTGTAATATTATATATAAGCTTACAAATAAACCTGTCAAACATAACAATTGTAGTCACTCACTGCACATTGTAATATTATATATAAGCTTACAAATAAACCAGGAGAGCTTAAGTAACAAATACACAGAGCAATGAATTAACCACACACATACCTGCCCTCCCTTGGCTAATATTATAGCAACAACAATCATGAACAATAAGCCCTGAAGATGTGAACTCCAATATAACTTTTCCATTTCTTTGCTTAAGTAACGAATATACATAGAGATGAATTAACCACACACATACCTGCCCTCCCTTGGGCTAATATTATAGCCAACAATCAAGAACAATAAGCCATGAAGATGTGAACTCCAATATAACTTTTCCATTTCTTTCCTATCAAAGTTCTGGGAAAAATCTTGAATCTGATACCCATGAACAAGATCATACTACCTCGAAACCATGACAAAAGGATGAAACAAATATTTCAGTGTATGCAAGGACAATTGTGTTTTGTAGGAGAAAAGTACGGCTCACCCATCCTCTATGCCACATTCGTAGAATGTCTAGTGCATCATCACCACTTGACCATTGTAGACTGTACAATTGTATTTGTTCACTACATAAAGAAGATCAATCTAGTTGATTATGAGAGCATAGATAAAACATATAATAAATTGAATAGCAAATAAATGGAGCCACAAATTAGCAAAAGATAATTTTAAGTGAAATGCATTACATATAAGTATGTTGACTCACCTTCATTGATGAAGAATAACCTTCATTTTCTCTGTTTGCTTTCTCCATTTCTTTTTCCAAACCCAAGAAACAAAACCAAGACATAGCTACAAAAAACATGAAAAGAAAAAACAAATCAAAGGAGAACAACTACAACATACCCAACAAATGAAACCAAGACCAAACTACAAAAAACAAGGGAAAAAAAAAAAGCAAAACAAAGGAAAACGACTACAACACAAAGCATGGCCATGCTCAAACTCAACAAAACAAAACATGTAGACAAGAACAAAGAAAATATTGCAAACATCCCCTCTGCACATCTCCTATCCACTAATGTGTTGCTCTCCTCCGCTAAAAGGAAATAAAGCAAGCTGAATAAGCTTAAAATACACACAATTAGCAAATGGTAAGCATATTTCAAAACCAAAATTTATTCATAATAGGAAATGAAAAGCATATAAATCATGTAGAAAAGAACAAGGAAAATATTGCAAACATCCCCTCTGCACATCTCCTATCCACCGGTGTGTTTCTCTCCTCCGCTAAAAGGAAATAAAGCGGGCTGAATAAGCTTGAAATACACACAATTAGTAAATGGTAAGCATATTTCAAAACCAAAATTTATTCATAATAGGAAATGCAAAGCATATAAATCTAAGCATACCATTTGATGTAAATGTCAAACCACTAATGGAGTAGAACTACTCGAGAATTATGTTAGAATGAGAAAAGGTCAAACAAACGAATAATAATAACACTATTTTGTTGGAAAAGAACATGAATCAACCATCCTCTGCACTGCATCTACATTACCTAAGATATCTTCTCCACTTTACTTTGTCAAACACAACAATTGTAGTCGCTCACTGCACTGCATCTACATTGCCTAAGATATCTTCTCCACTTTACTTTGTCAAACACAACAATTGTAGTCACTCACTGCACATTGTAATATTATATATAAGCTTACAAATAAACCAGGAGAGCTTAAGTAACAAATATATAGAGCGATGAAATAACCATACACATACCTGCCCTCCCTTGGCTAATATTATAGCAGCAGCAAACATGAACAATAAGCCCTTAAGATGTGAACTCCAATATAACTTTTCAATTTCTTTGCTTAAGTAAAGACTATACATAGAGATAAATTAACCACACACATACCTGCCCTCCCTTGGGCTAATATTATAGCAACAACAATCATGAACAATAAGCCCTGAAGATGTGAACTCCAATATAACTTTTCCATTTCCTTCCTATCAAAGTTTTGGGAAAAATCATGAATCCGATACCCATGAACAAGATCATACTACCTTGAAACCATGACAAAAGGATGAAACAAATATTTCAGCCACGTTCTTAGAATGTCTAGTGCATCATCACCACTTTATTGTATTTGTTCACTACATAAAGAAGATCAATCTAGTTGATTATGAGAGCATAGATAAAACATATAAGAAATTGAATAGCAAATAAATGGAGCCACAAATTAGCAAAAGATAATTTTAAGTGAAGTGCATTGCATATAGGTATGTTGGCTCGCCTTCATTTATGAAGAATAACCTCCATTTTCTCTGTTTGCTTCCTCCATTTCTTTTTCCACACCCAAGAAACAAAACCAAGACGAAACATACAAAAGCAAAACAAAGGAGAACAAGTACAACATACCCAATAAATGAAACCAAGACCAAACTACAAAAAACAAGGGAAAAAATCAAAACAAAGGAAAACGACTACAACACGAAGCATGGCCATGCTCAAACTCAACAAAATAAAACATGTAGACAAGAACAAAGAAAAGAGTGCCAACATCCCCTCTGCACATCTCCTATCCACCAATGTGTTGCTCTGCTCCGCTAAAAGGAAATAAAGTGGGCTGAATAAGCTTAAAATACACACAATTAGTAATGGTAAGCATATTTACAACCAATATTTATTCATAATAGGAAATGCAAAGCATATAAATCTAAACATACCATTTGATGTAAATGTCAAACCACTAATTTAGTTTAGTACTACTCGAGAATAATAATAACACTATTTTGTTGGAAAATAACATGACGCACCCATCCTCTGCTCTGCATCTACATTGCCTAAAATATCTTCTCCACTTTACTCTGTCAAACACAACAATTGTAGTCACTCACTGCACATTGTAATATTATATATAATCTTACAAATAAACTAGGAGAGCTTAAGTATCAAATATACAGAGGGATGAATTAACCACACACATACCTGCCCTCCCTTGGCTAATATTATAGCAGCAGCGATCATGAACAATAAGCCCTGAAGATGTGAACTCCAATATAACTTTTCCATTTCTGTGCTCAAGTAACGAATATATATAGAGATGAATTAACCACACACATACCTGCCCTCCCTTGCTAATATTATAGCAAGGGCAATCATAAACAATAAGCCCCAGAGATGTGAACTCCAATATAACTTTTCCATTTCTTTCCTATTTAAGTTGTGGGAAAATTCTTGAATCTAATACCCATGAAAAAGATCATACTACCTCGAAACCATGACAAAAGGATGAAACAAAATTTCACTGTATGCAAGGAAAAATTGTGTTTTGTAGGAGAAAAGCACGCTCAACCATCCTCTATGCCACATTCGTAGAATGTCTAATGCATCATCATCGTTTAACCATTGTAGACTGTACAATTGTATTTGTTCACTACATAAAGAAGATCAATCTAGTTGATTATGAGAGCATATATAAAACATATAATAAATTGAATAGCAAATAAATGGAACCACAGATTAGCAAAAGATAATTTTAAGTGAAGTGCATTGCATATAGGTATGTTGACTCACCTTCATTTATGAAGAATAACCTCCATTCTCTCGGTTTGCTTCCTCCATTTCTCTTTCCACACCCAAGAAACAAAACCAAGACACAGCTACAAAAAAACATGAAAAGAAAAAGGAAAACAAGTACAATATACCCAACAAATGAAACCAAGACCAAACTACAAAAAACAAGGGAAAAAAAAAGGAAAACGACTACAACACAAAGCATGGCCATGCTCAAACTCGACAAAACAAAACATGTAGACAAGAAAAAAGAAAAGATTGCAAACATCCCCTCTGCACATCTCCTATCCACCAATGTGTTGCTCTCCTCCGCTGAAAGGAAATGAAGTGGGTTGAATAAGCTTAAAATACACACAATTAGTAATGGTAAGCATATTTCAAAACCAATATTTATTCATAATAGGAAATGCTAAGCATATATATCTAAGCATACCATTTGATGTAAATGTCAAACCACTAATTGAGTAGTACTACTCGAGAATTATGTTAGAAGGAGAAAAAGTCAAACAAACTAATAATAATAAAACTATTTTGTTGGAAAAGAACACGACTTGCCCATCCTCTCCACTGCAAGCCTAAGATATCTTCTCCACTCCACTGCAAGCCTAAGATATCTTCTCCACTTTACTCTGTCAAACACACCAATTGCAATCACTCACTACACATTGTAATATATATAAGCTTACAAATAAACCGGGAAAGCTTAAGTAACAAATACCTGCCCTATCTTCTCCACTTTACTCTGTCAAACACAACAATTGTAGTCACTCACTGCACATTGTAATGTTATATATAAGCTTACAAATAAACCGGGAAAGCTTAAGTAAAAAATGTACAGAGCGATGAATTAACACACATACCTGCCCTATCTTCTCCACTTTACTCTGTCAAACACAACAATTGTAGTCACTCACTGCACATTGTAATATTATATATAAGCTTACAAATAAACCAGGAGAGCTTAAGTAACAAATATACAGAGCGATG
This sequence comes from Pinus tabuliformis, assembly GCA_031772625.1. NCBI lineage: Eukaryota > Viridiplantae > Streptophyta > Pinopsida > Pinales > Pinaceae > Pinus > Pinus tabuliformis. The sequence goes on along the minus strand of CM062814.1, from coordinate 562,932,749 downwards.
AATTAACCACACACATACCTGCCCTCCCTTGGCTAATATTATAGCAGTAGCAATCATGAACAATAAGCCCTAAAGATGTGAACTCCAATATAACTTTTCCATTTCTTTGATCAAGTAACGAATATACATACAGATGAATTAACCACACACATACCTGCCCTCCCCTGGGCTAATATTATAGCAACAGCAATCATGAACAATGAGCCCTGAAGATGTGAACTCCAATATAACTTTTCCATTTCTTTCCTATCAAAGTTTTGGGAAAAATGTTGAATCTGATACCCATTAACAAGATCATACTACCTCAAAACCATGACAAATGGATGAAACAAATATTTCAGTTTATGCAAGGACAACTGTGATTTGTAGGAGAAAAGTACGACTCACCCATCCTCTATGCCACGTTCATAGAATGTCTAGTGCATCATCACCACTTTACCATTGTAGATTGTACAACTGTATTTGTTCACTACATAAAGAAGATCAATCGAGTTGATTATGAGAGCATAAATAAAACATATAATAAATTGAATAGAAAATAAATGGAGCCACAAATTAGCAAAAGATAATTTTAAGTGAAGTGCATTGCATATGCGTATGTTGACTCACCTTCATTTATGACGAATAACCTCCATTTTCTCTATTTGCTTCCTCCATTTCTTTTTCCACACCCAAGAAACAAAACCAAGACATAGCTACAAAATACATGAAAAGAAAAAGCAAAACAAAGGAGAAGAAGTACAACATACCCAACAAATGAAACCAAGACCAAACTACAAAAAACAAGGGAAAAAAATGCAAACAAAGGAAAACGTCTACAACACAAAGCATGGCCATGCTCAAACTCAACAAAACAAAACATGTACACAAGAACAAAGAAAAGAGTGCCAACATCCCCTCTGCACATCTCCTATCCACCAATGTGTTGCTCTCCTCTGCTCAAAGGAAATAAAGCGAGCTGAATAAGCTTAAAATACACACAATTAGTAATGGTAAGCATATTTCAAAACCAATATTTATTCATAATAGGAAATGCAAAGCATATAAATCTAAGCATACCATTTGATGTAAATGTCAAACCACTAATTTAGTTTAGTACTACTCGAGAATAATAATAACACTATTTTGTTGGAAAATAACATGACTCACCCATCCTCTGCTCTACATCTACATTGCCTAAAATATCTTCTCCACTTTACTTTGTCAAACACAACAATTGTAGTCGCTCACTGCACATTGTAATATTATATATAATCTTACAAATAAACTAGGAGAGCTTAAGTATCAAATATATAGAGGGATGAATTAACCACACACATACCTGCCATCCCTTGGCTAATATTATAGCAGCAACGATCATGAACAATAAGCCCTAAAAATGTGAACTCCAATATAACTTTTCCATTTCTGTGCTCAAGTAACGAATATCTATAGAGATGAATTAACCACACACATACCTGCCCTCCCTTGCGAATATTATAGCAAGGGCAATCATGAACAATAAGACCCAGAGATGTGAACTCCAATATAACTTTTCCATTTCTTTCCTATTTAAGTTCTGGGAAAATTCTTGAATCTAATACCCACGAAAAAGATCATACTTCCTCGAAACCATGACAAAAAGATGAAACAAAATTTCACTGTATGCAAGGAAAAATTGTGTTTTGTAGGAGAAAAGCACGCTCAACCATCCGTATTTGTTCACTACATAAAGAAGATCAATCTAGTTGATTATGAGAGCATATATAAAACATATAATAAATTGAATAGCAAATAAATGGAACCACAAATTAGCAAAAGATAATTTTAAGTGAAGTGCATTGCATATAGGTATGTTGACTCACCTTCATTTATGAAGAATAACCTCCATTTTCTCGGTTTGCTTCCTCCATTTCTCTTTCCACACCCAAGAAACAAAACCAAGACACAGCTACAAAAAACATGAAAAGAAAAAGCAAAACAAAGGAAAACAAGTACAACATACCCAACAAATGAAACCAAGACCAAACTACAAAAAACAAGGGAAAAAAAAAAAGCAAAACAAAGGAAAACGACTACAACACAAAGCATGGCCATGTTCAAACTCGACAAAACAAAACATGTAGACAAGAAAAAAGAAAAGATTGCAAACATCCCCTCGGCACATCTCCTATCCACCAATGTATTGCTCTCCTCCGCTGAAAGGAAATAAAGTGGGTTGAATAAGCTTAAAATACACACAATTAGTAATGGTAAGCATATTTCAAAACCAATATTTATTCATAATAGGAAATGCTAAGCATATATATCTAAGCATACAATTTGATGTAAATGCGAAACCACTAATTGAATAGTACTACTCGAGAAGTATGTTAGAAGGAGAAAAAGTCAAACAAACTAATAATAATAAAACTATTTTGTTGGAAAAGAAAACGACTCACCCATCCTCTCCACTGCAAGCCTAAGATATCTTCTCCACTTTACTCTGTCAAACACACCAATTGCAATCACTCACTACACATTGTAATATTATATATAAGCTTACAAATAAACCGGGAAAGCTTAAGTAACAAATATACAGAGCGATGAATTAACACACATACCTGCCCTATCTTCTCCACTTTACTCTGTCAAACACAACAATTGTAGTCACTCACTGCACATTGTAATATTATATATAAGCTTACAAATAAACCGGGAAAGCTTAAGTAACAAATATACAGAGCGATGAATTAACACACATACCTGCCCTATCTTCTCCACTTTACTCTGTCAAACACAACAATTGTAGTCACTCACTGCACATTGTAATATTATATATAAGCTTACAAATAAACCAGGAGAGCTTAAGTAACAAATATACAAAGCGATGAATTCACCACACACATACCTGCCCTCCCTTGGCTAATATTATAGCAGCAGCAATCATGAACAATAAGCCCTAAAGATGTGAACTCCAATATAACTTTTCCATTTCTTTGCTCAAGTAACGAATATACATACAGATGAATTAACCACACACATACCTGCCCTCCCCTGGGCTAATATTATAGCAACAGCAATCATGAACAATGAGCCCTGAAGATGTGAACTCCAGTATAACTTTTCCATTTCTTTCCTATCAAAGTTTTGGGAAAAATGTTGGATCTGATACCCATTAACAAGATCATACTACCTCAAAACCATGACAAATGGATGAAACAAATATTTTAGTTTATGCAAGGACAATTGTGGTTTGTAGGAGAAAAGTACGACTCACCCATCCTCTATGACACGTTCATAGAATGTCTAGTGCATCATCACCACTTGACCACTCTAGATTGTACAATTGTATTTGTTCACTACATAAAGAAGATCAATCGAGTTGATTATGAGAGCATAAATAAAACATATAATAAATTGAATAGAAAATAAATGGAGCCACAAATTAGCAAAAAATAATTTTAAGTGAAGTGCATTGCATATAGGTATGTTGACTCACCTTCATTTATGAAGAATAACCTCCATTTTCTCTATTTGCTTCCTCCATTTTTTTTTCCACACCCAAGAAACAAAACCAAGACATAGCTACAAAATACATGAAAAGAAAAAGCAAAACAAAGGAGAAGAAGTACAACATACCCAACAAATGAAACCAAGACCAAACTACAAAAAACAAGGGAAAAAAATGCAAACAAAGGAAAACGGCTACAACATAAAGCATGGCCATGCTCAAACTCAACAAAACAAAACATGTACACAAGAACAAAGAAAAGATGCAAATATCCCTTGCTCCTATCCACCAATGTGTTGCTCTCCTCCGCTAAAAGGAAATAAAGCGGGCTGAATAAGCTTAAAATACACACAATTAGTAATGGTAAGCATATTTCAAAACCAATATTTATTCATAATAGGAAATGCAAAGCATATAAATCTAAGCATACCATTTGATGTAAATGTCAAACCACTAATTTAGTTTAGTACTACTCGAGAATAATAATAACACTATTTTGTTGGAAAATAACATGACTCACCCATCCACTGCTCTGCATCTACATTGCCTAAAATATCTTCTCCACTTTACTCTGTCAAACACAACAATTGTAGTCACTCACTGCACATTGTAATATTATATATAATCTTACAAATAAACTAGGAGAGCTTAAGTATCAAATATACAAAGGGATGAATTAACCACACACATACCTTCCCTCCCTTGGCTAATATTATAGTAGCAGCGATCATGAACAATAAGCCCTGAAGATGTGAACTCTAATATAACTTTTCCATTTCTGTGCTCAAGTAACGAATATATATAGAGATGAATTAACCACACACATACCTGCCCTCCCTTGCTAATATTATAGCAAGGGCAATCATGAACAATAAGCCCCAGACATGTGAACTCCAATATAACTTTTCCATTTCTTTCCTATTTAAGTTGTGGGAAAATTCTTGAATCTAATACCCATGAAAAAGATCATACTACCTCGAAACCATGACAAAAAGATGAAACAAAATTTCACTGTATGCAAGGAAAAATTGTGTTTTGTAGGAGAAAAGCACGCTCAACCATCCTCTATGCCACATTCGTAGAATGTCTAATGCATCATCACCGTTTAACCATTGTAGACTGTACAATTGTATTTGTTCACTACATAAAGAAGATCAATCTAGTTGATTATGAGAGCATATATAAAACATATAATAAATTGAATAGCAAATAAATGAAACCACAAATTAGCAAAAGATAATTTTAAGTGAAGTGCATTGCATATAGGTATGCTGACTCACCTTCATTTATGAAGAATAACCTCCATTTTCTCGGTTTGCTTCCTCCATTTCTCTTTCCACACCCAAGAAACAAAACCAAGACACAGCTACAAAAACCATGAAAAGAAAAAGCAAAACAAAGGAAAACAAGTACAACATACACAACAAATGAAACCAAGACCAAACTACAAAAAACAAGGGAAAAAAAAAAAAGCAAAACAAAACATGTAGACAAGAAAAAAGAAAAGATTGCAAACATCCCCTCTGCACATCTCCTATCCACCAATGTATTGCTCTCCTCCGCTGAAAGGAAATAAAGTGAGTTGAATAAGCTTAAAATACACACAATTAGTAATGGTAAGCATATTTCAAAACCAATATTTATTCATAATAGGAAATGCTAAGCATATATATCTAAGCATACCATTTGATGTAAATGTCAAACCACTAATTGAGTAGTACTACTCGAGAATTATGTTAGAAGGAGAAAAAGTCAAACAAACTAATAATAATAAAACTATTTTGTTGGAAAAGAACGCGACTCACCCATCCTCTCCACTGCAAGCCTAAGATATCTTCTCCACTTTACTCTGTCAAACACACCAATTGCAATCACTCACTACACATTGTAATATTATATATAAGCTTACAAATAAACCGGGAAAGCTTAAGTAACAAATATACAGAGTGATGAATTAACACACACCTGCCCTATCTTCTCCACTTTACTCTGTCAAACACAACAATTGTAGTCACTCACTGCACATTGTAATATTATATATAAGCTTACAAATAAACCGAGAAAGCTTAAGTAACAAATATACAGAGCGATGAATTAACACACATACTTGCCCTATCTTCTCCACTTTACTCTGTCAAGCACAACAATTGTAGTCACTCACTGCACATTGTAATATTATATATAAGCTTACAAATAAACCAGGAGAGCTTAAGTAACAAATATACAGAGCGATGAATTAACCACACACATACCTGCCCTCCCTTGGCTAATATTATAGAAGCAGCAATCATGAACAATAAGCCCTAAAGATGTGAACTCCAATATAACTTTTCCATTTCTTTGCTCAAGTAACGAATATACATACAGATGAATTAACCACACACATACCTGCCCTCCCCTGGGCTAATATTATAGCAACAGCAATTATGAACAATGAGCCCTGAAGATGTGAACTCCAATATAACTTTTCCATTTCTTTCCTATCAAAGTTTTGGGAAAAATGTTGAATCAGATACCCATTAACAAGATCATACTACCTCAAAACCATGACAAATGGATGAAACAAATATTTCAGTTTATGCAAGGACAATTGTGGTTTGTAGGAGAAAAGTACGACTCACCCATCCTCTATGCCACGTTCATAGAATGTCTAGTGCATCATCACCACTTGACCATTGTAGATTGTACAATTGTATTTGTTCACTACATAAAGAAGATCAATCGAGTTGATTATGAGAGCATAAATAAAACATATAATAAATTGAATAGCAAATAAATGGAGCCACAAATTAGCAAAAGATAATTTTAAGTGAAGTGCATTGCATATAGGTATGTTGACTCACCTTCATTTATGAAGAATAACCTCCATTTTCTCTATTTGCTTCCTCCATTTCTTTTTCCACACCCAAGAAACAAAACCAAGACATAGCTACAAAATACATGAAAAGAAAAAGCAAAACAAAGGAGAAGAAGTACAACATACCCAACAAATGAAACCAAGACCAAACTACAAAAAACAAGGGAAAAAAATGCAAACAAAGGAAAACGACTACAACACAAAGCATGGCCATGCTCAAACTCAACAAAACAAAACATGTAGACAAGAACAAAGAAAAGATGCAAATATCCCTTGCTCCTATCCACCAATGTGTTGCTCTCCTCCGCTAAAAGGAATAAAGCGGGCTGAATAAGCTTAAAATACACACAATTAGTAATGGTAAGCATATTTCAAAACCAATATTTATTCATAATAGGAAATGCAAAGCATATAAATCTAAGCATACCATTTGATGTAAATGTCAAACCACTAATTTAGTATTACTCAAGAATTATGTTAGAAGGAGAAAAAGTGAAACAAACGAATAATAATAACACTATGTTGTTGGAAAAGAACATGACTCACCCATCCTCTGCACTGCATCTACATTGCCTAAGATATCTTCACCACTTTACTTTGTCAAACACAACAATTGTAGTCACTCACTACACATTGTAAAATTATATATAAGCTTACAAATATACAGAGCGTTGAATGAACCACACACATACCTGTTGTCCCTTGCCTAATATTATAGCAACAGCGATCATGAACAATAAGCATTTAAGATGTGAACTCGCATATAACTTTTCCATTTATTTGCTTAAGTAACGAATATACATAGAGATGAATTAACCACACACATACCTACCCTCCCTTGGCTAATATTATAGCAACATCGATCATGAACAATAAGCTCTAAAGATGTGAACTCCAATATAACTTTTCCAATTCTTTGCTTAAGTAATGAATATACATAGAGATGAATTAACCACACACATACCTGCCCTCCCTTGGGCTAATATTATAGCAACAATAATCATGAACAATAAGCCCTGAAGATGTGAACTCCAATATAACTTTTCCATTTCTTTCCTATCAAAGTTCTAGGAAAAATATTGAATCTGATACCAATGAACAAGATCATACTACCTTGAAACCATGACAAAAGGATGAAACAAATATTTCAGTGTATGAAAGGACAATTGTGTTTTGTAGGACAAAAGTACAGCTCACCCATCCTCTATGCCACGTTCGTAGAATGTCTACTGCATCATCACCACTTGACCATTGTAGACTGTACAGTTGTATTTGTTCATTACATAAAGAAGATCAATCTAGTTGATTATGAGAGCATAAATAAAACATATAATAAATTGAATAACAGATAAATGGAGCCACAAATTAGCAAAAGAAAATCTTAAGTGAAGTGCATTGCATATAGGTATGTTGACTCACCTTCATTTATGAAGAATAACCTCCATTTTCTCTGTTTGCTTCCTCCATTTCTTTTTCAACACCCAAGAAAAAAATCATGAAAAGAAAAAGCAAAACAAAGGAGAACAAGTACAACATACCCAACAAATGAAACCAAGACCAAACAACCAAAAACAAGGGAAAAAAGCAAAACAAAGGAAAACGAATACAACACAAAGCATGGCCATGCTCAAACTCAACAAAACAAAACATGTAGACAAGAACAAAGAAAAGATTGCAAACATCCCCTTTGCACATCTCCTATCCACCAATGCGTTGCACTCCTCCGCTAAAAGGAAATAAAGAGCACTAGATAAGCTTAAAATACACACAATTAGTAATGGTAAGCATATTTCAAAACAAATATTTATTCATAATAGGAAATGCAAAGCATATAAATCTAAGCATAACATTTGATGTAAATGTCAAACCACTAATTGAGTAGTACTACTCGAGAATTATGTTAGAAGGAGAAAAAGTCAAACAAACGAATAATAATAATAACACTATTTTGTTGGAAAAGAACATGACTCACCCATCCTCTGCACTGCATCTATATTGCCTAAGATATCTTCTCCACTTTACTCTTTCAAAAACAACAAATGCGTTGCACTCCTCCGCTAAAAGGAAATAAAGAGCACTAGATAAGCTTAAAATACACACAATTAGTAATGGTAAGCATATTTCAAAACAAATATTTATTCATAATAGGAAATGCAAAGCATATAAATCTAAGCATAACATTTGATGTAAATGTCAAACCACTAATTGAGTGGTACTACTCGAGAATTATGTTAGAAGGAGAAAAAGTCAAACAAACGAATAATAATAATAACACTATTTTGTTGGAAAAGAACATGACTCACCCATCCTCTGCACTGCATCTATATTGCCTAAGATATCTTCTCCACTTTACTCTTTCAAAAACAACAATTGTAGTCACTCACTGCACATGCACATGCACATTGTAATATTATATATAAGCTTACAAATAAACCAAGAGAGCTTAAGTAATAAATATACAGAGCGGTGAATTAACCACACACATACCTGCCCTCCCTTGGCTAATATTATAGCAGCAGCAATCATGAACAATAAGACCTGAAGATGTGAACTCCAATATAACTTTTCCATTTCTTTGCTTAAGTAACGAATATACATAGAGATGAATTAACCACACACATCCCTGCCCTCCCTTGCGCTAATATTATAGCTACAACAATCATGAACAATAAGCCCAGAAGATGTGAACTCCAAATAACTTTTCCATTTCTTTCCTATCAAAGTTCTGGGAAAAATCTTGAATCTGATACCCATGGACATGATTATACTACCTCGAAACCATGACAAAAAGATGAAACAAATATTTCAATATATGCAAGGACAATTGTGTTTTGTAGGAGAAAGGTACGACTCACCCATCCTCTATGCCACGCTCGTAGAATGTCTAGTGCATCATCACCACTTAACCATTGTAGACTGTACAATTGTATTTGTTCACTACATAAACTTAACCATTGTGGACTATACAATTGTATTTGTTCACTACATAAAGAAGATCAATCTAGTTGATTATGAGAGATAGATAACACAAATAATAAACTGAATAGCAAATAAATGGAGCCACAAATTAGCAAAAGATAATTTTAAGTGAAATGCATTGCATATAGGTATGTTGACTCACCTTCCTTTATGAATAATAACCTCAATTTTCTCTGTTTCCTTCCTCCATTTCTTTTTCCACACCCAAGAAACAAAACCAATACATCGCTACAAAAAACATGAAAAGAAAAAGCAAAACAAAGGAGAACAAGTACAACATACCCAACAAATGAAACCAAGACCAAACTACAAAAAACAAGGGAAAAAAAAAGCAAAACAAAGGAAAAAGACTAGAACACAAAGCATGGCCATGCTCAAACTCAACAAAACAAAACATGTAGACAAGAACAAAGAAAAGATTGCAAACATCCCCTCTGCACATCTCCTATCCACCAATGTGTTGTTGCTCTCCTCTGCTAAAAGGAAATAAAGTGCGTTGAATAATCTTAAAATACACACAATTAGTAATGGTAAGCATATTTCAAAAACAAAATTTATTCATAATAGGAAATGCAAAGCATATAAATCTAAGCATACCATTAGATGTAAATGTCAAACCACTAATTGAGTAGTACTACTCAAGAATTATTTTAAAAGGAGAAAAAGTCAAACAAACGAATAATAATAACACTATTTTTTTGGAAAAGAAAATGACTCACCCATCGTGGCATCTACATCGCCTAAGATATCTTCTCCACTTTTAATCTGTCAAACACAACAATTGTTGTAGTCACTCACTACACATTGTAATATTATAAATAAGCTAACAAATAAACCAGGAGAGCTTAAGTAACAAATATACAAAGCGACGAATTAACCACACACATACCTGCCCTCCCTTGGCTAATATTATAGCAGCAACAATCATGAACAATAAGCCCTGAAGATGTGAACTCCAATATAACTTTTCCATTTCTTTCCTTATATACATAGAGATGAATTAACCACACACATACTTGCCCTCCCTTGGGCTAATATTATAGTAACAACAATCATGAACAATAAGCCCTGAAGATGTGAACTCCAATATAACTTTTCCATTTCTTTCTTGTGAACTCCAATATAACTTTTCCATTTATTTCTTATCAAAGTTTAGGGAAAAATCTTGAATTTGATACCCATGAACAAGATCATACTACCCCAAAACCATGACAAAAGGATGAAACAAATATTTCAGTGTATACAAGGACAATTGTGTTTTGTAGGACAAAAGTACGACTCACCCATCCTCTATACCATGTTCGTAGAATGTCTAGTGCATCATCACCACTTGACCATCGTAGACTGTACAATTGTATTTGTTCACTACATAAAGAAGATCAATCTAGTTGATTATGAGAGCATAGATAAAACATATAATAAATTGAATAGCAAATAAATGGAACCACAAATTAGCAAAAGATAATTTTAAGTGAAGTGCATTGCATATAGGTATGTTGACTCACCTTTATTTATGAAGAATAACCTCCATTTTCCTTGTTTGCTTCCTCCATTTCTTTTTCCACACCCAAGAAACAAAACCAAGACGTAGCTACCAAAAACATGAAAAAAAAAAAAGCAAAACAAAGGAGAACAAGTACAACATACCCAACAAATGAAACCAAGACCAAACTACAAAAAAAACAAGGGAAAAAAAAAGCAAAACAAAGGAAAACGAATACAACACGAGGCATGGCCATGCTCAAACTCAACAAAACAAAACATGTAGGCAAGAACAAAGAAAAGATTGCAAACATCCCCTTTGCACATCTCCTATCCACCAATGTGTAGCTCTCCTCCTCTAAAAGGAAATAAAGTGGCTTGAATAAGCTTAAAATACACACAATTAGTAATGTTAAGCATATTTCAAAACCAATATTTATTCATAATAGGAAATGCAAAGCATATAAATCTAAGCATACCATTTGATGTAAATGTCAAACCACTAATTATGTTGGAAGGAGAAAAATTGCAACAAACGAATAATAATATCACTATTTTGCTGGAAAAGAACATGACTCACCCATCCTCTGCACGGCATCTACATTGCCTAAGATATCTTCTCCACTTTACTTTTTCAAACACAACAATTGTAGTCACTCACTGCACATTGTAAAATTATATATAAGCTTACAAATAAACCAGGAGAGCTTACAAATAAACCAGGAGAGCTTAAGTAACAAATATACAGAGCGATGAATTAAACACACGCATCCCTGCCCTCCCTTGGCTAATATTATAGCAGCAACAATCATGAACAATAAGCCCTGAAGATGTGAACTCCAATATAACTTTTCCATTTCTTTGCTTAAGTAAAGAATATACATAGAGATGAATTAACCACACAGATACCTGATGAATTAACAACACACATACCTGCCCTCCCTTGGGCTAATATTATAGCAACAGCAATCATGAACAATAAGCCCTGAAGATGTGAACTCCAATATAACTTTTCCATTTCTTTCCTATCAAAGTTTTGGGAAAAATCTTGGATCTGATACCCATGAACAAGATCATACTACCTCGAAACCATGACAAAAGGATGAAACAAATATTTCAGTGTGTGCAAGGACAGTTGTGTTTTGTAGGAGAAAAGTACAACTCACCCATCCTCTATGCCACGTTCGTAGAATGTCTAGTGCATCATCACCACTTGACCATTGTAGACTGTACAATTGTATTTGTTCACTAAATAAAGAATATCAATCTAGTTGATTATGAGAGCATAGATAAAAACATATAATAAATTGAATAGCAAATAAATAGAGCCACAAATTAGCAAAAGATAATTTTAAGTGAAGTGCATTGCATATAGGTATGTTGACTCACCTTCATTATGAAGAATACATTTCCCAAGATATCTTCTCCACTTTACTCTGTCAAACACATTGTAGTCACTCACTGCCCATTGTAATATTACATATAAGCTTACAAATAAACCAGGAGAGCTTAAGCAACAAATATATAGAGCGATGAATTAAAGACGCACATACCTGCCCTCCCTTCGCTAATATTATAGCAGCAACAATCATGAACAATAAGCCCTAAAGATGTGAACTCCAATATAACTTTTCCTTTTCTTTGCTTAAGCAACGAATATACATAGAGATGAATTAACCACACACATACCTGATGAATTAACCACACACATACCTGCCTTCCCTTGGGCTAATATTATAGCGACAGCAATCATGAACAATAAGCCCTGAAGATGTGAACTCTAATATAACTTTTCCATTTCTTTCCTATCAAAGTTTTGGGAAAAATCTTGAAATTGGTACCCATGAACAAGATCATTCTACCTTGAAACCATGACAAAAGGATGAAACAAATATTTCAGTGTATGCAAGGACAGTTGTGTTTTGTAGGATAAAAGTACAACTCACCCATCCTCTATGCCACATTGGTAGAATGTCTAGTGCATCATCACCACTTGACCACTCTATGCCACGTTCATAGAATGTCTAGTGCATCATCACCACTTGACCACTATAGACTGTACAATTGTATTTGTTCACTACATAAAGAATATCAATTGTCTAGTGCATCATCGCCACTTGATCACTCTATGCCACGTTCATAGAATGTCTAGTGCATCATCACCACTTGACCATTGTAGACTGTACAATTGTATTTGTCCACTACATAAAGAATATCAATCTAGTTGATTATGAGAGCATAGATAAAACATATAATAAATTGAATAGCAAATAAATGGAGCCACAAATTAGCAAAAGATAATTTTAAGTGAAGTACATTGCATATAGGTATGTTGATTCACCTTCATTTATGAAGAATAACCTCCATTTTCTCGGTTTGCTTCCTCCATTTCTTTTTCCACACCCAAGAAACAAAACCAAGACACAGCTACAAAAAACATGAAAAGAAAAAGCAAAACAAAGGAAAACAAGTACAACATACCCAACAAATGAAACCAAGACCAAACTACAAAAAACAAGGAAAAAAAAAAAAAGCAAAACAAAGGAAAACGACTACAACACAAAGCATGGCCATGCTCAAACTCAACAAAACAAAACATGTAGACAAGAAAAAAGAAAAGATTGCAAACATCCCCTCTGCACATCTCCTATCCACCAATGTGTTGCTCTCCTCCGCTGAAAGGAAATAAAGTGGGTTGAATAAGCTTAAAATACACACAATTAGTAATGGTAAGCATATTTCAAAACCAATATTTATTCATAATAGGAAATGCACCTCCCATAGAGCTTGTTTTATACGATTTTGTATTCCACTCACTCGTGCTCATCAAAAAAGCTATCTACAACAAATACCAAAAAAGATATTAGAATTGTTATAAAAGTCAAACTACCAAATAATATATTAGAATTATTATAAAAGTTAAACTATCAAATAAGATATTAGAATTGTTATAAAAGTTAAACTATAGAGTTTAACACAATAACTAATTGTAGTAAGGAACACACATTTCCAAATAAGATATTAGAACTGTTATAAAAGTTAAACTATAGAGTTTAACACAATAACTAATCGTAATAAGAAACACACCTTTATTTGAAACTATTATATATTAGATAGGGGGGTCCATTTTGTATTCCATGTATTCATGCTCTCTGGAACAAACCATCTACAATAAAGACAATAAAATATCAGATTTCAAATAAAAGTTAAACTAGAGTGATCATGCAACATAGTTCACGTGCATTTATATTCCATTCTCTATCTCAAAATAATACAAATTTTCTAAACTAGATGTACTTCTACTAGAAATAATACAAATAATGTTTTCATAAGATAGGTAATTTTTTTTAGAAGAAGGAATCTAAGCATATCTAAACATATTTAACACCCAAAATCCTAGGGTCCACAAGGCAATAGTGTTGTTTGTTATAACGATAGTGTTGTATGTTATAACGATAGTTGATTGGTTGAAGGGTCAGTATGCTTTATTAGTCGACCTTACCCACCTACTCTAAAGGGCACATTGTGTGGGGATATGCTTGTTATGTAGACAATGCCCCACAATCTCAGATTAAAAGATAGTGTTGTTTGTTATAATGATAGTGTTGTATGTTATAACGATAATTGATTGGTTGAAGGGTCAATATGCTATTTTTTTTTTTAAATCTAGGATAATCGGTAACTGGTGAGAGTTATCCTGAACAGATCTAGGATCACATCTAACTGGCTGCCACTATAAACCTAGGCTACGTGAAACCGCCTGCAAGCGGCACAATAGCAGGAAACTTATGCCTCAACAAGAGCCAAGACAGCCGCTATGGGGTCGCCTACTCTTCTAGCCAAGACACAACAGGTCATATATATACTCAATGAGATTTGAACCCTCATCTCGTGGGTTTCACCCAGCGAAACTTACTGTTAAACCCCATATTATTACTTGACCTTACCCACCTCCTCTATAGGGCACGTTGTGTGGGGATGTGCTTGTGATGTGGACAATGCCCCACAATCTCAGATTAAAAGATAAGTACTTTATATCTTTCCTCCTTGATTATTGCTCATTTTTTAGTCAATGTCTTGTCTTTATATCTTTTGCTTGGTTATAATCATTTCTTCCATGTCTCCATAATGAGGGTTGCACGTACAACGTGAAGGCTACCAAGGCTCTGGCTACAGATGGAAGCATCGGGAAGAACGAAGCAAAGTTTGTGGCAAGAGGGCTCTCCCAAGATTGATAACTAGGCCAGATGACCAAAAGAGCTCCTTGTTCAGAGGGAATACGCAGGCCAGCAAGTTTGAAGTATGCCATGATGGAGAGAATTGTGCCAAAGAGAAGTCAATGGCGACTTCCAAATAAATTTACAAGATCAAGTATGTGGTAGATGGCAACATAGAGAAGTGTAAAGCGAGATACGAGGATTCTCGAAGAAAGAGGGAGAGGACTATGAGGAGACATTTGATCCCGTTGTTAGGTACACTTCTATTAAAACTATTATTTCTATTGCTTCTATTATGGGTTGGAAATTACATTAGGTGGATGTGAAGATCACTTTCCTCGATGAAGTAACTGAGGAAGAAGAAGTGTACATAAAGCTCAAGGTTCTGAGGTACATGAAAGGAAATCTCATGTCTGCAAACTGAAGAAAGCTTTGTCCGAACCTCAGGCATGGTATTCTTGGATTGATGGATATCTAATGATTTTAGGTTGATCTTGTTATCATACGACTTGTTTCTGACAAGTAGAAGGAATCACGTGACAGAGGGAGTAGCAGTGGCAGAAAGATTTGCTTCCATAATAGAGGGAGCAGTCAAGACCAACTTCAATGTCAAAGAGAGTTGACCTCTGAGTTCGAGATGAAGGATCTTGTTTGGCTACATTACTTTTTAGGACTAGAAGTGCGGCAAAAGTCGGGAGAAATATTCCTTGGTCAAAGGAAGCATATTATTACAATCATTTAGAAATTTGGGATGATGGACAGCCAATCCATGGCCACTCCCATGGTAACTAATATGAAGAAGTTGAGTGGCAAAGGGAGCAACCAAAATTGCCACAGCAAGATCTGTTTTAATGTTAGAGGGAGCACCCAGTCAAGGTGACCGGAAAGTAGCTATGGCACAACATGTGTTGAGGTACCGACATGGTAGAGTTGGATATAGATTAAGATATGTCTTAAATAGTGAAGTACAGTTGCAGGGATTCACATATTTTGATTGGGCAGTGAGTACTAAAGACAAGAAAAGCACATGGGGATGTTGTTTCAGTTTGGGTTCTGTTACCCCCCATTTTGTGGGTAATATCCCTAGGAGAATTTTTTTTCTCCAAGATGGTCCTCGGCCAGCAAACCCTTGCAGCCATCAGCTAGCTCATTGTGCCATCTTCTCCGCCACCTGAGCCAGCCATGTGGTCCCTTGCCCATCTGCCACGATCGAATTATTGAATGTAGGCCTCCCGAATCTAAAGGTATGCCTTGTCATTTGGAAATTGAGTATTGTAGTTTGTTTATCATGCACACTTATGGGCATGAATTAATGGGGGGATTTGGTCGAAAGAATGGGCTAGGTTTGTGCTTCTATCCCCTAAACACATTTTAGGAATTAACCTTGGATTCTAGTCCCGTAGGATCTCTTTTACTAGCCATTTGGTTCCAAGGATGGTATTTCACAGGAAACCCCGATTTTGGTTGTGTGGTCTCACTCCCTTATCCGCTTATATTGCCCTCTTTCCGCTCATTATTGCTCCATCCATCATTTCTCCCACCTGGGTCCACATTCCTCCATTAGGTCCACATAGGGTTAGCTCGCCCCTTCCCCTTGCCCACACCTTGGGTCATGGCCTACAATGAAGCCCAGAGGTTAATGCAGCTAAATAGAAAGTTAAAATCATATATGGCCACATTCAACAAGGAAAGTACCACAAAATGCAAAAGATGGTCGGGACAAAAACATTTAGCACGACAGCAAAATCCAATACATGAGCTCTACCCCATTATCATGGCCATCACCCTCGTTCCTACAAGTTCTATGAGCCTTTCTTCATCATATAAGAACCCATGATTGTCCCAACCCCTGGTGGGCAATTGGACAACCCACCTTAAAAGGGGGATTTCACTGCTATATCTTATACATCATGCTCTAACCCGTTGAGCCCCAAGTAGTCAATCAAAGAAAATCATAAAAAGGCAAAAGGCATAAAAGAAGGGTGGAAAATCCAAGGCTAGGGCACCTCATGTACCATGATTTCTCCCTCCTATATATTATAAACCCAAGTGTGGGCTTCCCTCTTATTAGCTACCCTTCCACCCAGCGTGTGAACCAAGGCTGCCCCTTCTCATACCCTACTTCATTCACCTATCTATCACATGCCACCACCTTTTGAAGGATGTACCTTGAATATTACCCCTTTAGGAGTAGACACCACCTAATAGGATACTTGGTTAACCCCATTTAGGGTTTATGAGACATTGGCACATCCTGAAGCCCATTATGGAAAGGTAGGCCATTATGAAGTCCCCACCTGTAGTGCATGATTAGGTAAGCTCATTTACTCGATTTCTCTAATGACTTGTTGTATTGGAAGGCTAAGGGATGCATTATATCTTATGCAGGATTACAGATGGTTTCCATTTGTGGTTTGGTCTAACTATACGGGGTCCTAATCATCCAGAGTGGTTTCCATTTGTGGTTTGGTCTACCTATACGGGGTCCTAATCCTCTAGACGGCTACATTGGCACATGTAGGGTGAGCGATGAGATCCATGGGCCTCCACAGCAGCAAATAGCACTCCATGGATCCCCACAGCCATTCAAAGATTACTCGTGGTTCACTTATTGGACGAGGAGGATGCACCTAATCCATCATTCCCAACTGGCCCCAGATCTGCACCGTACACTTGGCAGATGATCCAAGACTTGCACGATGATGTGTCATCACCTACACCATCATCCTAGCTCTTGCAAGCGATCTACAGGCATCTTCGATTTGTTTGGAGAACCATGAGGACAATTGTGTGCCCCCACATGTCATTTGGAGCACCACAAGTTATTACAAGGGGCCAACCCCTTGTCCACTGCTTTTGAGAGTCCTATTCTTCATTGTGGCACCCATGGACCACATTAGGCCTCTTAAAGGGCCCTACAACATGCATAGATTATTATTTGACCTCATGAGAGGCTTACCTTTTATTTATGAGCTAATTTGGTGGGCTTGTCACCAAAACTTGTATTATTAGAGCATTATTTTATTTTTGGGGTTTATGTAGGCCAAGGAGGCTAATTCGAACTCATAAGTGTGTATAAATACAAGTGAGATGAGCCCATTTGCTCATCATCACTTTGGTTTGGATCTCTTCTCTCTCTTGAGATTTTCGCACTTTTTCTAAGGATAAATTGGAACTTTATGGATGAGTTTTGATGTGTGGATATTAGTCTATCCTCTCTTGGAGCTTCTTTATTGTCAATTGTGAATGGTTGGATGTACTCTATTACATGTGAATATGCACTTTTTGATGTTATTCTTGTTTACTTCTGTCATATATGTTGGATTGGGATTTTCGTTGTTTTAGGGTTAATTGTTGCATGCATTTATTGCTTAATATTGTGGAATTTGTCTCTATTATAGCATTCCTTCAGATGTATGGGTCATGTAATATGAGTGAAATATCCTAGGGCTAAAATTTGACATTGACAAGCCATTCCTCTTGCACATCAAAGTATAAAAGCTGCAAGGTTGCTTCTTCTTGACCTAGAAGGAAAACAAAGTGATCTTGAGGCCTCTTTAACTGGAAACCAACAAATCCTACTCTTACTCAACATAGACTCCATTCTCCCAAAGATTAAGGCACTGATCTACCAAGGGTGGTCACTAAAATCCATATTTTCTCACATCCTTCCGGGACTAACCACATCGGGGTGGCTAGGGCATCAATTTCCCGACAAGCTAGCCATCAAAAAAAATTCGATCTCCTAGCGTCTCCTGTGCTGGCCTTTCCTCTAGCTCTGCTCCAATTTTGAAGCCATTCCGACGATGGAGTTGGGAGAAAAGTCAAGCCCTAGCTCCGGAATCAAAACTTGCCCTGCCATCCCCAAGGCTAGTGCCTCATAGGGTTAAGACAACATCTTCAAGTGAAATTCTTTCCTTGATCCTTTCCCCCACCTTGTGCAGGATAAGAATATCATTGGTTGCTTCATACTTTCCTCATACCCTAAACCGGGCCCACTTGACCCTATGTGGTCCCGCTCTTTTAAAGGACCATTCTTCAAGAACCATCCAAGATATCAATTCTAACAAGGATTTTAGGGCTTGTGAAACAAGCCTATTCCCATAAACCTAACCCCCAAAAATCCTCTCTTCCTCTCCGTAGAATACATTCTACCTTGCTTAGTGAGCAAGCAAGCTCCATCTTTCACTCATATCCATGGGTCACTCATATCCATTGACTTATCATTCATTAGTGACTCCATACATATCGGGTCTCCTCCCATTGGTGAAAGTCTGTAAATAGAAAAGAGCCTTAGCTGAGGTGACAATGGGCTAAGTCTCCATTTGTTGCCCTTGGCCTAGCATTTGCCCTTTAGAGATCCCCCTTAGGTCCCTTGCTAGTTTGAGCAGTAACAGGTTCTACTATGATATCTTGGATGGGCAGGAAGCAAACATCTGTCACTCTCAACACTATTAAAGTTGAGCATACTACAGCTTGTTTGGAGAGTTGAGAAGCAATGTGGCTTTGGAAGCTACGCATAGAATTATTTGATCAGGTGCAGGATATGATCGTGGTGCAGGATACGATCGTGATAACAAGTTGAAGCACATCAAGATCATGGTACCACCACATCCTGTACGAAAGGGAGCGGTGAGGCTCCAATGCAATTCTATGGATAAACAAGTTGTTGATATTCTCACAAAGCCTCTATCCCAGGATGAAGTTTGTATATTTCAGAGAAAAGTTTGGGGGGGTTGAGAATGCTTCCCAAGGTTAAAGGGAGTGTTGATGTTGTATCATCAAGTGGCATAGATTCTCCCTGGGTCTAGGCTATTGACTAGGTCATGGGTAGTGACTGTGAGCCATGTAATGTGGCTAAGGAGATTACCCTAGGTCATGGGCAGTGACTGTGAGCCATGTAATGTGGCTAAGAAGATTGGCCCAGTTGCTTGAGTGAGTGCCTTATAGCAACGAGCGAGTGTTTTACCATACAATAGCATGTGACGGCATGTGGGAATGGTAAATGGGCCTAGGGTTTCACCATTATTCAAGGGGCACCTTACATCGTCCCAAGTGACAATTTGGTCGGTTGGTGAAACAAGAACTAGTCTTGTGTCTCAGGGTACCTGACCAACCAATGGGTAGTTGGCTTGTGGGTGACTAGATCGTTTGCAGAGAAGATGTGACTACTGGGTGACAAGATCCCTTTGCACGATGTTGATGTTGGATGCTTTCCACATGTAGTGGTTGGATATATCAACATAACTAGCTCTTTCAATCTTTTTTCTTGGGCAGGTGAAATTGTCTCATCAAAATGTACATCTGAGGAAGTCAACAGAATACCTCCCTAACTAAGGGGGAGTGTTGAATTTTGGTACTAAAGTGGGTACTAAAGAAAAATGAAAAGAAGAAATTCAAAATTTAAATTTTACCTCCAAAAGTAAGGTCGGCTCCAAATTGTTTAAGTCAACCCAACATAAGGTCAAGTCGGCCCAACCATAAAAACACACCTATTTGAGCACCCTAAACTACTATATATTGGCACTCGACCTCCCTCACTTGAAGCAATTCGTATCTCACCAAAAAGCATTTGTTCTTTGTTCCCACATACGAAAGAGAGAGAGGAGAAGAAGGTAGAAGTTTGACCTGCATTGACTGAGACTACTTTTGTTCTATTTGACTGAGATTTTGGGAAGTTGACCGAATTTGTTTTAGGGGTCTATTTGTGGTTAGTCTGACATATTTGATTAGGAAAAATCAAATTGTACTTTTGATGAATTGAATAATTTCTCCTAAGAAAATATTGTTGGGTTTTTCCCAAGTTAGGGCTTTCCTAGGGTAAAAATTTTTCCTCTTGTGTTTGGTTCTCTCCATAAACTTGTTGTCATATTGCATTGTAATTGAGATTTTCTATGTATAATTTCTTAATGATGAATGTGACATAAGATGAATAAATTAAGATATCATTGGAAAGTAATTATCAGATTAAAAATTCATGAAAAATCAACATACTACCTGTGTGATTAGGCCAAAGAGCTTGTGTGGTAAAAGATCAATGGGCCTAGTAGACGTATTATTGTTGTGGATCGAGGGACAAAAGGAGTATGGAGGGTTGAGACTCCACAGCAAGAAAAGCATCCTAATATGAAAGTATATTATAATATTGTAATATATTATTATAATAAAAAGTAAGGGGACACCATGCTTATAAATGGATGGTTCCCCTATTCAATTGATCATGAATCAATGAAGGGACAAGCGTCCCTAAGTAAGAACATAAGTAAGAACTTGGAGACTCGTGAGGCCAATAAGAACTCCTAAAGCCACAGAGCTTTGGACATCCCTAGCCGACAAAGATAAGGGCTAATGGGGATGTAAACCTATTGGTTGAACGCTATCAAGTTTGCACGAGGGCTTCACTGGGGTAACAATACCATACCACGTACATTCGTATTGGGGGATATATATTGAGGAAAAAATGAGATAATATATTAAGCATATAATAAGGGGGTAAAGGGATTTTATATTGGCAGGTATAAAGAATGAAGCTCAAAGTTAATGAAAAAAGGGCTATAAAAAGTTTTAATGAAAAAATGGATACCTACAATGTATAAAGAATGAAGCTCAAAGTTAATGAAAAAAGGGCTATAAAAAGTTTTAATGAAAAAATGGATACCTACAATGTATAGTGAAAGTAAGAGTTTTTTTTAATTGGGAAGGTGTATTGGGTTTGTATTGGTAAAGGGTTAAATAATGTGATTTTTAGAGATATTTTTCACTATGTAGTCAAATTAAAGGTATTGTTTAGTATGCCATGAATGCACGTGATATGTCAGAGGTTCATTGAGTGAAGCCCCCTTGCGAGTTTGGTACCTTGGTTGTGTGAGGGCCTGGAGGGTACCTAAAGACCCGTGAGGGCATCAAGAACTCTTGGAGCCGCAGGAGTCTAGACATCCATGGCCAATTGAGATAGACACCCTAGAGGTGGTGGCACAGCTAAGGGACTACAGGTGCAGTGAAAGGGTGCACAACTTGGGTGTGGGGTTGATGGGGGATGTGAGTCTGCTAGTTGGAGGTTGTTGAGTTTGATACCTTGGCCCTGTTATGTTTGGTATGAGGCATGTCCATGGCTCGAGAAGTCAACGCCAAGTGGAACCATGGCCCCAACTCGGGGGTGACCGACTACTGAGAGAACTAGAGCAACATGGTCTACGGCTAGGAGGATCATCTGAGGCCCATAGCTAGCCCACAAAGTTCACAGGTAAGTGCTTGAAACCTATTATGTGCTTGTTTATGAATTATTGTGGCATGTCTTTTGCTATGTTCTTATGCATTTTTTGTTATTATGGCTTCACTATGCACGTGGTGAAACGTTCTGGTTAAATTATGCAACTTTTTTAAGTTATGTCTTGGTTGATATATGTGTGAGTAGTTTTGCCTAGCAGGAGGGATGGGGATGTCACAAGAATTGACTCAAGGATGCGAGTTACGACAATGTTCAAGCAAGGGGAATGGACCCAAAGAAGTACATGGCTTAAGAGGAGCAATGGAATTTGTGTAGGCTTCTGATAGAAATGTATGGACACTTCATCTATGGCTACATCCTCTCGGGATTGTTAATGTGTACATCACCTTAGAGCATCACATATGTACCCTTGGAGTAGAGCACTCCACTTGTGTGGGCCTACAAAGTGTTTATTATAGGTTGCTTGTAAAGGCTTGGGCCACATTGTATTGTTTGCATCTCTTACCTCTCATATATATAGAGGAATAAGAGATTCCTTTCATCATTATACTCTTCTCTTTGTACTTGTCTTCTTGGAGTGGTTCAATAGGATTCACAAGGAAACCCTACAACAACTTATACATGGGAGGAGGAAATATTCATTGGAGATTGCCCTTGTGAAGAAGAAGATGTCAGAGATAATTATTATGTTCACTCCTATTTCACTCTTGTGCAGAAATGTGATCAAGAGGAGGAGCACACTAGTCATCTCCTCTCTTACCTATTCATTTGTACTTGGTCTCTCTCTCGCTTGGAGTCACTAGGGTTTTGTGATCTTCTTGGAGTATCTTGAAATCTAGAGTTAAGGTGTCATCCCTTCAAGGATAGAGATTAGGGTTTTGTGATGAAACCCTAGGTGTATTTCATTCAAAAGAAGAAGAGAAGACATCTCTCTTTAAAGGACATGTTTGAACTCCTTGGTTAAGCCAAGGTTTTCATTGTTTTCCTTACCTAGGGTTTTGGAGTGCTAGTGGACTGTACTAGCCTTGTGATAAGGCTATGGTACTATTAACGCTCAAATTAGCAAGGGTCGTCCTAAAAAGGAATCCTTGAAGGGTTGCTACTAGGCTAAGGGAAACAATGGAGCGATAGCCCACTGTCACCTCGGCTAATGCTCCCTACTCTTTACGGACTTTCACCGATGGGAGGAGACCCATTATGATAAGGATCATGACATGGATGGATCATTGATAGGGCGAGGGGTGATCCTGGAAGCCTATTCACAAGAGAGGCTCAAATATGTGGCTTGCTTGTCTTGGAAGACAAAATGAAGGCTCTCTAGGAAGGGCTTAGGGAAAACTTCTAGGGTTGGGTTTTAAGTATGTGTCTTATAAAGGGGATCCCTAAGTCCTAGAATTCTTGTGGAAACTTGGGTTCCAGGTGATCTTTGAAGAATTAACCATGATAGTGCATGGGACCACACGGGACCAAGTGGACCTGAGGTTCGATCAAGGGGATAGGATTTAGCAACCATTGATATGCTTGACCTAATTAGGGAGGGGAAAGGGATCAAGGAATGAATTTTCAACGAAAGGCAATGCAAAGATCCCAGTGAGGTTTCTAGCTTAATGAAAACCAAGGGCAAGAATTGGTCTTTGAGCTAGGGCTTGCGACATCTCAAGACTTCACCGTCGGAATCTCATGAAATTTGGACTTCTAGAGGACACACCAAGGCAGTTGTGGACCAAAAATCGAAGTATTTGGATGGCTAGATCATGAGATAATTGATGCCCTAGGTGACCTAGAGGACTAGACCTAGAGAAGAGGAAAGGAGAGGAAGAAAATAGGTTTAAGGTGATCACCTTTGGGTGGACCAGTGCCTAATCCTTTGGGAAGATTGGAGTAGGGTAGAATTATGACTATGGACCTTTGAATTTTCTAGGTCAAGGAGGCCTCAAAGATAACTTTGCTTGGCACTAGGGCAGCAGCAAAAGCAGCTTCAAAGACTTTATACTTCGTTTTGCAAGATAAATGGCTAGTCAAGATGAATTTCATTAATGAAACATCCCTAGGAACATTCATTCATTATACATGGCCCATACATGAAGCATTCACAATCTAGAAACAAAATTTCCACAACTCTGCATAAGAGATGCAGCAAATAAGCCCTAGTATAGCGAAATCCCAGCAACAATGTATGTGACAAAATTAGAAAGAGAAAATAGCATTAAAATGTACTTACATGTATAAGAATATATCCAACCATCCAAAAACTTTCCATCAAGAAGCTTCAAGACATATGAAAATTATCCAAACATCAAAATTCATTCCATCCTCCAAAAATGTGTCCTCCAAGAAGGATAGTGAAAATCTCTAAAGAGATACTAGTTCCAAATCCAAGTGATGATGCTAAAATGAATCCTCATTTTTTCTATTTATACACGTCTAATGAGTTTGATTTAGCTACTTGGGCCTACATTAGCCCCAAAAATAAAATAATGTGCAAAACAACTAACTTTTGGTGACAAGCCCACCAAATTAGCTCATAAACAAAAGAATAACCCTCTCAAGAGGTCGAATGATCAATAATACATGTCGTTGGGCCTTCTAAGAAGTCTGATGAAGTCCATAAGTGCCACAATGATGAACAAGACTCCCAAAAGTAGTGGACAAGGGATTGGCCCCTTGTTCTCCAAATAATAAACCTGTGGTGCTCCGAATGGGTGTGAGAGCACACAAGTAATCTCATGGGCCTCCAAGTAGGTCAAAGATGTTTGTAGACCATCTATAAAGGCTCAAATAATGGTGTAAGTGATGCCACATCAACATACAAGTCTTGGGTAATCCGCCAAGTGTATGGTACAATTGTGAGGCTAACTGGGCATGATGAATCGGGTGCATCTTCCTCATCCAATAAGTGAATCTCGAGCAATCTCTGAACAACTCTGGGGATCCATGGAGTGTTGTCTACTATTGTGGAGGTCCATGGCTCTCAACACACACCCTACATTTGCCAATGTAGCCCTCTAGAGGGTTAGGACCCTGTATAGGGAGACCAGACCTAAAATGGAAACCATCTGCAATCCTACATAAAATCCAATGCACCCCCTAGCCTTCCAGTACAACAAGTCATCAAAGGAAATCGAGTTAAACAACTTACAAACCATGGACAACAGGTGGGCACTTCATAATGACATGTCCTTCCATATTAGGCTTTGGCGTGTGCTAACATCTCCAAGCTCCAAATGGGGTTAACCAAGTATCCTATTAGGTGGTTTTTATCTTTAAAGGGGATAGTATGTCCAAGGTACATCCTTCAAAGGGTGGTGGCATGTGATAAAGAGATGAATGGAGTAGGGAACGAAAAGGGGCAGCCTTGGGCCACAAGCTGGGGTACTAGGGTAGCTAGCAAAAGAGATGCCCACACTTGGGTATATAATGTATAGGAGGGAGAAATCGTGGTACATGAGGTGCCACGGCCTTGATTTTTCCACCCTTTATTATATGCCTTTTACCTTTTATGATTTTTCTTTGATTAACTGCTTGGGGCTCAAGGGATAAGAGCATGATGTGTAAGGTATAGCAGTGGATACCCCCTTTAGCGTAGGGCGGTTCATTGCCCACCAGAGGTTGGGGCAACCATGGGTTCCTGAATGATAAAGGAGGCTCATTTAAGGCCTATAGGAACCAAGGTGATGGCCATGATAATGGGGTAGAGCTCGTGTATTGGCTTTTGCCCACATGCTAAATGTGTTTGTCCCGACCACTTTTTTTTCAATGGTACATTTTCCAGTTGAATATGGACAATTATGCTTTTACGTTTCTTTTCAACTGCATCAACCTCCGGGACATCATTCCAGGCCCAACCCAAGGTGTGGGCAAGGGGAAGGGGAAGGCTAACCCTATGTGGACCCAGTGGACGAATGTGGACCCAGGTGGGAGGAATGATGAATGGGGTTATAATGAGCGAAAGGGGAGTGATATATGTGGATGAGGGAGCGGGACCACAACCAAAATCAAGGTTTCCCATGAAGTACCATCCCTAAAGCCCAAATGTCAGTAAAAGATATCCCACGGGACTAGGGTCCAAGGTTAACATCCAAAAGAGGTCTAGGGGACAAGAGCACAGACCTAGCCCACTCTTTCTGTCGAATCCCCCCATTAATCCATGCCCAAAAGTTTCCATGATAGATAAACTACAATATTCAATTACCAAATGGCAAGGCATATCTTCAGGTTTGGGAGGCCCACCTTCAAACATACGACCATGACAGATGAGTGAGGCACCACATCGCTGGCTCAAGCGGCAGAGAAGTGGCACAACAAGCTAGTTGGTGGTTGCAAGGGGCAGCAAGCTGCCGGTTCAGGACCATCTTCTACAACAAACAACAACAACAACCAAAAAAAAAAACTAGGGATATCACCCACAAAATTGTGGGTAACAAGTACTACAACAACATCTTACGTGTATCAATGAAGTTTTCACTATCCAATTGTTGTGTAAATTGCAGATTTTAATTTTAGCCATCTACGTTTTTCATGAATTGTTATTTACATCTATACATTGTTTTGCTAGATTGACTCAAGTGATTTAACATCGTAATCGAAAATAAGAGTTGTTTTACTCCTATTATAACTATGGTAAAAATGGGTTTTCAAATATGGTTTGTGCATTATAAAATTGCCTCAAAAGGTTGAAACTTATCAAGTCACTTTGATATCTTTTCTCCCTAAGTTAATTCAATCTACCTTTAAGTTTGGTTGTGAGTATCATCCCGCCCACCTAGGTTCAATTCCAACAAGCGACATGTTAAGCTAGTACAAGTATATTATTGTAACAATTATTACCCTTGTGTTGACAAAGCCTTGAGTTTCTACAAAATCAAGCTTACGCTCGATACCATCCCTGGAATAAACTCATGTGCCGAGTGTTTTAAAAACCAAAACTAGTCTTCGAACCAACCACCCATAAATCCAGGGTTTGAATTAGAATAGAATCAAACCAAACTCAATGGGCCAATTTAAAAAGAAAAACATAAAATGATTATTTTTTAATTGAAAAAAATACTTTTTAAGATTCCAAACCATTAGAGACAAGATATGCAAAGTTTTCTCATCTACATACCATGAAGGTTGAATATATCAAAATGGCATCAAGTACAATACATATCGATGACAAAATGCATAATCAATGAGCATCTAGATGGCCTCTAGTCCAAAAGCCATGCTGCAAGCTACTAGATCACTAGCCTACCACAAATCACTGATCAACTTAATTACTCATCAAACTCATCGCCACTACTAGAAATGGGATCATCGACAAGAACAACATAGACATCATCTAGCTCAAAGTCTTCAAACTCCTCGAATTTTTCAACCTTATAATATAGTAGAAAAAGCTTATTATTGTTGGAGGACCTTTATGTTATTTGCAAACTTTTCCACCTTCAAATAATAGATGAAACAAGCCGCATATGCTAAAAAACAACACCCTCAACTGCTTGTATCATAGCGCCAAAATTACAAAGGGTGCAATATGACTACAGGATTCAAAATAAGTGGCTCTCTCTCTCTATATATATGTGTGTGTGTGTGTGTGTGTGTGAACACACACAAAATGTTGGAAAAACAATATTAGGCCAATCGACCTACTATATACCATAGGCCCTGGGGCAACCTATAAAATGCAATGGTATTGCAAGGTCGACTTAAGGTGTAATATCTGAAGTAAAATTAATCCAAGTTGACCTTTCGAGTTGAACATTTTGGGCAATTTGATTAGAGCCAACCTCTATAGGTTTGGATATTCATATTGGTTTAAGGGGCACCCCTTTGAAAGGTTTTCTCATATAAAGGGGCCCACCCATTCTTTAGAGGTTTTATTTGGATAAATGATGGAAGATTGGCATGGTGCATCTCTTAGAGGCTTTGACATTTCATCTTGAAACAACACATAATCAAGACTTGGGATTTTTCTTATACAAGAGGTGAAAGGAACAATCCCTTTTGGAAACCCCTCTATATGATGCATTGGATGTTTTGGGGGCTTGTGCACCCGCATTCGAGAGAGACTAGAGGATTTTGGTGGTAGGTTGAAGGATTTTTTCAACATGGGCAAGCCTTTGGAGGCTAGAAGTTGTGCTAAAGGCCCCTATAATCCCCTCATTCATGGAAATGGGTCAAGATGATGCATTGGATGTTTTGGGGGCTTGTGCACCCACATTCAAGGGAGACTAGAGGATTTGGTGGCAGGTTGAAGGATTTTTTCAACATGGGCAGGCCTTTGGAGGCTAGATGTTGTGCTAAAGGCCCCTATAATCCCCTAATTCATGGAAATGGGTCACTTTTTTACGGCTTTTTCCAACATTGAAGGGCGGTAGTAGTAAAAGCTTATTATTGCTGGAGGACCTTTATGTTATTTGCAAACTTTTCCACCTTCAAATAATAGATGAAACAAGCTGCATATACTAAAAAACAACACCCTCAACTGCTTGTATTATAGCGCCAAAATTACGAAGGGTGCAATATGACTATAGGATTCAAAATAAGCGGCTCTCTCTCTATATATATGTGTGTGTGTGTGTGTGTGTGAAGACACACAAAATGTTGGAGAAACAATATTAGGCCAATCAACCTACTATATACCATAGGCCTTGGGTCAACCTATAAAATGCAATGATATTGCAAGGTCAACTTAAGGTGTAATATTTGAAGTAAAATGAATCCAAGTTGACCTTTAGAGCTGGACATTTCAGGAAATTTGATTAGAGTTGACCTCTATAGGTTTAGATATTAATATTGGTTAAAGGGGCACCCCTTTGAAAGGTTTTCTCATATGCCCACGGGGTTTTGGATTGACGGTGAATGGGTGTACTGTTAAGGCACTCCTTGTGATATGTCACTAGTTCAAATCCCTGTGGGTGCTTACCTACCAAAAAAAAAAGTTTTCTCATATAAAGGGGCCCACCCATCCTTTAGAGGTTTTATTTGAATAAATGATGAAATATTGGCATGTTGCATCTCTTGGAGATTTTGACACTTCATCATGAAACCACACTTGATGAAGACTTGGGATTTTTCTTATACAAGAGGTGAAAGGAGCAATCCCTTTTGGAAACCCTTTAGATGATGCATTGGATGTTTTGGGGGCTTCTGCACCCACATTCGAGGGAGACTAGAGGATTTTGGTGGCAAGTTGAAGGATTTTTTCAACACAGGCAGGCCTTTGGAGGCTAGATGTTGTGCTAAAGGCCCCTATAATTCCCTCATTCATGGAAATGGGTCACTTATTTACGGGTTTTTCCAACATTGAAGGGCGGGCCTTTGGAGGCTAGATGTTGTGTTAAAGACCCTATAAACCCCTCATTTATAGAGATGGGTCACTTTTTGAGGGGTTGTGCCCCTTCACTTCGTACATGTGGCATGAATGCCCTTTACATTATGTAATTTAGATTAATTAATTGAATAATAGGACCTTTTTCCCTTCATAGGCTAGGATTAGGAGCATTTAGCCTAGGAAATTAATATTTTAATGTAAGGGAAGTTGAAGACCTCTATATATAGTGGTGCACTTCCTCTCATTTTCTCATTGTTGGACGATGGCTGAAATCCCTACAAATGTAAAAAATTTGAAATTTTCTCTTGTTTCTTAATTTTGGCTATGGATGGATGAGTTGAGAAACTTCTTAAGGAGTTTCTGTTGGTCTGGATAGTTTTCTTTCTTAATGGATATTGGTAGATCTTGATGAGGAAAGCCTTGTTGATGTGGATAGATTTCTTTTCATGGATGATTATAGGTGAATTTTGATGAATGCTTGATAAATTGAGTAAGCGATTTTTCTTTATCTTGTTCAAGTTTATTGATAAGGGTTATTAAATATTCACCTTAGGTTTGCTGGTATATTATCTCATTCTTCCTTTAGCAAGATTTTTATCAACTTCCTTTGATGTAACCTAAATGAAACTCCCTCTATTATTTATCCTTGAAAATTGTAAGGTCCTTATCCCAAGCCTCTAAGGTACACAAACTAGTCTACTCTAGTTCTTGAAACTAAATCTACTCCAAGCCTCTTTGGAATTCTCCTAAAGCTCTTTTGAGATGACCTAAGTTGAGCTTGCTCTCCCTTGTCCCATCTTTGAAGATTGAAGGATGCCTAGGACAAACCTCAAGGGCACACAAGTTAGTTTTCTCTAGTCTTTGAAACTAAATCTACTTCATTTCAATTTGATTGTGTTGTTCATTGACCCCATATGCTCCAAAAAATATATATTGGCAAGCCTTGACCCCATACGCTCTTGAAAATATATTGGCAAGCTAAGGAATTGATCTTCTATCCTCCATCACCCTTTTTATCCATAAACCATTTAAACTATTTTGTTGGCATTTTACTCTCCTAGTGATTCCTCGTATGTGTTTGGGGACCTTTCCCTTTGAAGTCAAACCTAGAAATTCCCTCAAAAAAACCCTAGCAATCCTATCCACCTTAAAACTTAATGGTTCAATCCTTTGATTGGTAGTATCTGAAGTAGAAACCTTAGGGGGCTCTTGACATGGTTTGATCACAACATTAGATCCCTAAGTTCTATTAGGGAGAAGCTCTAAATCCCCCTTAGAGTTGGAGAAGAGCTGGCCAAAAGTGAGAAGAGGGTTGGTGAGGTGACACTTTGATCCCATCTTGAGTGAAGTGAGAAGAGGGTTGGTGAGGTGACACTTGATCCCATCTTGAGTACAAAAGATTCTAGACTTTATCTTTTGGACTTTATGTCAAGAAGTGTGTGAGATTTTATTGTAACATTTTAATGTTGATGTCGGTAATAAAATCCATTTCTTGGAAGACGACATTGGATGAAGCTCAATCTTGAAAATCCTTCCATCTAGGTGACTCCTTTGGAAGAATGAAGTCCTTATTCTTTGAAGACTTATGTGACTCCATTGACGTAGGTGACTCCATTGGAAGAATAAAGTCCTTGTTCTTCAAGGACTTTGAAGACTTGATGCTTGTGAGGTGAGATAAGCATCATTGTGAAGGCATTTAATTACTCACCTTGCCAACTTCAATATGAAAAAGGTATAAAATTGCATTTATCATCAATTTTGAATTTGCATGGCAAGATGGCTCCTTAGGTTTTGCATGTTTTATTTTTAACGCTAAACATTGACAATATGACAGGATACGCAAATAGGCCTCCCTAAAAATCGATGAGAGGCTTCCAAATTTTGATGGTGTCTATTTAGTTGTTGTCCCACATGCATTGGCATTCATGGGAAATATTTCAACATTCAAGGAAAAACATGAAAATATCATGATGAGATAATTTGTTCATTCTTTGGGACAAGGAAATAATGATTGGCTTAGACACTCTTGTAGTCCAAAGATCATAGCCTCGTTGGCAACCCTTGTTGAAAGTTTTATAAGTGTTGGGCACAAGATGCCAAAGTTCTGAAGACAGTTACAAAGAGC
Organism: Pinus tabuliformis; assembly: GCA_031772625.1. Lineage (NCBI taxonomy): Eukaryota > Viridiplantae > Streptophyta > Pinopsida > Pinales > Pinaceae > Pinus > Pinus tabuliformis. Next base: position 562,901,074 of record CM062814.1, on the reverse strand, counting down.
TATTGGCTTCCTTAAGGAGGAAGATCTGCTTGGTTTCTGGGAAGGTCATAAAGGCATTGCTGAGTATGAAGATGAAGACAAAGCACCACAAGGGAGAGAGCTCTTTTTGTGTCCTTTGAAGAAATTGAATCACATGATAATGAGTTTGTTGTCCCAAAGGAACAATTTTGTGGCAGCAATAATAGAGATGAAGACATTGTTGAAGAGTTTGAACAAGACATCACTACCATTGTTATTGAAGAGTATGTTTTTCACACAGAAAACTTGTTTACTGCTCCAGTTTATGACAGGCAGGTAGTTGATGAAAAAAAGCCAAATTTTCACCCATGTCATTTGCATGAGTTCATCTCATCTCACACAAGAGAAAAGCCTTCCTTTGTATTCTTTAATGAGGACCCTGATTGTGATAAAAATAGTGAAGGTCATAGTGAATATAGTAGTCTGTGGACTAAGCATCCTTGTGAAGACTATCCATTTGTCAATTTCCCTAGGCAGAAAATAAGAAGCAACAAGCTAATAAGAGTCCTAAATGTGAAGGAAAATAGATTAATCATGGCCTAAACATGGACAACCCTGGGTGCTGTAGTGATAGCGCTGCACAAACTTTTGATGATACTGAGTCTATTACTAATTTTGATGTGTAAGAGGGTGATGTTAATAATAGTTCTCCAGTGGAAGTACCACAAATCTGGAAAAAGGAAGAAGGTTTCTTTTATAGGGAAATTATATTTGCTGCCTCTTAGGACTGTCTATGTGACAACCATCATAGTCTGAAATGTAACTAGCAACATAACCAGTATGATAGAAATTTTTGGCCAAATTGGTAGCCCAGATTATAATGAAGAGGATGCCAATCCTTTTCAAGTGGTATCAAGCAATTTGTAGGTTGTTGATTCTGCACACTTTTGAAGCCAATACCTCGAGGTTACAGAAAAGTTAGGTTGAGAAAAGGCAACCCATAACATGGGAAAAGCATGCTAATATCAACATTGGTGAAGTAAAACTAGAGCAGATTGCTGAGGTTGAAAGGGAAAATTCCAACCATAATGGTGAGCCACCACAAATCAAGCAAATCCCTATAAATTGTGATGAGGACAGAACTAGGGTAAGAGATGAGCTGGAAACTACTGAGAAATGTGCTAAAACTAGAACAGATCTCTGAGGTTGAAAGGGAAAATTCCGGATCTCTGTGGGCTAAGCATCCTTGTGAAGACTATCCATTTGTGATGAGGACAGAACTAGGGTAAGAGATGAGCTGGAAACCACTGAGAAATGTGCTAAAACTAGAACAGATCTTTGAGGTTGAAAGGTTAAATTCTAGATCTCTGTGGGCTAAGCATCCTTGTGAAGACTATCCATTTGCTAATTTCCCTAGGCAGAAAATAAGAACCAACAAGCTAATAAGAGTCCTAAATGTGAAGGAAAATAGATTAATCATGGCCTAAACGTGGACAACCCTGGGTGCTGTAGTGATAACGCTGCACAAATTTTTGGTGATACTAAGTCTATTACTAATTTTGATATGTAAGAGCATTATGTTAATAATAGTTCTCCAGTGGGAGTACGGCAAATCTGGAAAAGGATTTCTTTTATAGGGAAATTTAATTTGCTGCCCCTAAGGACAGTCCATGTGACAACCATAACAGTCTGAAATGTAACTAGCAACATAACCAGTATGACAGAAAATTTTGGCCAAATTATAGTAGCCCAAATCATAATGAAGATGATGCCCATCCTTTTCAAATGGTATCAAGCAATTTGTAGGTTGTTGATTCTGCACACTTTTAAAGCTAATTACCTCGAGGTTGCAGAAAAGGTAGGTTGAGAAAAGGCAACCTAGCATGCTAATAACATTGGTGAAGTAAAACTAGAACAAATCTCTGAGGTTGAAAGGGCAAATTCCAACCATAATGGTGAGCCACCACAAATTAAGCAGATCCTTAAAAATTGTGATGAGGACAGAACTAGCATAAGAGCTGAGCTGGAAACCACTGAGAAATGTGCTAAAACTAGAACCGATCTCTGAGGTTGAAAGGGAAAATTCCAACCATAATGGTGGGCCACAAAGTAAGCAAATCCCTAAAAATTGTGATGAGGACAGAACTAGGGTAAGAGGTGAGCTGGAAACTACTGAGAAATGTGCTATTAACCTGAAGCTTTGCAAAGAATCCACTGAGGCCAGCCCTGCTGGCATCATTGAAAAAGTTTTGTTGCAGGAATATGGTAGTAGTAATGAGGATTATAACTTCATTCTCAATGAAAATAAAAAGGCTACACCTGTTGAAAAGGATTCCTTTTCCCAACTGGATGGAGAAGAAGATAATGAGATTCACTCGATAGAGCAAGTAAATGGCGCAGAGTTTGGGCATCCATTATATTCCAGCACTTTGCGTGTAACAATTGGCACTGCCTCTTGTGACCGACTGTGCTTCTACTACCAGGGAGCCATTAGGGGTACAGAGGATCAAATTAGTCCTCATTATGATGAATATATGGGCTTTCATGAGAATTTATTCAGAACATCAGATTTGCAGCTCAATCACCAACATAGGAACCTTTTTGTTAAATCTCAACACATTCCAGGCTAATGATGGTTGTGATGAAGCTCATTCACGAGCTCAGTTCAAGGTCTGTGCCACTGTAGGAACTATGAAAAAAAACTATGTGAATATATTATGCATGCTCTTCTGTTTTTGGTAAACATGGATGAATGTGAATATATTATGGATGCACTTATGTTTTCGTTAAGCATGAAATTCATCCTTTTCTTTTTTTAAATTTGCATATTCATTTCTACTTAGAGATCTTCTGCAAAAGCAACAAGGAAACTTCCCAAAAAATAAAAACAAATGGATCTCATAAATTGTTCGAAAGGTTCATTGGCTCTGTGTCATCTCTAATGACATTCTTGAAAAAGTTGGTATCACTGTTTTCAGCCATGTATTTTGCAATCAGCACATATTAGATCAACTTATTCAGATGATCCCATTTGCCCTACTCCAGGCTGCAAAAGTCATCTGAAAAATGATTCTATGTTCTCTAATTGCCTTTAAGCATTGCACTTCAAGTTGATCTCATCAAGTTTAGAAGAGTTCAATGCACTAGATAATAGTATCTTGAAGGCTAAACAGTCCATTCAAACTACTCAAGGAGACTGATCCCTACCAAATTTTGACCTTCAGCTGATTAAAGCAAGCTATTGGTATAAGCCAAACATGTCAAGGAAGCAATTTGTATTCATTGATGATGTCATCATTCTTTTAGACGAATATTTTGTTGTCCCTAAAAAAACAAATACAAATGCCTCTTTGAGAGAGAAGCCAGCATACAAGCAATCACATTTTGACATGGCTTTGTTTTCTTTAGCAATCAAACACGGGAAAATGGTAATTACATCTTGGAGATCTTGAGGTGGCTTCACTGGATTACACAATTCATTTTAGCAACCACATGTTGAAGCAAGGATGAGATTTTGGGGTTTCCAAGTGTTCTTGAAAGGACCACTAGTCCTCAAGTTGGAACCAGATGTTACCCATCATTTTGTTGGGTAAGCATAAGGGTCATTTTGTTGGGTAAGCATAAAGGGTCCTGGACCATACCCAACAAAAATGGAACATTTATTGTGGCTATGTGCAACAGAGCTGTGGGTAGGCAGAGTTGACCATATATGTTATACATGGCCTCAAACTATAGATGCAACTATATACAAGGATGGAAGTGCCTATAGTAGATAAGGGACAGATTTCTTGTTAATCTTGCAATTGGAAAAATGGAGTCAAATGGAATCAAATACAAAGATGGCTGAGCATTTTTTAGAGTTTTCCATCATAACAAAATGACACATTGATGTTGGACCTTATGCAGCTGGTTTGGAGGCATGTTTCTATTTCATCAATCAATGATTTTCTTTGGTACGAACTATTGTTAATGTAGTTGGAGAAGACTTGATTATTATTGGTGGAGGATCCTTGGGACAAAGTTCAATGAGCCCCTTACACTAGGCTTAAGCTAATTGAGACTTTTAGAGCAGGAGCACGAGCATAATAGAAAGAAAGTAACTGCGCATCACGTTGAAATTTTGCAAACAGGTGCCACAGCAAAGAATGTAACAGTTCAAGAAAGAAGACAGAAAACCCATCGGAAAATGGCAGCTATCATATACGTCATTTACAGATCTTTCTACCTTCAAATAGCAAATGAAAGGGGCTGCATACACAGTTATCAAACCTGATAAGCAGCAAGCATATTGTACCCTGTCAAAAGGACTAATCCAATGATGCATCACTGACACATTTCAAGTCAAGGCTTGCTATATAGAGGTAATCGTTGATTCAAACCACAGAACAACACCCTTAGGCACTCATTACATAACATATAAAATATAGAGGGTGTGAACTGACTGTAGCAGGGCGCCTAGAACAATAATAATTGAGACTACCTAGAAAATTAGCTTGTTAAGGATTGAAATATTGCTAAAAAATCACAGTATTAAGATATGGGAGAAATTTATGCTTTGCATTCCCCGATGGGGGTGGTATGATGGAGGGAGCAAAACAACACCCTTAGGCTCTCGTTACATAACATAAAAAAATATAGAGGGTGTGAACTGACTGTAACAGGGTGCCTAGAACAATAATAATTCATTGAATTTGAAGACTACCTAGAACATTAGCTTGTTAAGGATTGAAATAATGCTGACTTCCCATTTTTGTTTTATTCTATATACCATAACGACCCTGAAGCTAAAAATTCACAGTATTAAGATATGGGAGAAATTTATGCTTTGCATTCCCCTGATGGGGGTGGCTATGTGTAACAGAGCTGTGGGTAGGCAGAGTTGAACATATATGTTATACATGGCCTCAAACTATAGATGCAACTATATATAAGGATGGAAGCACCTATAGTAGATAAGGGACAGATGTTCATGCATAAGGACCATGTCAGATTTCTTGTTAATCTTGCAAATGGCAAAATGGACTCAAATGGAATCAAATAGAAAGAGGGCTGAGCATTTTTTAGAGTTTTCCATCATAACAAAATGACACATTGATGTTGGACCTTAAGCAGCTGGTTTGGAGGCATGTTTCTATTTTATCAATCAATTATTTTCTTTGGTGCGAACTATTGTTAATGTAGTTGGAGATGACTTGATTATTATTGGTGGAGGATCCTTGGGACGAAGTTCAATGAGCCCCTTACACTAGGCTTAAGCTAATTGAGACTTTTAGAGCAGGAGCACGAGCATAATAGAAAGAAAGTAACTGCACATCATGTTGAAATTTTGCAAACAGGTGCCACAGCAAAGAATGTAACAGCTCAAGAAAGAAGACAGAAGACCCATAGGAAAATTGCAGCTATCCTATATGTTATTTACAGATCTTTCTACCTCCCCCAAATTCCCAATTACATGATCCTCCCTCTCATTCCAGCCCTCTTCCTTTCAGATACCCCACCAGAGCCAGGTTTCGCTCGCAGGCCCCTGACTCTCTGGGTATCGGACTCATCACCTCTCCTCCTCCTCTAAAATCGGCTAGAGGCAGACCATCCTCCCTATCCAAAGCCAAGGTACAAGCAGGGGAAGAGATTGTTTCAGGCAAACAACAGGCCATTGATCAAGTACTTAGAGCAGTGAATACCCAGGAGGCTCCTCTCCTTCAATTGTAGAGGGTTGGCTAGCCCTGCAAAAAAATTAGCCATGAGGAGACTGCTCTCAACAGAACCTATTGACATTCTCTTTTTGCAAGAAACCCTAGGTCAGGGGAGTGTCATTACCCACCTCTTGGAAACCTGGCTACCTAGATGGACTTTCCATACCCTCGATGCATCAGGGAGGTCTAGGGGGCTGGTGTTAGGAGTTAATAATCGATCTATCAGAATCTGTAATGTGTGGGGGAGTTCGGGGCACATAGGAGCTGATATATACTCCTCTGAACTCGATATTGAGCTCAGGATCATAAATATATATGGCCCCTATCACAACAGACAAGAGTTTTGGAGCAGATTCCTTGACTCTCACATTCTTCAAAAGGATAATCTCGTCGATCTAAACTTCTCCATCGGTTATGTGGAATCATGGGGACATAATGCCCAAAGGGATATCCTCTCAAATTTTTCGAGGCCAAACTGGAGGATCACAATCTCATAGATATCCCCTCCCCAAAAATATTGCCCACTTGGAGGAATAACAGATTAGGAGCAGATAGTCTCTCTAGAAGACTTGATAGATATCTCATTAAGGAGCATTTGTTAACCTTGGGCCTGGGAAATAGGCAGTGGGTGGGCTCTGGAGGAATATCAAACCATAGGCCGATCTATTTGGAAATCAGAGGAGGTATGAACAAGCCTAAAGGTCCTTTCAAATTTAATGCAGCCTGGCTGAGGGATGTTGAATACATCCACCTTGTCACAAATTACTGGAGAAATCATCCCCCAGCGGCAGAAAGGACTATATCGGAAGGTTTTGCAAAAAACCTTAAAGAACTCAAGAGCCTCTCTAAGAAATGGGCTCATAAGAAGAGGAAGCAGGAAGACCATACTCTCAAACAATCTGAAGAAGCCATCGAGAAGTATGAAAATGACCATGAAGGAATCTTCTCCTCCCCTGAGCACAAAGAGCAAATAACCTCTCTGTTGGCCAAGAGAAACCAAATCCTGAAGAACAGAGAAGAGAGCTGGAGACTGAGAAGCAGAGCCATCTGGGTGAAGGAAGGGGATGACAATACCAAGTTCTACCACAAATTTGCAAATGGGAGGAAAGCTATCAATACTATTTGGCAGCTATTAGATGAGTATGGAGAACCTGTGAACACCTTCCCCGGCTGGCAGCTATGGCCTCTACCCACTTCTGTAACATTTATAAGTCGCCACCAAATGCCACCCTGGGAGACATAATGAAGACAGCCCAACTTTTCCCAAGGTTTGTAGACCAAGATGAAAGAGGGGATTTGATTAAAGAGGTCTCCCTGAGGGAACTAGAGGACACTCTCAAATGGTTCAAGCGAGATAAAAGCCCTGGTCCGGATGGCTGGACTGTGGAATTCTATCTGGCTTTTTTTGAGACCCGGGGGACCTATTACAAGTTATAGAGGAATGCAGAACCTCTGGAAGAATGTATGAGGCCTTCAACTCAACCTTTATCGCCCTTATTCCCAAATTGGACAATCCCACATCTTTCAATGATTTCCGGCCCATATCCTTATGTAATTGTATATACAAGATCTCCAAGATTATAGCAAATCGACTTCGGCCAATCTTATCCAACCATATCTCAGCTGAACAATTTGCATTTTTACAGAATAGACAAATACATGAAGCAGTCGAAACGACACAAGAGATCCTACATTCTATCCAGACCCACAAGCTGAAGGGTATGGTCCTGAAAGTTGACCTCTCAAAAGCCTTTGATAGAGTCAACTGGCTATACCTCAGAATGCTCTTAACGCACCTGGGTTTCCCATTTGAATTCATAAGATGGATTATGAGTTGTATCACTAATGTATCATACAGTGTCCTGGTAAACGGTGCGGCCTCACCTTTCTTCCATTCCGAAAGAGGCCTCAGGCAAGGATGTCCTTTGTCCCCACTCCTCTTCTTACTCATCATGGAAGGTCTCAGTTTCTTGATAAAGGAAGAACATCGAAGAGGCAGGCTTAGGGGGATCCGCATCACTGAAGGATGCACATTAACGCACCTGCTCTTTGTGGACGATGTGTTACTTTTCCTAAATGGGAGTATAGGAGATGTGACTGCACTTCTCAATACATTCACTATATTCCTAGCAGCCACTGGCATGATGGTTAACAATGGGAAATCCTCTATAACGGCTATAGGATGCACTCCATACGAGGTCCAATATGCCCTGAGAAGATTCCCCTATAACCTACTGCATCTGGACGAGGGATTAAAATATCTGGGCTATAGATTAAAACCACATGGTTATAGGATTGTTGACTGGATCTGGCTCATAACCAAACTGGAGAAAAGGCTAAACATCTGGTATCTAAAATATTTATCAAGAGCAGGAAGACTGATACTCATAAAAGCAGTGCTGGAAGCAACTCCAGTCTACTGGATGTCTTTAGCATGGATTCCTAAAGGAATACTATCCAGAATCAAAAACCTATGCTGCAGGTTCCTGTGGAGAGGAAACCAACCCGGAAGGATCTTCGCCTAGTCAAATTGGGACTCTTTGGCACTCCCAAAGAAGTGGGGAGGATGGGGTATAAAAAGACTAGACTCTTTCTCCACAGCCATGGTGGCCAAACTAGGGTGGCAACTAGTCACGTCCTCCAGCCTGTGGACTAAAGTGGCCACATCTAAATACATAGCTCCTTTAAATATTATGGACTGGATTCAACAACCTCAGTGGACACAAGCTAGAAAATCGATCATATGGAAAGTTGTCCTCCAAGCTATGCCCCTTATCAGGGATGGACTCACATGGAGAATACAGTCAGGAGAAGCTGTTAAAATAGGGATGGACCCCTGGATTGGTTGTGGGAACGCTCACAGACTCCCACAGGAGCTCAGAGCATACCTCACCTCCAGAGGGATCACACACATTAACCATATAGCAGACAATGGCCGCTCTACTTTTTTACAACAAGCTTGGAAATCTGGAAGGACGTTACAGATCCCTCGACAATGGCAGCAGCATTGGAAGGAATACACGGGGGCACTCACAGAATCCCATATCAGGATACAGGAAGGGGAGGATGAGCTTATCTGGGCTCTCGCAAAGCACGGGAAATACTCACCTAAGGAGGGATACATAGCTCTTATAAACTCTCTGAAACCTCCGCAGTGTGAACCTTGGTGGAGAAGCATTTGGAAACTTAAAGCACCACCCAAGTCCAGACTCCTCATGTGGACCATTCTGCGTCACAAAATCCCAACAGGAGAAAACTTGACCAAAAGATCATTTCACAGACCCTTCTGGTGCGGCCTCTGCAAAGCAGACAATGAAACTGGGAATCATCTTTTTCTTACTTGCCCATGCACGAGGGAGCTTTGGAATTCTATCCACTCTCATATACCTTCCCTCCCTAGGTGGCAAGGCACAACCATTCAAGAAGCCTAGGAGGGATGGTGGTCCAATGTATCCTCGGAAAGAACAAAAAACATCCCTTTACTGACTTGCTGGGCCATTTGGATTGCCCGTAACAGAATCATATTTCAAAATTCTCCCCCCCACTGGCCAAACATTACCGCACAAATCCTAGCAGACTACCAACAGATACCAGAGGAGGAAACAAATCCAAATCCCAGGCATATCATCCCCGAGAGCATAAACCAATCCCACCCCTGGGCATACTTTGATGGTTCAGCTCAAGACATTGGCTGTGGGGGAGGCGTTGTCCTCCATATTACATCAAATCATATTTACAAAATTCAAATGGGTATGGGCAGAGGGACAAACAATTTTGCTGAGCTTTCAGCAGCAAAATACACCATACACTTTGCCTTGGAAAAACAGTGTAGAAACTTACAACTATTTGGAGATTCAAAAACTATATGCAATTGGATTAACAAAGTTACAATTTGTCATGCTTTTTCTCTGAGACACATCATGGAAGAAATTTTCAGACTTATAAATTTATTTGACACATTTACTTGTCAACATATATACAGGGAGAGGAACACAGCTGCCGATCTACTATCCAAGGAAGCAGCGCACAGGCCTATAGGCACTTGGAGCATACTGGAGCAAACTGATGGAACCTTCCATCAGTATTATCATAGACCTTTCATAGAGATATCAGATTAGTAAAGCTCAATGGGAGCTGATATAAAGTTTTGCTGTATATATTTTCCTGTGTTGTCTTTATATAAATATTTATATGAAGTTTTTATCAAACAGTTTATTTTCACATGACAGTTATTTTTTGATACTCTCTGCATAGAGTAAGTACATAAGTAATTTTGAAGATCATAGCTCAGAGCAGTGTCTTCCTGCGTGGAGTACACCTCTATCTAGTTTGAACTCACAAGGATAGGCTTCTAGCCCACAATGCAGTATATGCCATTGGCATCTGCAAAATGTAATTTTCCTCATTAATGAAAATTACGACTTTTTCCAAGGGAGACCAAGAGGGAAACCAAAAAAAATTAAAAAATAAAAAGCTTGCTGAGACCAAGGAATAGATCAAGAAATTATTTGAAACATAAAAGGAACAAATCATTACAAAAAAGGAGAATATTAATCTAAAAAATTTAGAAGAAATAAAAATGAATCTATTGGAGCAGGAAGAAGTTGAGTGGAGACTAAAGAATAGGGCTACTTGGTTGATAAAGGGCAACCAAAATACTAAATTCTTCCAAAACTACATGAAACATCAAAAATACATGGGAGATAAGTAAGAAAGATGGGAGGAAGCTATGAAAATTCTCAAAGATGGCATCAAGAGGAGAAAAGCACTTCAAAAGTTTATTCCAAGAACCTCCTAAGGCAAACATAATAGTGATTGAAGAACAACACAATGAAAAACTTGAAGCTAAAGTAACCAAAGAGGGACTCAAATCAATTCTACAACCTTTTTAAGAAACCAAATAGACTAAGTCCACATAGTTGGGCAATGAAATTTTATTTTTTTGTGACCTCCTAGAATAGGAGTTGCTGAGAGTGATAAAAGAATCTAGAGTTTAGAGTGAAGTATTATTGCATTGAATGAAACATTTATAGCTCTTCCAAAGTAAAACGATCCATAAAATTTTGATGATTATAGCCCTATCTCACGATGCAATTCTGCATACAAAATTTCAACAATAATTACAACAAATAGGCTTAGAAGAAAGAATTCCCCCTGACTTTGTCTCAAAAGCGTTGTTTGGTTTTCTTCACAATGTGGTGAGGAATAACACAACGAGGACTACATATAAGAAAAAGTAAAAAATTTCAACTATTATGATGAAATTAGACTTAGCTAAGGCTTAATATAGGGTTGGCTAGTTAGATCATGGGATTATTTTGATTCAGATTGGGATGAGATCTTAAGTAGTAAATTAGATTATGGGGTGCATTTTCTCAACTTCTTAGGGGTCTAATGTGGGGATGCCCTATGTCTCCTTATTTGTCAATGTTGGTTGCAAAAGGTTTGAGCATAATGGTGAATGCATCTAAAAGGGAAGGATATTAAAATGAGAACCTATTTCTCCTTGTCCTATTTACTATTTGTAAATGAAAAAAAATTGTTTGGCATGTAAACAGTTGTGGAAGTAGAAAAGTATAAAGAGATCCCTGAGCATGCAAAATGGATGTATGTGAATGTTCATAAATCCTTAGTGTTGTTCAATAGTCTAGAGGAAGGTAGAGAGACAATTTGCTCAAATATTGATGCAAGGTTAAAATATCTAAGGTTTTTCCGCAACCCTACTAACTACAAATTCAAGCATTGGAGTTGGCTCTGTGAAAAAATTGAAGAGAGGATGACTAATTCTTGCTACCGATGTTATCCAAAAGATGCAAGCTAACTTTGGTCAAATTAGTTTTGGAGGGGATACCTATTTATTGGCATTTTTTAGCTTTAGATACCAAAAGGAATGTTGGGAAAAAATAGAAAAAGGTACTTTAGCTTCCTATGGACAAGAAAAAGATAAAGGGAAGGAATACCAAATGTATTTTAGCTTCCAGTGGACAAGAAAAATATAAAGGCAAGGAATACCATATTTTAAGAGGAAGAAGATTGCAAAACCATAAAGAGTATAGAGGAATTAAAGAATATTCATCTATTTGACCAAGATTTAGCAACAAAAAGCTCATGGAGAATGAAAAGGTATGAAGGCTTGTGGAGAAAAGTGATGATAGCTCTTGACTCAATGGACGATTGGATTAGAAGTAAAATGAAAGATTTTCATGCAAGCAATCACATTTTGACATGGCTTTGTTTTCTTTAGCAATCAAGAACACAGGGGAAAAGGTAATTACACCTTGGAGATCTTGAGGTGGCTTCAATGGATTACAAAATTCATTTTAGCAACCACATGTTGAAGCAAGGATGATATTTTGGGATTCCCAAGTGTTCTCGAGAGGACCACTAGTCCCCAAGTTGGAACCAGAAGTCTTGGACCATAAAGGGTAAGCATAAAGGGTCTTGGACCATACCCAACAAAAATGAAGAATTTATTGTGGGTATGTGTAACAGAGTCGTGTGTAGGCAGAGTTGAACATACAGGTTATACATGGCCTTAACCTATAGATGCAACTATATACAAGGATGGAAGTGCCTATAAGGGACAGATGTTCATGCATAGGGACTATGTCAGATTTCTTGTTAATCTTGCAAATGGCAAAATGGAGTCAAATGGAGTCAAACAGAAAGAGGGTTGAGCATTTTTTAGAGTTTTCCATCATAACAAAATGACACATCAATGTTGGACCCTAAGCAACTGGTTTGGAGGCATGTGTCTATTTCATCAATCAATGTTTTTCTTTGATAAGAACTATTGTTAATGTAGTTGGAGATGATTTAATTATTATTGGTGGAGAATCCTTGGGATGAAGTTTAATGAGCCCCTTACACTAGGCTTAAGCTAAATTACAATCATGGAAATAATTACAGAGGTGAGATCTAAATCTGTAATTCTCCTTTCTGCATGTTTATAGTTTCAACATCATTGTCTGCAATGACAGTTTTCAGAAAATATTGTCATTGCAGGCAACGATGTTGAAACTAGTCAAAATCCTTTTTGACTAATTTGCAAATCTGGTGGAAGAATTTATTGTATGAAGAAATAGTTTTCTTATTAAAGAAAGTTGAAACTTCCTAGAAGATAGTTGGTTTTTAATGTTTTAAGTATTATTTGTAATTTTGTATTCATACCAACAATTGTCTATTGCCTTTGGAAGACTATTTACATGGGTCATTTTAATTAGTGTAAATTTAGTTGTTTAAGTCTGTTTGGAGTGGTAAAATCTGAGCAAGCAACAAAAGTGGCAAAGTATGTCGGGAGTGATGGAAGGAATCTATATATCTATATTTTGATTTCTTCCTAAAATATCAAATATGCACTTGTCTTCATGGAATATATATAGGTAAAGAAAAAGAGACCAAAGACTTTAAGGTAGAAATAAGTACATTTTGCAAAGACCAGAAATCATAAACTAGCCCCTTTGAATTTCAAAACACACGTCATATAATTATGTTGCATAAAATTTGATAAATTAAACCAGACATACCTGCTCTTTAGCCTTTGCTGCACCCACTACACCCATGAAGCATTGGAACTTTCATTAGTTGAATTGTTTGGGTTAAGCCTTAATTTCCTGGCCCATTGAACACAACGAAAACAAAACCAGAAAAATATAATGAGAAATATTTTAAAAACACGAAGAAAACAAAAACTCATGAGACATTGGGAGCTTACCCTTCCTTCGATGCTTTCCGGATCGACGTGTTGGAATGTGTTCCCGTCGATGGTGTTCTTTCCTTACTAATGTGTCGATCGAAGGTGTTATTTCCTTACTAACCCTCTGATACCCGTGTACGGTTTCCCGATCGATTACTAATGTCGAATGTGTTCGGCGAGATAGCAACATTTATTGCATCCACCGATCAAATCGCTTTTGCTCCCACCACCCGAAAGGAGTCAAGGGCCTAAAAAAAATTTCCTGAAAAAAAATGAGAGATATTAACCATAAATTGTAAATTACAAGAAAATATTTAACATAAATTACAGGTAGAAGTACATCCTTTGTAAAACCAGAAACTCGTACACCCTACATATGTCAGGAGAAAATGACGAGGCTTACGGGGGTTTTGAGCTCAAATAGGACTCACACTCCACCCTCTGCCTCTCTGTGAGAGGAGGGAGAGATTCAACAGTGCACATCCACCTTTATTTACGTGCATTACAAGGCACATGATAGAAATTCTTAAAAATGCTTCTGATATAATTATGTAGAAGAATAAGAGTTGAATTTAACCGAAAATACCTCCTCCTTGTCCTTCGCCTTCCCCTGCCTCCACTGCACTTCTCCTCCTCCGCCTTCCCCTGCCTCCACTGCACGTCCTCCTTCACCTTCTCCTGACCCCACTGCTAGGGCTAGAGATAATTTCCCAAGCATTGAACCTAACAAAATAAAACCAAAAGATCATGTAAAACAAATATTAAAAAAATAACAAAATCACTTAAAAAAGATTGAAGAGCCAGTGACATATTATAAAAAAAGTATTAAAAAGAGACCAAAACAACCTAAGGACAGGAAGAGATTAACTGTGCTTGTGCTTCAAATGAGGACGATCCACAGGTTTTGGACCAAAAGCTGATGGACCTTTCTCTTTCCCTCTCAGACCACCAAAATATTAAATGGCTCCTTCACATTGCTGGTTCTAAACTTTAAAAGAAATCACATTAAAATTTCATTTAAAAAATCACATTATAATTTGTGTCTAAAAATGAGAGAAATGAAGCAGTGCCCATTGTATAAGTGGAATCTGCATCGACTCTAAACTTTAAAACAAATCACATTATAATTTGTATCTTCACCTGTGCCCATTGCAACAATAGAATCTGCATCGGCTGTTTCGATTCAGATCGGAGTGCCAAACCCAGGCGTGAGATTCTGGCTATTCCTTGGGGCTTTATGCACTTAGATACCTCGCTGGTGACCGAAATAATACGAATCAGACGAAAAGGCGATGGCATCATTGATCCTTGCTTGGTACTCGGCTCGCACATCTCGATGAGGAAACTATACTTGTGAATGCTCCTTTCACGTGCAATCGGTGCTTCTCCTGCTTGTGGAAAAGGTAGGGAAAGTTGCCACTAGCTCAGATGCCTATCAGTACCTCCATTCCGCTCGTCTGCTTTTTTGGGTCTGGGTTGGACCGTCTTCATTTTCCATTCATCAACCCCAAGAAATAAAATTATGAAAACAATTGGTAACAGCGAAGCCAAGCGGAGAAAGCAACCAGAAGCTAAAATTTACCCCAAAGTAAAAAAATATATCAAAACCAAAAATCGGCATGGCCATGCTTAAAATTCAGAAGAGAATAACCAGAGAGAGCCAACAGTACCAAAATCGACGGAAACAGTAAGCCAAAAATAAAATTATAAAAAACAAAAAACAACACAGCAGACACCATAAACAACCAAAAAGACCGCCATCAACAACACAGCAGACGCCACAAACAATCAAGAACGCTGCCATCATATCGCCTGAACACTCAAGTCGAACTCTGCTCTGTCCTGCGTCCATGGCCACCGAAGAGACCATCACATTACATGAACTCCCTGTGCATCTGAACTGGAGCCACTAGTGTAGGATCGTCCGAAGCTCGTGGCTAAACTCTAACATCAAATCACCATCATCATCTTCAGTCTCTGTCTCTGCTGCTGCGTAATTAACCTCACATTCGCATTCTGAATGTGAACTTAATGCTACTATTTTTAATGTGAATTTAATGCTACTATTCTGAATGTGAACTTAATGCTCACCTTTGCTTTCATTCGAGTTTTGTGTTGTTGCAGGAAGTACATGATATTGTGCAGTAACCCCGTCCTCTTTTTGCACAAGAAAAACGGCGTGAATTACCATTATTTTTGGCTGGAAGGAACGGTGGTGGACTCAACGGCGGAATTATCTCATGATCAACCCATTCCTCTTCCATATTACAGCTTCCCACCGTCCGTCCCGGCTCGGCTTCTCAATTAAAAGGGGTTATTCCCCACCGTCTTAGGTTTGCCCGGCTCCGCTTCTCAATTAAAAGGGATTCTTCCCAGAACTGGAGGGATTCTTCCCAGAACTGGAGCTGCTCTGTAGTAAATGCCATAGGAATAAACTGTCTGGAGCTCTGTAGTAAATGCCAGAGGAATAAACTGTCTGGAGCTCTGTAGTAAATGCCAGAGGAATAAACTGTCTGGAGCTCTGTAGTAAATGCCAGAGGAATACCCTGTATTTTCTTCTGGGGTTAGAAGTCCGGTGAAACAACTCCGATGACATCCGCGTCTGCTTTGTCTCCAGGCCGACGAGGGACACATCACTCCTCTCCCGCCAGGCGTCCAAACTCGAATCGCATTTAATGAGGTCGGTGATTATATTTGTTTCATTATTTGTTTTTTTTAATTTATGCTTTTCCTGATTTATGCTTTTTTCCGAACAACCGTTTGGCTGTTTTAACCCTGCCAATCGCATTTAATGAGGTCGGTGATTATATTTGTTTCATTATTTGTTTTTTTTAATTTATGCTTTTTCTGATTTATGCTTTTTTCCGAACAACCGTTTGGCTGTTTTAACCCTGCCTTCTAATGATGACATGAATTCAAATTTTGAAAGTGACGGGACCACCACTTACCTAATTTATTTTTATTTTAAGATGAATAATTAACTTAAAATTTAGAAATAAACAATACATTTGATGGATTAAAATTATGGCATTTTAAGTTTAAAAAAAAAAAATTGATTTAACAATTAATGTTGTTAATTGTTTCTCACTGATTACACAACATTAACAAGTATGGGATTTAATAGATGTTTGGCCTAATAACACATATTTTTTATTATTTAAATTTGTGAGAATTAATATTATAGAAAATGTTTAGATTGGCCTAATAACACATATTTTTTATTATTTAAATTTGTGAGAATTAATATTATAGAAAATGTTTAGCTTGGCCTAATAACACATATTTTTTATTATTTAAATTTGTGAGAATTAATATTATAGAAAATGTTTATATAAATGGTGTTTATCATTTATTACACATTAACAACTATGGGATTTAATAGATGTTGGGCTTAATAACACATTTTTTATTAATTAAATTTGTGAGAATTAATATTATAGAAATTGTTTATATAAAGTAGATTTATTTAATCTATCAAATGTTGAGAGTGATCAAAATAGGCTACATTAATGAAGAATATCATGGGAAAAACCATGGGTTGTCAAAACTTTTAATCAAAAAATTGCTAATGTTTACATGACATGACAACATCTCTTCCATACTAGGCTAGAGAGTACCTCCAAAATTTTGATAATTTTGATTAATTCAAAATTGGATAAAATCCATAAGGGCACTGTTCCACCATGTAAAGATCTTGGGTTATTGGTAAGACTTTGTTTATAATTGAAATTTCTATTATATTCCTCTAACACACCCCCTTACATTCCTGACCCAAAGGAGGTGGTTATTATATTTCTCTCTTTTTTTAAGGAAAATTTAATTCTCTCTTGTGCAAGGTTCTCAGAATCAATATCTGGATGTTCAGTAAGATCATAGTCTAATCTAACTTTTGCCCCAAGAGTTGTATCAACAATCACAAGACTTCCAAATGCTTTGAATAAGGAAGGAGGTCTCAAGATTTCATGGGAACTAGAGTGAAGATCAAGTTCTAAAGGTTGAGGTTTTGCAATAAAGTAATATTGTCAAAACCTTGTTGTGCAAGACCTTCCATGATAATTTACCTTGTCAAAAATTATGGACCAATGACAAGAGATTAGTCAAGTATTGTCCCAACTCCACCAAGGTTCAAATTTCATAAAAGTGGTTGGCCTACCCTTGTAAGGGTGGTTAATAAGTGACAAAACCATCATAGTCATTAATTTGAACCCAATGGCCTCAATTCCCCCTTAAATTGAAACTACAAATGACACCCCAGCTACACGTGATGGCCTAATTTTCCAGAGTTTAGAGTCTCAAATAATTTGCTTGAAAACATACTCAGAGCCTAAAAGTTGTGCATTGATTGGTGAAGTAATCCTCTTCATCGTGCTATCGATGTTAATTTGTAAAACTTTCATTTTTGTGGGAGTGACTTCTATATCATTTCTCCATTACATTGTACTAAAATTTGTTAGTTAAATTAGGTTTTCTTAAAGATGATTGAAGAAATGGTCACTTATGCTTGGTGACTACTTTTACATCTTTTAAGGTCTAAGTGTTCAAGGACAATCCATATTATTTTTGCATATGCAAACAATGCTCTACTTCTCAGTGGAAAGAACATGTCATTAAAACAAAGAGAAGAGTTGCCTCTCTTTCCTTTCCTGAACTCTTTTCATGTCAGTTATTACAAAACTTGAGACTTGTTTCCTAGACTACATCACATGATATCATTAATGTTTGGACCTCCCAGGCCATAAAAGAACAAAGGCTTTTAAAAAATTCCAAGTTTTAAGAAAACCCAAGAGTTATAGAGCACACTGAATGAAGGGAAGGAATCCAAGTCTCCATTATAAAGGCATAATTAGAAGTTGGGAGAAAAACTTTTATCAGCACAATGCTCCAATTATCCTCTCCTAAGCATGTCGAACAAAAGGGCATTCGTGGAAGTGTTAGATGTTAAACATAAGCAAGTTTAGAGTGCAAGATGAAATCCTCGAGTGCTCATTGGAACATGAATTGTTATTGTTAATCAAGGTTGTCATTAATGTCAATATGGCATTGGATGAGATGGCAAATATTCTTGAGATGCCTAATTCTAGATGATGATGTCATAACTCTTGTTTGATAAGGATGCCATCAATGAAGATGTCAAGCCACAAAGATGTCAAACCAATAATGAAGAAGTTCTTGAACTAACTATAATTTTGCACGTACCTTGATGATCTAGACCTTAACCCTTGATGACATATGGAGGACTACCTTGGAACTTTCCTAATGATGTTGCACTATGACTACACTAGTATATGATGACACTGTTGATACATAATGCTACATGGATGTTGCACTCCTACATAATGACTCTATGATCCTATGATGACATTGATAACAATGAAGAAGCCAAAGAATGAAGAAGCCACACTGTCCCAAACATTCCTCATGTTGTCCCAGACTTTTTATGCATAAAATTTAAGAATAATCACAAAAAAAAAAAAAAAAAATTGTCATCTTGGAGGTAGCCTATCAACATGGATCCTATACCATCTTGTAGAGTATATTTTTTCCTTTCTAATGAGCCCTTATTTGTCCTGAAACTCCCAGTAGTTTGTGAGAAAATGATTTTTAAGATGATAAAATATACATTTTATCCTAGCAAACCTAAGCCGACTTGTAGCCTCATGTCCCTTGGCCAATAGATGTGACTCTTTTTCAAAAAACAAAATGTGTATAAATATGACGTTAAACACTTCATTTCACCATCCAAAATTCGGTGATCATTTCAGAGAGAAATCACAGGAGCAGGACAGAGGCCGAGGACGACTAAAAATTATAGTTTGGGGTAAAATTTCCTTTATTCTTCCAACTCAAGAACAATATATAGTTACATTCCTTGAACCAATGGATAGAAGGGAGCTCGGTGCTTGGATTTGTTGAAGACAAAATTGTTGGCAATTCTCTTGGCTACCCTTCTGAAGGTCAGATTATAGCTTGTGGACAAAATTGCAGAAACTTGTGGACTGTCACCTCTACAACTCGGATCTGTGACCTTTTTAGCTCGGATTACAGTCCTGTTACAACCTGCAATTTCGAACAACACTTCAAGCCTGCAATTTTGGCCCTTTGGGAAGCCACCTTAGGATTGCACTTCAGCCTATTTTGCGGCCTCTTTGGAGCAGTTAATTCAGTGATTCGGACAACCTGTAAAGATCTGTGGTAAAGACCTTGTCCTAGACTTTTAGACCATTGGAGACAGTTCTATGGAGATCTGAAGCTCAAACCTGTGGATAAAGTTTTGGACAAGGGCTTATTATTGCAAGAGGCTTGGATCTATGTTAGAGGCCTTATTCTAGACCTTCAAAACTTTAAATACTGTTATAGCATATTTGAAGCAACCTTTTGTGCTTGTTCTAGAAGATCTTCATTAACCAAATTTGTCGGCCAACCTGTGAAGCATTTATTGGTATTCCTAGATTGTTGCTTGGACCATCATTGAATAACACTTGAAGCATAATTTGAGGCTTGATTGAAGGCTAATTTTGAATCAGACATTAAAGAAGAATTGAAGTACCCCTCAAGTCTTGTTGAAGAACATTGTAAGAGTGGTGTGCAAATCTAGTGAGAATATCTTGGAGTGGCATTTGAAGATCATTTGAACAGCTTGGAGAATACCTTGGGGCAGCCTATTAAAGACACCTTAAGCATTGAAGACTTGTTGAAGAATACTTAGTTGAACAACTCATTGAAGACTTAGAAGAAGCCTCATTGAAGAACTTGTGTAGCAACAATGTTAAAGCATTACTAAGGCAATTGTGTTGAAAACATCTTGTTGGGGCAAGCATTCTTTAGGACATTTTTAGAAGCTGACTTGGAGGCATTAGTGAATACCTTTATGCATGATTAAAGACCTCATGGAATAACCTTGGAGAATTTTGCTTAGGTATGCTGAAGAGCAGTGGTGACACCTTCTAAGAGATCAAGGTTGGCATTGGTGATGAGATGTGTAGACTAAAGTGAAAACTACATGAAGATTGAAAGGGCTTGTTGAAGAATACATTGGGAGTCATGAAATATAACCAAATACATCTTGACAAAGTGAAGTTGAGGGTCCTAGCCTAAAAGGTTGGTGCCTTGAAGGATAGGGTTGGAGCCCCAGAGGATTGGAGTCCTCAAGAAACTAGGTCGGAGCCTAAACCAAATATAGGGTTGGAGCCCTTGAGGTTGGTGCCTTAAAATTGACAAGGTTGGAGCCTTGGAAGTCCCAGTTGATGCTTGGCATATTACAGGTTAGAGCCTGGGAGATTGAAGATCTGTGTCTTCATCTAGGGTTGGAGCCCTACATAAATTGTACTTGATTTATTGTAAAGAATAAATTAATAAAAGCATTTATTCGTATTGTTCATTTTGTGTTCAAAATATAAGTGATCTAACTAGTAAAAATGACAATTGAAAAGAAATATTGATTCACCCCCCCCCCCCCAGTATTTCCAACAATTGATATCATAGCTAATACCTATAGTCAAAGCCTAATAGCTTGAAGGTTGATCCTTAGAACACAATTGGCAAAGCCAAGGAAGAAAGCCTCCAATCCTCCTAAAGATGTCTCTTCCTCAATCCTGAAAATTAGAGTTAATCAAATTGGGAAGGTTCCATTGTTCAATGGAAACTTTGATTTATGGAAGGTAAGAATGAGGAATTTCTTAATGGCTCAGGGCGTTGGAGTATGGGAATCAAAGATTACTGATAACACAATGGACAGTGAATCCAAGGAATACAATACAAGAGAAATGAAGATAATTTTGAATGGGCCACCAAATTCTATAAAGGCCAATTTGAAAAATGTTCGTCAGCAAAATATATATGGGACAAACTTCATGACCTTCACTCAAAAGGAGCATTGACCATGACCACTAGTCAAGAAGATGATGGAAAGCAAGAAGGAAATCCATAACCCATCAAGGAAGTTGAAAATAATAATGATGACATCAAGGCCAAAGAAGACCTAGAAGAAGAAGAAAGTAAAGAAGACTTTGAAGAAGATATCCTGACTAAACTTATAGCTACTATGGAAGAGATTAACAGTTTGAAAAAGGGAAATGAGGAACTTAAGAAGAAAGCG
This sequence comes from Pinus tabuliformis, assembly GCA_031772625.1. Lineage (NCBI taxonomy): Eukaryota > Viridiplantae > Streptophyta > Pinopsida > Pinales > Pinaceae > Pinus > Pinus tabuliformis. Next base: position 562,879,632 of record CM062814.1, on the reverse strand, counting down.
CAAGATGGTGACCAACACAAGACAAGGAAGGAAGCTGACCTTTTCAAGCTTCAAGTACTAGAAAGAGATGAGGATCTCACCAAACTTAAGGAGGAATTTCATCAAAACAAAAGAAAGCATCATGAAGAAGTCATATCCATGACAAATCAATTGGATAAGGCAAAGAAAAGGGAAGAAACTTTGTCAAGCCACCTTGAAAAAAGACTCAAGAGCTTGAACAAACTTGAGGTAGATATTGGTCAATACAAGGAAGAGGTCTCCTCCCTTAGATCTCAACTAGAAGAAGCAAGGAAATAAGCACAAGGATCTGAGAAGGTGATGGGAGCTTTGGCATTCATAGAAGGACAAGTTGATGAAGCAGAAAAGGAGAGAAACACCATGATGTGGCAACTAGAAGAAAAGGATGATGAAATCACCAAGTTACTATTAGAAATCACTTCTCTTAGGCCCAATCATGTGAAGCAACCAAGATGAAGGAAGAAATGGAGATCATTCTATCAAAGAGGGATGAATAATGCAAGAAAATGAAGGAAGAAATTGTCTTTCTTAAAAATGAAGTTGACTTATTGAATAAGAACTTGAAAAGTTCTCAAACCCTATATGACATCCTAAGTCATCAAAGGTCTCACCCTAATAAATCAGGTCTTGGCTATGCAGGTGAACCCTCAAGTAAGAATGATGTAAACCCTTATGCTTCAAACAACAAGGATGTGAGGAACCCTGGAATAAATGTTGATGCTCCTAGTTCCAACAGAGGCAAGGAGAAGAATGGAAGAAATCCTACTCCAAGGAAACTTGCATATGGTGTAAAGAATATAAAAGGAAATGAATATCATCAAAGAATCCCAAGGAAAAAATACTTCAGAAGTACATCAAGGAAATCTTCATCTTCCAGGTACCAAAGTATATTTCTTGGTTATTGTTATTCTTGTACAAACTTTGGGCACATGGAAAAAGATTGTAGGGCATATCACAAAGACAAATATAATGGTCCCCGTTAATCTCCTAGAAGCAATTTTGCAAGAAGAAGCCATGATTTCTCATTCATGAATAAGATGGAGTGCTTCAATTGCCATATCATTGGACATATGGCATGTGATTGTAACTTGACTTGGGTCCCAACACAAGCTAGAATCATGACAACCAAGCCAAAAAAGAAAGTTACACAAATATGGAGAAAGAATCAAATTGGATTTGAAAGTCTCTTGGACACTCTAGCCAATAACACATGTTGATTTAATGAAGACATCAAGATGTGATATCCCAAGTGTTTGATGATGAGACTCTGCCAAAATGGAGACCATGCATATAGTTAAGGGGAGCTTGTGATCATTCTTGCAGAAGCTATATGTGAAAGGGCCCTATGAAATCCTTTATGAGTCACTCATGGACAATCATCCTTGATAGATCATCTCTCGAAAGCAACTCCATTGAAGAACATGATCCCTTACCCATTCAATGGACTATTGTTGAAGATTTCTTCCATTTGATCACAAAACAAGCAATCTTTCTTGAGCTAAAGGAGTTTATGTAGACCGAGGGAGTTGGTTCATCACATGAAGAAATGCAAACACATCTACCATGGACCACATTGCTAGAAGAAAGAGCACCATGACAGGGGGAGTAACATACCTATGAAGAACTACTATTGACGAAGAAAAGAAGCAGCTTGACAGGGGGAGTACTTGGGCACCCTGTTTTCTATTGATGTCAAAGGGGGAGAGAATGTTGGAAGGGCAAGAATATTGCCATCAATGACAAAGGGGGAGATTGTTAATCAAGGTTTTCATTGATGTCAATATGGCATTGGACGAGATGGAAAATATTCTTGAGATGCCTGGTTCTAGATGATGATGTCATAACTCTTGTTTGATAAGGATGCCATCAATGAAGATGTCAAGCCACGAAGATGTCAAACCACTAATGAAGAAGTCCTAAGAAGTTCTTGAACTAACTATAATGTTGCATGTACCTTGATGATCTAGACCTTAACCCTTAATGACATATGGAGGACTACCTTGGAACTTTCCTAATGATGTTACACTATGACTACACTAATATATGATGACATTTTTTATAGGTAATGCTACATGGATATTGCACTCCTACATAATGACTATATGATCCTATGATGACATTGATAAAACGAAGAAGCCACACTGTCCCAAACATTCCTCATGTTGTCCCAAACTTTTTATGCATAAAATTTAAGAACAGTCACAAAGAAAAATAAATTTTGCCATCTTGGAGGTAGCCTATCATCATGGGTCCTATACCATCTTGTAGAGTATATTTTTTCCTTTCTAATGAGCCCTTATTTGTCCCGAAACTCCCATTAGTTTGTGAGAAAATGTTTTTTTAAGATGACAAAATCCTAGCCGACCTAAGCTAACTTGTAGGATCATGTCCCTTGGCCAATAGACGTGAGTCTTCGTCAAAAAACAAAATGTGTATAAATATGGCATTAAACAGTTCATTTCACCATCCAAAATTTGGTGATCATTTCAGAGAGAAATCACATGAGCAGGACAAAGGCCGAGGACGACTAAAAAGTACAGTTTGGCGCAAAATTTACTTTATTCTTCCAGTTTAAGAACAATATATAGTTATAGTCCTTAAACCAGTGGATAGAAGGGAGCTCGGTGCTTGGATTTATTGAAGATGAAATTGTTGGCAATTCTTTTGGCTACGCTTCTCAAGGTCATATTATAGCTTGTGGACAGAATTGCAGAAACTCGTGGACTATCACCTCTGCAGCTCGGGTCTATGACCTTTTTAGCTCGGATTACAGTCCTGCTACAGCCTGCAATTTTTGGATAGCACTTCAGGCCTGCAATTTCAGCCCTGTGGGTAGCCACCTCAAGCTTGCAATTTTGGCCCTGTGGGAAGCCACCTTAGGCCTGCAATTTCGGCCTTGTGGCCAGCCACCTCAAGCCTACAATTTCGGCCCTGTGGGCAACCACCTCAGGACTACACTTCAGTCTATTTTGCAGCCTCTTTGGAGTATTTAATTCAATGATTCAGACAATGTGTAAAGATCTGTGGTAAAGACCTTGTCCTAGACTTTTAGACCAGTGGAGACAGTTCTATGGAGATCTGAAGCTCGAACCTGTGGATAAAGTTTTTGACAAGGGCTTACAATTGCAAGAGGCTTGGATCTATGGTAGAGGCCTTATTCTAGACCTTCATAACTTTAAATACTGTTATAGCAGATTTGAAGCAACCTTTTGTGCCTATTCTAGAAGATCTTCATTAACCAGATTTGTGGGCCAACCTGTGAAGCATTTATTGGTATTCCTAGATTATTGCTTGGACCATCATTGAATACCACTTGAAGCATAATTTGAGGCTTGATTAAAGGTTGATTTTGAATTAGACATTGAAGGATAATTGAAGTACCCTTCAAGTCTTGTTGAAGAACATTGTAAGAGTGGTGTGCAGATCTATTGAGAATATCTTGGAGTAGCATTTGAAGATCATTTGAACACCTTGGAGAATATCTTGGGGCAACCTGTTAAAGACACCTTAAGCATTGAAAACTTGTGAAGAATACTTAGTTGAACAACTCATTGAAGACTTAGAAGCAGCCTCATTGAAGAATGTGTGTAGCAGCAGTGTTAAAGCATTACTAAGGCAATTGTGTTGAAAACATCTTGTCGGGGGCAAGCATTGTTTAAGACATTTTTAGAAGTTGACTTGGACACATTAGTGAAGACCTTTATGCATGATTGAAGACCTTATAAACTAACCTTGGATAATTTTGCTTTGGTATGATGAAGAGTAGTGGTGACACCTTCTAAGAGATCAAGGTTGTAATTGATGATGAGACGTGGAGACTAAAGTGAAAACTAAGTGATGATTGAAAGGGCTCGTTGAAGAAGACATTGGGAGCCATGAACTATAACCAAATACATCTTGATGAAGTGAAGCTAAGGGTTGGAGCCTCGAAAATACAAGGTTGGTGCCTTGAAGGATAGGGTTGGAGCCCTAGAGGATTAGAGTCCTCAAGAAACTAGGTGGGAGCCTGAACCAGATATAGGGTTCGAGCCCTTGAGGTTGGTGCCTCAAAATTGACAAGGTTGGAGCCTTGGGAGTCTAAGTCGGTGCTTGGCATATTACAGGTTGGAGCGTGGGATATTGAAGATCAGTGACTTCATCTAGGGTTGGATCCCTACATATATTGTTCTTGATCTATTGTAAAGAAGAAATTAATAAAAACATGTATTCTTATTGTTCATTTTATGTTCTTAATATAAGTGATCTAACTGGTAAAAATAACAATTGATTAGAAATATTGATTCACCCCCCCCAGTATTTCCAACAATTACATATAACATATAACTTCTAACATGCAAATGATTCTTTGGGCATGCTAATATCAACCATGTTCATCCCAGTGTCAAGCATTTTTATATGTTTAGCTCAATATATGATTCTCTAGGGTAATGTTAGTTCATTTAATCAATTCTTGTGCCTAATGACTATTTGAGATACAAACTCATACGATAGAGGCAAGGCATTATTTTATGAAGAATAGTGGCAGTGACATGACTTTCAACAAATGTAGCATCCTTTTATCTTGGTTGTGATTACCCCATTAACACATGAATAGTTGTATGACTACATATAAATGCCTCATATTTTTGGAAGGTGAAAAAAATTATGTTAGAGGGCCACTGCAATATAGGTCACCATTTAATTCCCTCGTGATTTCAGCCAATAGATTGAGAGTTATGTTATTTAAAGACTTCTAGGAAAATGCCATGTTAGGAGGGATTTGTTGTTAGAAACTTTCCTATTTATTCTGGGATAACTGGTCAATTCAACCAGTCTTTGAATAATGTCAAATATATTTTCCATTTTGTTGCAGAAAATTGCACCATTGTATATAGTGTGGATCTAGGGATATATGTCCACTAGAAGAGAGTATGAGACCTAGGATACACCATTATGAGGTTATTCATGTTCCCTGAGGAATTTCATTCCATTGAGAAAATGAAGAACTGAAAGTGTACATAGGATGGTACAACCGCCTTACTGGATTTTGTTTTACAATTTTTTCCCTATAACAAAGAGGGTACAAACAACTATCTTATCAGCTATGTCCTAATGTTGTAAGTTCTAGATTCTTAACTTAGGAATGTATTTCAATGTAACATTACTTAACCCAATAACCACATTCCAAGCATGCATAACAAACAAAATATATCATAGTTACATGTGACCATGACACACACACAACATGAGCAAACCCATTATTCATAATGGACCAAGGTGATTTCATTTCGCAAGGAAACTTACTGTACACATTGTCATGAACAACAAATGGGAAATTGAGTTTGGGACAATACTCACCTCCCAACTCTAGACTTTTTGCAACCTAATTTCTTGTGCAATTGTCACCCCTTAACTTGATTCCAAGCTTGAGAAGATTGTTCAAGGACCAAGCTACCAACTAAACCAGGGATTCCAAAGGTCTAATCTCCCTTCGCCCTTTAGGCATAAGAATGCTCAAGCACAGGCTAGTCCAAGGCTTCAAAGGTATGCTACCTTCGCCCACCAGCCAATGAAGGAACCTAGAGGTCTAATCTACCTCCATCCTTTGGGCATAAGAATGTTCAAGCACAACCTAGTCCAGGAGTCCAAAAGTATGCTACCTCCACCCACCAACCAATGAAGGAATTGAGAGGTATAATCTACCTCCATCCTTTAGCCATAAGAATTCTCAAGCATAGGTTAGTCCAAGGCTACAGAGGTATGATACCTCCACCCACCAGCCAATGAAGGAATCCAAATGTCTAATCTACCTCGATTTATTAGGCATAAGAGTGCTCAATCAAATACTAGTCTAGGGCTCCATAGGTATGCTACCTTTACCCACTAGCTCACGAGGGACTCCAGAGGTAATGGAATCCACCCTCAAAAAATGCAAGGAATCTAGAGATTTAACCTCCACCTCAATTTGTTGTCACATTAGTTTACAATAAGTAGATGATTTCACTGGCCTTGATGCTCCATATTGTGTTTCTACTAGTAATTAGAGTTGGACACCAACTTCCTGGGCATCAACTGGCTACTCCACCTATCATTGATGAGTAATTTTGATGACAGAGTCCATCTCTTGTGTTAGTATGTTAGCCTCTTGGATTACTTTGTGATTATCAGCAAGGAAGTCTCCAATCATTGTATAAGGTTGCACTAGTGTTACAACTACACCTCAACTCTGCATGTATGATTCTCGTTTCATTCTTGGATTACCTTGCACTCATCCCCTTTCAGCTAGTAAATCTTAGTCATTGTATAAGTCTACGTTGATGCTACAATTATAACTCAGTTATGCTTCCCTGATTCTCTTTACCACGATTTGCTTCTTGTTTCTAGGCACATTTGTGCTGCTCCTCCTGATGTACAGGGTCGATATCTTGATTAAATGCCCACTCTACAAACTCCAAAACTCATATATTTTTACCCTCCTCCTTTAATGATCTTTCCTTTATTCATGCTCTATCTCCCTCGTTTCTTTCTCATTGTCTCTTTGTGTTTTCTTTCCAACTCGATTTCCCCCAATTTCTCCTGTTTGAATTCTGCCTGCTCGTAGTTAGTGCCCAATCTGGCCTAGACCCTCTTGACCAATCAAAAGTGTCCCATGTATCCTATGTCTCCAGATTTTTGTGGTGATTGGCTATGTCATCACTGATTGGTTTTTGTGTCTACCAACCCAATCTTGTAGGGTGATCAACTTAATGCCACTTAACCTTTTTGTCCCCTAGCGTTCCATTTGTCAACCTCCAAGGCATGTGCTACAACAAACAAAATATTTTCATGTAGAAAAATATTCCCAAATCTGGAATCAATTGTCCCTTTGCCATGCCCATGTGTCTATGTTTTTCTTTCAAAATATTTACAACATCGATAAATGTGAAAGGTGGTCGGGGCTATCACAAATTCTATAAAACTTATGGTAAGAAATAGTCTCTTCCTTATAAAATTAGCTTACTTTTACAAAAGATTTGACAATCCTTAAACAACAAATAAACTCACCATAAAATATGCTTGCTCTTGAACCTTGATTTCAAAACATAAAGGTGCATGTGGCTTATTCATTATATCTTAACACTTGCCAAAATGCTTATACACATGTCATTGACCATACTAAGAGATGGAGGGGTCATAGATGTAAGGGATCATTCTTGATGCTAGAGGAAACCAATAAACAAACTTTGCATGGGGTCTTGGGGAATCTTCAAATAAAAAACTACAGCTTGCACTCTTCGTTAGGGCCTATTTATTGCATTTGAATTGGGAATAAGAAGTTTAATAGCTATCTAGGATACAAGTTTAATAATCATACAAGGTTTTTGAAATCCCTCCCTTCTAATAACATGATTGTCTCCATTATAGCTTGATCTCATGAGGAAGCTAATCATCTCAAAGAGATCCCATTCTTTTAGGTTCCTTAAAGATCAAAATTTGTCAAGTAGATAATCAAGTTGATCAAGCCTCATAACTTTGAGAAAAGGGTGCTAAAGAAAAGATGGATGTTATATTATCACCCCATCCCTTAGTTTATCTCATTATCATCATGACTGGTACCCTCACATTAAGTAACCACACAGAGCACAATCAAGATAGATGGATTGAATTTGAGGTGAAGGGATTGAACAAGACTTGTGTATAACCCTTTCACATGCACGCTCTTAACTCTAGCCTACTCTTAGATTGTTGTTCACGAATTTATTTTAATGGTGTTGGGATAATGGAACCAATCACAAATGTGCACTCTATAGGAATGAGAAATGGCAACAATGTAGTAAGCACCTTCTCCTATTGATGGATATTCTTTGGGACTTAAGCTTAGAGGATTCTAACTTAGGGTTACATGTTTTGATTATTGGATATTAGCTCTTGTGTGTTGGATTCTCCTATTGGATTATGAGAGTTAGTTGCATCTTTGTGTTTAAAGGTCCACTTTATTCATGTTTCATTAATAATGTGGATGATTTTCTTATTTGTAAGTGGTATTTATTTTTTGGGGGTTCTGGTGCCCCTATTTTTTTTAGGTCCTTTAGTCTAGGTTTTCCCTAGTTGATTGGGCAAGCAACATGGTGTTTCTTGTGTCTGAGTCTAATTTCTTTTCTAAGAAAATTTGGCAGGCCCACTCATTTACTAGTTTTATTGATTATAGGGAGGCTTATGACATTTGGAGAGCACTTCATTGGGACAAAGAGTCCATCGGTTGTAACAAGGCCTCCATTTTCCCAATCACAACAAAGCTTCATGAGAATGAACATTAGTGTTCAAATTAGAATTCATAATTATGACAACATTGGCACAACATAAACTGCAAATCAACTCTCTCGAAATAGAGTGTACGATGCTCAACAACCTGGTCCATAATTTGAGCAAAAGTAATCAATCAACGACCTCAAATTTGAAGATGTTCACAAATTCTATTCATCTATATATTAAGAGGTTAACAATATATACCATATGCTTGATGACATGGACCTTAGCAACTAGGAATCAAAACCAACTAATATGGGGATGGAAGAGGCATAACATTATCATTTTTCTCATGAAAATATTATATATTGCAAGGTAGTTTGTATAGTAGGATTTTTTTGAGAAAATGTACCAGTGAGAATATCTAGGATGTAATTCCTACAGAGGTTTATAATGTAGCAGATAATGAAGTGGATTTTTATGTAACTTTGTTGTTTAGCCTCACCTACAACCTTTTATAAAATAAAATTTCTACCTTTATTTATTCAAAAAAATTATATCCCAGTAGATGGATTACATTTTTTTTTTAGCAAATTTGACCAACATGTGCAGTGATTGGAGAAAAACTAACTCTTTAAGTCATTAAGGTTATGTAGTTTCATAGTGTGAAAAGAGGACGAAGACGTTCTTTACGCATGAAAAATATAGGTTATTTCCATAAAAATTGTGCCTTGCATGGAGTAGGAGAAGCTAGAGATAAGCATCAAGAGGACAATATTGGAAATTCATAAACTTGCCACAATTCTAGTGTAATATCCATGCCCATATGCAATTGAATGGTTACTTAAACGAGAAGGTGTAGTTGAAGATGCCACTTTGCAACTTAAAATGTGAAGTTGTGAGGGAGAATTAGATACTAGTTTCATTGTCTTGCCTCATCCCACTATTAGTAAAGATAGTATTTGTTGCAAAAAAGTAATAAAATATGTTTTCAAGACTTCCTCTTATGCCTTTAAAAAGCATGTTAATGCTTGCTTCCATTGTTACGGGCATGTGCATATTCAATTAGATTAATATGTTGGGGTTTGTTAGAGTCTTTGAAATAAAAGCACTATAAGCCTGTACGTTGATGAGGCTTGGTTGTTGCAATTTCAAGAGGGAAAGATCAATATATATTGATTAAGTCGTTAAGTAGTATAACAAGTCAAGGTACAATTTTTCAAAGCCCAAAGTGATATAACTACTCGTAGGTAGTGAAAAAGGTAAAATATCATAACATAGAAGAGAAGTTTGCAAGTGCGTGAGGGGACTATAAATTCCTATGCAACTAGGTTGTTATATAATAAAGAGAAACCAAGGTTCCAACCAAAGTGGTGTAGCACTTCTCGATAGCTCGAAGGGAAAAGTGTCAATGTGTAAAATATCATTGGTAAAGGAAGGTGTCATTATTACTTTAGCATGGTTTCATGATGAAACTTCAATTATTGCTTGGACGTCTTTTGTTTGAACTAGTTGTCATCATTGTTGTTGGGCAACTGGCTAGTTTTGTGCCAATAGGTGCCTAGTTCAAATCCCTGTGAATTAGGTGCACTAGCCTACACAATAAGGTTTACTTGGGACATCGTTGATCGAGGTGGATATTGGTGGCCACCCGCCTATTCCACTTGAACCCCCGCCATTGTTTCTTTAGTCTCCTTAATTTAAGCACATTTTACTAGTTTTTGCATTTTTTCGAATCCTGAACTTCTAGAGCCATTTTGAGGCCCTAAACGATGTTTTTTTGGAAAATGGGTAAACTCATAGCTTGCAGCATGGGTTTGTATTCTGTTGTCACTGCGACAAACACCCTCCAAAATTTTGCGTACACTTGAATTTTGGATCCTTCTGTGGATCTTGCGATCAGTCATTTTGTAGTCACTTCTTGGTCAGTTGATGCTTTTTGAGCTCCCTTCTTGGATTAGAAATGTCAAAGTCACTTGCTCACACATGATCAGTCTGCAACAAATCCATGATCACATTCTTTTATGCAAGCTTGAACAAGCATAGCACGGTCCATCAAGATTGTGTCTGTGCGATGTCCAATGCATGTCGACAGTGAGTGCGAATTGACATTGACAGTTTCTCACTTCTAGCTGCATTTGTATTTCTATTTTGGTGAGTTTCGAAAACTGTCTCTTTCACGTACCTTTGTTTTTACGAGTGCCATTTTCATGTTTTCAGCTGTCACTTTTTCTTGCTTCATTCTAAGTAGTGTTGTTTTCATGTTATCTTCGCTCTGGCATGTGTCACCTTCACTATCGTTTGGACTTTAACACTTGTCATCTTCCGACATGTTAGTGTCACATAATGTACATAACCTTGTTTTGGTGGTTTCAAGAGGTTCTCCTTGTCTAAATGAGTTGATCTTACCATGTAAACCTTCGTCGCACTCATTTCCAAAGTTTTAAGCATTGTCGCACAAGTGTCGTCAAGGTCATCGCAAAGTGTATCTTTAGTTTCACACTTGTCGTAAAGGTTGTCACACTAAGGGAAGTATGTTGTTAATGTGATCCAGATCATCTATGTTGTGTCGTCAAGCACTCTAAGTGTATTATAACAAGGAAGTCCTATCACTATTCACATCAATTTCACTAGTACCACACTTAGCCAAATTACGGAAAATTCCCAACAACTTAGCCTAATCCGGCCTTCTTGAACTGCACATTGCACATTCCCAACCCTCAAGCTGCAACCCTACCTCTTGACACTACGCAATGCTCATTTTCAGTGCTCAAACCCGAGCCTTGGCCTCCAAAATTGCGCAAATCAACCCTCCATCCTAGCCCCAACTGTGCATTGTGTAGTCTCTGAGCTCAAGCCTAAACGCTGAGCTCTTGCACTGTGAAACTGTTTAATCACCAGGTCTACTCTGCCTCCCAGAACTGCATAGTTGATAGAAATAGTGAAAAACCCTGCAGCCTGATTCATTGAGCCTCAAAACTGTGCAATCTTCCTACAAAGTCTATCTTGAACTGTGGATTGCACAATCTCAAGGCTCAAGCCTTAACCCTGAGCTCTTGAACTACACAATTGTGCAATCACCTGGGCTCCTCTGTCTTTCATAACTACGCAATGGGAAAAATCGGTGTTCAAGCCCTCAACCTAGCTCCTTGATCTCCCCAACTCATTCCAAGCCTGAACTGCGCATTGCACAGTCTCAAGGATCAAGCCTGATCCTTGACTGCCTGAGTTGCGCAATTGCGCAGTCACTAAGCCTCTCCCTCAACTTGCCACTCAGTTCTGGCTTAGTCAGTGGATCATCATGCAACATTTTATACTAGGGGTTTATCGGAATGATGTGGTCTTGTCATGAGTGGATTGAAGATGTAGGAACTTTATCATGCTATGGCAAGATGATGAAGAAGGAGATGGAGAAGGAGGACATGCTAAAAGACATATGTGGAGTTGAAGAGATAAGATGATCATCAGGTGAGAAGATGAAGGAAGACTAAATTGTAATAGAAGATCAAATATCAAGACCGGATGAAGACTCCATCTGATTCACAACCCTTTGGAGGGTAGATATGAAGAATAAAGCATATCTCTCATGAAGATGGAGCATTGCACATCTATTGTTGAAGACAAAAGAGCAACAAGAATGGCTTGACATTTCGATGTCATCAAGAAGTCCTTGTCAGTTGTGTCATGTCATGAGTCATCATATGCCACATCATTCTTGTGGATTACGTAATTTCTTATTCGAAAATGTATCATAAAGTGGAAGTCCTAAAGAGGCTCACATTCCTTTCCCTCTGCAGTAGAAGAATCTTGACACACATACAACCGAACACTCACCAAGCCTACTCACTTATTGATATGAGATTACCTTTGCATAACTCTCTTGTGTTGAACTTCGTATCCAAGGAAAACCTATAAGAATACATGGCAATCAGGCTAATATCCTAGATGGGGCTCTTATTCCAAATGGTGTGAGGTCTAATTGGGACTTCACATCAGGAAGACCCCCTTGGTTGACGGATTTCCAACACCGTCAACACATTCAAAGTTGTAGTTCTTAGATAAATATTTTTAATGAGGTATCATACATGTCAAACAGAGATCATATGCCAAAGTTATGAACCCGAGAAATTGATGTACCAATTTACCCCAATGGGGCCCACAGACTTTTGGCGCTTCATCTCCTAGGGTCAGGTTTTTTTTATGTTAGGGTTTTCCATTATTTCTCAATAATAAATAGGCCTCTGAGCCTCATTGTAACACAGTTTGAGAATCTTAGGCACCAACGAGACCATCAGTATAACCAATGTTTATGCCCTGCACAAGGTGATAAACCGTATCAAAATGCTCCAAATCATATCCAATCTCCTTGACCCTCTGCACCACCCCATCAAAATCATAGCTGGTGATTTCAATATGATAACTAACTTATCTGAAAATAAAGGAGGAATCTGGAAGCTAGATAAGGACTCTAAGGATTTCCTTGCCACCATTGAAAACCTCAACCTCATTAACATTCCCACAACAATGGATTATTCACCTAGAATAATAGATGAGGAGGAGACCGTCAAATAGCCTCTTGTTTAGACCATTTCCTTCTTTCTGAGGCCTCCTATCTCACCTCCTGGGAAATAGAGGCGAGAATCCTTCCGCAAGCAGGCTCTGATCACTGGCCTATCTCTCTCAAGATTCAAATTTCCATGTGTCCGAAGAATAAGCCTTTCAGGTTTGAGGCCTTCTGGTTGAACCACCCAGATTTCATGGAAAAAATGAAACAATGGTGGACCTACTCTCCCTCCAAAACTGGAAATAAAATGTATACTTTCCAACAAAAATTAAAACATATCAAAGAGGAAATCAAAAAATGGAATAGAGATACTTTTGGAAATATCATTACGGACAAAAAAAACTTGGAACAACAACTGGAACTTCTTCAACAAAATATAATTGAAGAAGGGCTATCAGAGACTAGTAAGCAAGAGGAACAACTACTACAACAAAGATGGGATGAAAGAGCCATTTAGGAAGAAAAGTTGTGGCAACAAAAATCTAGAATAAATTGGTTGAAATGTGGAGAAAGGAACACGACTTTTTTCCATAAAACAATGATACAACACAGGAGGAACAACAAAATTCTAGCTCTAAAGAACCAATCTCATCCACTCTCAAGAGGAGTTGGAAACAGAGCTCACCAACTATTTTAGTTCTCTTCTCAAAGAGCCAAGGAATGATCAGGATCAAAATATCAAAAAGGATCACCAAGAATATTCCCAAAATCCTCATGGAGGACCATAAAAAATGCTCCTAAGGAAAGTCTCCCTCCAGGAAGTGGAAGATGTTGTCATGGGAATGCCCAAGGGAAAATCTCTAGGGTCAGATGGGTTCACACTTGATTTCTACAAAGCTTGTTGGCCTATCACAAAGCTGGATGTTCATAACCTGGTGGAGAATTCAGAAGTCTGTCCTTCAAGCCCTTAACTCCACCTTTCTGACTTTGATACCCAAGGGAATATATGTGGATTCCCTAGACAAATTCAGGCCCATAGCCCTCTGCAATGTCATATACAAAGTAATCTTCAAAATTCTAGCCAATCGAATTAAAATCATCCTCCCTCTCCTCATATCCCACCAACTGTCTGGAAATGTGGAAGGAAGACAGATCATGGATAACATCATCCTCTATCATGAGCTTATTCATTCTCTCAAATCCCAAAAAAACCTGGTATGATGATTCAACTAGATATGTCCAAAGCCTTTGACAAAATAAGCTGGAACTACATGAGACAGATCTTGGATGCATTCGATTTCCACTAGGAAAGCATCAAGTGGATCATGGCTATGGTGTCGGGAGACTTCTTCTCCATCCTTGTGAATGGCTCACATTCGCAACCCTTCCATCCTTCAAGGGGTATCAGGCAAGGGGACCCAATCTCTCCCTTCCTCTTTATTATAATGGCCGAAGGGTTAAGTCGCTCTATCACTGTTGCCTTGCATGAAAATAAGCTCTCTGGCCTCAAGCTCCATGCCTTTGTCCCCCCTACAACACACCAACAATTTGTGGATGATACTCTTCTCATGGGAATCCCATCCATCAAAGAGGCTGCCTCTTCCATTTCCATATTGATGGACTTCTCTACCGCTTCGGGCACCTCCATCAATCCCCTTAAATCCAAGTTGTTTTTCTTGAACACTCTGATTCCCATCGGCAGGAACATCACCAGACTCTTGGCCATCCCTATTAGCTCTCTCCCCTCCACCTACCTTGGCGTTCCCCTTACTGATAGGCCTCTCTCTCGTGCCACTTGGGAGAACCTGCAAAATAAATTGGAGAAAATATTGGCCAATTGGACCTTCAGATCTCTAAATTTGGTTGGTCATCTTATCCTGGTTAAATTTGTCCTTCAGGCCATCCCGCTTTACATGTACTTGGCTCTAACAGCCCCAAAATTGATTTCAAACAAAATCAGGAACCTTCAGAGGAACTTCTTATGGAGAGGTGTTGAGGTCAAACAAAAATGGGCTCTTGTAACATGGGAAAAAATCTGCAAGCCAAAAAAAGATGGTGGCCTCAGTCTTAGAGATATAGACCTCATGGGAAAGGCCCTGGGAGCCAAAAAATTATGGAGATGGATAACCAACCCCAACTCCCCTTAGGGTACCCTCTGGAATACAAAGTACACTCCCTCCTTAATGCAAAAGCAAATCATCAAGCTCAATGGAAACATCAAAGGTTTTGTCATCTGGAATCAAGCATGGGAGAATAGGGACATCATCCAAAGACATAGTTTATGGGAAATAGGCAGTGGAAACAAGGCTCTTTTTTGGAGGATGCATGGCAACAGAGGCCCGAACTTGATAAAGATCACTATCAACATATCAAGGCTGAAATGCAAAACAGAGGTAAGATCAAAGTCAATTAGTACTGGGGAAAAAGTGAAGAAAATGACAGATGGAGAAATTGGATCAATCAATAGGACTGGACTCCCCACATGAACCCCCAAAAGTGGTCGAACCTCTCCACAGAGTTACAAAAAAGCAATCCTCCTTGACTTTGTTGAGGATAAGCTTAGATGGGGGAAAAACTCCGCAGGACGCTTCATCTTAAGCGAAGCCTACAGATACATATCAAAGCACGACCAACTCCAACCAGATCTACAAATGGAATGCAATCTGGGACAGGAAGCATTGGCTGAAAATATCCATCTTCCTTTGGTTAGCCATGCACATAAAAGTTTTAATGTGGGACAATCTCAGAAGAAAAGGCTTTATAGGCCCCTCGAAATGCCCCCTCTGCCAACAAGATGAAGAAACCCCCAATCATCTGTTAAATATCTATCCTTTCACGTCCAATGTTTGGAATTGGATTTCCTTGGTCTTTAAAAGCTCTGATCAAGACCCCTCTTCCATTCAAAATACCATCGTGAACTGGAGAATGGTCTTTTCCCCCCATCCTCTAGTTAACTGCGCATAGAATTTACTTCCAGGTTTGATTTGTTGGACTCTGTGGAAGGAACGCAACACGAGAATCTTTCGCAGCCTCTCCATCTAGGAGGAATTCATTATCGTGAAGATCAAAAGCGCGCTCCGTGAAACAATAACCTCACTACCCACTCAGACTGTCAAAGCCCCTCCCACTCTCCGCGAAGTGAGAATTCTCTCAATGCTGGATCTCCTTCATATCAAGGTTCACGAAGTCACTTCCCTCCCCAAGCATGATAATAAAAATAACACATGGTAGCCGTTAGAGCAAGGAACTTTCAAGCTCAACTACAATGGCGCAGCTAAAGGGAATTCGGGGCCAGTTGGTTTTTGAGGGGTCTTCAAAAACTCTAAAGGTGAGACAATCTGGATTTATGAAGGAAATATAGGTTCAACTACCAATAATGCCACGGAACTTCATGCCTTGGAACATGGAATCGCCATAGCGTACTACCCCAACCTCAGTCCTCTGATAGTTGAAGGAGATTCCACATTGGCTACCCAAATTGGCAAAAAACTTCAACAAGGTATCGAGGTGGACAAAATCTCATAAAATTGGTGCCTAAACAAAATAATACAATGAATCAAGTAGGTAATTGACAGCATGGCAGGCCTTCACTTTCAAGCAATTAGAAGGAAAGGAAATAAATTCACAGACATACTGGCGAATGAGGGTATGGCTGGTACCCTTTGCATGAAGTCCCTCGTGTGGCAGGATTTGGAGGATGGGGAACTCTATTAGCAATGCACATCTATCAATGAAGAAGACAACAAATTTAACAAACAATAATTATTCGAGTACTTTTCATCATTATAAGATGGATTTTCTACTCAATGAGAAGGACAGGTGGACGGTGTGTGAGTACGGTCAGCCATCGTCTCTAAGTCTCATCCTCCCAATTCTGCCATTACTCCCCCGCCCCTCCTCAGATCTTCACATGCTTTCCTTTCCCGCCCCCTCTCCCTCATCTTGGTCTCTCTCCTTCTCTTGGCATCTATAAATTCATCCCTCCCCCTTCTCCCCCTCATTCTTCTCGTTGCCATTGCCCTCCTCTCTTCACCCCTCGTTCTCTGGTTCCCCCTGCGTTCCCACCCCTTTGTTTTCTCATGGCTTCGAGGGTGGACTCCACCTCTGGTCCTAGTAGGGGATGTGCGCGTGGTCGCGCAGCCTCCCATTGGCAGTCCTTGGGACCTGCCCCTACCACTCACGTGGAGACCGCTGCTAGGCGTGCTACCCTGTGCTAATCGGCGAGGGTTAACCTAGAGACTCGGCATCGAAATTCAAATTTAGAGGCCCAGGCCAATACTCTTCGCAGAGAGGTCACCATGGAGGACGTCGATGCAGAATTTGCTTGGATTCCTTACCCTGCTCTCACCCGGGTGCGAGAAAACCTCTACGCGCATACAATAGAAACATGGTGGCAAACAAAGACCATCATGGGGCTTGTTATGGAGGAATAAGAGGAGCATTCCAAGACTCTGGAAACCAAGATTGACCGACTCATGGAAAATTTTGTAGTGTATGTTTTAGCTCACAAGAGACTCTCATTTGCCTGAATGAGGATCGGGTCACCACCAACCAGGAGTGATGTAGGCAATTTCCTTCCGGTTTATCTTCCCTAGTGTATGTGCTTCTGCATCCACAAAAGTCTGTCTGTCACGGAGGCTCATAATCTCTCCATGGCCGGCCGCCTCAAGCCGTTCTTCTCCCTTATCGACAACTAATTTCTTGATTTTGTATCGTTGTAATGAGAGCACCTCTCAGCTCCTCTTTTGTACTCTGTTCCCTCTTTTGTCTGGTTCGCACTGTAAATACAACCTGTGCTATGACCAACACTAGCTTTTTGGCAGGGTCATGTGTCAGGTACTTTCCCACACAACCCTTTTTTGTAATATGTTAGTTTATCAAGTAATATACTATCTTATTTACCAAAAAGAACACAGTTTAGAAGGCATGTAGCTGCCACATCTCTTCTCAAAGATAAGCTACCATCGCTTGAGCTAGTTTATTTCCATTCTGCATCTAAACAATATTTAGTACTTTTTTATTAGTGAATTGAAGTTTTATTTTTGTTGTATCTCTATGTTTCTATTTATATTCGAATTTCCATTTGTTCCTTCATAAAGCTGAATCAATGGTAGTAGAGTTTCATTCTCTTTCTCTATTTTTATGTGCATGTACCCAACGAGGTCGGGGTATAAGGATTTGGGACTTGAGTTGGTTGAGCCTTTGCAAGACCGCCCCTGCCAACACCGACAACCTCGCGTGGCAGAAGAAAACAAATATGATGGAGCAGGAGATCCTATCAAACAATTGCTTGAAGAAGCCCTCGAGTGGTAGAGGAACGAGATGATGGACAACTTTTCCCAGATCCTTCGGTGGATGCCCATCGGCGACACATCTTCATCCAGTAGTCACTTCGGAGGCGTCGCCCCCTTCAAGGTACACGTGAACTTCAATATCCATATATTTGAAGGTAAAATAGATATAAATGTTGTAGATAAATGGTTGAATCTATTGGAAGGTTATTTTTTGGTCCATAGTTTCTCCGATAGGGAAAATATTACTTTTGCACTACTTTAGGCCGCCCCCCATGTCAAGGACTGGTGGGAAACTTATTGTGAGAAAAGGGTCGAGGAAACCTCTTTGTTTATATCTTCCCCCACTTGGAACTCTTTCTGATATGCTATCAACGAACAATATTACCCCGCGAGGAGCTATGAGGACAAATACATACAGTGGACCACACTACGACAATAAAGGGACCAAGATGTGCATGATTTCATAAATATTTTTCATACTATACGCACAAAGTTGGGTATCAAAGACTTTGAGCGACATTCGGTGCTCAAGTATCACGACTGTCTGCATAAATACACTCAGGAAGAAATGGAATTCCTGGACATCTCCTCGCTTGATGCAACATACCAATACGTTGCAAGATGGAACAGAAATTTAAACAAAAGAAGCGCTACTTTGGATCTGTGAATCAAAAGCAGGGCAAGAGCGCCCCCAAACCGCAAAACAAAGGAAAAATCCAAGGTGGAGTGACCCAGGACAACCCATTGAAGCCGCAAGCAAAGAATGGCACCATGAAGACAAAGAAAGACACATGAAAGTGGCATGACTTCCACAAGAACCCCACTCACAACATAAATGAGCGGTGTGCTAAGCAGTCATTAGTGGCCCTCAAAGCATCAGAGTTCGATGCATGTTCTGATTCTGAGCCAAAACTCGATAAGGTGAACGACAAGGGGAAGCAGATTATTGACGCAGAACCCAGTGCCACCATTGCCAACACCAAGGTACAGAAGACTGAGCTTGAAGATCTAGAGGAGGGGGTGTGTCTCTTCCACTCACAGATGTGGGTGAAGGGTTCTCTGTTGCAGTTCATTGTCGATAGCAGGAGCCAAAAGAACCTCATTTCAGTAGAGGTTGTGAAGCGGTTGGGCCTACCGACTATACCACACCCACAATCATACAATATCGGTGGCTCCACCAAGGAAAATATTCCACGTCAGCCAACAATGTTTCCTTCACTATAACATCAAGCCCTTCACGGATGATGTATTGTGTGATGTTGCTCCTCTTGAAGTTTGTGATGTGTTATTAGGCCAACCATACTTATGGAAGCATCACGTTGTTTGTGAGTACGAGCCTCACACTATTATTATTATTTTTGGCAATAAGTTATACAAGATACCAGAGGTAGCCCTGCCTACTACCATCTCTTTGATCTCTGTCAAACAATGCAGTAAGATCATCTCACAGACTAGGAAAATTGTTTTCTTTCCAATTCGCTCTCAAAGCAAGGGGAAGATAGTGGCCAAATCCATCGTCCCCAGGAAGGGTTCCCCCACGCAACAGAAGCAGGTGGATAAGGTCGTGGAAGAATATAGGGACATCTTCTCCTCACCCACAGGGGTACCTTTGCATGTCAAGTCAAACATTCGATCGATCTAACTCCATGAGCACCTCTACCTAATGGGTTGATATACCACTGCTCCATTTTGGAAAATGAAGAAATCAAGCGGTAGATCCAAGAGTTGCTATAAAAAGGGCACATTCGACCTAGTTCCTCACCTTATGGGAGCTTGATTGTACTTTTACATAAGAAAGATGGAACCTGTAGGCTCTACATTTATTATCGAGCATTAAACAAAATCATTATCAGGAAACATGTATCCAATCCGACAGATTGATGACCTTCTTGACCAATTCAAGTGGGAAAATTATTTCAACAAGATTGATTTGAAGTGTGGCTATCACCAGGTGCCAATAGAACCCATAGATGTACAGAAGACCACCTTCAAATCCAAGGAGGGCCTTTTCAAGTGGTTGGTCATGCCTTTCGAGTTGACAAATGTCCTTGCAACTTTTATGAGGCTGATGGATGACATCTTGTGACCATTCACAAACTCATTCATGGTTGTATATCTAGACGACATCCTCATCTTCAGAAAGATTTGGGAAGAGCTCTTGCAACGCATTCGATAAACCCTACGGCAACACAAACTATGTGCCAACTTGGATAAATGCTCCTTTGGCATGAGCCAGGTCTAATATCTAGGCTACATCATTGATGATAAAGGGGTGCACATGGATCCAGCTAAGATCCAAGTCATTTGATATTGGTGAACCCTGACCACTCTAATAGAGCTTCGCATATTTTCTGGCCTTGCCAATTGTTATCTGAGATTTGTGTTGGGATTCTCTCATATCACTTACCCCCCGAATCAATTTACCAAGGATAGAATGAAAACAAAGTTTTTTGGTTTGAGTCCTAATATAAGGCTTCGTTGAGCTAGAGCATTGCCTCTACTCTGCACCTGTACTCATATTACCATACTTGCAACAACCATTTGAAATTGAGACAAACACCTTTGACTATGCTATTAGTGCAATTCTCACCTAGAAAGGGCATCTGGTGGCCTATCATAGTGAGACACTTTCTGGTACAATTCATAAATAACCCACCTATGATAAAGAGATCTATTCTATCGTGCAGTCATGCCAAAAATGGAAACATTACGTTATGGGGAAGGAGATGGTAATCCACACAGATCACCCACCTCTTCAGTTTATCCAAACATAGGGAAGTTGCAAAATGATCGACATCATAAGTGGTCTACATATATGAAACAATTCCAGTTGAACATTAAATACAAGAAGGGCAACGCCAATCATGTTGCAGATTGCCTCAGTCAGCCCCCAGTTGCAGCACTGACTACTGTTCTCAATTCTTGTGGCCACGAGACCTCCGAATGGCCGCAGTTGTACAAGAATGATCAAGATTTTGCCACCACATACCAAATGCTAGTGGATGGATTTTTTTTTTTCCAAATTTCCACCTCTAGAATGCATTATTATGCTACCTAGGCCACCTTTGTGTTCCTTCAAGTGAGTGTTCCAAGTTGATTTGGGAGGCACGCTATAGTTGAGTCACGGGACACTTCGGTGTGCATAAAACTATGGTGATACTACATAAATAATTTTATTGACTAAAACTCCAATGGGACGTTGAAAAATATATCAGATCCTGCATTGCCCATGTCATCGCCAAGTCAACAATCAAGAAGCAAGGTTTGTACACTCCTCTACCTACTCCCAAATAGCCCTAGGAATCCATCTCCATTTACTACTTGTTGGGCCTCCCTTTTACTAAGCATGGTAATGAATGTGTATTTGTGGTCGTGGATAGATTTTCTAAGATGGCTATATTGACAACTTGCAAGAAGAGCATCACAACAGAGGATAGTGCCGAACTTTTCTTTGAACAAGTCTGGGTATGTTTTGGGATCCCGCAGGCCATTCAGATCGGGATAGTAGGTTCCTGAGCATATTCTGGTTGAGCCTATGGGCATTATTGGACACCAATCTCACCAAGTTGATTGCATTCCATCCCCAAACTTATGGCGAGAGAAGATCCTTCCTTATGTGCAACATAGTTATCTTCATAGCTCAATTGGTTGAAGTCCTTTTCAAGTGGGTCTGGGATTTCAACCATTGTGTTTGATTGATGTTACCATGCCTCATGCGACTACACAAATAGAATCCACACATGTACAGTATGAGGCTGATAAAGCAACCTGCTTTATTGAATACATCCAACACATCTGCCAACAAGTGCATGACATCTTGGATAAGTCCAATGTCAAGTACAAGTAGTGACATAATCAACATCGGGTGCCACACAAGTTTCAAGTGGGCGACACAGTTTGGTTGCATTTGTAGAAAGAACACCTTGTCGGAGCCCATCGAAAGCTCAAACCACTCTAATACGGGCCTTATTCCATTACCAAGGTTGTGTGAGACAATGATTTTGATCTCAACATTCCCCCATCCCTTAGCCTACACTTATCATTCAATGTGGGTCGCTTTCGACCATACTTCCCACCACTGCTGGACACATCAAACATTGCTGAATAATTAACACCAACAGAGCTAAACCCAAACTGCATGGAACAGGCCACAACTGGTCGGATCATGGACACGCAGATCAATAACATTTGCTAGTAGAGGGTCCAACTGCATCGGGTTGTCAAAGCGGGCCAACTCCTGCACCAAGGCCAGTGGCTCACTAAGGACCAAGTTTAGTAGAAGTTTCCCCATCTCATGGAGGCACTCAATGCAATGGGGACCATTACTTCCTAAGGGGGGAGGGCTAGTCGAAGTGGATATTAGTGTCCACCTACCTATTCCACTTGGAACCTCACCATTGTTTCTTTTAGTTTCCTTAATTTTAGAACAATTTACTATTTTTGGCGATTTTTTGGGTCTTGAACTTCTGGAGCCATTTTGAGGCCCTAAACGACGTTTTTTTTGGAAAAAGGGCTAACCTTGCAAATGGTTTGTAGTAAAAAAATTGTAGTCCTCAGATAAATATTTCTAACGAGATATCGTACACGTCGAACGAATATCGTATGCCAAGCTATGACCCCAGGAAGTTGATGTACCAATTTACCCTAACGAGGTCCATAAAATTTTGGTGCTTCATCTCCTGGGGTTAGGTTTTTGGATGTTTAGGGTTTTCCATTGTTTCTCAATAATAAATAGGCCTTCGAGCCTCATTGTAACATAATTCAGAAGGAATGTAGCCGCCACATCTCTTTTCAGAGATAAGCTACCATTGCTTGAGCTAATTTATTTCCTATTTGCATGTAAATAATTTTCAATACTTTGTTATTAATGAATTTGAAGTTTTGTTTTCGTTGTATCTTTGCGTTTTAGTTTATATTTGTATTTCATTTCATTTCTTCATAAATCTGGATCAACTATCCACAAAAGTGAGGAAGCATCCCTTGGGTTCCCAAAGAAGATTTCAAGTTAAGTCCAGACATGAATATATGTAAAGCCCTCCTGTAGATGTGTATATGTAAAAACATGTAAAGCTATAATTATTTAAAAACAATATAATTAAAAATAGAAAATGGTATGACAATTTTATTTTATTATTATGCCACATCACTACAAAAGCTCAAGCTTTCATAAGGGGAGATGCTTGCCAAAATGTGGAACAATATTTAGAGTTTAAGAAATGAGAAATTAGTAAAAATTCCAATATCCAATATAACATTTGACTATGATAAACCTATGTTGTATTTTAAAATCACACTTTTTATTTAGTTTACAATATAATTTTATAAAACACTAATAACAATTTGATTGTAAGTGGTTGATCTAAACTTGGTAAATGAAAGATAAAGAAGTTTTGAAAATGGCATTTTAAATTTGAATTTTACTTTTCATTTAATAAGTATAAACAATATATATGATTATTAATTTAAATTTATGGGTTAGTGTAAGTGAAATAGTATTGAAAGTGGTATTGTAGATTTAAAGATTCACGTTTTCATTTAATAACTACAAATAGTATGTGTCAATTGGGGCTATCTTGAGTGGTTGGGCGTAATGGCTCTTATCTTCTCCACCCAATTCAAATCCTCACTAGCGACATGATGGGATATAATGCCTTGATAAATATTGTTGTAATGGATTTGTTCCTATAAATATTGTTGTATTGGCTTCCAGCTTGGTGAATCCTAAAGTGAGTATACCTGTGGGTAGATCTAGTACCAACAGCCGCACTCTATCCCTCAGGATGAGAAGGATGCTGATTTATTTCCTTGAAAAAAAAAATATTTGCCACCACCTCTATGTTAACTTGTAGATCATTGGCCATGTTGACATTGACATAAAAACAATGTAGGTGATGGTATGGTACTTTTTCAAAACTTGCATGTCATATATTACATGCACATGTTTTTGTGGCAAAACACATAGTAATTATGTTTTTCCCCTTTTTTTTCAAATTGTCAACAAATAAAATAGATGTTGTTTTAGACTCTTAGGGTGTAATGGATGATTATAGATGGTTTTTTTATGAACATTGTGTGAGAATAGTTTAGGGTGATGTTTCAGATCTATGATATGTGGTCCATCTTTAGGATGAGAGAGAGAGAGATAAATTGGAAACACAAAAGCGAAAGAGGCTACCAACTTCAATCAATAGCATTTCTCACTTTATGTTTGATATTTACCTCTCCCTCTCTCTCTCATTGTTATGTTGAGAAACATACCATGGGTTTCAAATTCAACTTAAACTATTCTCACACAATGAATCCAAAAATCATTTATAATCCAAAAAAAAACATGTTTTCCTATTCTAATGGTTGATTAAGCAAGTATTAAGCAAACAAAGACTTAGTGATCATGAGAACCCACAACTTTAATAATTGAAATATTATAGAATAAATAGTACGAGTCCAAGTGGGTATGTATTTATATCTCATAGTAAAAATTTAGTAATTCTTGAACTTATAACTCCTTCAAATTCTTAGTTGTTTTAAGATTACATGTATATAAAAAACCCAAAATCAAAAATTTGAACATGGATCAACATAGATGGATGGATAACAACATGGATGAATAATGACACTAATATTTATGTAAGCTTAAGCCTAGTACACATATTTAAACAATGCACAAACTTAAGCATCCTTGACCAATACCACGGGGATTGCCAATTATTCAATTAGTTAAACATACTACCAATTGTATGATTTGGCCATACATAGGGAGGATAATCATATGTGATAAGCCCAAGGTCTTTCTCTTAAACATATTGAATAGCTCAAGATTTTCCAAATTTGCTAGATTGTTGGCATTTGGGAGCCCTGTAATTCATTAGCCTCTCCTATGATAAATATCATGTTTCTATTGGTCGATGCGCCATTGAATAAATTTGTGTCAACTAGAAGGACATATCATGCATGTTTTTTTACCAGAACCTCCATAATAATGAGGAGGTTTCTAGCCCTGAGGGTTAGCTCAATTTATTGAGTCTTTGTTGTTAAAGCACCTCTACTATTGAGAGGTCTCGGGTTCAATTCTCTCGACACTCTCAGGGTTAGGTTCCATGGTTGAGCTGACAAGAAGTGATCCTTTTTAGGTACATCTGCCTGTACAATATTATGTGGACGTAGTAGCCGCTGATTTCCAGGGACCTTGAAACAAGAAAAGGAGGAGATTTTTACTGTAATTCTCAAGTTTTCCAAAATTTAATTGAGATTTTGACACTTAGGAGGCTAAACTCTCGAAATAATAATAATAGTACAACATTAATTATTTCATTCTTGAAATTTACAAGCTACTAATTTAGATGTAGTTTTCAAGAAATGTTCAAAGTCCTTAAAGATTCACTATTAAGATTCAATTGTTAAGAAAGACCTAATGATTTATGGCATTGGGGTTGTAGAATGGTCAATCAATAAAGAACTATGGCCTACTTTATAGAGATGAAGAATAAAACTACAACAGGTAGTGAAAATTGAGTGGGTTGATAACAAAATTCATCCACATAGTTCCATAGGTATGTGGGTAAAACATTATGACACAACACCAATACTTTAGTCGCCTAATCATTACACCACCCCATTCACACTAACATCCATAAAATGTGGGTAGAAACACTCTAAGATAGTTGCACTAGCAACCCAATTGCATAATCATTACATTATGACCTAGTGGCACTAACATTAAATCACATAAGGATGCATACCATTACATAGATTTCAATAGTGAGTTATAGTTGGATATTACAACAATCACATATGATAAAGTGAGACCACAAAGAAAGTTCAATAAAAAAAATTGTCTTTATACTCTTTATCTCCTCTTCCACATCCTTTTATAGTATTATAACACAAAAATTGATGGGTGGGAATGCAAACTAATTTATTTTCCTTCAATTTGTTTCTTTGTAAGTTAATTTTTATCACCTTAAAATAATAAATTAAATCATTCCATCCATCATAGATCACCCAATACAAGACAATACATTTACTATGGTTATGGTCTTAGAGCCTAGAATTTATCATGGGTTTTCCTTTCTTTTCCCTTATGGACATCAATCCATTATGAGGAATTCTTTGGAACAGAGATAGAGGAGACAATGACTACATTTATTTGAGAGAATTCCATTACCGGGGGTTCTGCAAGATTTGTTGTTTCCTTGTCACTATCCGAGTGATCTAAATCGTGGAAACATGTATGCCCAATCATTAATGAAGCCAAGATTATAGTTGAGTCCCATTCAATTCCAGTTGAGGGGTGGACCCCCTCAATTAAGGGATGAGTTTCACTTACATGTGGTTGAGTTGATTCAGAAGGAGTGGATTTGTCGGTAGGAGTATTTTGTTGCTTCAAGTTGTCCTGCTTG
Organism: Pinus tabuliformis; assembly: GCA_031772625.1. Classification (NCBI taxonomy): domain Eukaryota; kingdom Viridiplantae; phylum Streptophyta; class Pinopsida; order Pinales; family Pinaceae; genus Pinus; species Pinus tabuliformis. The sequence goes on along the minus strand of CM062814.1, from coordinate 562,853,212 downwards.
TGAGCTAAATAATTCTTAAATCCTTTTGTATATTTTGGTTATTTACAACCACAATTCTTTTTCTTAAGATTTGGGTGGGCATAGGGCCCTTAAGGAAAAGGGCATGCACTCTGAAGATGATCGGGCTATTGACATCTCCTGTAGTGGAAAACAATGTTCTCATAGTCCATTGGCTGTGAGTAAACTTTGTCCCTTAACTTGAGGAGGATTTTTATCAAGAATCCCTTTGTTGAGATCTAGTTCCACACATATGCATGCAAATGTGACAATACCCTTGTCAAGCCTTCAATGTCTATATTAATGAAGCAATTGATTAATTATCCTACAGTGGCTAAGATGTTCGGTTGTATCAAATGAATGGACATGTTTAGAAGCCTTATTTAAAATGATGGGACCAATTATGATGCACCCATTCTTGAAGCGCAGATGTTGATGGCCAAAATTAATTAAAACAACAAATAATTGTCTGTTGTGCATAATCTGCAAGATTATCCACTTCAAGAGATGGAATTCCTACAACCTAATTGACAAAAAATGATGGTCCTAAGAGATATTTGGGATTCTGAGGTGAAATCCTTGGCTTTAGGGCCTCCTTAAAGGAATTGGATTGGGAAGAGGAGGACACATCCCTACCTTTGGCTTCACCTTGTAATATTGAGACTAGATAAACTAAGGTATCCTTGGATATGCCATATTCGTTGAGTGATTTGTGATCTTGAAGTTGCCAACCTCCATGTAAGAGCTGAAAATAGCCGAGAAAGATTCATAATTAATCCCAAATTCTGGCTGCATGGGAAGATACAAGATATGTGGCCTTGTCCTGTAGACAGAAAGAACCCCTTGAGATTTGTCTCACAAAGACCTGTAAAATTCACCAGATTTGGGGTAATAACCTCATCATGGATGCAGGAAGAACCCTGCAGTAGAAGGTATTTCCCCTGATTTTCCAAATCTTATGGAGGTCATGATTCTTCAAATCCTCCTCTTAAAGCAAACCAGTCCATCTAAAATTACAAATCCCGCCAACACTAGATTGCTTCCTAAATTAGAGAGGGGTTATTTAACAACATTATTTTAAGACGTACGGTTTTGACAGATGGTAAAGCCTTTTGGCATAAGAATTCTCACAATCTCAATATGCCATTTCTACATGTAAAAACTAGAGGTTGAAACCACTGTAATCTGAGATGAGGGTTCCAAATCGATTTTCCCCTCAATCTGATCTGCCTCATTCGAGGGTTCATTTTGAGAAACATAGTAGTAAGTATGTTTGTCCACAATGTCATCTGTTGAGATAGAACCTAAGAGGGTTCCCAACACACCATTGAATTGATTAATAAACCTTGTCGTGAAACCTATTAAAGATTAGGGAATCTGTTGTCTTTTGAGATAACCTAAGGTCAATTAGTTATGCCAAAGCATCTATAATGTTTTGTTGTTTTGAGAGATTGGATGACTAGTGAACTTTTTATAATAGGTGCTTTAAACTTAGACTGATTTTTGATAAAATGAAAGGTTGTTCTTTAACTGCACATGGTTAGTTTGATTTTAATGTGATGGAGAAGTGGAGTATGGAGAGGTATAATTGATTTTATATTCAAACTGAATATTTAACCATTTACAAGAAGAAATTAAGAAAAGAGTGCTTTCTTAATAAAAAAAATATAATTAAACTATTACAGAGATCTAGTGTAATTTATGTTCAAAGAGGAATTTACAATAACAAATAGTTCTGTAAATTAATCTCTTATTTAAATTACAACTTCATAGAGGATTCAAAATGAAATTGATATTCAATTAAATTTTAAATTGGATGACTGCAAAAGAATTAATTTATATGAAGAAAACATAATGAATAGACAAGATGGAATACAACTCACTGAGAGACAGACCATATGAGGCAAATCCAGAATCTTTTATTATCTCAAAAATTCTCCAACTTAGTACAAATATGCTTGATAATTTGTTCAAGGGATCAATCCTCAATACTTCGACAAAATGAAGTATATAAACAAAATTTACTAAAAGATTACAATTAATGCCTCAGTGACATGACATTCTATTATTGACTTTCAACTAACAGAAAAGAAATAATGCGATCAAAAGGAATGAATTTGGTGAAGTGATATGGACATCTGGACCTACTTTAGAGGAGAACAGTTGTTGAGTGGCCACTATTTGGGTGTTGCGCTGGTGAAGTTGACCTGTCTTTTTAATCCTGGAATTCACACAACTTATCCCACCGCTATTCATCTCGAATAACAATATTTGTTACCTTGCTGTAGATTTCATCTACCTCAGTATACCGAGCCAAAGTGGGTTTTACTGCAAAAATGTGTTTTTATCTTGTGTTGGAAAAACTTATGTTGCTGATAGCTTCATAAAAATCTCTCCCTGTCATAGTACCTTTGATGTGGGAAGACTTAGCTGTATCCTTTGGAATATCTTAAAGCTTATTCTTGTAATATTCACTGGTCATAAATTTGTCATTGATCACAAATAGAGAAGGTAGACCTTTCTTGTTCAATGCATCTATTCTAGTGAAAAGCCTGTTAACTGCTATCTCTAGAGTGTGACATTTCTCTGTCAGTTGTAGAACCAAGTTCTTCTTTGTTAGAACTTTCTTTACTTCCAAGATGGTTTATGTTCTGCCATCTATCTAGATCATCCAGCTCATATCTGTTTTTGGAATTGAGGAACTTTATGATGTTGTTGGCTGTGGCAGGCATTTCTCCCAATTCAACATTGATAGTGGAAATGGTTTGCTTGGCTTTCTCCATCAATTCCTTTTGCTTGAATATAATTTGGATACATGGCCAGATTTCATCTATTTCTTCAATGATATTGTTCCATATGATTTCTTTAACATGGGCCAGTGTGTGGCCAATAGAGGACTCAATTGCTAACTTCTTCCATACCTCTATCTGATTTTGAGCTCTCTGTAGCTCTGCTGCATGAAAAGTCTCAGTCTTTGTTTGATGATCTTGTAGAAGATTGACTTGAGCCTGCAATCTTTTGATCTCTTCAGTCTAGAGAGACATGTTCTGTACTGCATTTTCCAATTGATCTGCAGCATCCCCTGTGCTTGTTGTAGAAGATGTGACTGTAGGAATGGTTGTGATAGGGAGTGCTTCCAAAGGGACAACAGTCATTTTGGCAACTTGATCCTTTTCTTTAATCATATTTTCCATCTTTGTCTCCATTTACTTCAACTGTGCACTCTTCTCCATGATGAGCTTCATCATGTCTGCCTTTTGTGTCTATGTTTCTTCAATATCCTTGGTCAGAGGATCTTCTGTAGCTGGCAATTTCAACTGCTTCCTTAATGCGGCTATGTATAAATTATTTTTCTTTACAAGCTCTTCTACAACATTGATATTTGCAGGGTCATAACCCACTTTGATCACCAATTCCTCTAGAGTTTTGATCCTAGTGTCTTTGGCAAGTGCATAGACCTTCTCCATCTTCAGTTGTGATTAAACATTGGCTAATGTAACCTGCAGTCTAGATAAACTCATAACAGCGTTAGTGACAGTGGAAAAAATATTTTCCCAAGTCTGCTTGTGCATCTCCATTTGGTCAATGGGATGTATGTCTTTAACATCAAACTCAAATGTTGTCATCTTGTAGTCTGATATTGCCTTGGCTTGGGGAACCTGTGCCTCGAGGAATGCCATTTGCATTTTACCTTTCTCTGAATCAAAGGCTGACAACAACCTGCTTTGAGAACTAGAAGTCTGCTTCCAGAACTGATTGTATGTGTTAATCTTCAAGGCCTCATTCCTTACTTTTATCTCCTTAAAAATGTCCATTATACTTTTCTTTGTCTCCCCTGTAGTAGATGTGTTGGTCTGCATTTGCTATTGATCTTGTGAAGTCGTGGAGGTAGTGGGAGATAGTGTGGTCTAATCACCCACTAATGAGGAAACAAGTGGCTCATTAGTGGTGATAATGTTCTCCTGCTCTGAATCCCTTCCGAGGCGTAGTTTGGAAATAAGCTTGGCCTTCTTCCTATACATAATTTTGAATCCTTCACTAAAAATTTCAATCCCTGAAGGGGGCTCTTCTTCTCTGCTTCTCTTAGTTGTTTTCTCCTGCATGGTTGGAGTCTGTACTGTGGAGGATGATACCAGCTGCTCTTCTGCCTCTTGTAGGGTGTTCTCAGCCCATTCTAGCTGGTTTTTATACTTCTCTATCTCTGGTCTAGCTATGTGAAAATAGGCAGTGGATTTTTTTTCCACTCTTAATTTAGAAATGACCCCCAATGGATCATATGACCAGGTGAAACTAAGGCTGAACTGCATTTCTTTTAGTAGCTTATCTGCTTCTTCCCCTGTTGCCCCGCTGTTGAAAATGAAAGGCCATATCCGTGTTTTAATTTTGAATTGGGACTTCTTCTTAGCAGCTACAAAGTGGATCTCATCCATATTAAGCATCTGTCTTATGTACTGTAGAGAAAAAATCCTCATCGGGAGGAATTTAGGCAGCTTGTAAGGGGAAATATCACACCCAAATATTCTCAATTCTATATAATTCTGATAGAGGTACCAATCCCCTGTCTGAACTTGGTCTAATAGCTGCAACACCTTTCTAATTTCCTCACTGATCCTCGGTTTTGTTCTGCTGCTTAAGAGACTGATTGTTGGATGCACAAACATCTCTACGAACTGTTTGTATGTGTATTCTTTTTGTTCCTTCATCACCAGAGTATTCCAAAAAATGACTGACTATTGGTTCCCTTCTACATCTAGCTTTTGTAAAGCAAGCTTGATGTTGTCTCCCTGAAAATATAACAACATATAGACTAACACAAAAGCATACTTGAACACCTCCTCGTCTGGAATTTGATAAACTACTCATGAATTGAATCTGCAAGAAATTGGCTAAAGTGAAACATGATGGAGGGCTTAGAATCAGCAAAGAAAATGGACGGAAATCCTATCCTATCCCACTAATCTGAGTAGTAGCCAAGGAGGTAAGAGATGACTATGATAATTTGCTTGGCTCTCTTAGGGAAAATAGAGGAGGGATAGGGAGGATTTTTTTTGGCAATGGGGCATCTTATGTCAAGAAAAGTTCAAAGGTCTTGGCCCTCTTGGCAAAGTCCAATTTCTGGTACAATTCAACAAGTGCTTCATAGGAAAAGGGGGTGGGATTCTCTACTGTTGGGGCTTGCATCATCTGGTCTATGGCTTGAGGAGTGATAGTAAATAGATTTTCTCAAGTGGGAGCAATGATGGCTCTTTGGCTTGGAAAATAACATGCATGACACTTCCTAACAAATTCTGGGGTGTTGTGGGTACGGGGAAAAATGTAGTGGGGTAAATTGGATTCCCACAACTGAATGTCATCGGATTTGCCTATATTTGTCCTCAAGCTAGCAATACATCTCAAAAAGGTCAAATTTGCAGAGAGTTTCATGGATTTTATGGTCTTTGTTAGCCAAAGGGATGTGGTGAAAATCAATGGGAGGATAGATCAGAGGATTGACAGGTTCTTCTGGTCCCTTGTCCTTTGGAGGCATCTTCGGATAAGGCTAAGGACAGTAGTGAAAACTGGATTACAGGCTTCAATACATAGAGGGGAATTAGGATTTTAGGACAAGAACAAAGGTAATAGGCCTAAAAGGAGTGAGCGAAGAGTGTCACTGGCGAGTGAAAATATTGGAGTTTGGTCCAACAAACTTGTAACAAAGCAATAACAATGACAATGTATGAATTCAATAACTGATTAATGAGTGAAAGGGATAATTATATAACAGTCTGGTTTTTCCATTGAGGGTGGTGCGGGTCCATTGGATTAACGGCTAAACCATTTAATTATTTAATAGCTTAATTTTGGAGGGAGCAGATGTGATTGGCGGAATCAACAGGCAAATGATGTGGCAGAAGGTGAGTGGCCTAAGTGCAACGGGTAGAAGAGTGGTATCGGGAGGCAGAGAAACCGATTTTAGGAGGGGGGCGGGGGTGGGGGGGAGGCGGTTAACGGTTTCGCCTGAGGGGGGTCTGAAATGTTGTAGTGTTGACACGTAGGGGCGGGCGCAGTTTCGAATATCGCCCATTTCAGACCCCCTTCCCCCGACAGTAAAGTTCGGATTGTGGGGGGGGGGGGGCGAAATGCTGTGTGGGCCGTCGGATCTTGGGAGATGGGTGCAGATGAGGTGAGAGGTGGCAGAGTGTTAATGTGAGGTGACGGGTTGCTTGGTGGGGTCAAATAAAACTTGCGCGTTACAATATAATTGAAATGCCAAAGTTTTTAAATCAAAGAATTAATCTTGATTAAGGAACTAATTGTATATTAACATAATTTCACATTTCCCAATGTGGTGCATTTTGACTAGCAACCTGTGCATTTATAAAAGTATGAAATGAAGCCATTCTTTTCTTTTTGACTCCCTAACATTTTATTTTTCTTTTGCCTTCTTTGTTTAGGGCAGCTAACACATATCATTTTATTGATATGGATGCCTATAAAACATTAAATTGGCCTAACATTCTAGCTTTTCTTTCTTTTGCTTCCATATCCTAACTTAACATTTTAAAATTAATTTTGGCTAATATACTAACTTATCAAAACCAAATAATGTTACAACATTGGCTCCAGCTGGGGACTACTTCCCCCTGTGGGATGCAAAGAACAAGCAGGTACAGGTGCCTTCTGCTCGGCCTATGGAGTCTTTGTTGAAACAGATACTCACTTGCAAATTTTTCAAAAATAAAATGAACTCTCTAGATATTTACAGATGATGAATGAATGGATGAAAAATTAATACTGAATGTAATGTTTCAAGTATTTCCCATTGACTGGCAATGAGGAATACTCTCCTTCCAAATTCTGTAGGATGAATGTATTGTTCCCTTTGACTTCTGTAATGCTAAATGGACCAAACCAGAGGTTGTCAAATTTTGCATGCTTGCCTTTATCTTCTCTCCTTGTATCCCATCTAAGCACTAGGTCACCTTTCTTGAAATTTCTTTCTCTAGCCTTTCTGTCAAACAGTTCTTTCATCTTATTTTGGTATTTCCTTAGCTTGTACTGAATTTCATCCCTGTCTTCATTCAACTCAATAATTTGATTAATCCTTCTTGAGAAATCATCTTTTTCTTCATAGGATTCCTGAAGGAATCTCATAACAGGTAAAGCTAAATGAGTAGGAAAAACTGCTTCCTTGCCATAAACTAATTGGAAAGGAGACTTGCCTGTTGATCTCTTAGGAGAAACTCTGTTTGCCCAAATTGCATGGATTAGATGGTTGTCCCAACTCTTTTTATGGTCTTCAAGAGTCTTCTTAATGACCTTAACTAAGCTCTTGTTTGAAGACTCTGCTAGCCCATTACCCTGTGGATAGTATGGTGTAGAATGGTGTAATAGGATTGAATATTTTTTACAGAACTCAATCATTTTAACACAACTGAAAGCTGTTGCATTATTTGTAACAATCTGTTGAGGACATCCAAATCTTGATAGGATATTTTCTTCAAGGAATTTAATCACAACAGCATCCGTTGCATTTTTAACAGGTATGGATTCTACCCACTTGGTAAAATAGTATGTACTAGTTAAAATCTATCTGTGTTGATTACTTGATTGTGGATGAATTTACCCTATAAAGTCCATCCCTCATTGTAGAAAAGGAGCATGAACAAACACTGGAACCAAAGTATGTGCTGACAATTTCTGTTTTCGTGCAAATAATTGGCATGGTATGCAACTTCTTACTCTTGCTCCAAATTCTTTAAAAAGTGTGGGCCAGTAGAAACCTGCTTTAAAATTTTGTAGGTTATTACTCTCCAGGCATATTGTCCACCACAAAACCCTGCATGAAACTGATCTATAATTCCCTCTGTTTCATTTCCAATTAAACAAAGAAGAAGGCTATTAAGAGGGTCTTTCCAGTATACATTAGCATTGATAATGCAGTATTTTACTGCTTTAAGCTTCATCGATTTGCACTGCTTCAAGTTAAGATGAGTTGGACATTGAAAATCCCTAAGAAACTGCACAATATCAGAGTACTAATCAAAGAGTAGATATTTCTGATCTATGTGAACAAGAATGGCTTGATCTAAAGAAAGAGGTTCTTGTGGGTTCTCCCCTTGTATAAGAGGGGGAGGTTCTTGTGGATTCTCCCCAGATATTAAGGAAGGTTCTTGTGGATTCTCCCCAGATGAAATTTCAGAAACCAGATTTATCCCCAATACTTTACAGTTGGATTCAATTAACAATTTGGCCAAGCCTTGACCTTTTACTAGCTTTGTGGTCTTAATTTCAATGTCAAATTCAAGGAATTTAGCAATCCATCTCCCTCTTCTTCCATTAGTATCAAGCTGAGTCAAAACAATTTTAGCAGCATGATTAGGGACATAAGCTGTAATGTGTTAATGCAGGACATAGGTTCTAAAGGCTTTGAGGGCTTGAATGAAGGCATAAGTTCATTTTTCAATAATATCATACCTAAGTTCAGCATCCCTCATAACTTGGAAAATAAGGCTATAGGCTGGTCATCACCATTTGTGTTCTTCTGTAAAAGTGCAACAGCTAAGGTTGTCTCGAATGCAAAATAAAATATGCTAAAAGGTGAAGAATAATTAGGGCTAGCTAATGTAGGGGCCTCAGATATAGCCTTTTTGATCTGATCAAAAGCATATCTAGCAGAAACTATCCATTTCACTTCATTGTTTTTTTTAACATATCAGTTATATTTTTAACTATCTCTGCATAATTAGGGATGAACCTTCTGAGAAAATTAATATTTCCAAGGAAGGTTTGTATCTCTTCCTTATTCCTTAGTAGAGACAGGGTCTGAATAGATGAACCTCTCTTTGGGTCAATTATAACTCCCTCCTTGGAGATTATATGCCCTAGTAATTTCCATTCCTTTACAATAAATAAAGATTTCTTCAGATGGATGGATATGCCAAATTTCCTGCACCTGTCAAAAACCTTGCTCAAGTGTTTTAAATGATTTTCATGAGAATCAGAGAAAGCAATTAAACCATCTAAATAAACGACAGTAAATTAAATTTTTTTACCTACAAATGCTAGATCATGGATCTCTAGTAAGTGGCTCCAGCATTGGTTAACCCAAATGGCATTCTAGCATACATAAATGTACCCTAAGGAGTGGTGAAAGCAGTTTTGTCTTGGTCAGCTTGACTTACCATGATCTGGTTGTAACCAGAAAATCCATCTAGCATATAAATCCTATTTTCACTTGAAATTTTTTTAAGTAGATGATCCATTTTGGGCAATGGATAGTTATCCTTTAAAGATGATTTTTTTAGATTTCGGAAGTCTACACATAGCCTAATCTCACCATTTTTCTTTCTGATAGGAACTAGGTTGGCTACCCAATCAGAATACCTTAAAGGTACTATGATATGAGCATCAAGTAGCTTTTTAAGTTCTTTCTCAATGGTTGGAAGTAGTATGGGATTGATTCTTCTTAGTTTTTGCTGAAAGGGTTTTGCTTCTGGTTTCAAAGGAATCTTATGCTCAATCAAAGATGTATCATAAGTTTTTAACTCATTATAAGACCAGGCAAAAAGCATCTTTGTAATTTTTAAGAAGATTCAAGTATTTGATTTTTACATCCAAAGGCAAGGTTGATGACAATTTAACATTTCTCACATCATTCAAAGTCCCAATATTGCATTCTTCAATTTCTTCTTTAGGTGAGTTAAACAAGGGGTTTTTAGAGACATCATTATTATCAAATAGTTTTTCCAATGGAACTAATCCTTTAGGAATAAAATTATTAGATAATTGGATGATATCATGATAAAAAAGATTAGGACTAAATGAAGTTTTTGGATTTTGGTGATTTGATTCTTGAACATTTTTTTGATCTTCTTCAATTTGCATATTTGAGAATTCATTAATGACTTGAAGGAAAGATTTTAATTGTTCATCATCTTCAAAAATCTGCCAGTGTTTAAGGTTATCAAGAATTGATGGTCTATACTTGACTTGAATTTGGTACTCTAACAATACTGGCTCAGGGATTTTGAAAGAGCTTACTGAGACAACTAGTGAGTCAGCATGCATATTTTCATCTTTGGGAATAACAGTTATGTTAAATCCTTGGAATAAATTTTCAATTGTGTCCCAAGCTTCATTTCTATAGGACCTAAGCCTTGGGTGTTTCGTTTGACACAAATTTCTAACCTGCTTCACTATAAGCTCAGAATCAGAAAAGACACTCAAGTTTTGAACCTTTAAACTCTTAGCTAGCTCAAGACCAAGAAGAAAAGCCTCATACTCAGCCACATTATTGGTGACCTCAAATTCAAGTTTACATGACCAAGTTATGTTTTCTTTATTTGGTGAAATTAAAACAATTCCTAATTCTGCTCCTTCTTTTGAGCAAGAGCCATCAAAATAAAGTTTCTAGATATATGATTCTACAATTTTAGGTTTGGAAACTATCTTTTCAATGGCAAGTTGAGTGTTTGATGTATTTTGTGAAGATAACTTAAAGCAACCAAAATCCTGATCTAATGCATAGATATGGTGGTTTTTTGCTTGATCAGACTTACAAACAGTATGAAGGAATCTGAAATCCCCTATATAACCTTAAATGTTCATCTCCATAGACTGGAATAGTAGCAAAAGACATGTCCATCTGAAGTGACCCTTCAAGTTTAGCACAACATGATCTAGATAGGAGCATGCCAAACTTGGCAGGAATATCAGTGACAACTATGTCTAAAACTATACTCTTGACAGGTATTTGGGCTAAGGTCACAACTAGGTCTTTGATCAATCCTAGGCATGGTACTTTCTTTGAATCAAAGGTGTAAAGATCTTGATAAGAACGAGTAACTTTTAATTGAAGCTAGTCCATAATTACCTTTGGCATAAGGTTATGAGAAGCTTCATAATCCAGCATGTAGTTATACAAAAGAAAGTCATGAGCCTTTAAAGTTACATAAAATGGTGGAACAATTTCACCAATCATATCAAAACTAGGGTCAAACACTACTGAGGGCTTTTCATCTTGCAAACTAATAACATCTCCCTCAACATCAACACTAGAGGACTATATCAATTTTGACACTTGATTTTTATAACCAGGGTTTTTGGAAAGTTCAGCTAAAGGTATAGGAATCTTGACCCTTTCCAATTCCTTTTCAATATTAAAAGTTGTCAAAATAGTCTTGTCAGATGAAAAGGTTTAAGTGGATGACTCTGTAGTCTGAGGTGTTGGAGTTTGTGTTTGAATGGATTTTATTGCAGGTTCAATTATAGTGGTAGATTTTGAAGGTCTACATGGACTTGATCTTGGTCTTAGATCATACCTCTTATTCAATTCTGCAATCAGAAATTTAAAGAATGCTTGGTATTTTGAAAGTTGAGCATCTCCTTGTTCTTGTTCAAACGATTGAGGTGAAGATGAAGGAACTATTGCCATTTATATTGTTAAAGAATCAATATTATTGATATCTTCAATGATTAAAGGGCCTATATCCTTTGGCTGTTGATCATCAATCAACAAAGGTGTTTGAATGTTTTGATAAGAACCTGTTCTCTGAAGAATCTACATTTGAGGAGTTCTTCGGAATTGAGTTTGAGCCTAAGGTCTGACAACAGTTTGTTGAGCAGTTCTAGGTTGTGTTTCAATTTTAGAAATCCTATTAGAAAGGTTTCTAAGTAAAGATGTAATTTCATCAATTTTATGATCTTCAAGTTTGGATTTGGAAGAATATGAGTCATCAACCTGTTGAAGGCCCGAAAATCGTTACCTCAACAATGGGGGATAACCAACCAGTCGGGACCTTGGTTGACAGCTCCTTTTCCATTTGGAATAGTGGCTCCGACTGGGGATGATGGGACCAGTTTCCTAATCTATTTTTAAGATGGTGCAAATGGGGTGATGTTTGAGATTTGGAATAATGCTTATCCTAAAACTAATCTAATTTAAACTAGCAATCATGTGCGGTTTATCCTAATCTAAATCATTATCTAACTATAACTATCACGTGATATATGCGATCTACAATAATGTCCTAAAGCAATTGATAATAAAGATTATTCAATTGCGATGAGAAGTGAATCCATTTAACAATAATCGTTTCGTATAAAAAGTTAGCCGAAACAATTGTGAGAGATATATCACATAAGAATCATTCATGTACTCAACATAAATTATAGATCATCATCATACAAAAGTACAATAATGGCAATCAACAATTCAAATTTTCATATGTAAACAACTTGAAGATAAGTTATTGCTTGACCTATAAGTAAAAAGAATTAAGAGATAAAAGTACCATTTATAATACGTCCTACTCATATGCTCCAACAATATTGATCTACCTTCAAGTCACCCAACATCATCTAAGAGTACAAAAGTGCAATTTCAGTAGAAGATGTTAAATCAAGTAGAAAATAAATCCTGTTCCATTAGTTCCACTAGAACTTCCTCAAAGGGACATAAGTGCATGTTTTGAAGAATGTTTTTGATCAACTTTCTGGACCCCTCTCTAAATGCATGAGAGGGGTTTAAATACTAAAACTATAATGCTAAAAATAGATTATTACAAAAATAGTTGAGGAGGTTTAAACAACCTGCCTCAATTTATGCAAAAATAAAATCAAAATTAAAGTAAACAAGGTGACTAACTATGCTGCATTCGATCCTTCAAATCGCGGATATCCACCATAGGCTTCAACTGTGTAGGCCGGTCGACTTCAGCTTTCCACTATCCATCGAATACGACATCGGTTAGTGCTGGCGCCATTTTCTCGGTAGAGGTGGTTAGGCATCGCAGGGTCATCCATTGGCTGTGAGGCTCGACCAAATGTTGCCAATATGCCTTACAGTCGAGCCTGGTTGTTTTCCTTATCACTTTCGCTTTGTCTTCCGCTGCCTGTTTCCATTGTTGTTCGAGTTGTTTTGCATTTGGAAGGAACCCTAGAATGGACTCTGCTACTAGATTGGCACCACGCAAATTCTCATTTATATTTTCTATGATAATGTTTGTTGCTGCCACCGTGTCCGCTGTTGCCTTTTCTGCTTCTTTTAGCTGAGAATCCCAACTTGCAAACATAATTTCCTTATGTGATTCTTCTAGTTTTGGCAGGTCAGCTTTTCTCCCCTCCTCTGTATTTTGCCAAGCAATGTGATCAGAGACCTTTTTAAAGATCTCATCATATTCAAGTCGTATTTCTATGACTTGAATTGTCAGTTTATCACTTGTTTCGCAATAATATTTCCAGTGTGAAATCTTTTGGCACAATAATTCTTTCTGATGTGTCAACTGGGAATTAAGTGTGAGTGCTTGGGTGATAAATTGATCAAGTTTTGGATCATCTTTATGAACATCAGTTGTCTCCTGCACCTGTGCTTCCTTCTCGACTAAGCTGATTCGATGTTTTATTTTTATCATTTCAAATTCATGTTGAAGCTTGGCCAACTGTATCTCTGCTTGTTGGTCGGATTTGACTTGTTGTAACTGTTGCTCGAGCAGCGTTATTTTATTTTCCTTTTCTTTAAGCAACATTTGGAGTTCTGTTGCTTTGTCCATGGTCGTTGTTGCATAAGTGCCTGAAAACTGCGAGAGTCTAGTTAAGTTGGCGGATGGATCAACTGGCGAGTCCTTCCATAGAACATCCATTAGTTCGTTTTCGAGGGTAGTAATAGCTATAGAGTCCAGTTTTCTTTTCTTTCTTTGTCTTTTCACCACGGTCTTATGCTGTGGGCTATAGAATACATCCACAAGGGGTATTTCTTCAATTTTCAAAATTATCTCGGAGGTGGGGTGACAGGGGTATGCTCTACTTCTGGTTCATTTGCAGTTTCTTCCACTGTAATTTCCAGAGTTGTCTTGTGTTGTAGCGTTTGTAGCTTTGGCACCTGTTCCTCTATATTAAGACTTTTATTAAAATTATCCCATTCTTCCTCTAAATCAATTACTGTGGGTTTTATTGGTTGTGTAGGTAGTGGGGATTTCAACCTGCTTGCTAGCTGAAGCTTGTTCAACTATCTTCTATGTAGATTGGGCCGTATCCTCCATGCTCCTGCTTTTGTCGTTCTGTGATGAATGTCGTGATTCCCTGATAGATTTTTCTTGGGATTCCTCTTTAGAATCAGATTTGGAGTTTTCTTTGGAGTCACCTTCTATAGTCACGCCGGGAGTAGGCTCCCTTATTGGTTCGATTAACAATTGGTCCAATGGGACCATTACGAGCCTTCTTTCTCTGTCACTGTAAAACTTTTCCAGATCTTCATGGCCAAAAAGTAGTTGGGCCATGTGTTTCACCTCTGAAAAGGTAATTTTCTACAAAAATATATCATCAAAAGCATCCTCCTCATTTGTGAATACTTTTATTTTCACCATGGTGGTGAAATTCTTGACTGTTCCAAACGGGTCATACTGCCGTCCAAGGAATTTGGGTAATTGCAGAGATAGCATGTTCTCTGCCTCTTTTAATGTGTGTCCCAAGTTGTGTAGTGCAAATTCTCCGCACTGTACAGGGAATGTAGGCCAAGTGGCCTTCTTTGACGCTTTCAATGTATGGCTCATTCCTCCCTCACTACATGTCTGATAGGTTATTTCCCTAGCTATCAATTTATCTGGAACATAGTATGGGAGGATGTGGGGGGAGGTAATGCTGGCAAAAACTCTGATATATGTAAATGTCTCCTCCCTGAACCATCTAGCCACTGGGAGGATGTCAACTTCAGCTTCTTGAGAAAATCTGGGAGCGTCTCGATTATATAGTTGCTTGTAAATAGGGAGCATAACTCCATGGCAAATCTTGAAAAAATGTGGTTGAAAATTGGATTCCCACATGACCTTGTGGTACACATGAATGGGAAGTGGATTCTGAATAGTCCATTTCCATCCCATGATGGGGAACTTTGAACTAAAATAAATAGCGTCCATAACATAGGTGCTCATAAAAAATGGAGGGTAAACCCTTGAAGCAATGCTTCTTCTCCTTCTATACTCAATAATTGTTTTTGCTAAATTATCTGACAAGATTTGGGCCCAATTCATGATAGTTGCGTTAACGACTGCTTCTATTAATGACAACCAATCCGAGGAGAACTTGGTACTATCAGGTCTACCAAATAGTCGACATAACATAGCCGCAACAAAACTATAAGGGGGACAAATAGATGCAGTAGTGTACATACCATTTTTGTCTTTCTTGATCTTCTCTTCATTATTCGACCAGGCACGGGTGCAATCCGCTGGGTCATTGTTCTCTTTAACAAACTTTTCTACGAATTGCTTGTTGTAGATGACTTGTGGCTCTGGTAGGTGGTACATAAGCCATAAATTGTCCGGGGTAAAAGATCCAATGGTCCCTTGGCTTCTCGTCCTGAATTGTCTGTCTGAAATATCTGCTTCTTTGATAACCCATTTTACCATATCGGTATAAGGAATTATCTTCGGCCGAGAAGCTATGTGGTGCAAAAACGAGCAAGCCATCTCTAGCATGGAAGCGTATGAGGAATCTCGACCATCAACTGTAACATTTGTTTCCATAATCCTCGGTTGTTCCTCCTCCAGTATGTTGTACATAGTCTCCCATGTAGAGGTTCCTCCCTCTCTGTTGCATGTGGTGTCTGTGAATAGGGGAGTCATCTCTGTCTTCTCAGAGGCTATAACCTTGCCTTTCTTCCCCATTCTTCTCAACTCTCTGCTCTGTGGGTTTTTCCTGAAATGAAGAACAAAATATATCAGACACTCAAAGATGAACATAAATTTGAAATAATGCTGATAGCTTGTAAAGGTGGTTAAAGAAGCATTATTTGAACGCACGTAACAAGATATCGTATCAAGATAAATGGCTTTTCACACATAAATGCAATTATTTCCCACTAATGCCCACTAATGATTTGTTATCACTTAACTTTATTGCTCATAAATGTTTGCATCGAAAAACAGGATGAAAGTTTTTAGGGTAGCGAGCCATTATACTGCGATGATAGCGATTATGCGATTTGCGAAGCAATATCGCAAGGTGTGCCTTTTAGCATTCTTACCTCCTGCTGTGTGTCTGCAAGATGCGAGATGCGAGCTGTCCATTAGTTGTTTCGCGTATGGTTACTTACTAGGCTTATCTTAGGCAATAGACTTTACAGACTCGAAACATTTGCTTTTAATACTCTACGGTGTGGGTCCGGGCGCAAATCACATATTGCAATATCAGCTTATGGTAAGTGCAAAGTGTTTGCTTGAATACCCGAAATGCGATGCGATAAAAGCCAAAGCGCCAGCATGATTTCGCAACTCGCAAACCTTGACTATATCGTATTTAAGAGAGAACTCTTTATGGGTCGTGCTATGCAATGTGAAACTTAAGCCTAAAAAGTTTAAGGACTTCCGTTTTTGTCGGATTTTATAAAAATTTAGACCATGGAGCCCTTATCTTAAACGCTTTTCTTGATTTTGGAGGTTTTTAGAAAGTTCCTTTAGTGGGTTTTTTAGACGTGCTATATATGAAAACATGAGTTTTTAGTAGTTCCCAAAAAGGTCTTGATTGTTATTTTGCTTTATTTAAAAATAAAAGAAATGACTAAATGCTAAGTTTTGTTTTTTTAATAAATTTTTTAAAGGGTCCTATTTAGTTAATGTAACGTTAACTACTATTATTACTAAATGGGGGGTTGTTGAATACCACAACAATTGGCGATTCACTTGGAAGAACCAGTTATCTCTGAGAGTTTTTTGAAATTTCTAAAACTTCCAAAATAAAGATAGTTTTGAAAATAAAACAGATTATATGGAATATAAGGTAAGAATTATTGCTTTCTAAATAAAACAATCATCTGCCTAACTACCATTCTTTTGACTATTCTTTTCTTATAAAAAAGTAACATTGTCTATATCAGCCTTTACTTGGTTTTTTGAAGATAAAGCCATGAGTCTCTTCCCAGATTGGTTTTGGTTTACTCCGTTGTCGTAGGTAGAGACTCTACTGCCAGCATGCATTAATAGCCTCGACAGGGTTACCTTTTAACCAACAATGACCCAGTATTCCACTTAAATTGGAATGCAATTTTAAAGATAAGTTTGTAAGTATACTTATTGCTTTATTTATTTCCTGGAGTAATTCATTTGTTGCTTCAGCTTTTCATCTGTATTTCCTAAAGGACAATGTCTTCGTTTGGTGACCAATATTGACAATGCCATTCACTTGATTTGTAACTTAACTGAACAAGCTGGTGTTTGGTCAATTTAGTGTGTTCTAAATTGCTGATTAAAATGTCAATCCGGGATTCGTAAACTGACGAAGTGAAGTGTACTATATGTACAAGATAACCATTTTCTTAGCCTTTTGTCATTTTTTAGTTTTTTTTAGGATTTATCTTTTATGGATTCCCTAGTGTGTGTGATGGCGAAAATGAAAGTTAAGTATGGATGGTAATGGTGATTTCTACAGTGATTTTCCAAACTTAAAAGTGTTAAAAAAGAAAGCTCTAAACTAACTGTAATGAAATCAATTCTTAAGAGGAAGTAAATGTATCAAACAGTGAACTAATGACAATGGCCTAGTATCCTTGCTGTTGTATGAAAAATAAAGTAAAAATTGAACTTAAAGCAACTCAAAGACTGAAAGTAAAGCAACTAATTCACACTACTTAAACCCTTCTGATCCTTTACCCTTCAACTCAAACTGCCTTATGGGAAGCAATCATGAACAAGTTAAGAAATATGATATCTAAATTGCAGGAAATTAAATTGCATAAAGAAAACTAATCACACTACTTCAACCCTTCTGATCCTTTACCCTTCAACTCAATCTGCCTTATGGGAAGAAATCATGAACAAGTTAAGCAATATGATATCTAAATTGCAGGAAATTAAATTGCATAAAAGAAACTAATCACACTACTTCAACTCTTCTGATCCTTTACCCTTTAACTCAATCTGCCTTATGGGAAGCAATCATGAACAAGTTAAGCAATATGATATCTAAATTGCAAGAAAGCAAACTAAATCACACTACAATAAGTAATATTCTGATTCCTTACTAATAGAGTCACTTGACTATAGAAAGAAACCATAAACAAATGAGTAGTATGATGTCTAAGTAGCAGAAAAATAAATAAGCAAAACACAATTTGAAAAATGACAGTGCTGGAATTAAACTTCAGAAAATGAAAATTAGCAGGAAGAAAAAGATGAACTCATATGTCAGTAGTTATAAAAAAAAATATGTAAATCTGCCCGGGCTACCTACAACAAAACCTGTAAAAGAAGCGCTGATCAGCTAACAGTTAAAAAAGAAACATAAAGGAAATATAGACAGCAATGATCATTAGAACAACACACTATATATACAAGTAATGATTGAAAGAAAACAGTAAATGAAAGCAAGTAGAAACTATACAAGGCTCTGGTGTATAGGGGCCCTCTACAACCTCGGCCAGTCAATCACTTAGTCACAAATCCGATTCAGAAAAAATTGTCTTCTCATGTATTTAAAGTGAAATGCAGTACAGTGGGTGACAACAGTTGAAATTACAATATGAAAGCTAATCCTTCAGCGTATCTCAACGCGTTATTTATAAGAAAAATATGCTGCAACTAATTCCTAGATTTATGCTGCTAAAAGACACGTAAATCCCTTGAGCCGAGATCTAGCGTGGTGGTCATGAATTCATGGAGTGGTGGCTGCTTGGTTTAGTTCACGGGCTGCTCTCCAGGTGTGCCAATACCTCCGAAAACTAAGGATCGTGCCCCGCAAACCTTCACGTGGGCAAAACAGAGCCGTGCCACCGCGAAATTCTTCATTTGGCCCTTCCTTTGACCATCGTTGATCGCGACTGTTTATGAATGATTTGGCTGATCTGAGGGGACACACCCCATGTACACATCACGTGCAGCTTACCCATGTGGCTGGTTTCTCCATTGGACACTT
This sequence comes from Pinus tabuliformis, assembly GCA_031772625.1. Taxonomy (NCBI): domain Eukaryota; kingdom Viridiplantae; phylum Streptophyta; class Pinopsida; order Pinales; family Pinaceae; genus Pinus; species Pinus tabuliformis. The sequence goes on along the minus strand of CM062814.1, from coordinate 562,834,330 downwards.
GTAGCATAGCCTTTAACAAAATGGCTGCGGAAACTTGGGCTGGCTGCGGAAAGTGACAAGTTTCCGCAGCTGCTTGAACAAAAATCTAAATCAAACAACAGTCATAAGCATAGTTAGGAAACCATTCCATAAGTTCTTTTTAAACTATTATGCAACGATTTGACAGCTTGGTGGACGAAGTAAATGGAAAAAGAAGGCTGGAAGGGTATATAGGGAAGTGCAGGTTTGGGACTCAACATACCCCCACTGTGAAGGTGTTGCATGTCCTCATGCAACCAAAATTTAGTCACCCCTTTCTAATCCATATGTTTTGATGCTTCTGCTAGGACATCTAGCCCTCTTTTCTTCTTCTTTGGTGCTACCACCATTCTTGGTTTCCTTATTAGACACCTGAACTTAAGATTAATCAATGCTCTGCTCAACTTTTTGCACTTTTTCTTCAGCTTCCTGTTTTTCTTTTGCCATAGTCCTAAATGGAGCATAATGTTATCATGGATAATCTTATCTACCTTGCTCTGCTCTTTGAGTGCTTCATTTTCCTGCTTGATATGCCTATTTAGGACTTCTAATTCAAATACCTCCTATTTCAAGGACTGAACTTGTGCATCTAGTGGCGAGTGGTGCTTGGACCTGCAGCTGACTTTTCTAATGATTCCAAGTAGTCATATACTTCCTGTTGATTGGGGTCTACTTCAGGTGTCTTTCTTGGACTGAGTTCAAAATCTGGTGGAGGAGGAGGACTGCTCTCCAACTCTGGCCGAGAAGGGCTTTCATCATGTGTAGGACTGATTTCAATGCTTGGTTGAGGATGAAGTGGACTACTGCCAGCTGGAATTTTCTCAGGTGTCTCTCCACCTAAGTCAATGAAGTGGGGCCGTTTTATTTACGTTTTACTCCCTTTTCCTCTTAACCTTGTGCTTCTCCTTAAGTATGGTGGACTAGTGCTCTTTTCTTATATACTCTGTTTTCCTTTTGCCTTTTTCTTTGCTATAGCAGCAGCCTGAAGATGTACTAATCTTTCTGACAGTGGTTGATAATCCTCCTCTATGGATTGCTCAGGGGATGGATAGACTTCTTGGATGGTTCTTTTGCCTTTTTCTTTCTTCTGTTTCTTGTCTTTAGCTCTATCTTCTTCTTCTTTTTGGTCAGTTTCTTGAGTTTCTATAGTAGGGGAGTCTTGGACTGTAGTGTTCTTTTCTCTCCTCCTACTTTTCCTTGGTGTCCTCGGTGTGCTACTTTTAGAGGCCTTAGATGGCTCTTGGAAGTAGTTTCTTATCAAAAATTGCTCCCATGTATCTTTGTTTTTCCTTAAGTGGTCTTCAATAAGAATTTTTATAAGTCCATGATGGTATAGATGAGGGTCTATATTGCCTATGTGTTTTTGGACTGTAATTCTCATCTTCTTCAAACTCAAGAGCAAGAAATATGGCAAATTAAGAGCCTAATTTTCTAAGAAATTCATCAGCAGTCTAGCATGGGACATATACATCAAACCGAAGCGTCCTTCATAGGTGACAAATTTTTGGATAACTAATAGTAGGCTAGCCCATTCTTCCTTTAATGCAAGAACATGGATTCCTTTAGTAAACACGGTAGTGTCCATACCTGGGTTTCTTAGCATGATTCTCCATGCCTGTTCATCCACGCTTTTATTTTTGAACCATCTTTCACCTTCCTGAGGTAAGCCTGTAGCAGCTGCTACCGTTGTTTCGGTCACTGTAAGCTTCAAATCTCCAATCTCCACTTTCTGACCATCAAATGACCGTGCAAAAGCCTTGGTTATTTCTTTGTTATAGCCTTTAAATCTTTGAATGAACCGTAACCACTTAGCGTTCTTCAGTAAATCCTTGGCCTGAGGGTAACCTTCTAAGTATTTTGGTCCTTCTGGCTCTGCCCTGAGTAGTTTTCCCATTTCTTTCCCTGTTTCGAATTTCCGCTGAGGATACAATTTTTAATAGAGGACAGTAGCTCGATTGTAGGGTTTATGGTAAAAGGTAATGGTTGCAATCGATAGCAGGTGACGGGAATGCTTCAGATTACAGGCAGAACAGAGGATAGACAGTGGTGAACGGGTTTACAAACTGAAGTGCGTGTATATGAAAGGAAGGTCTTAAATGAAATGGTAAGTGACCGGTAGTGGAGGCGAGATCTTTTTGAATTAACGGCTGCGTATGGGAGATCACAAGTTTTTAATAGATAGCTGCGGAAAATACGGTGAAGAAGAGCCGTAAGGAGATTGGTCACATCTCATGTGTGCAGGTGGCAAATGAAGTGCAGTTAACTTGAGTTTAAACTCGAAAAATCCATCATGAGACCGTTAAGAAATGAATGCTTGGTGTATGGAGTAATGTCGTGGGATAGGAGTGGTAATGGAGCTATCATATCAAATCATTGCACATAGAAGAACTTTTCATGGTTTGATAACTATGCATAATCATGATTTTAATTGCTATTTGATAAATTTTTGCTCGTACCTTTGGAAACTTTGTCATTTCTTGCCCATAACTTTTAGCCAACTGTTCTGCTCCATGTCTTCATGGTATTTGCTCACTTACACCTGCATTTTCATGATTTCTGTACTAACATTTTGACTGTGTATTTGAAAAACAGAGTGATGGTGGCTGCGGAAATCGTTTCTGGCCGCGGAAACCGCTTCCAGCTGCGGAAACTGGGACAACACCCACTTAGCTGAACAAATGTGGTTAGAAAAGAACTAACTGAGTAGAAATAGTTCTGAAAGGAACTTTTATTGATGAAATGGGAATGAAATGAGTGGAATGGAATGAAAATGAAGCGGAGTGAAGTGAAGAGAAAATGTGAATGAGATGGAGGTGAAGTGAAATGGCAAATGAGGTGGAGTGAAGATGGAAAGAGGAGAGGAGATTTTATTTTTTTTAGAAAATATAGAGTGTCAAGCGTCCTTGATTTTCACTCCATATTTTCTGTATAAGACTGCCAATCTATGATTGGTTTTCAGGCTTATACAATTTTTTTTTTTTTTTAACTGAAAGAATAAAAGGCTAGGCTGGTGGGGAAGAAGGATTCTTCTCCACCAGCCTTATTGCAGAATTTTCTTGGAACATCTTGACAAATTCTTCTTTTGAGAGTGGCTTATGATAAATTTTTAATTGGTGGCCATTCACAAGAAAAGAAATCTAAAATTCATCAATGGTCTTGACTCTTACTGCTCCATTATTAAAGACTTTGTCAATTTCATATGGCCCAAGCCAATGGGTCTGAAATTTACCTTTAAAGTCTTTCAACTTGAAATCAAACAGTAATGCCCAATCTCCCTCTTGAAACTTTCTCTCTTTGATGTATCTTTCATGCCATTTAGCTCTTTGATGTTGAACTAGATCAGTCTTTAAAATTGCTTCTTGTCTGATTTCATCTAGCTCATTCAGCTGCTCCATTCTGTGCTTTTGGGCTTCTGATAGATTCATCCCCAACTGGACTGCCATCTTGAAAGTCTTGACTTGAAACTCAATGGGGAGCATGACTTCTTTTCCATAAACAAGTTCATAGGGAGAATGTCCTGTTGTATTCTTCCATGTAGTTCTGTAGGCCCATAAGGCTTCAGGAAGCCTTTCTGCCCAATCTTTTCTGTGTAGATGAACAGTTTTGGTGATGATACTTTCAAGAACTTTGTTTGTAGACTCCACCTGGCCATTTGCTTGTGGATGGTAAGGAGTAGATTTTTTGTGCTTGATTTTGTATTCTTCCATCAGCTTCTCCATAAAGTTAGATGTAAATTGACTTCCCTGATCTGTTACAATTTCTCTTGGGACACCAAAACGAGTAAAAATGTCCTCAAAAAGAAATTGAACAACTGAATTTTCAGTGGCAAAAGGCAATGCTTTAGCTTCTACCCATTTAGTGACATAATCAGTGCATACCAATATATACTTTTTCTGTTTAGATGGTGGATTAATAGGTCCAATGAAATCTAAAGCCCATTTTTCAAAGGGTTCGATGAGTACCTGTGGTTGTAATGGCATTTCATTTGAAAGAGTCGGTCTCCCAACTCTTTGGCAGCTGTCACATCTTCTGACATATTGTTTTGCATCTTTGAAAAGGGAAGGCCAATAATATCCTAAAGAAAGGATTTTATAGGCCGTCCTTTTGTCAGCAAAGTGTCCACCGCATGGTTCATCATGACATGCCTTGAGGATGTCAGGCATTTCATCTTCCCGAACACATCTTCTGATCACACAATCTAGCCCTGTTTTAAACAATTCATTAGAAATCCATGAATAACTTGAACTCTCCTGAATAATTTTTCTTTTTTCTCCAGGAAATAGATGTGGAGGTAGCTTTCCTGTAGCCAAATAGTTAGCAATATCTGCATACCAAGGAGTCTTAGTAGTTATTGCAAATAAATACTCATCTAGGAACTTATCCTCTATAGGAGAATCTTCATTAGTATTTTGGATTCTAGACAAGAAATCAGCTACTGTATTTTGTTTCCCTGGTCTATCCAACACAGTAATATTGAATTCTTGTAAAAGTAAGAGCCATCTTGTAACTCTGCTATTAGTAACAGGTTTATTCATGAGATATCTAATTGCAGAATGATCAGTATGGACAAAAGTTTCATAGCCAGTTATATAGTGTCTAAACTTATTGATTGCATGAACAACAACTAAGAACTCTTTCTCAGTCACAGTATAGTTTAACTCAGTGGGAGTCAAATTTTTACTGGTGTAATAAATGGCATAAGGAACTAAATCCTTTTGTCCCAACACAGCTCCTAGAGCTGTATCTGAAGCATCTGTGGAAATATGGAAAGGAAGTTTCCAATTTGGCCCTCTCAAAATGGGTGCTTCAGATATTCTTGTTTTCAAAGTTTCAAATGCATATTGACAATCAGGATCCCATTTGAATTCACAGTCTTTTGTAAGTAATTTGAAGAGTGGAGATGCTATTTTGGTGAAGTTTTCAATAAATCTTCTATAGTATCCAGTAAATCCAAGAAAACTTCTAACATCTTTTTGACAATTTGGAATAGGCAACTTGGAGATGACTTCAACTTTTGATCTATCAACTTTAATCCCATCCCCTGAAATATGATGTCCTAAAACAATCCCTTCAGTAAACATCATAAAGCATTTTTCATGACTTAATGATAGGTTTGTTTCTTTACATCTTATAAGGACTTTTTCCAAATTCTCTAATGCCTCTTCAAACGAATTACCATAAACTGTAAAATCATCCATATAAACCTCTACACAATCACGGATTAGATCAGAAAAGATTCGTAGTACTGCCCTTTGAAATGTTGCGGGTGCATTACATAATCCAAAAGGAAGTACTCGGTAAGCAAAAGTTCCCCATGGACAGGTAAATGTGGTCTTGTCCTGATCTTTAGGTGCTACCTGAATCTGATTGTAGCCACTAAAACCATCCAAAAATGAAAAATACTTTTTGCCTGCTAAAGTATCTAATACCTTATCGATAAAGGGCAAAGGAAGTGATCCTTCAAAGTTGCTTTGTTCAATTCCCTATAATCAATGCATACCCTCCATTTACCATTCTTTTTAGGTACTATAACCAAAGGAGAAACCCATCGGCTATCTAAAATTGGATAAATGAAGTTTACATTAAGTAACTTTTGGAGCTCTTCTTTCACTATCTCCCTAAGGTTTGGATTCATCCTTCTCTGAGGTTGTCTGATTGGTCTACTGTTTTCCTCAATGTAGATGTGATGAATGCAAGTCTTAGGGTCAATACCTTTCATATTAGTATATTCCCATGCAAATGCAGTAGAATGTTTTTGCAAGATTTTGGTTAGTTCTTCCTGTTGTGATCTTTCCAAATTTTTGTTGATATTCAATGTTTTTCCTGGAAAGATCTCAATGGCGGAACTACCAAACTCTTCCATAGAGAAAAGAGACATTTGTCTAGATGATAATACTCAATGTCGGAATCTAACTGAAATTGTGTGTGGTCATATTCTGAAGATGTTTCAAAGTTTTCTAATGTGTTCAGAATTTGACTATCTTCACTAACTTCAGAAATGTTAAAGACAGGTTGTATAGTATTTTCATCATCAATCCACTCATTATCTCCTATTTCTGTAATTGCTTTTGCTGGAGGATACAGGTTGAATTTCTTTGTCGAATTACCATCAGAAATATACATATCCCCAGACCTACAACTGATGAAAGCATCGGCTGTGGCTAGCCAAGGTCTTCCTAAGATGAGAGGGTGTCCTCCTAAATTACTCTTGGGGGTTAAAATCATAAAATCTGCTGGATATTCCCAAGAGTCTAAGGAGACTGAAATGTCTTCTAATACACCATCTGGTTTAATAATTGATCGATCTGCAAGTTGCAGTAAAGTAGGTGTAAAGAGAAGATTAGGAAGTTTCAGTTGTTCCATAGTCTGTCTACTCATAATGTTGATAGCAGCCCCTAAATCAATCAAAGTATTTGGAATTTCTACCCCATTGATATGTGTTTTGACAATTGGACTACCGGGATCTACATATTTCTGCATAGTAATTTTTCCCATCATGATGTCTGCAATTTTTCCTACCAGGTGGATTCTTCTTGTGTCTCTAGGTTTCCTTCCTGGTCTTTTAAGACTCAACTCCTTTATTGTTTTTGCTAGAATAGGAATCTCTCTAATGGCTTGTAACAAGGGAATCTTGATACAGACATTCTTCAATTCATCTAGAAAATCATAGTCAGGCAACAAGATTTGTCTTTCCACCCCTTTGTCAATTTGTAATCTTTCAGGAAAATGAGGTGTGGATGAAGATGCAGGTTGCTCAACTATAGGAGTTGTGGGGGTTAGCTCTTTTTCTTTTTCTTTCTGAGTGTTTGGGTTTTGAAGAGATGCTTCAAAACCCTTATTGGCTTCAAGAGAATCTTCCTCAGAAATGCTTTGATTTTGGGCATCTATAGAAGGTTTATCTAAAACTCTACCAGATCTGAGTTGTACATCATTGGGAGGAACAATCATATAGGTAGGAAATTGTTGACCTTCTACCATGTAAGCATTTTGAGGGTTTTTATTATTAGGGTTTGGCAATGGCTATGAAGGAAGTTGGTTTGACTTCTGTTGGAATGAAAGCAAGAGTTGAGAATTTGGGTTCTGTTAAGACGGTTGTTGTTGTTGAAATGGCAATGATAGTCGTGGGTTTTGATTTGGAAGTTGTGGAGCTTGTTGGTTTTGAAAAGATGGAGGATATTGATAAAATTGAGCAAATCTCCCATAAGGATTTTGCATGCCTTGTACCCATGATTGAAAAGAATCTTGAGGTTGGGACCAAGGTTGTTGCCAAGGATTCCAATTTGGTGGGGTTTGAAAGTTCATAGAGTTATTAAACCCTTGGTTTTGTTGCCCCTGCCAAGGTCTCCTTGCAACAAAACAGAGAGACTCAATTGTATTTGGATCTTCTTGGAAGACAGCTTTGAGCCCAGGAATTGAAGGACAATCCTTGGTCTCATGATTCTCTGAACAAATCCCACATGTTTCTACAACTTTTGCATCCAAGGGACATTCCCTGAGAGCATGTTTTTTTCTAAATTTTGGGCAAAAGATGGCTAAAGCTTCAGCTTCTGCTTTTTGCTTATTGTGGATCTTAAGAGTGTCTAGTTGCTCACTAAGACTCCCTAAGATATCAGTTTTGAATTCATCAAGCATATTGCCAATCTCAGCCCTACTTACTGATCCAGTTGCAGATTTGTTTGCTCTGATGAGAGAAGGATCTCTAGGCCCTTTTCCAGTTTTAGATTTTCCTCTTGAGAGATGGACACACAACTCTGCTATATCATGAAGTGGAAGTTGAGATATGTCTCCTTTTCCCATCATGTTCAAAATATCTATCCATTCATCTCTAATGGCTTTTAATAGAAGGGCTTTCAAGGTTTCCTCATCTAAGTTACTCATTTTTGCTCTTTTCAGATTGTATTGGAATCTTTCAAGTAAATCCTCCAAGTTTTCATCTTCTCTTTGTACCATTTTAAATACTTCATCCTTGTGGTTGGTAGGCATACAATAATCCATGTATCTATCCAGAAATGTTTGTTTCATATCATTCCAAGTCCTAATGGATTGAGTGAGTAATCCCATGAACCATTTCAAAACAGATCCTTTCAATGTTGAAGGAAACAGTTTGAGTTTTTGAGAGTCTTCCAGATAATCATAGGTTCGACACACGACCTCAAACTCAAATAGAAATGTTTCAGGATCTTCATTTCTTAACCCATGAAAGTTTGGGAGGACAGATGGTGAAATATTTTTCATTGTTGCTTGAGAATCCTCATCGACTATAGGAAATCCAAATGAGTTATCTCCATCCCTATTTCCCCCATTGTTACCTCTACCTCCTCCATTATTTCCTCCTCCCCCTCCTCTACCTCTACCTCTACCAAATCCATTAACTCCCTCTTCTGTCATGGTAGTTTTCTCAGAGATTTCAGAGTCCTCTGGTTCCTCTACTAATGGCGAACGAGGAGGAATTTCTCCCTCTTCTTTCTCAAATGATTCTACTTCTTCAATTACAATGTGTCTCCCTGTAGAAGAAAAGAAAGGATCTTTTCCTAATTCAGATTCGATGGATGGTGAGGAAGAGTCTCCTAACTCAACTACTGCCTCTTGAATTCCAGGAATCCTAGGGCTAGGAGTGTAGGTTGGAGATGATGGAGGTGTCTCTTGTCTATTCCTTGAGGTAAAAGGAGTTGTGAAAATCGAACTCTTGGCTCTAGCTAAAAACCTTCCCCTAGAATCTCTTGCTCTATGCATATCATTTTTATTTTTCTTCAAGTCAGGTTAATAATTCTCTTTCTGATCTTCCAGGTCACTCTAGGTGCAAGAAGAGAGCATACTCAAGAAACTATTAAACCAATAACTTTCTCTTTTCTGATCCTCCAGATCACACTAAGTGTAAGAGGAGAGCATACTTTGAGAGGTTATCAATTTTCCTTCCTTGAATTTTTTTTTTTTTTTAAGAAATTGGCTACCTAGTTTCACTTCCTCGGCAATGGCACCAAAATGTTTGGTCAATTTAGTGTGTTCTAAATTGCTGATTAAAATGTCAATCCGGGATTCGTAAACTGACGAAGTGAAGTGTACTATATGTACAAGATAACCATTTTCTTAGCCTTTTGTCGTTTTTTTAGTTTTTTTTAGTTTGTTTTAGGATTTATCTTTTATGGATTCCCTAGTGTGTGTGATGGCGAAAATGAATGTTAAGTATGGATGGTAATGGTGATTTCTACAGTGATTTTCCAAACTTAAAAGTGTTAAAAAAGAAAGCTCTAAACTAACTGTAATGAAATCAATTCTTAAGAGGAAGTAAATGTATCAAACAGTGAACTAATGACAATGGCCCAGTATCCTTGCTACTGTATGAAAAAGAAAGTAAAAACTGAACTTAAAGCAACTCAAAGACTGAAAGTAAAGCAACTAATTCACACTACTTAAACCCTTCTGATCCTTTACTCTTCAACTCAATCTGCTTTATGGGAAGCAATCATGAACAAGTTAAGCAATATGATATCTAAATTGCAGGAAATTAAATTGCATAAAGGAAACTAATCACACTACTTCAACCCTTCTGATCCTTTACCCTTCAACTCAATCTGCCTTATGGGAAGCAATCATGAACAAGTTAAGCAATATGATATCTAAATTGCAGGAAATTAAATTGCATAAAGGAAACTAATCACACTACTTCAACTCTTCTGATCCTTTACCCTTCAACTCAATCTGCCTTATGGGAAGCAATCATGAACAAGTTAAGAAATATGATATCTAAATTGCAAGAAAGCAAACTAAATCACACTACAATAAGTAATATTCTGATTCCTTACTAATAGAGTCACTTGACTATAGAAAGAAACCATAAACAAATGAGTAGTATGTTGTCTAAGTAGCAGAAAAATAAATAAGCAAAACACAATTTGAAATATGACAGTGCTGGAATTAAACTTCAGAAAATGAAAATTAGTAGGAAGGACAAGATGATCTCATATGTCAATAGTTATAAAAAAAAATATGTAAATCTGCCCGGGCTACCTACAACAAAACCTGTAAAGGAAGCGCTAATCAGCTAACAGTTAGAAAAGAAACATAAAGGAAATATAGACAGCAATGATCATTAGAACATCACACTATATATATAAGCAATGATTGAAATAAAACAGTAAATGAAAGCAAGTAGAAACTATACAAGGCTCTGGTGTACAGGGGCCCTCTGCAACCTCGGCCAGTCAATCACTTAGTCACAAATCCGATTCAGAAAAAACTGTCTTCTCATGTATTTAAAGTGAAATGCAGTACAGTGGGTGACAACAGTTGAAATTACAATATGAAAGCTAATCCTTCAACGTATATCAACGCGTTATTTATAAGAAAAAGATGCTGCAACTAATTCCTAGATTTATGCTGCTAAAAGACACGTAAATCCCTTGAGCCGAGATCTAGCGTGGTGGTCATGAATTCATGGAGTGGTGGCTGCTTGGTTTAGTTCACGGGCTGCTCTCCAGGTGTGCCAATACCTCCGAAAAGTAAGGATCGTGCCCCGCAAACCTTCACATGGGCAAAACAGAGCCGTGCCACCACGAAATTCTTCATTTGGCCCTTCCTTTGACCATCGTTGACCGCGACTGTTTATGAATGATTTGGCTGATCTGAGGGGACACACCCCATGTACACGTCACGTGCAGCTTACCCATGTGGCTGGTTTCTCCATTGGACACCTGTAGCATAGCCTTTAACAAAATGGCCGCGAAACTTGGGCTGACTGTGGAAAGTGACAAGTTTCCGCAGCTGCTTGAACAAAAATCTAATTCAAACAACAATCATAAGCATAGTTAGGAAACCATTCCATAAGTTCTTTTTAAACTATTATGCAACGATTTGACAACTTGGTGGACGAAGTAAATGGAAAAAGAAGGCTGAAAGGGTATATAGGGAAGTGGAGGTTTGGGACTCAACAACTGGCTCGTGATGAGACCCCTTTTATTTTGATTATTATAATCATAAAGCATTACCCTATTTTGGTATGCAGTTTTGGTAATGCTAGTTCAGTTATAATCTTATGATCATGGTAAGCCGACTCTTGATGAGACCTCTTATCCCTTAAGTTTAGGTATATTTTAGAATTACACTCTAAAAACGAAAACTGACTAAGTGGAGAGGATCATTGGCCCCTTAAGAGGTTCTGGATGACAGTTGTGGAGTTTTTAATGACGCCTTCCTAGAGAGAGACTTTGCTCTGTATAGATGCTTTTTGAGACTGGTATAAAGGAGTAGTTTCTCTTTCAAAGTTAAGTTTCATCAAAATCAGATAATTTAAGGAGGAAGACGATCAATTTAAAAGCAATCAAACTTAACTATACATTTCATATGTGAAGATTACTTTCATAAAAATCTTTACTTATACAAGCGAAAAGTCAAAATTAAGAAGAAAAACTTATTCTTTGTAAAAGAAAAAGTAAATGTTTTCAACTTGTATTATCTTTTCACAAGAAAATTAACTAAAGACTATAATATACAGTGAACAGAAGAGATCATTTTCTATGGAAAGTATTTCTTTAGGACATACCCATTAACGGGTAGAGATTCTCTCTTACTTGCTAAATCTTGTAACATAAAAGTTGATGGGCCTATTAACTCGACAATCTGGAATCGGCCAAGCCACATTTGCTGGAACTTGGTATGCTTGCCTTTCTCTTCGTGGGCTTTATCCCATTTTAATACTAAGTCTCCAAGTTGGAAATTTTTTAAAGATACAGAATTTGAATCAAAGGAGGCTTTGACTAACTGCTGATGATGTGCATGTGTAGTCTTGGCTTTTTCCCTTTCCTCTTCAAGCTTAAGAATTTGTGATTGTCTAACCAACATTGATGAGGAAGGGGTTTCTTCGATGAATTGAACTAAGGCAAATGAGGGAATAGCTACGTTTGTTGGTAAGACAACTTCTTTCCCATAAACCAGATTAAAAAGAGAAGTGCCAATGGAGGTTTTCTGAGTTATTCGATTTGCCCATAGAGAAAACATTGAAGATTTATGCAAGTTCTTTTGACTTTGATCAACAGTTCGTTTAATAATCCTGATAAGGTTCTTATTTGTGGATTCGGCTAACCCATTTCCTTGTGGATAATAATTAGTAGAATATTTAAGTTTAAATCCTCTTTTAAGAGCAAACTCTGTCATAGCATTGCCTGAAAAATAACATGCATTATTAAACATTAATGCAGAAGGTAAGCCAAACCTGGTGATGATAAATTGACCTATAAATTCAATAATGTTCTCGGAGTTGGATACCTTGAGTGGAATTGCTTCCACCCATTTGGTGAAATAATTGGTGGCTATAAGGATATATTTATGCTGCTTAGAAGAATAAGGAACGATCTCACCTATTATGTCCAATCCCCGTTGTTCGAATGGTTGATCAATGTTCACTGGTTGTAACAGTAATGTTGGTTTCTTTTGTCTTTCGGCAGCTGCTGACAAATCTTACATTTCCTTACATAATTGTGTGCACCTTTGAATAGAGTTGGATAGTAATAGCCATCACGCAAGATTTATGTGCTGTAGCATCTCCTCCAAAGTGCCTGCTGGCTGGTCCATCGTGAAGTTCCTGCAATACTTTCTCTGTTTCAAATTTTTCAAGACATCTAAGAAAAACATAATCATAATTCATTCTAAACAACACATCATTGATAATTTGATACTGTTTAGCTTTCAGTCTCAAGGCTCTTTTCTTTGTGTAATTCAAATGTGGAGGGGCACATCCATTTTTTAAGTAGAATATAATATCATCATATCTTGATTCAGTGTCGTTAAGGCTTACCTCATAGATTTGTACCTCGTCACCTGAATGCTATAATTCTGATATATTTGATGCTCCTGCCAACATCTTGCAAAAACCTTGACCTTTTACAATGTTTGCTGGTTTGATTTCAATGTCATATTCTTGCAGAGCTGTAACCCAATTTGCTCTCTTTTCACCCACATCCCTTTGTATTAGAAGATTTCTTACTGCTAGGAATGGTACTATCACCTTGGTGTGGGTTTTAAGAAGAAAAGGTCTGAAGTGTTTTATTGATTTGAAAACAACGTAAGTTTGTTTTTCAACATATGAGTAGTTCAATTCAGCTCCCTGTAAATTTGAGCTAAAGAAAGAGATCGTGGCTTCAACTTTTTCTTGATTTACTTGTGTCAAAATGGCTGCATACGATTTCTCGGAAACGAAAGTGTACAAAATGAAATGATTGGAAAAATTTGGCGTTTCTAAAGATGGGGTGTTTATGATTGCTTGATTTATCAAGCTAAAAGTTTCATGTTCCAAATGACCCCATTTAAATAGAGAATTTTTCTTATCATGGCTTGAAGGGGTAATACAATTCTTGAGAAGTCAGGGACAAATCTCTTGACAAAATTTATTTGACCAAGGAAATATGGCATTGATTTCTTGTTATGGGGTAAAGGTATTTCAAAAATTTCTCTAATTCTGTTTGGGTCAATATGAATTCCTGCTTTGGACACAATAAATCCAAGGAGCTTTCCTTCACTTAACGAGAAAAAATACTTCTCGGGGTTAAGAGAAATTCCATACCTTTGACAACGTTCAAAGATTTGTTTCAGATCTCTTAGATGATTACTACGTTTTCTGGAATACACAATTATATCATCTAAGTAGATTACCACTGACCTATTTACTAAACCTTTGAAGGCATTGTCCATGGCTCTTTGGAAAGTGGCACCAACATTGATTAGTCCAAATGGCATCTTTTGATAGGCATAAGTGCCCCATTTTGTTCTGAATGTAGTTTTCAGCTGATCATCTGGATGGACTAAGACTTGATTGTAACCTGAGAAGCCATCTAGAAAGGACATTAGTTCTGAGCCTGCAACTGATTGCAATATCTGTTCCATAGGAGGCAATGGAAAATTGTCCTTTTGGCAAGCTTTGTTGAGATTGTGAAAGTCTATACAAATCCGAATATCACCGTTCTTCTTTCTGACTGGGATGAGATTGGAGACCCACCTGGAATGCCTGATAGGAAAAATAATCTTGGCTTTCAGCAGTTTATTTAACTCAAACTTAATCTGGCTTTCCAAATTAGGATGAATTTTCCTCAATTTTTGTTGAACAAGTTTTTCATCAGAAGTCAAGGGAATAGTATGTTGAATAATAGAAGTGTCGTAGGTTTTAAGATCGTCATAATTCCAAGCAAATACATTCTTATATTGTTTCAACAGATGTATAAAAGCTAATTTTTCTTTTGATGTAAGTCCGAGACCTAGATTAATGTTTTGTGGTTCTGTGTCAGTTCCAAGATTGATCAATTCATACCTTAGAGTTGAACTCTAAAGTTTTGAATTAGTAGATCGTTTAAATCTATCTTTGAGGTCATATAAATCTTCCAACTTAAATACGGATTTTGATATAGCATTGTTGGTGGTTTCTCATTTCAGTTGGTCATCATGCTGGTCTTCATTAATTATCTGGTCATCATAAGAGCCTTCTGAAGTAAGGAAACTTACGATATCTGGATCGTTATTAAAGACTCTCCAGTTGGTGATATTATCAGGAATAGAAGGCCTAAAAAAATTCAATGGAAAATCGATTTGGGTTGTAATCTTTTGGTGGAATAAGCTTGGAAGTCACATTAGCTAGGAGATCGGCACTAGCATTTTAGAGTCTTGGAATAGGGGAAATACTAACAAACAGTGTATAGTATTTCTTACTTGCCTAATGACAATTTCAGAATCTCCAAACACTTGGAGGTATTTGATATTAAGACCAATTTCTCTGTACAAACCTTAAACCAATGCTTCATATTCAGCAGTGTTGTTTGTGCAATCAAATTCAATTCTGCATGCTAACATAGTCTTTTCTCCCTCTGGGCTAACTAATATGCATCCTGCCCCTGCCCCATCATTGGATCAAGATCCATAAAAACATAATTTCCAAAATAAAGATTTAATTACATGTTTATCTACAAAATTCACACATTTAGAAGTGTCTGTTTGGGAATAATTTTCGATTTGAGATACAACAGAGTTTTCTAAGAAAGGTGAAGTACGAGCATTGAAATTCCCTAGGAATGACTCAACATAATAGTTTCCGATTATGTTATTTCTATATGTTACCGGCTCATTTTCTCCTTCCAGTTCTGTTACTATATACTTTTGATGTTTCTCTCGGTCAACCCTTATTTGATTTGGCTTGCTGTTATAGGGAAGCCACATGTGAGACCAGTAAGTTGCGAAGTAACCATGAAGTTTTTTTGACCAGTCCCTACTAAGGATTAAGACATAGAATTCAGGAATATCAGCTACAAGTATATCAATGATTTAACAAACTTTTGGGTTTGTTGAAAGTCTAATGGTTACTTGATTCAGTTCCCCAACAACTTCAACTTGATACCTGTTATCACTCAGGTTGTTCCCCAAAAGCAGTGAAAAGGGAATACGGTCGAGGTAACCACTAACCAGTATTTTAGCTGCAAATTCTAGCCAATCTGCAACCAGAGAGGGCTCTCTCTTTATGTTTTAGCTTTGTTTTGCTATATGTTAGGCTAGTTATGAAACACAAGTATTTGTTTGGTGTTTGGAAGGTGACATTCAATAGAACAGGGCTGCAAGATAAGAGAAGTTCAGACCATTGGGTTAATGGAGTCTAATGAAAATAAACTTCTGGGTATGGTTTCTTTGGCAAGAGGAGGAACTACAGAGCAAGATAATTAAACATAGAACAATTTTCAAGCTGGAATAAGATGAAATGAAGTCAGCAAATGAAAGGCAATTAAGAATCTTTCATTATGTCAACAGAGGGAAAATGAATAAATATTACCAAGGAGTAATTAAGAATTCCTTAATTATATTCAGGGTGAAAGAACCAGGGAGATAGGAGCAGTCAAGAATTCCTGCCTATGTCAGTCCTGAAGAAAACATAAAAATTGACAGGAATTGAACACAGAGTACAGCAAAGTAAATTCAGGGCTATTCTTTTTTCCTGCAATTTAGAATATGATATATAGATGATATATAAAACATAGGAACAGTAAAACAAGAGTTAAAAAAGACTTATTGATCCATGAGGTAACACGAGAATTCTGTAACATATTCTTCTGCCATTAGTTCCACAACCAACAAGTTCATCAGCAAAGCATTCTAGCAATCTTTATTCAGAAGAGTTCTCAAAATTTACAGCACAGGTCTAGAATGATATTCACCAACCAACCCCCAATACATCTCTAGGGAAGGTATTTATACAAAAAGAGTTACAAAATATCTCATAGGGAAGATTGTTGTTATTATTAAAATATCTACCTGGGAAGGAAGACAACTTCAACTAATGTAAGACGACCAAAAGAATGGTTCGTACGGGGCTAGGGTAATACCCTAGGGTTTTTACAGTTACTGCAGACAGACGTCTCTGTTCCAGCGCCGCGCACTGTCTACCTTGCCGTTTCCGTCCACACCCGTCGCTTTCAGTTATAGACCTCTGGCTGAAAATGGGGGACAATATGGAGGTTGAGGCGGTGGATTATTCTGAGGAGCCTTTTCCAGATCGCGTTATCTTTGGAAACCCTAGCTTCTCCCGCTCTCAGCCGCTTGACTCCGCTATTTTGCTATCTTTCCCGGAACCGCCATTGTCCTCGCCTGTCGTCTCCTTTCCTCGGCATAGCTCGGATCCCCTTCCCTCCGGGTCGCATTCTGTGGACTCTTCGGGCTTTGAAGTACCTCCTTTGTCACCGGGTACCCTCCACATCTTATCCTCGCACACTCCCCCCTCGCCCTCCTTTGACCCGCATTCATCTATCTTCACTATTCCCTCTGTTGATATTCCGGTGACCGCAGCTGCCCCTCAACCCCCCTGCTCGGGTGCTCGACCATCTGGCTGTTTTGAGACCCCTGCGGTTAAGGTTAGGCCGGCAAAACAAAACCCTCCAGAAGGCGTTCCAAACCCCCTGGTGGACCACCCATCGGCTCCTCGCACCAGCAAAAAGAAGACTAAGTGCGTCAAGGCGACCTCAAAAGATATCACCATCAGATTTGGCGAGACCTCGGCTATCGGTGAATTTGTTATTATGGCTCGCACGGTGCTGGTTGGACATGTACGTGGTCGGGCGTATTCAGCCAACAGGCTGTCTCAGTGGGTTAAGGAGATTTGGGGTGGTATTCTGATGGAATTACCTAAGGTTCATGTTTGACCAAGGGTTGGTTCTCCCTGTACTTTTCAAAGGAAAACTACACGGACCTGGTACTGGCACATTGAGATGGCCCCGGTCCTTCTTAAACGTTGGAGCCCATTATTCGATCCTGAACATGAACAAATTGGGGCAGGTCCACTCTTGGTGCGCCTGCCAGGGCTACCAGTACAGTTCTGGAATGACGAGGTCTTTATCAGGATTGGCAATGCTCTGGGTACTTATTTAGATCATGACTGTACCTTTGTGGAATCCAAAAACATAACACTTGCTCTCATTTTGGTCCATTTGGATACATGTGAGGGCTTAGAGGAAAAGATTACTCTGCAGTGGGGGAAGTACATCAGAGTTCAGATCTTAGACTACGAAGGGGTGCCATTTCGCTGCAGACGATGTCACAAGGTCGGACATCTCTTCAAAGAATGCCCTCTCAATCGGAGAACAGAGGACTCACCTAAAATCACGCCTGCACCATCCAGGGCAAATTCTCCAGTCGGTTTGCGCCCCTCGCCCTCGGGTCTGGCACCAGCGGTCACCCCCCTACATCAAAGACAGTAGACAGTGGCTCCAGACTGTCTTCGCCTCCGATGACCAGGGCCTGATCTGCTGCGGAGGCCACGATTGCTTCGGGTATCTCTCTGAACCCTCCTCTCTCATCTTTTGATTTTACCTCGCATATGGCAGCCTCTCCGATTCAGTCTTCTATAGCTCATTGTATCATGTCTACTCCTCCGCCCATTGTCACTACTGCCCCCACTATCTTCGCTCCCTCCACATCCACTGCATCGTCGTCATCCTCAGGGCTGTCACCCCCTCACCAATATTTCCTTCGCTCCAGGTCACACACCAAGGAACCCCCGGTCGGTCAGACTGGTCTAGGTCTTATGATGCCTGGTGTCATCCCCCTATCATCCAGGGGTCGAAAGTCAGATCTCTCCAAGGCAATCAGGAGGGCTGGGGCGGAGGTCGCTTCCGGTCGCCAATCCACTATTGATGGGGTCCTTAGAGCAGGACATACCCCGAGAGGTGTCCCTCCATGAAGTGCTTGTCTTTTAATTGCAGGGGTTTGGCTAGTGCCTCAAAGAAACTAGCCTTGAGGAGACTATTTGAGACCGAACCGATTGACATTATCCTACTTCAAGAAACTCTGGGTATGGCTGAACAAATCTCCCACTCTCTCCAATCCTTGATCCCGAGCTGGTCATTTGTAGCCCTAGATGCTGTGGGGAGGTCTGGGGGTCTGGCTATAGGATACAACCCCCGAACAATCAGGGTTGATGCATCTTGGGGGGGATCGGGATACTTGGGTCTGGATATATTCTCTGTTAACCTAGGTATGATCCTCAGAATTGTGAATGTGTATGGACCCTGTCATCAAAGGGAACAGTTCTGGCAGCGTCTTCTAAACCTATCCCTTATGGAATTTGAGCGTACTATTGTAGGAGGGGATCTAAATTTTTCTCTGGGATTCAGAGAATCATGGGGATCTGCAGCCCAAATTGATGCTATCACTGACCATATGACTAATCTACTGGAGCAGACCGATTTTATTGATGTCCCCATGCAAAAACCGCTACCCACCTGGAGGAACAGAAGGGTGGGTGATGCTGCATTAGCTCGCAGACTTGACAGATTCTTAATGAAAGGACCTCTCCTCCAACAGCTGCATCACTACAGACAATGGGTGGGTTCGGGGGGTGTATCAGACCACTCACCCATTTATCTGGAAATTCAGGGGCCTTTCAAAAAGCCGAAAGCCCCATTCAAATTCAACCATGTCTGGTTGAGCGACCCTTCGTACATCAAGTTGGTTTCCGACTTCTGGAATGCAAACCCTATTAACCGAGCTGAGTCCTTCACAAAAGGGTTTTGCAACAATCTCTCTGAGATCAAACATCTCTCGATTAAATGGGCTAGGGAGAAACATGCCCAGGAAACCTCACAACTAACTAATATTGAGTTGAGCACTTTACTTGATGATCGAAGCTTGGGATTCATATCTGCAGAGGAGAAGATCCGACTGATTGAGCTTGAAAATCAGAAGGCCAACATCCTAAAGGAGTGCGAGGAATCCCAGAGGCTGAGGAGTAGAGCTATATGGTTAAAAGCTGGGGACGATAACACGAGGTTCTTTCAAAATTACGCCAAGGGCCGAAAGGTATCTAACACCATTTGGAATCTTCCTATGCCAGAGGGAGGCCTTGCAGATACCTTCAATAAGCTAGCCCACCTTGGTACTTCACACTTCAGGAACCTCTACAAATGTCCCTGCGAAGCAAACCTTCCTGACATCATTAATGTGGCAGGACACTTTCCAAGGTTTGTCAATGAGGATGAAGCAGAAGAGCTCTTTGCACCAGTCAGCTCTGGTGAACTTGAAGGCACGTTAAAATGGTTCAAAAAAGATAAGAGCCCTGGCCCGGATGGCTGGACCATTGAATTCTACCTGGCTTTTTATGAGCTACTGGGGCAGGACCTATTGAAAGTAGTGGAGGAAAGCAGAATATCGGGTTCCCTATACCATGCCATCAACTCGACCTTCATCGCTCTCATACCTAAGTCTGATGCCCCATCCTCTTTTGATGATTACAGGCCTATCTCCTTATGCAACTACCTATATAAGATTATTTCAAAGATAATTGCAAATCGACTCAGGCCGATCCTCTCCAGGCATATTGCCCCTCAACAATTCGCCTTCCTTGAGTCCAGACAGATCCACGAAGCCATAGGTTCAGCTCAGGAAGCCATACACTCCATCTGGACCAAGCACCTAAAAGCATCATCCTCAAGATCGACTTATCCAAAGCTTTTGACCGGGTCAGCTGGCTTTATATTAAGATGCTGCTGATTCATCTGGGCTTCCCTCACAATTACATCTCTTGGATCATGGCCTGCATCTCCACCCCCTCCTTCAGTGTCCTCATTAATGGCTCGGCCTCACACTTCTTCCACTCTGAAAGGGGGCTTCGGCAGGGCTGCCCATTATCCCCACTTCTTTTTCTTATTGTCATGGAGGGGCTGAGTCGTTTGATTGCATCTGCCAAAAGGGATGGAGATATCTGTGGACTCAAGATCTCTGAGGACTGTTACCTCACTCACCTCCTTTTTGTAGATGATGTGCTTATTTTACTTGATGGCAGCATCCGGGATTCCAGATCATTTTCCAAGATTCTCCTCCTCTTCTCATCCACCACTGGTATGCTTGCCAACCAATCCAAATCCACCATAACCTTCACTCGTACCTCTGTTCATGAATCCCAATTTGCGCTCCAGGTCTTCCCCTACAGTATACACCCCATGGATAGAGGTCTCAAATATCTGGGTTATTGGCTCAAGCCCACTTGCCACAAGATTGCAGATTGGGTCTGGCTGGTTACAAAATTGGAGAAGAGACTATCCATCTGGAGTCATAGATATTTGTCCAGGATGGGCAGACTGGTGCTTATCAAATCGGTCCTGGAAGCTACTCCGGTTTACTGGATGGCTCTTGCATGGATTCCCAGGAATATTCTATCTCGATTGAAACAATTATGTAACAGATACCTATGGAACGGGAATCAGGACAAAAGATTATTTGCATGGATCAGTTGGCAAAAAATCGCATTACCAAAGAAATGGGGAGGTTGGGGACTGAAGGATCTCCCCCTTTTTGCCCAAGCCCTAGCTGCCAAAATGGGTTGGACTTTGTTGACAGGTCAGAATCTATGGACTCACATCACATACCATAAATACATCTGGCCACAAAACTTGCTGGACTGGGCTCGTCTTCCCACTTGGCCGTCGATGGGTAGTTCATCTGTATGGAAGGCATTGATCCACTCCCTCCCCCTTATAAGAGACAACCTGGCATGGAGAATTAATGATGGATCCTTGGGTAGGATTGGGCTGGATCCGTGGATCGGCTGTGGAGGAAGACATATCCTATCCAGAGACCTCATTGTATATTTACACGCACATGGGATCATGTTTTTCTCACACATTGCAGACCAACAAAATTCGAATATATTTTCTCAAGCTTGGAAATCGGCACAGCAGATCGACCTTCCTCCTCGATGGCACCAAGAATGGAAAGATTATGTACAAGCACTCCTGGAATCCCACATCAGGTTAAAAGAGGGGCCTGACGAATTAGTTTGGAGCCTGGCAGACAATGGTATTTACTCCCCAAAGGCTGGATTTAGCACACTGATACAACACAAAAAACCAGATCCGATTATGAATTGGTGGAGTCACATCTGGAAGCTTACTGCACCCCCGCGCACTAGACTTTTCTTCTGGTGCATTCTTAAAGACATAGTGCCCATAGGGGAGCATCTAACACACAGAGCTATTTTTGGACCAACATGGTGCATACTGTGTAAGTGCGAATCGGAATCCACGGAACACATCTTCCTACTCTGCGCGGCAACACAAACTCTCTGGCGGAACTTATCCACATCTATCGGTTTCACGGGTTTATGGTCTGGCAATGATATTTATAGCGCATGGGAGGACTGGTCTGGAAGAAACAATGGGAAAAAACTACAGTGTCTTCCCTTGCTTGTAAGCTAGTCTATCTGGCAGGCACGAAACCGGTACATATTTGATAATAAATCTGTGAGCTGGCCACACATTGAAGCTAGAATTATCTCTGCATATCATGAACTGCCGGATCCTACTCCTCCTAGAGAACACCGCACACACCCACCTCCCAGCATTGACAAAGCTACCCCCTGGGCCTTTTTTGATGGGGTTGCAAATCAACAGGGCTGTGGAGGGGGCTTCATTCTTTACATCTGTTATCACTCAGGTTGTTCCCTTTGACTCCCAAGGGAATACGACCGAGGTAACCACAAACCAATCTTTGGATCACAGGTCCTAGCCTACCTGCAATCAGAGAGGGCTCTCTCTTTAGGATTTGGCTTTGTTTTGATAATGTTTTAGGCTAGCTATGATGTACTGAATTTTGTTTAAAATTTTGGTTGAATGATGTCTTCTAGCAGCTGAGATGTGATCTTCAGGAGGTTCAGTCCATTGGGCAATGGAGTCTGAGATTATGTGTTGTTTGAGGAATTGAGTGAGAGTGATGAAACTGCAGGGCCATATAGGTACTCATGAAACAAACTTCAAATTGTGGAATATGGACTATTTCCAGCCAGTGAGAGGCAACTAAGAATCTGTCACTAAGCTGGTGATGTGGAGAAAGGAAATATTACTCAGGAGCATATTAGAATTCCTGAACAGTATTTACTATGTAAGATTTAGTATGAAGGTGAGAAATTAAGAATTACACATCCATAACTAATTCTGAAGAAAACATTCATAGCAGCATAGATTGAGTTTAGGGTGTTCAATGAACAAATCCTGAACTATTCTTTTTCTGTACTGCTAAACATATGAAACATACAATATAAGTGGATTATGAAAGGACGGAATACATAAAAAACACGGTTCAGAAAACTTATTGTGACATGAAATAGCGTAGGAATCCTGTAGCAGCAAGCAAGCACACCACAACACTTCAAACAACTCAGAAACTCAGAAATTCCATTAGCTTCCTGTATTGAAAGTCTGAAATTACAGCATAGCTTCTCCAGAAGAAAAATCAACAACCCCAATAAGTTTATGCGTGGGGATATATATACAATTGTTTTACAAAATATCTTAACGATGAGTCATTTGCTCAATAACTGTCTTTACCAACTTTCAAAAACTAGCAGATACAATAGTTATTGCTACTTTAAATGGACAATGAATGACTTTCCAGCTCCGTCAGAATTTTGTTGACTTCTGGAGGCAACTGGGTCGGTTGGGTGCTTCGTATTGATTCTAAGTAATACGCCCTTTACTGCTTTGTCGTGGTGCGGCTATCTCAGCCCCGTCATCGGCATCTGTTGGCATCTGCTTTGGTAGTCAAACTTAATTGCTGAGTTGGCCCTTTCAATTGCTTTCCCAGTCAGAGCGAATATATCAATTTTATGAAAATGCTGACTTGTGATTAAAATACAAAAATATGGTGATCAACCTGTTTCATCATAGCAGTGTTTGTATCATGCCCGTCCACCATTCCTGTGTAGGCAATTGGTGTCTTAGGATTATACCTAAGGTTTCATCTGCCTCAGTATATTTGTAGTAGTTTGGAGGCACTTCAAGAAGATGTCTGATCTCATTCACAATAAAAAACAAATTCTCTAATTTGTCATAGAGACTTTGCCCAGATGGAGGCCCTGTTTCCTCTGGGACACTTGCTGCTGCAGTGATCTGATTTGTAGCATATGTATTTACCCTCTTGGCATAGTTTTCATGAGATAGTAACCTTCTTGCACTGGTTACTAAGCTGGGAAGGCCTCTGTTATGTAATGTTGTAGTTTTCTCAATGAATTTGTTCACCTCTGTCTGCATTTCTTGACACCTTCTATCCAATGTTTGCACATGATTTCTTAAAGTGAGCACCCTCTTTACTAGTAAGATGGTATCAGTTCTGTTAGTGATACCCATTGCTGCCAGCTGAGGGCCAGTGCGATTGTTAAGGACATTGATCATCCTATTGGCTATTTCAGGCATATTGCCTAGAGATGCCCTTGCTCTTTGACTTTCTTTTTGGGCCCTGCCTATGAGATCCATATGCTCATGGATGGTTTCAATATATTGCCACTGGTCTGTTATAGATTGACCAATATTGGCCCACAGGATCTTCTTAATTTCAACTACAACTTTATCAAGAGAGAGCTCTTTCTCCAGTTCCTTTATTTTCTTCTCAAGAGCCCTTACTTCCCTTGTTTTTTCAGCTACACTTTGCTTGGATTTATCATACTTTTCTTCAATGGCAGCCAGTTTATCCTTGGTCTCCTGCAGTTCAGCCATCTGTGCTTCTAAGGCTTCCAGCTCCTTCATCATGTTCTGCATGCTTAGGCTGGGTCCCTGATCTGGTGCTGTTGCTGGCGCTGATGTTGAAGGGCCTGCCTCTGATGTTTGTCCTGTGGGAGGACCTGCTGTAGTAGTAGAAAGTGGCACACCTTCAGTGGATGCAGATGTCTGTGCTGGCTGCATTGGTGCCTCACTTTGTCTTGATTTTAGTGCTACCTCTAGTGCACTCTCTGTTTCCATCAATCTCTTGTATAAACTCAGGAGTAAAGCAACTACATCTTGATCCTTCTTTTGCTCTGCCACCTCTCCAGTTTGGGGGTGAAGGGTAGCTGGCAGCTTGATATGCTTTCTCATAGCTGCTACATCTTCATCTCTTTTCTTTAACAGTGCCTGCACACCCTTAGGGTCCTTTGGATCATGACCCAATTCTATAATGATCTCTTCTAAGGACTTGATTCTGTTGTCCTTGGCTTGAGATGATGCCTTCTCCAATTCCAGTTGAGCAGCAGTGTTATGTAGAGAATTTTGTAATTGGTGTGCCAGTAGGGTCTTATCAGCTAATGTGGAATATATCATTTCCCTGGTTTGCCTGTGTAACTCAATCTGATCCAAGGGGTGGATGTCTCTAGCAAAAATTTCCAGATTGGTTCTGATATAATCGGCAGCTGTTTGAGGTTGCTGCATAGTAGGCTTGAAATGACTAAGAGTCATTTTTTTTTCTTGAATGTCATAAGAAGACATTAATCTCTGCTGATTAGTTGGTGCCATTTTCAATAGATGGTTGTAGATTTGGTGTTTGAGGGGCTCATTCCTTTTCTTGATATCTATGAACTGCTGCTTGATGATAGAGTCCGCCTTAGATTTCTGCCTTGAAGAGCTCACCTCTGTCCCATGTGGCATGTCCTGTCCTTGCTGTAAGGAACTAGCCGATGTTTCAATGCCAGGAGGGGGCATATTATCAATTGGTCTTTCTGGTAACTCCTCCTCTGAGAAGGGGTTCAACCTCTGTCTTTTTTCTCCTTGCTGGTCCGTAGAGGTAGTAAGAGGAGTGTCCTCTTGCCTATCCCTTTTCCTTGTTCTTTCCTCATTGGTAGGTGTTTGTAAAACTGAGGATTCAACTGCTACTTCCTGCCTTGGAGGGATTGACTCATGTGTTTGCTGTTCTGTGGAGGCAGGTTCCTTGGCTGTACTTTCCTGCTGCTCTACTTGCTGCTCCACATTCGGAGGTGACTCTTCTTGATGCACTGTTTTGCCTTTAACCATGTCTGTTGCTGGGTCAGTTGTTTTGGCAGGCTGCTGGGGAACAGTGGATGAAGAAGCAGCTTCTCCAAGATGCCGAGAGCTTGAAGACCAAACCTGTCCAAAATATTCCAAGTCAACTGCCTTTTCTAAAGTTTTAATGGCTTTCTCTGCTATTTCTTCTTCAGTATAATCTTCCATTAATGTGTCTTCTTTCCACTCTAATTGATTAGCATATTTTTCAACTTCTGGAATGCTAATGTGGTCATATGTAGCAAGCCTATGCTTGATTCTTCCGAGGCTTATGAAATGGTTAGGGTCATAGGGTGCCCAATAAAAGCTTGTCTTGAGCTGGAGGGCTTTTAGCATTTGCTCTGCTTCATTCCAAGCTTCTTCTCTCTTGTTAAATATGAATGGACCCAATTGATGCTTTATTTTCAGCTGTGCCTTCTTGTTTTTGCTATGGAAGTGAATCATATCTGCATTGCCGAACTGCCTGAAGTATTCTAGTGCAAAGAGTCTCATGGGAACATACTTTGGTAGCCTGTATGGTGCTAATTCACAACCATATATCCTGATCACTGTGTGGTCTTGGTAAAAGTACCAATCCCCAATGCTATAGTTCTTGGACAGCTCGAGGATTTTCTGCATGTCATCAGTGAGTCTAGGAGGAGGGGAACTCTGCAGCAGTGACAAGGCTGGATGAATGAATAGGTCAATAAACTCACAGTAGTTGTATGGTGAATAATGAACGTGATGACAGACTGATGTCCAGAATATTACAGACCTTCTGTTTCCCTTTGCATCTAACTTCTTGAGGGAGACAGGAAAGCTGTCAGGCTGATTGCATAATAGCAGATGATATATGTAGGAGGTGTACTTGAATACCTCTCTCTCTCCAAGTTCATGAACTGTTCATGAATTTTGTTGGCTATAAATGTAGCATAGTCATACTAGACAACAGGGGGCTGTCCTGGGGTAAAAATGGATAGCACCACCAGTGTTGTCTCATCCACAAACTCATTGGTCTTGAACCCTAGGATGGAAGATATGATGTCTACCAGCAGTCTCCCTATGTCATTGAACCAGTCATGCAGATAAGGGGGAGGCTGTCAGGGCTGGTACTCTGGGCGCATAAATAATTGGCCAATTCTTGTAATTTGTGAGTTGGAGAGCTTGGCACCCTGCTCTAGTAAAAGCTGCATGGAAAGAGGGACCATTGGCCTTGTAGGTTGGAACTGCAGCATTTGGTTGATGGCCTCAGGAGTAATATGGAACAAGACAGAGCCTGAAGGACTCAGAACAGCTCTTTCATTGGGGTCATAGTTTGTGCAGCATTGGTGAATCAAGTCAGGGAACTCATTGACCTGAGGGAGATAGTAAATTGGCAAATTGGATTTCCAGATTCCCAGGAGGTCTGTACCATCTCTGTGCTTCTTTCTCAACTCACAAACTATTTCTATGTGGTATGTGATTCCCCTCTCTATAGTTTCTCTCATCTGATAATCTCTGTCAGCCAGGGCTAACCATTCCAGGTTCTTGTGTGGGGAATTTAATGGGACAATGTTTAATGCCACAGGGGTCTCCATGGTTAACTGATACTTTAAGTTGTATTTAAACTTGATTTTCTGGGCAAAGCAATATAGAGCAGTGAATTTCCAATGAGGGGGGCAATTTGCAGAGAGGACAAGATAAATAGTGGAGAAACTGAGCTGAAATGCTCCTGGGAGAGATTCAATGAGCAAATGCTGGGATTTGAGAGTTGCTTTCCCGATGGATTTGTCTAGCAGAGGTTTAAATTTGCGAATGCGCAAACAAGCTGTGAATTTGTGGTAATTTGGCACAATGTGGAACCTCTGCTAGTGAATTGGGCTTACAGTGGGAAATGAAGCTCGGTTACTGAAGGTTCCTGGTAAATACAGAGTTTTCTCTCTTTTCTTGCTTGTTTCAGGGAATTATGCAAAAACCAAGGCGTGCAGAGGGAAACTGATAAATACCTGGGTGCAATCGAACAATGGTGTTGATATGGAGGTGAATTCACAGCGCCAGCAGCAGGGAGCAGTCTTCAGAGTTGGTGGACAAACAACGTAGTCGCTCATGCAGGAGTACAGTGAGCAATTTTGTAAATAACGCGAAAAAATGACTTTTTCGGGCAAAATAGGGAAACTCGGCCTTTGGCGCCTTTTGTTGAATGACGTCATAGGTGGGGTTGGGTACGGAGTGATGGCGTGGCAGCCAGTGAGTGGCTCCACGTGGGCAGGTGACATGGCGGACAGCTCGGAGCAAGGGCGGATGGGGTGCCAATGTAATGCCGAGGCGGCAGTGACGTGAGGGTGACGTGGAAGTGACGTATGGCGGAAATACAAGGGCGGTAAGCGGTAATTTCGGACCGCTCATAGTACGGGCATGGTTTTGGCAGGAGGCCGCCCGACACAACCCAAGAGCGACACGCGTCCGAGCCCTGACGTCACCCTCTGACAGATTTCGGGCGCTAATGTTCAGGCATCGGGGGTGGTCCGATATTGCTGTGGGCCGTCGGATGGGAGGGCCCGGATCCGACGGTCGACGGGCTGCGGAGGTGATGGGTGGATACGGCGGGTCCCGGCGGGGATTTAATAATATATATTTTTTTGTTTTTTGTGGTGAGCGCGCCGAGACACATACTTTAGAAAAGCGGTAAAAGTGGGTTTTTAACATGGTTTTATACAAATGGCGCGGGTAATGCATTGTGATGGGTTTGTAAGGGGATAAGGGTAGGATTAGGTTATTAAACTAACCAAACGTTAATTTAATCCCTGACTTTAAACGAACCAAATACAACAAAACTTTTGATTCTGCATGATTCTCCAAATATTGAACATATGGCTATAATGCCAAAAAGGGGGGTATTTACATATTTTGTGGGCTTTTTTCACAATAGTGATATAGTAGTAGGGGAAAAAGGGGAACATAGGGATTTAGATAATAAAGTTAGAAGTTAATGTGAATTGGGGATATGAGAGGTTGGAAGTGTGGGATAGAAAACTAAGTTTAGTGAGTAAACTTAGATTTTTAGGAGTTGATGGGGAATGATTTTACACAAGAAATGTGGCTTCTTTTCGAAGAAGAAAGTGAAAACTTATCATGAAATTTCCAAGAAGAAATACAAGGAGGATTGTTTGGGAAAATCCTGAAGTCCTCCATGGGATGTTAGAAAGAGAGTCTTTGGGGAAAAACAGGGGAGTCAGACATGCTTCTATATTTGCCTTCAAAATGTTGCATAGATACCTTTGCAACTGCCAACATATGCCTTCTTGATCAAGGCCAAAACTGAATAGGATCAGGATTCTGCAACTTCTGGCTACCTACCCAACTTAGAACCTAGCATTTTTTGTTACTTCAGGGAGGGTGCATTTAGACTTGCAGACCCTCATATGCTCTTTTCTTTTTGCTGCCCTCCTATCTAAATCTACCCTTATATCTTCCAAGGGCCCAGATTAAGCTAGTGGGCTCCTTTCTTTCTCTATCCAGTTGGTCATCTGTCAAGCTTGAACTGTTTGAAAAGGTACTCATTACCTACTCTAAAACAAGCAATTTAAAACATGGCATGGCCCAGCTTGAACTGTTGAGCCATCCATCAAGATAGCAGTGGCATTTTGATTGGCCACTTTCCTGGTCTTTCTTTGGGGTTCATTTCAATTCTTTTTTCTTTTGACCATTTCATTTTCTTGCCTTTTGATTATTCTTTTAAGGCATACCCTATTTACATTTTTTAACTTTTTGCTTTGTTCACAAAAATGGAACCTTTGTATCATCAAAGATGATCATTTTTAGCATTTCCATTGTCAATCATGAAATATGAAACCCTATTGGTATAAGAGGCTAACAACATCAATGAACACCATTTTTACAGAGTAAATATGGGATTAGGAGCGAGCACCAAGAATTTCGCAGAACTCATTACCCTCCGTCACCTATTACATTTCTCCTTGAGACATTAGTGCTTCAATTTGAACATATTTGGGGACTCGAAGATTATCATTAACTGGTTCAATAGCATTTCTATTTGCCACATACACACACTCAGCATTATACTAAATGAGGTGAATATATTCAAGGCGGAATTTAACAATATCTCTTGTAATCACATTTACAGGGAACATAACAACAGCGCTGACCAACTATCCAAGGAGGCCGCGTCATTACCTAGAGGTGAATGGATAATACAAGAGCAGAGGGGGGCTGATGAATTTCGTTATTATCATCGGCCGTATATGGATCAACATTATCAGGGGGACCCTAGCCCCTGACTTACAAATATTATTGTAAAGAACATAAAAATGAAAATTTTTGAAACTTTTTTGATAGTATATATATGAGATATCATACTGAAAGGGGTCCTGCGAGGCCTATGTATAGGGGAAAACAGATATATAACAGTATATAAACAGCTAATTTTGTTTATAAAGCAGATCACCCTGCGTGGTGTATCTAAACAGCTCAGAGTCTCTCATAGACTCAGATTACAACATATGCAAAAGCATCTACAATATGTAATTTTCTCTATCTAATGAAAATTACGGATTTTTCCAGTGGAAAAAAAATCTCATAGGGAAAATATCAAGTAATAAATTTATCCATCTACTTCTTCAAAGGCAATAAATGACATTGAAAACAGAGCGCAATGAATGTAGGAGTAACTTCCGTTGTACTGGCTGCCTTAGGTGGCCTGCTGTATTTGACTTTTTGACTTAACAAGTCGACTGGTAGCTGTCTTTTCAATTTGCGTTCCTGCGTTGCTGTCATGGCCCTATCATTTGTGCCTGATTTTGCTTTAATGCGTTTTGGCATGAATTCCTTTCTCTGTTGTTTTCATTTTTCTGATAGGTGACATGTGCATTAAATTTGATTAAATACAGATGATCAAAGAGAAAGAGAACCAAAACTACCTCAGTAAAACCTCCAACATGCCCTGCCACCATTGGTCTGTTGGAAACTGGTGTCTTTGTAGTTTTATCAGTATTTCATTAGCTTCAGTATACCTGTAGAAATTGGGTTGTACCTCAAAAAGATGTGTTATTTCATGCTCAATATAGAACAAATTTTCTAACTTGTCATATAAGCTTTGTCCAGAGAGAGGTACTATGTCTTCTGAAGTGCTTGATGATGCTGTGATCTGATTTGCAACATATGTATTCACCCTGTGAGCATATGTGTCAACAGCCTCTGATTGCTGGTTAACAAACTGGGTAGACCCCTTTGTTGCAAGGCTGTAAACTTTTCTGTAAAAGCATTTATTTCTACCTGCATTTCTTAACATTTTCTCTCCAGATTTTGCACAAAATTCTTCATAGTAAGCACCTTATTAATTTTCAAAATTGTACCTGTTCTATCTCCAATATCTAGAGCGGCTAGTTGCTCTTTGGTATGAGTATTCAAAAAATGAATTAGTCTATTTGCCTGTTCGGGCATGTTTCTCAATAATGCTCTGGCCTTTTGAATCTCCACTCGGGCTATTTCTATCAATTCAATTTGCTCATGAATTGTTTGAATTGATCTCCATTGATCAGTGATGGACTGGCCAATTTTAGTCCACAAAATTGTCTTGATTTCTGACAGAGTTTTATGAAGAGTAAGCTCTTTTTCCAAGGATTTTACTTTATTTTCCAAGGCCTTTACCTCTCTTGTTTTCTTAGCCACAATTATTTTGGATTTATCATAGCTTACCTCTAACTTGGCCAGTTTTTCTTTGGCTTCCTTTCGCTCTGCCATTTAGAGTTCTAAGGCCTTTATTTCCTCCATCATCTTCTCCATGCTCATGCTGGTATCTGGCACTGTTGTTGTTGTTGTTGCTGAAGTATTTGTGGCTGATGTACCTGTTGTTGATGTTGGGGCAGTGGGAGGGACTGAAGTTGTTGCTGTAGGAGGAGCAGTTGTAGCTATTGGGGCTGTTTGAGCTAGCTGAGAGGTCAACTCTCCCTGTTTTTCCTGCAATGCTTTCTCTAAAGCCCGCTCTGTTTCACTTAGCCTTTGATTCATTTTTATTAACAGCTCCATCATATCTTCTTCTTCTTTTTCTTTCACCATCTCTGTGGCCTGCGGATGCATAGTAACTGGCAGTTTTAACTGTTTCTTGAGGGCAGCTATGTCATCCTCCTTTTTCTTTTTCAATGCTTTTATTGCCTTAAGGTCCTTGGGATTATGTCCCAGCTCAATCATGATTTCTTCTAAGGACTTTATCCTGTTGTCCTTGGCCAGAGAGGATACCCTTTCCAACTCTAATTGAGCAGATGTATTATTTAGTGAATTCTGCAGTTGCTGAGCTAGTATGGCTTTATCTGCTAAAGTGGAATAAACCATTTCACCAGTATGTTTGTGCAGCTCAACCTGGTCCAAAGGGTGAATGTCTTTGGCAAGAGCCTCCAGGTTTGTTCTGATATAATTGGCAACTGACTGTTGCTGCTGCACTTTGGGCTTGAAATGATCAAGATCAATTTCCCTTCCTTGATATCATAGGCAGACATCATATCTCTGATGTTTGGCAGGAGTCATTTTGAGGAACTGATCGTAAAGTTGCGTTCTTATTGGCTCATTTTGTGCCTTGATCTCCATGAGTGGCCTCTTAATATCAAAACTCCATTTGCTTTATGGCCGTGCTGATGAAATTTCCATACTAGGCTGTTTTCCCGATTGCTGTCCATGAGAACTGGTAGGTGATTCTGTCCCTGGGGAAATTAATGGATTGGCTGCCCTTTCACTTCTCGGACTCTCAATAATCTCCTCTATAACTTCCTCTTCAGGTAGAGGATCCACTCTCTGCCTCTTTGCTTCTGGCTGCTCTGTTGGCCCACTTATTAGTGTGTCCTCTTCCCGGTCCCTTTTTTTGCCGTTTTCCTCATTGAGAGGAGTCTGCAATGCTGGTATCTCTGGTGCATGGGTCTTGGCAAGAGGAATTTTCCCTTGGCCTTGCTGCTATGATGATGTAGGCTGATCTGTGACTTCTTGTCGTTCTGAATGCATCACTTCTTTGACTTTGGATGTGCCTGCAGGTGGAGTATTTTCTTGGGCAGGTTGTTGTGAAGTTGTAGCAGCTGATGTGCCCGCTCCAATGTGTTGAGGCAATTTGAATGAGACCTGTCCAAAAGAGTCCAGGTCAAGAGTTTTTTCAAGGTATTTCATTGCCTGCACCATTTTCTCTTCCTCAGTAATCTGTTCTACCAATGTACCTTCTACCCATTCATCTTGATTAACATATTGTTCTATATCAGGGATTCTACAATGTTCATAGTCGGATAGCCTATATTTTGTCTTTCTATCATGGATAAATCCTTTTGGGTCATAGGGCACAAAAAACTCCTTTTTAGCTTGAGCTGCTCACCTAATATCTTTTCAGAATCTTTCCACCCTTCCTTTTTGTTAATAATGAGGGTGCCTAGTTGGTTTCTTAGCTTCAACTGAGCCTTTTTCTTGGCTTCATAAAAATGAGTCAAATTTGAGCTAATAAATTGCCTAAAGTATTCAAGGGCAAACAATCTCATAGGCACATACCTTGGCAGCTTGTAGGGGCACAATTCACAGCCATAAATCCTGATCTCTGTGTGATTTTCGTAGAAGTACCAGTCACCTATTTTATAGCTTTTGGACAGCTGCAAGATTTTCTGCATTTCAGCTGAGAGTCTGGGAGGGGGACTTCTCATCAGCAGAGATGAGACTGGATATATGAATAGGTCAATGAACTCACAATAAGTAAAAGGATAATTGTGGACTATATGGAAGACTAGGGTCCAAAATATGACAGATCTCCTTTCTCCTTTTGCATCCAATTTCTTGACAGGGAACTGAAAACTATCTGTTTGATAGTATAAGAACAGCTGATATATATAGGCTGTATACTTGAAAACCCCTTCTGTATTTAGGCTTATGAATTGTTCATGGATTTTGTTGCTAATGAAGGTAGCAAAGTCAAACTTGATGGCAGGAGGGTGTCCTGGAATAAATGTAGACATCAGAGCTAGAATGGTTTCATCAACATACTCACTTGTTCTAAAACCCAGGACGTAGGATATCATGTCAATAACAGTTCTCCCAACTTCATTGAAATAGACCTGGTGAAAAGGAGGTGAGTCTCTGGGCTGGGGGTTTGGGCTCATGGATAAGTTGGCAATTCAACCTATTTCTGCAGAAGATAGTTTGGAGCCTTGGTCTAGCAAATGTTTCATAGACAGAGGAGCCAGAGGCTGATTAGGCTTGAAATGCAACATCTAATTGATTGAGTCAGGAGTGATATAGAACAAGATAGTTCCATTTGGGGACATGACTGCTCTTTGAGTGGGCTCATAGTTAGCACAACACAATCGGATTATATCTGGAAATATATTAACTGATGGAAGATAATATATGGGCAGATTGGACACCCATATGCCATAGAGATCAGTCTTGTTTAGGTAGCTGTTTCTAATTTCACAAAAGGTTTGCAGATGGTTTTTGATACCCATTAAGTTTTGTATTTGGAAGTCCCTATCAGCTAAGGGCAACCATTCCAGCTCCTTATGTGGTGCATTCAAGGGGGCAACATTGAGGGCCACTGGCGGTTCCATTTTCAATCTTCTATGATTTTTTATTTATTTGGAATTTGGGTTTTCACATCAACAGTAGGTAAAATATGAGTTTTTGGGGCTTTCTGTGCGAATTGCAGGTCGAATTGAGATTGAATTTCAGCTAAATGGATGAGTTTGCAGAGGGAGACAAGTTCTGAGAAATTTCTCAGGAAAGTGGGCCGAACAGAGGTTAAAATGTAGAGGTTCGGGGGCAACACTATGTTTTTAATTTGAATTTGGTTCTACGGGCAAGTTTTGGAGAAAAAACTTGGAAAAACAGGGTTTGGGAGAAGAATTTGGGTAAATACCTGTTTTATAGAAACCTGGTGCACAATGTGGGTGGCAGACCAAGCTAAGGGAGCGAGCAACATAGTTGATTTCCTGGGTAGTGGACTGTGCAGCGAAAATGGCGTTCTGGTCGTTGAAAACCATGCAAACATCGCACAAAAGAAATAAAGTGAAATGGACAAAAACAACGTTTTAACGGCTTTTTGACAAAAAATTGGATTTTGGTGGGTTTTTTGGGTGCTTTGCTTGGGTGACGTCAGCAAGACGTCATGACTTTGTCGTATAGCGGGGGTACGGAGGCCGACTTGGCAGTGACGTGGCGGACACGACGGATGGTGCAGAGGCGGGGTGGCGGATGACGTGTCTGATGATGTGAGGGTGACGAGCGGGTGACATCAGCGGGGTTGGGGAATAGGCGGTAAGCGGTTTGGCCCCCACACTACCTTTGGGCAAAAGTGGTTTTGTTAGAGGGGGCAGCGATCATGCCGGGTGCCTGCCGCGTGTCTCGTGTACGGCGGAAATACCGCCCATCCCCCGGACGCTATCATTCGGCATATGATGGCTTGCGATATGCATGTGGGCCATCTGATTTGGGGGATCGGATCCAATGGCTGGCGGCATATTAAACAGGCGGAGGTGTAATATATGGGACCCGCCATAATATTTCAACGTTCTGTAAGGTTTTGGCGAAGTATTACAGTGTATTGAAATTTTGGGTTGCGGGTTGGTTATTTAATCAACCATGTGTTAATTAAATCCCAAGGTTTATATGCACGGGGAGGGATTATTATAAGGTTCCAAGTGAACCTATAATTCCCGAAACATTAGGTATATGGCTATATTAAATCGGGGGTTGGGATATTTAGATTTTTAGGGACTTTTATGTTATTTTATGTATAATAGGGGCAGGGAAAACTTTAAAATAGGAGCTATATAATAGAGTTAAAGTGTTAATATGGTTTTGTAGATAGAAAACACTAAGTTTATAAGGTAATAACTTAGGTTTTTAGGGAAATGAAAGGGAAATGGAAGCATCTTTTTACACAAGAAATGTGGCTTGTTTTGGCTAAGTAAACACAGAGTTCCACTTAGTATTTCTCATAAAATGAAATGAACTAGGACCATTGAGCAGATCTCACTTTCCTTGAAGGGATGTTAGTAAGTGTTCTTGCGGAAATGAGAGGGGAAATTAGTCATGCTCCAACTGTTTTACAGCCACTTTTCCATAGTACCTGTGATATCCATGAGATAGAACATATTCCAAAGGACACAATTGATCACAAACTTGCTTCTGCAACATCAAACTGCCTACCCAGCCTAATACACCTAACATTTTTTCTTATTTCTCCTTGGGTATAATTGAGCTAGCAAACCCTTTCTCTCTTATTTTCTTTTGACTGCCCTCCTATCTAAGTCTGCCCTTATCTCTTCCAGGGGCTCAGATTCAGCTGTTGAGCGCCCTTTCTTCTCTACCTAACCACTGATCTGCCAAGCTTAAACTGTTTGAACAGACCTTATTCTCTAATGCTAAAACAAGAAATTTAAACATGGACTGGCCACGATTGAGCTGTTTGGCCATCCATCAAGTGTGACAAAAGTCACTGATTGCATAATTTGAACTTGTTTGCAAAAAATAAGACAGTTGTGGCCTTTTGACTAGCACACTTTCCTGGTCTTTTCTTTGGGGTTCATTTTCTTTCTTTCTTGACCACTTCATTTTTCTTGCCCTTTGATTTTTCTTTTAGGGCATACCCTCTTTACATTTTTTAAATTTTTTGGTTTTTTGAAAATGTGGAACCTTTGCAGCATGGAAAGGATGATCATATTTGGCGTTTCCACAGTTAATCATGAAATATGACACCTATTGGTATAGGAACCTAACAATGGCTCCACTTGGGATGAATTTTCCAGGTGAAAAGCCAAGAACAGCAGGTCAAATGGCCTTATATTCAACTCTTGCTGTAATATGAAATTTCCTTTTGCTGTAAACCAACAAACTGTATCTTTGTGGCATATATACATTTCTCATGAGCTGATTTGATCAATTACAGCTCTGTCTTTGCTGGTTTGTCTGAGTATTAGTCATCACGTTTATAGCTGCCAAGTTTCCTTCTTGATTTCTTCTGATAAACTCAAAGCATAACACAAAAGGTGGCACAATTCCTTCCTTTTTCCTCAAAATTTGCTGCATCTTATTCCCTATCTTATTACTGTAATAAACTGCTGAAAATAGACACTATTATGTACAAAGTACAGCCCTAACACCTTAACAAAGAGGATCAAAATAATGCTTGAGCATCTGACCATTGACTGGCCCTTCCTCAACTTCTGTACCATCCAGGCTTCTAAAAAAGTAGGTGTTGTTTCCTTGTACAGCCTGAATAACAAAAGGTCCTTTCCATAGGAAATCAAATTTACCATGTTTTCCTTTATCTTCCCTCCTAGAGTCCCATTTCAGCACTTTGTCTCCAATGAAAAAATCCTCTGCTTTTGTCCTTTTGTCAAAAAACTTCTTCAGTTTCTCTTGTAGGATTTGAGATCTCTGATACACTTCCTCTCTAGTCTGCTGTAAATGAATTGTTTGATTGATTCTCCTCTGAATATCATTGGGTTCTGCCTGTATTTCTTGCAGTAATTTTATCACAGGGATTCCCAAGGATGAAGGGAATATAGCCTCCATGCCATAAACCAACTCATAGGGGCTTGTTCCAATGGATCTCTTTGTAGATAGCTTGTCTGCCCACAGTGCATTAATAAGCTTTTTGTGCCAATTTGTTAAGATTAGGTATGTTCTATGCCAAGATTGTATCCTTGTCATGCGAGATCAGATGCTGAGACTGCGTGATATATAACCTCTACATGTATAAGCTGTGTATAGTTACCGTGGCTGCGTAGTTACTATATATAACTGCGGGTTGCATATGTGACAGCGTTCCAAAGAAATGCAGGGTGCGTCAGCCACGGATTTCTACCGCCCTCCATCTTACGTTGAACGCAGACACCTTCGGTAAAACACCACGTATGCTCTGCACCGATCCCACTGGAAGATGTAGTTCTCTGAATGATCTGCGTATGAAACCCAGAGCTATGACGAGCTATCTATGGCAGGATTCAGACCTGACACTAACACTCTGTCACTGAGCGTATACCAGTATTGTTGGTCGTGGGGCACGCGAGGATGAGAAGTGATTCACCCTGCGTGAAGCACCAGTTCGTATCGCCCTCCATGTTAAAGGATGCACCTCATTCTAGCACCGCTTATAATCCGTGATCAAATTCCCTGAAGAGCTCAGAGACCCGACGCCACTGCCAGGATGTTTCAGATAGACTTCAATGTTTGAACCGGTGAGGTTTGATCTCGGGATGAATCGTTTCTTTTGTCGCTGGTTTTGTTCGGGTTGCAGATGTGATAGCGTTCCAAAAGGATTTCTGTTTGCATCCCATAAGCCTGTGGCTTACTACGGCTAGGGCTCCATGAACAACGTTACCATGAACAACATATAAGAGAGTTTCCATGAGCAACGTAATAGTCCTCTTCTTATCAATGAGTTAGAGCATCATTTGACTGTGTATATATGTCTACATGACTACGATGAAGGAGTCTCCTTGTCCCTGTGTTAGATCAGCATAAGTTGGCTAGGGCATCATGAAACAAGGACAACATATTCTTTTTGTGACTCTCCTTCTCCTAAAACCCAAGACATGGAGAGGAGATCACCTAAAGAATACGAGTGCTAAATGATAACAAATCCTCATCTATTTATACCAAAACAAGGACGATGAATAGACACGTCGGTTGGGCTTCTAGAGGCTACATAAGAGCTGGTCGGCTTGATAATAATTACATAAACAAAATAAATTCATATCTCCATAAATACTTATCGGAATTGGATGATCTTTGGATCAATCCTACACCTCTCGACGAGAGGGATCCAATAAAAATATCAGCTGCCATAAATAAGCCGACCCACATGGAGTTTGGCCCTAGTTGCCAATTTAACACTCCTTCTCAACTAGGGAGAACTCCATCCATTGATCCATAAGTCCGACTGTACTATCTCTGCCATTAGTGCCCTGCATCGTTCTGCCCAACTTTGCTCAGCTCTGCTGGCTTTGCTCTGCTCTGCTCTGCTCAGCGCTGCTGGCTCTGCTAGCTTTGCTCTGCTCAGCGCTACTGGCTCTGCTCTACTCAGTGCTGCTGGCTCTGCTATGCTCTGCTCATCTCCGCTGAATTATGAAGAAGAAGAATTAATCGAGAATGAGTCATATCATTCTCCACTAACCCGAAGTTAGTCTCAGAGTGCGTACCACTAGTCCCAGACCAGTCTCAATTGACCCGAAGTCAACTTCATATTAAGTACCACTCCTACCACTAGTCCCAGAACAGTATCGCAGTCTCAGAGAGTGTACCACTGGTCCTAGACCAGTCTCAACCGACCCGAAGTCAGCGTCATAGTATGTACCACTCTCACTGGTCCCAGACCAGTACTGCACTGACATGATGTCAGTCTCGGAGTATGTACCACTGGTCCCAGACCAGTCTCAGCCGACCCGAAGTCAGCGTCATAGCATGTACAACTCCTACCACTGGTCCCAGACTAGTATCATTGATCCCAGATCAATGGAGGACATCCTAGCGTAGGGAGTACGGTAGATACAACGATGCGTCCATCGGTACTACTATGGTCCCTAACTTCATTTCCCTGCTCATTGATCAGATGAGAGGTACTTCCCATGAGTCCCAGACTACATGGGTAGGATGCCTCGACAGGAGAACTTAATCAATCCTGTCCTCACAGGAGAACACATCAATCCTGCTAAAATCGCCATGGAGAACACATCAATCCAGGCTGCCATGGAGAACACATCAATCCAGGCCTCGCAGGAGAACACATCAATCCTGCTACAATCGCCATGGATAACACATCAATCCAGGCCTCACAGGAGAACACATCAATCGTGCTACAATCGCCATGGAGAACACATCAATCCAGGCCTCACAGGAGAACTAATTATCCTGCTACACAAGAGAGCGAATCATCTTGTCCCACAAGAGAGCGAATCATCTTGTCCCACAAGAGAGCGAATCATCTTGTTTCAGTGCGCACCACCAGGGGAGGGTGAGTCACCCTGTGGTCGCATGTTGCTCCAATTGAACTGCAAGCCCCCCAAAGCTCCTAGAGCTCATTGTATGCAGCATGCAGGACCCTTTTACAAAGGTCTCTCGACGACTCCAAGTTGTTCAGGAAAATCACAAATTTGATCTTTCCTCAGGGCTCTGTCCTGTACATCATCTCAGTGTGATGGAGCCTCCTTGATCATCGACTTACCATATCCCAGATAAGGCAGTAATTGATGTCTATCTGCTGGAGCAATTGTCAAATACGGGATTCCTCAATAATCGAATCCCATCTCTGGTTGTCACAGATATTCATAGTGGTATTCATCATGTGTACAAACAGCTCACTGAAGAGCTTCAGCAACCAGACTGCCTCACAGAAGGCCATACTATCAGCAATGTATTTTGCCTTGGTGGTGCTCAGAGTCACCGACTTCTGCTTCCTCTGCTCTTTCAGGATATCGAGGCAGACAGCACTGAGAAGTGCTCTAGTGATCCTCCATACTGCCTGCCCACTCATCATTCGAATAATCATGTGGTTTCATATTTCCGGCAGTGTATCTCAATTCATGAGAGATTGTGCCCTGAAGATATCTTAGAAGATTCTTGGCACCAATCTAGTGAGGCTCAACCAAATATGAGCTCACCATGCTAACTGCAACACAGATGTCCGGACGGAGGTTCTCCAAGAACATCAATGCGAATGAGTTTATGAAACTCAGAGGCATTTCCCAAATCTAGTCCAACATCATTACCATTTAACTTCTGAAAGTTAGGATCCTCGAGGCAGTCACAAGCTTGCAGCTTATCTTCTCGCATTCAGAGTTCAACTCCTCTGTCTCCTATAAATGAGAGGGTCTGCACCTATCAGACATAGGTGCCGGTACGAGAGGTTCATCGTCCACAACCTTCGAGTAATGGTTTGGATCGATTTCACTCCTAGTGAATCTCAGCTGCATTGGACAGCTATCAATCCTCTCATACTATGCCCGAGGTGTTTTTCTTCAAGCCATAGAGGGCTTTCTTCCGCCTGTATACATGAGATTCCTTGATCATAATTCTCAAACTCCTCGGGTTGTTCCAAACCTGTGAACAAGCTGTATGAGGGGAATGGTCCCCTTATAATATTTTCCTTTGGTACATTTCAGACATGTACCTTCATACTTCTTCTGAATTCAGGCATCCTAGTCACCATCTGACTCACTGACCTTCAGTGCTGAGTCAATGGACATGGTCCCCAGTGGACTTCCTGCAACTTGATACAACCCTGAACTAAAAAAAACATCTTTAAAAGATCTATTTTCAAACATGTACCTTTCCATCGATAAGTGCCACCTTGTAACCTTTGACTTCCATTTCCGAGATGGGCATCAGGTTCAATCAGGTACATAAAAGAGATTTTGGGGTTCCTTGCTTTCGTGGAAGGGGCACTCCTTCGCATAAGGGCCGAACTCATAGCCAAGACATCTACCTTTCCTTCCTACCCTTAGATCTGAACTTCCCAATGAAGTGATGCCATCAGAAGTTTTGCTGTGCCATTCTAATAACATTCTCTGCTTCAACTTCACCCTAGGTGAATTATGAGGAACCCATTGATCCTTCTGTCTTGTCCCAACTGTCTTCGGTGATTGCTCTTTCACTCTTGCTTGGGCATTGTCTTCACCTCAGCTCTGATACCATGTTAAGATTAGGTATGTTCTATGCCAAGATTGTATCCTTGTCATGCGAGATCAGATGCCGAGACTGTGTGATATATAACCTTTGCATGTATATAACCTCTGCGTCTATAAGCTACGTATAGCTGCCGTGACTGCGTAGTTACTATATATAACTGCGGGTTGGATATGTGACAGCGTTCCAAAGAAATGCAGGGTGCGTCAGCCACGGATTTCTATCGCCCTCCATCTTACGTTTAATGCAGACACCTTCGGTAAAACACCACGTATTCTCTGCACCGATCCCACTGGAAGATGTAGTTCTCTGAATGATCTGCGTATGAAACCTAGAGCTATGACGAGCTATCTATGGCAGGATTCAGACCTGACACTAACACTCTGTCACTGAGCGTATACCAATATTGTTGGTCGTGGGGCACGCGAGGATGAGAAGTGATTCACCCTGCGTGAAGCACCAGTTTGTATCGCCCTCCATGTTAAAGGATGCACCTCATTCTAGCACCGCTTGTAATCCGTGATCAAATTCCCTGAAGAGCTCAGAGACCCTACGCCACTGCCAGGATGTTTCAGACAGACTTCAATGTTTGAACCAGCGAGGTTCGATCTCGGGACGAACCGTTTCTTTTGCCACTGGTTTTGTTCGGGTTGCAGATGTGACAGCGTTCCAAAAGGATTTCTGTTTGCATCCCATAAGCCTGTGGCTTACTGCGGCTAGGGCTCCATGAAAAACTTAACCATGAACAACATATAAGAGAGTTTCCATGAGCAACGTAATAGTCCTCTTCTTATCAATGAGTTAGAGCATCATTTGACTGTGTATATATGTCTACATGACTGCGATGAAGGAGTCTCCTTGTCCCTGTGTTGGATCAGCATACGTTGGCTAGGGCATCATGAAACAAGGACAACATATTTTTTGTGACTCTCCTTTTCCTAAAACCCAAGACATGGAGAGGAGATCACCTCAAGAATACGAGTGCTAAATGATAACAAATCCTCATCTATTTATACCAAAACAAGGACGATGAATAGACACGTCGGTTGGGCTTCTAGAGGCTACATAAGAGTTGGTCGGCTTGATAATAATTACATAAACAAAATAAATTCATATCTCCATAAATACTTATCGGAATCGGATGATCTTTGGATCAATCCTACACCTCTCGACGAGAGGGATCCAATAAAAATATCAGCTGCCATAAATAAGCCGACCCACATGGAGTTTGGCCCTAGTTGCCAATTTAACACAATTCTTCTTATTTTCCTCCAATACTTTCTTTATGATGTTGATCAAGCTCTTATTGGATGATTCATATAAACCATTACCTTGGGGGTAATAAGCTGTGGAGTGGCCTAAGGTAATATGGTACTTGTGGCAAAAATTGATCATTTTTTTGGATTTAAAGGCAGCAGCATTGTCAGTTATTATCTTTTTAGGACAACCAAATCTAGATAGGATATTGGTTTCTAGGAATTGCATGATGATTGAGTCATTGGCTTGCCTACAAGGGATGGCTTCTATCCATTTGGTGAAGTAATCTATGGCAGTTAAAATCCACTTATGTTGGCCAAAAGAGGAAGGGTGAATTTCTCCAATGAAATCTAAACCCCATTGTTGAAATGGTCTTTCAGTGGAAATGGGTTTTAGGGGTAAAGGTAACAATTTTCTCTTTCCTTCATAGATTTGACATTTATGGCAAGAAGCTACAAATTTCTTTACATCAGCAAACAGGGAGGGCGAATAAAACCCAGCTCTTAGGATTTTATCAGCTATTGATTTCCAATACAAATGTCCACCACAGTCCCTTGCATGAAATTCTTTAAGCACTTTGTCAGTTTCATCCTTTGTTAAGCAGCTTAGTAAAATCCCTTCATGATTTTTCCAAAATAAAACATTGTCTATAATACAAAACTTTGAAGCTTTCATTTTCAAGAATCTCTTTTTAGTTCTGGATAACCCTGGAGGAGCTTGCAGGTTTAACAATACATAAGTTATATCAGCATACCAAGGTGATTGTAAGAAGGCTTGATTGATCTGTGGAGTCGCCATCTCCTATTCGTTACCCAGTTCATTGATGTCAAGGGCTTGAAAATTGGTTTCAGTCATCAATTTAGCTAAACCTTGTCCTTTTATTAGTTTTGTTGGCTTTATTTCAAGGTCATATTCCAAAATGTTAGCTATCCATTTGCCTCTTTTTCCTTCAATTCCTTCTTGAGTCAGAATGTCTTTGACCATGACATTTGGTATGTAAGCTATCACATGAGAGTACAAGATATAAACTCTGAAATCCTTGATGGCTTTTACAAGGGCATAAGCTTGTTTTTCCATGATTTGATATTTGAGTGGAGCATCTCTAAGTGCTTTGCTGAAAAAAGCAATGGGCTTCTCACATCCTTGGTCATCTTTTTGTAATAGGACAGCAGCAATAGTATGCTCAGATGCAAAGGAAAAGATTATGAAGTCTCTATCAAACTTTGGGCTTGTGAGGACCGGTGTTTTAGTTAAAGCTATTTTGATATCTTCAAAGGCTTGTTTAGCTTCTATTGTCCATTTGACTTTAGAATCTTTCTTCAACATGTTATTCAACAATCTTATTAGTTCAGCCAAGTTGGGTATGAATCTTCTTAGGAAATTGATCTTTCCTAGGAAGGCTTGTAGTTCTTTGATATTTCTTGGGTGAGGCACTTGGAGAATAGCTTGTATTATGTCCGGGTCAATTCTAATGCCATCTTTTGAGATTATGTGACCTAAGAGTTTGCCTTCTTCTAGGCCAAACAATGATTTCTTTGGGTTCAATGATATGCCATATTTTCTGCAAATTAGGAACATGTGTCTGAGATGTTCTAAATGTTCTTGATCTGAATTGGAAAAAGCTGTGAGATCATCAAGATATATGACTAGGAAATCACGAATCTCTTTTGCAAAGGCTATGTCCATTGCTCGTTGGAATGTGGCCCCTGCATTTTTAAGTCCAAAAGGCATTTTCACATATTTGAAGGTTCCCCAAGGTGTTGTAAAGGCAGTTTTATCTTGATCATCCGGGTGAACTAAGATCTGATTAAATCGTAAGAATCCATCTAACAGTGAGATCCTAGAAGCTCCTACTACTCTTTGTAAAATGTGATCCATTTTTGGTAAGGGATAATGGTCTTTGAGAGAGACTTTATTCAGGTTTCTTAAGTCAACACACAGTCTTATCTCTCCCGTTTTCTTCCTAGTAGGCACTAGATTTGAAATCCATTATGAGAACCTGATAGGTGCAATTATTCCAACTTGATACATTCTTTTGACTTCCTTTTCAATGAGAGGAAGGAGGACTGGATTAACTCTTCTCAGCTTTTGTTTAAAAGGCTTTTGATTTTCTTTTATAGGTATTGTGTGTTGGATGACCGAAGTATCATAGGACTTGAGGTCTTGATAACTCCATACAAAGACATCTTGAAACTCTTTAAACAACTCAATGTATTTCAGTTTTTGACTTGGAGGCAAGGCTTTGGACAATTTTACCATCTTAGGATTTTGTGCAGTTCCTATATTACAGTCCTCAATTTCTACATTTAAAGGCTGCATTTTTGGCTTTCTTGGTATG
Organism: Pinus tabuliformis; assembly: GCA_031772625.1. Taxonomy (NCBI): domain Eukaryota; kingdom Viridiplantae; phylum Streptophyta; class Pinopsida; order Pinales; family Pinaceae; genus Pinus; species Pinus tabuliformis. The sequence goes on along the minus strand of CM062814.1, from coordinate 562,789,819 downwards.
TCATTTGAATCAAAAATATCCTCCAAAGGAGTCAATCCTGTAGGCAAAAAATTATCCTTCAACTCAATTACTTCAGATTCTCCCTCAGCAATTTCATCAAGGTCCATTTGTTTAAGCTCTTGTAAATTTTTGCTGGTAAAGATTGTTGGATGTAAAATGTGATTTGCTGTTTCAGCTGATATATTTTTCTCAATTTTGTCTGTTTGCTGTTCTTCACAAATGGTACTTGTGTCTATGTTTGTGCTTGAGAATTCCTCTTTCAAAGTCAAGAAATTATTAATTTGTGTGTCATTTTCAAACACTTGCCAATTTTTTACATTATCTGGAACAGCAGGCCTATGTTTAATTTCAGCAGTGAAGTGGTGATTAGGCTCAAATGGTAGCTTGCAAGTGCTGGCAAAAGTTGCCAAACTATGAGCATGTAGATTGTGGTTTCTCGGAATTTTGGTTAGCTGAGATTCTAAGAAGGTGTTGAGTATTTCAATTGCTACCCCTCTATAAACTCTCAGCCTGAGATCATTTGTAACAAATTTTCCCTTTATCTGTTGGATAATCAAATCTGAGTCCCCTAGAATTGAAATTTTAGTTGCCCCTAGATTTTTAATCAATTTGAGTCCTAGCAAAAGGGCCTCATATTCGGCCATATTGTTTGTACATCTAAAATTGAGCCTATATGCATGTCCTTGAGCAAGGTCATTTTGCATATTGTGTATCCAAATCCCTGCCCCTGCTCCTAATTTATTCACTGACCCATCAAACTCTAAATACCATAAGATTTCTTGATTACCACTAGGATGAGGACTTTTAGAAACTGTTTTAGTGGGTAGATTTGGATCTTGTGACTCATATGGTTTGGCTTGTTTGTTTGTTGCATCAATTATTTCAATAATTTTTTGATCGTGAGCAGTGGATTCCTCACTTATGCCTCTTGCTTATGCTGATTATAGCAACCTACCATTAGTTTTGGAACACATTTCAGCATTGTATAAGATGAACGAATCCATATCAGAATGCATGGAGTGAATGGGGAAATTTTTGGGTTTCTCTTGACTGCTGACCACATACTTCATCAATGTTTCCCGGTACAATCTCTTTGGCTGGCCAAAGACTGAGATGGTGGCATAAGACATGTCTAGCTGCAAAGATCCTTGGAGTTTTGCACCCCAAGATCTGGACAAAAGCATTCCATACTTAGGTGGGATGTCAGCTACCACTACATCCACTAAAATAGTCTTGGCAGGGTATTGCACTAGAGATACACACAAATCTTTGATTAGGCCTAGACACCTGACCTGACTGGAATCAAATGAAAACAGGTCTTTATATGGTCGTGTTATATCTAGGTCCAATCTTTCCATCACAGATTTAGGCATTAGGTTATGGGAAGCTCCCGAATCAAACATTGCATTATGCAGCACTTATTCATGAATGTTTAAGCTTACATAGAATGGAGGGACTCCTCCATCTACTGTTTTACCATTTACCTCAGGACCAAAAATCAACTCTGGTTGGTCATCTAAAACATTGACTGCATCTCTATTCTCTGATATTTGAAGTGACCTACAGATTTGTTTCCTATAAACCTCATGTTTAGCCAATTCAGACAGTGGAATGGCTATTTTCAATTTGCTTATTTCTGTTTCTAGGTTGAAAGGTTTTTCCACTTTAATTTTTGTGTTCCGGGTAGCAAGGTTTTCCTTTTCTGCTGTGTTTTCAGTGATTTTTTCTCTATCAGGATTGCTGTTTGAAACTGGATCTGCTTTGACATTATTTTCAGGAGAGCTGTTTACATTTTCTTTTGGAGGAAAGGAGGTGGATGGCTGATTTTTTGAGGGCTGTAAGTCTGATATGTCCTCAACCGTATGTTCTTTTGGATTGAAGTCTGTTTTAGCAGGGAGTTCTGTCAGGGTAGTTTTATCATTTGCTTTCTTAGGCTGCTTGGTGTCTTTTAGCTTGCTAGGTTCAGGCACATCTACTGTTCTGCTTCTCAATTTGTATTGTTTATGGACTTCATAGACAGCGGCGTCATATCCTTCTCTGAAATCAAATGATTCTCTGAATTTGGTTTGAAATTGGTTGAAAGTGTGAGCATCTTGGTCATCTTGTGTTAAAAATATTTGTTGTTCACTATTCAGACCCATTAGGTTGATTTTAGTATCCTCTATTGGCTCACTAGAGGTTGAGGCTTCGGCATAGTTCTCTTGAAATGGAGGTCTGATATTCTGATCAGGGCTAGCCTTCCCGGTGTTAGGATTTTGATTTTTTCTAAAGTTTGGATTTCTAGTGGTGTTACTTGGTTGACCTTCCCAAGAAGATTTTCTTTCAATGGTTTCCACTCTATCACCCAATCTATCCATTCCTTTGATGATTGCATCTAGTTTTTTCTCAAATGCAGAAGGCTCTTCTTTGAAGGGAGTCCTTCTCTCAGCTCTAGCTCGGGCTCTTTTAGAAATCAGATTGGCCTCTACACTAACAGCTATGCTCTGCATTTGTTCTAGGCTTGGAGGGGCTCTTTCCCTTAGTTGATATGCCATGTCAGAAACAAATGCATAAGGGAATTTGATCAAGGCTAAGTCAGGTGGGGGTCTAAGGTTTTGAGGAATAACATTGTAGACGTTATTGAATCTAACACAATAGTCTTGGACAATTTCTTGTGGGCCTCTTTTTAAACTCTCATATTCTGATAGGATATGCAATGGGTCCTTCTTCTTTTCCCATCTGTTCAAAAAGGTTTGGTATAGGGCATCCAGATCAACAATTGTGTTTGCAGCAAGTGCCCTAAACCAGGTCCTTACATCACCGGTTAAACTTTGAACAAAAATTTTCATTCTGACATCGTTATCATCAATTTCATAGTTCTCGAAATAGTCCATCATTTTCTTGGTGTGTTGTTGGGTTGTATAGGAGCCAGTACCATCAAAATATGTAATTTTGCTTTGATAATTTTGAGGCAAAGCCCCTGGATTTGCAGGCAACTGCAGAGGAGCGTATTGGTTTGCCATATTTACAGGTATAAATGGGACAGCTGGAAGCACAGGGATAACAACTGAGATAAACAGAGTGGATGGAGGAGTGGAAAAGGTGCTTTGAAGTGATGATGATGAACTAGACGAAGCTGTAGAGGCAGTAGAAAGGACTGCTGCCTTTCCAGGAGGTGATTGGGCAAGGTTTTGCTGAAGTAAATCAAGATTTAAATCAGCAGAATTTTGTAGACTTTCTTGTCTTTTAAGGCTTTTAGAGATCAAATTAGGGTTTTCAAAAATAGCTGGAGGATTGGGATCTAGATTTGATCTGGTGTACCAAGTTTTCTTCTTTGGAGCCAGCTTCTAAATCTGTTTTTGGTATTTTCTGGGAAATCTTGAAGAACACTGTTTTTGACAATATTTTTCTAGAAAAGTATGAATTGTGAAAGTCTTTAATTTTCCTAAAGATCTTTTAAAACAAGTGGAAATTGATCAAATTTTGGAGACAACTGTTTAAAGCCTAAAGCTATACTGGAGATTGACTGAAGCAACTTTTATTTACTCCCGTAATTGCACAGCAAAGACAGTTTCAAAGGCTACCTGGCTAACTTCAGGCTCCATCTGTAGCTTTAGAAAATAAACAGCAGTAACAAACACAGTCATTCAGATCCCCAGTTGAGTCGCCAATGATGTTATCACTCAGGTTGTTCCCAAAAAGCAGTGAAAAGGGAATACGACCAAGGTAACCACTAACCAGTCTTTTAGCTGCAGATTCTAGCCAATCTGCAACCAGAGAGGGATCTCTCTTTATGATTTAGCTTTGTTTTGCTATATGTTAGGCTAGTTATGAAACACAAGTATTTGTTTGGTGTTTGGAAGGTGACATTCAATAGAACAGGGCTGCAAGATAAGAGAAGTTCAGACCATTGGGTTAATGGAGTCTAATGAAAATAAACTTCTGGGTATGGTTTCTTTGGCAAGAGGAGGAACTACAGAGCAAGATAATTAAACACAGAACAATTTTCAAGCTGGAATAAGATGAAATGAAGTCAGGAAATGAAAGGAAATTAAGAATCTTTCATTATGCCAACAGAGGGAAAATGAATAAATATTACCAAGGAGTAATTAAGAATTCCTTAATTATATTCAGGGTGAAAGAACCAGGGAGACAGGAGCAGTCAAGAATTCCTGCCTATGTTAGTCCTGAAGAAAACATAAAAATTGACAGGAATTGAACACCGAGTACAACAAAGTAAATTCTGGGCTATTCTTTTTTCCTGCAATTTAGAATATGATATATAGATGATATATAAAACATAGGAACAGTAAAACAAGAGTTAAAAAAGACTTATTGATCCATGAGGTAACACGAGAATTCTGTAACATATTCTTCTGCCATTAGTTCCACAACCAACAAGTTCATCAACAAAGCATTCCAGCAATCTTTATTCAAAAGAGTTCTCAAAATTTACAGCGCAGGTCCAGAATGATATTCACCAACCAACTTCCAATACATCTCTAGGGGAGGTATTTATACAAAAAGAGTTACAAAATATCTCATAGGGAAAATATCAAGTAATAAATTTATCCATCTACTTCTTCAAAGGCAATAAATGACATTGAAAACAGAGCGCAATGAATGTAGGAGTAACTTCCGTTGTAATGGCTGCCTTAGGTGGTCTGTTGTATTTGACTTTTTGACTTAACAAGTCGGCTGGTAGCTGTCTTTTCAATTTGCATTCCTGTGTTGCTGTCACGGCCGTGTCATCTGTGCCTGATTTTGCTTTAATGCGTTTTGGTGTGAATTCCTTTCTCTGTTGTTTTCATTTTTCTGATAGGTGGCATGCGCATTAAATTTGATTAAATGCAGATGATCAAAAAGAAAGAGAACCAAAACTACCTCAGTAAAACCTCCAACATGCCCTGCCACCATTGGTATGTTGGCAACTGGTGTCTTTGTAGTTTTATCAGTATTTCATCAGCTTCAGTATACCTGTAGAAATTGGGCTGTACCTCAAAAAGATGTGTTATTTCATGCTCAATATAGAACAGATTTTCTAACTTGTCATATAAGCTTTGTCCAGAGGGAGGTACTATGTCTTCTGAAGTGCTTGATGATGCTGTGATCTGATTTGCAACATATGTATTCACCCTGTGAGCATATTGTTCATGTGTCAACAACCTCTGATTGCTGGTTAACAAACTGGGTAGACCCCTTTGTTGCAAGGCTGTAAACTTTTCTGTAAAAGCATTTATTTCTACCTGCATTTCTTGACATTTTCTCTCCAGATTTTGCACAAAATTCTTCATAGTCAGCACCTTTTTAATTGTCAAAATTGTACCTGTTTTGTCTTCGATATCTAGAGCGGTTAGTTGCTCTCTGGTATGAGTATTCAAAAAATGAATTAGTCTATTTGCCTATTCGGGCATGTTTCTTAATAATGCTCTGGCCTTTTGAATCTCCACTCATGCTATTTCTATCAATTCAATTTGCTCATGAATTGTTTGAATTGATATCCATTGATCTCATGAGCAGCCTCTTAATATCAGAACTCTGTTTGCTTTGTGGCCATGCTGATGAAATTTCCATACTAGGCTGTTTTCCCGATTGCTGTCCGTGAGAACTGGTAGGTGATTATGTCCCTAGGGAAATTAATGGGCTGGCTGCCCTTTCACTTCTCGGACTCTCAATAATCTCATCTATAACTTCCTCTTCAGGTAGAGGATCCACTCTCTGCCTCTTTTCTTCTGGCTGCTTTGTGGCCCACTTATTGGTGTGTCCTCTTCCCGGTCCCTTTTTCTGCCCTTTTCCTCATTGAGAGGAGTCTGCAATGCTGGTATCTCTGGTGCATGGGTCTGGGCAGGAGGAATTTTCCCTTGGCCTTGCTGCTGTGATGATGTAGGCTGATCTATGACTTCTTGTCGTTATGAATGCATCACTTCTTTGCCTTTGGATGTGCCTGCAGGTGGAGTATTTTCTTGGGCAAGTTGTTGTGAAGTTGTAGCAGCTGATGTGCCCGCTCCAATGTGTTGAGGCAATTTGAATGAGACCTGTCCAAAAGAGTCCAGGTCAAGAGTTTTTTCAAGGTCTTTCATTGCCTGCTCCATTTTCTCTTCCTCAGTAATCTGTTCTACCAATGTACCTTCTACCCATTCATCTTGATTAACATACTGTCCTATATCAGGGATTCTACAATATTCATAGCCTGATAGCCTATATTTTGTCTTTCTATCATGGATAAATCCTTTTGGGTCATAGGGCACCCACCAAAAACTCATTTTTAGCTTGAGCTGCTCACCTAATATCTTTTCAACATCTTTCCACCCTTCCTTTTTGTTAATAATGAGGGTGCCTAGTTGGTTTCTTAGCTTCAGCTGAGCCTTTTTCTTGGCTTCATAAAAATAAGTCAAATATGAGCTAATAAATTGCCTAAAGTATTCAAGGGCAAACAATCTCATAGGCACATATCTTGGCAGCTTGTAGGGGCACAATTCACAGCCATAAATCCTGATCTCTGTGTGATTTTCGTAAAAGTACCAGTCACCTATTTTATAGCTTTTGGACAGCTGCAAGATTTTTTGCATTTCAGCTGAGAGTCTGGGAGGGGGACTTCTCATCAGCAGAGATGAGACCGGATATATGAATAGGTCAATGAACTCACAATAAGTAAAAGGAGAATTGTGGACTATATGGAAGACTAGGGTCCAAAATATGACAGATCTCCTTTCTCCTTTTGCATCCAATTTCTTGACAGGGAACTGAAAACTATTTGTTTGATAGTATAAGAACAGATGATATATATAGGCTGTAGACTTGAAAACCCCTTCTCTATTTAGGCTCATGAATTGTTCATGGATTTTGTTGCTAATGAAGGTAGCAAAGTCAAACTTGATGGCAGGAGGGTGTCCTGGAATAAATGTAGACATCAGAGCTAGAATGGTTTCATCAACATACTCACTTGTTCTAAAACCTAGGACGTAGGATATCATGTCAATAACAGTTCTCCCAACTTCATTGAAATAGACTTGGTGAAAAGGAGGTGAGTCTCTGGGCTGGGAGTCTGGGCTTATGGATAAGTTGGCAATTCGACATATTTCTGCAGAAGATAGTTTGGAGCCTTGGTCTAGCAAATGTTTCATAGACAGAGGAGCCAGAGGCTGATTAGGCTTGAAATGCAACATCTCATTGATTGAGTCAGGAGTGATATAGAACAGGATAGTGCCATTTGGGGACATGACTGCTCTTTGAGTGGGCTCATAGTTAGCACAACACAATCGGATTATATCTGGAAATACATTAACTGATGGAAGATAATATATGGGCAGATTGGACTCCCATATGCCATAGAGATCAGTCTTGTTTAGGTAGCTGTTTCTAATTTCACAAAAGGTTTGCAGATGGTTTTTGATACCCATTAAGTCTTGTATTTGGAAGTCCCTATCAGCTAAGGGCAACCATTCTAGCTCCTTATGTGGTGCATTCAAGGGTGTAACATTGAGGGCCACTGGAGGTTCCATTTTCAATCTTCTGTGATTTTATTTATTTATTTGGAATTTGGGCTTTCACAGCAACAGTAGGTAAAATATGAGTTTCTGGGGCTTTCTGCACGAATTGCAGGTCGAATTGAGCTTGAATTTCAGCTAAATGGATGAGTTTGCAGAGGGAGACAAGTTCTGAGAAATTTCTCAGGAAAATGGGCCGAACAAAGGTTAAAATGCAGAGGTTCGGGGGCAGCATTGTGTTTTTAATTCGAATTTGGTTCTACGGGCAAGTTTTGGAGAAAAAACTTGGAAAAACAGGGTTTGGGAGAAGAATTTGGGTAAATACCTGTTTTATTGACGCCTGGTGCACAATGCGGGTGGCAGACCGAGCAGAGGGAGCGAGCAACGGAGTTGATTTCCCTGCGTAGTGGACTGTGCAACGAAAATGGCGTTCTGGTCATTAAAAACCATAGAAACATCGCACAAAAGAAATAAAGTGAAATGGACAAAAACGACGTTTTAACGGCTTTTTGACAAAAATTTGCATTTTGGCGGGTCTTTGGCACGCTTTGGTCGGGTGACGTCAGCATGATGTGATTACTTTATCGTATAGCGGGGGTACGGAGGCCAACTTGGCAGTGACGTGGCGGACACAGTGGTCGGTGTAGAGGCGGGGTGGCGGATGACGTGTCTGATGACATGAGGGTGACGAGCGGGTGACATCAGCGGGGCTGGGGAATAGGCAGTAAGTGGTTTGGCCCCCGCACCGCCTTTGGGCCAAAGTGGTTTCGGCATATGATGGCTTGTGATATGCATGTGGGTTGTCTGATCTGGGGGATCAGATCCAACGACTGGCGGCATATTAAACAGGCGGAGGTGTAATATATGGGACCCACCATAATATTTCAGCGTTCTGTAAGGTTTTTGCGAAGTATTACAGTGTATTGAAATTTTGGGTTGCGGGTTGGTTATTTAATCAACCAAGTGTTAATTAAATCCCAAGGTTTATATGCATGAGGAGGGGTTATTATAAGGTTCCAAGTGAACCTATAATTCCCGAAACATTAGGTATATGGCTATATTAAGCCGGGGGTTGGGATATTTAGATTTTTAGGGACTTTTTTGTTATTTTATGTATAATGGGGGCGGGGAAAACTTTAAAATAGGAGCTATATAATAGAGTTAAAGTGTTAATATGGTTTTGTAGATAGAAAATGCTAAGTTTATAAGGTGATACTTAGGTTTTTAGGGAAATGAAAGGGAAATGGAAGGATCTTTTTACACAAGAAATGTGGCTTGTTTTGGCTAAGTAAACACAGAGTTCCACTTAGTATTTCTCATAAAATGAAATGAACTAGGACCACTGAGCAGATCTCACTGTCCTTGAAGGGATGTTAGTAAGTGTTCTTGGGGAAATGAGAGGGGAAATTAGTCATGCTCCAACTGTTTTACAACCACTTTGCCATAGTACCTGTGATATCCATGAGATAGAACATATTCCAAAGGACACAATTGATCACAAACTTGCTTCTGCAACATCAAACTGCCTACCCAGCCTAATACACCTAACATTTTTTCTTCTTTCTCCTTGGGTGCATTTGAGCTAGCAAACCCTTTCTCTCTTATTTTCTTTTGACTGCCCTCCTATCTAAGTCTGCCCTTATCTCTTCCAGGGGCTCAGATTCAACTGTTGAGCGCCCTTGTTTCTCTACCTAACCACTGATCTGCCAAGCTTAAACTGTTTGAATAGACCTTATTCTCTAATGCTAAAACAAGAAATTTAAACATGGGCTGGCCAAGATTGAGCTGTTTGGCCATCCATCAAGTGTGACAAAAGTCACTGATTGCATAATTTGAACTTGTTTGCAAAAAATAAGACAGTAGTGGTCTTTTGACTAGCACACTTTCCTGGTCTTTTCTTTGGGGTTCATTTTCTTTCTTTCTTGACCACTTCATTCTTCTTGCCCTTTGATTTTTCTTTTAGGGCATACCCTCTTTACATTTTTAAAATTTTTTGGTGTTTTGAAAATATGGAACCTTTGCAGCATGGAAAGGATGATCATATTTGGCGTTTCCACAGTCAATCATGAAATATGACACCTATTGGTATAGGAACCTAACAATATCGATGTAATTGTACTATTCGCACTGCAAATTTCCGAGGTTGAACATTTAAGTTAGCACAGACTGTTCTAGGCAAAATGTTAGATGAAGCACCATAATCAACTAAACAGTTGTGTAAGTTTTTATTAAAGACTTCAAAAGTAAGGAGAAATGGTGGAGTATGGGATTTAGATTTTCCACCTATTAGAGTGATGTCGGTTGGATCAATTTTGCTTGAAGAAGTGCTAGGGGGTCTTCCCATTTCTTGAGCAGCCTGTGATATTACTGCGGTAGGGAGCAGTGTAGTGAGCACTGCTTTGAGTTCTTTCAGAAGTAGCTTCTGCTGATGTTTTAATTTACTAAGCTCATGAAAGGTGATGTTTTCCTTATTTTTCTTCATATCATCAATAATATTGTATTCCATTTCATCTAAAACTATCAGAGTTTTAGATGAAGGTGAAGAATCCAATTGGGTAGGGTTTGTTTGAGTGGATTTCGGTGAAGATTTCTTTCCTATGAATTTATCTCTAGGAGGTGGCATTGAATTTTTCTGTTTGAATTTGATTGGGGTGGGTCAAGCTGATTTCTACTTCTAGTAGCAACAAGCAGTGCTTCTTGATTTTCCTCATTGGGAAGGATAAAATCCCACATCCCCTGTAATTCCGCTACTTCTTCATCATCCGTTTGTTCTTCATTTGAAACCACTTCCTCATTTCCATCTGATTCAGCGTTTGATATAGCATTCAGAGGTTTAGGATCAGTTGGATAATTCCTTTTAAATGATCTAAAAGGTTTTTTGGAGGAAGTTTCTGCTACTTGTTTTTTTATGTCAACCATTTCATTAGACATGGTCTTGAGGACTTTCTGTAATCCTTCCAGATCAAAAGGATCCTTTGGTGGTTTCTTCCTAGAATCATCTCTAAAAGTTACTTTCTTAGATTTTCTTTCTTCTAATTCATTTTTCTTTTCTACGGCTAGAATGCGTTTTTCCTCAATTATTGCTTCTTTCATATTTTCTGCTAACGTTGGTTTGGCAGCTCTATCAACAAAGATGGATGTGTTTGAAGGCAGAGCAGAAATGTACCATTCATTTTGGACCTCATCGCTAGGCTTGGATGCCGTAGGTATTTTATTTAATAACTTATTGAAGCGAGAGTTGAAGTCCTTGATAGGTTCTTTAGGTTCGACTTTCAAATTGGAGAGATCCTTGATCAAAGCTGCTGTAGATCTATCATCTCCAAATTTAGTTAAAAATTGCTCTTGAAAAGCATCCCAGCTATTAATAGAGCTTGATGGTAATGAAAAGTACCATGATCCTGCTGCTCCTTGTAGAGTATATGGGAATAATCTTACAACTGCGTCTTCTTTTGCTACTCCATTCAGATTAATGGACAACATGAAATTATTTATATGTTCTTAAGCTAGTAGGCCATTATCAGGATTGAATTTAGGTAACCATTTCTCTGGATGTGCTGGCAATTGGGATAAAGGTCCAGCCATTCTAACAGCTCCTGGGTTGGTCCATGGCGTGGGAAGATTCTATGCCATTGTTGGGATGTGAGCATAAGAGGGTGTAACAGTGGTTGAAGGTGATTGGGTAGAGGAAGGTGTAGCTCTTGTACCTATGTGAATCACGATCTAGAGTTGGGAGGCAGATGTGTGACCTTGAGATGTTATAGATGGAATGGACATAGATGATGAAAGAACCTCGCTGTGAGATTCTGATGGTGTTTTCTTAGCTTTCTTTTGAATTGGTAGAGGGAATTCAAATGGTGGGATTCCAAGTTTTTCACTCTGTGCTCTAGTTAGTCGTTGAGATGGGGTAAATTGAGAAGTGACACTGCATTGGGATAACTCAGATTCTTCTTGAGATATTGAAATCCCCTGCAATTCATGAATCAAAGATTGTACTTTAGGGGGTTCGGAAGAAGAACTGTCTGGCTTGTTTGGGATTTCAGCAGTGGGCTGTGTATTTTTCTTTACAACTTCTTGCTTGGTATTAGGAGATTTAGAATGCGAATGAGAAGTTGTAGGTGATGGTGAGGGATTTTTACTTTTAGAATGGCATGTATATTTAGATTTACTTGCCATTCATAGTCAAGCCCTCCTTCTAGTGCCAGAAATGTTGAAGGCCCGAAAACCGTTGCCTCAACAATGGGGGATAACCACCTGGTCTGGACCTTGGTTGACAGCTCCTTTTCCGTTTGGAATAGTGGCTTCGACTGGGGATGATGGGACTAGTTTCCCAATCTATTTTTATGCTTGTGCATATGGGGTGATGTTTGAGATTTGGAATAATGCTTATCCTAAAACTAATCTAATTTAAACTAGCACTCATGTGTGGTTTATCCTAATCTAAATCATTATCTAACTATAACTATCTCGGGAGTAACGTGATATATGCGATCTACAACAATGTCTGAAAGTAATTGATGATAAAGATTACTCAATTGTGATGAGAAGTGAATCCATTTAACAATAGCCGTTTCGTATAAAAAGTTAGCCGAAACGATTGTGAGAGATATATCACATAAGAATCATTCATGAACTCAGCATAAACTATAGATCATCATCATACAAAAGTGCAATAATGGCAATCAACAATTCAAGTTTTCATACATAAACAACTTGAAGATAAGTTATTGCTTGACCTATAAGTAAAAAGAATTAAGAGATAAAAGTACCATTTATAATATGTCCTACTCATATGCTCCAGTAATATTGATCTACTTTCAAGTCACCCAACATCATCTAAGAGTACAGAAGTGCAATTTCAGTAGAAGATGTTAAATCAAGTAGAAAATAAATCTTGTTCCATTAATTCCACCAGAACTTCCTCAAAGGGACATAAGTGCATGTTTTGAAGAATGTTTCTGATAAAATTTCTGGACCCCTCTCTAAATGCATGAGATGAGTTTAAATACTAGAACTATAATGCTAAAAATAGATTATTACAAAAATAGTTGAGGAGGTTTAAACGAACTGCCTCAATTTATGCAAAAATAAAATCAAAATTAAAGTAAACAGGGTGACTAACTATGCTGCATTCGACTTTAGATTTCAACTATCCATCGAATACAACATCGGTTAATGCTGGCACCATTTTCTTGGCAGAGGTGGTTAGGCATCGCAGGGTCATCCATTGGCTGTGAGGCTTGACCAAATGTTGCCAATATGCCTCCCAGTCTAGCTTGGTCGTTTGCCTTATCACTTCCGCTTTGTCTTCCGCTGCCTGTTTCCATTGTTGTTCGAGCTGTTTTGCATCTGGAAGGAACCCTGGAATGGACTCTGCTACTAGATTGGCACCATGCAAATTCTCATTTATATTTTCTATGATAATGTTTGCTACTGCCGCCGCGTCCGCTGTTGCCTTTTTTTCTTCTTTTAGCCGAGAATCCCAGCTTGCAAACATAATTTCCTTATGTGATTCTTCTAGTTTGGGCAGGTCGACTTTTCTCCCCTCCTCTGTATTTTTCCAGGCGATGTGATTAGAGACCTTTTTAAAGATCTCATCATATTCGAGTCGTATTTCTACGACTTGACTTATCAGTCTATCACTTGTTTCCCAATAAGATTTCGAGTGTGAAATCTTCTGGCACAGTAATTGTTTCTGATGTGTCAACTGGGAATTAAGTGAGAGTGCTTCGGTGATAAATTGATCAAGTTTTGGATCGTCTTTATGAAGATCAGTTATCGCCTGCACCTTTGATTCCTTCTCGGCTAAGCTAATTCGATGTTCTATTTGCATCATTGCAAATTCCTATTGAAGCTTGACCAACTGTATCTCTGCCTGCTGGTCGGATTTGACTTGCTGTAATTGTTGCTCAAGCGACGTTATTTTATTTTCCTTTTCTTTAAGCAACGTTTGGACTTCGTTGCTTTGTCTATGGTCGCTATTGCATAAGCGCCTGCAAACTCCGAGAGTCTAGTTAAGTTGGCGGATGGATCAACTGGCGAGTCCTTCCATAGAACATCCCTTAGTTCGTTTTCAGGGGTAGTAACAACAATAGAGTCCAGTTCTCTTTTCTTTCTTTGCCTTTTCACCACGACCTTATGTTGTGGGCTATAGAATACATCAAGAGGGGGTATTTCTTCAATTTTCAGAATTATCTCAGAGGTGGGGGTGACAAGGGTATGCTCTACTTCTGGTTCATTTCCAGTTTCTTCCACTGTAATTTCATGAGATTTCTTGTGTTGTAGCGTTTGTAGCTCTGGCACCTGTTGCTCTATATTAAGACTTTTATTAAAATTATCCCATTCTTCCTCTAAATCAATTACCATGGGTTTTATTGGTTGTGCAGAGGTAGTAGGGATTTCAACCTGCTTGTTAGCTGAAGCTTGTTCAACTATCTTTTGTGTAGATTGGGTCATATCCTCAATGCTCCTGCTTTTGCTGTTCTGTGATGAATGTTGTGATTCCCCGATAGATTTTTCTCAAGATTCCTCTTCAGAATCGGATTTGGAGTTTTCTTTGAAGTCACCTTCTATAGTCACACTGGGAGTAGGCTCCCTTATTGGTTCAATTAATAATTGGTCCAATGGGACCAATGCAAGCCTTCTTTCTCTGTAACTACAAAACTTTTCCAGATCTTCATGGTCAAAAAGTAGTTAGGCCATGTGTTTCACCTCTGAATTTTTTTTTTTTTGCAAAAATATATCAACAAAAGCATCCTCCTCATTGGTGAATACTTTTATTTTCACCATGGTGGTGAAATTCTTGATTGTTCCAAACAGGATATAGTGTCATCCAGGGAATTTGGGTAATTGCAAAGATAGCATGTTCTCTGCCTCTTTTAATGCTTGTCCTAGGTTGTGTAGTGCAAATGCTTCGCACTGTATAGGGAATGTAGGCCAAATGGCCTTCTTTGACTCTTTCACTGTATGGCTCATTCCTCCCTCACTACATGTCTGATAGGCTATTTCCCTGGCCATCAATTTATCTAGAACAAAGTATGGGAGGATGTGGGGGGAGGTGATGCTGCTAAAAACTCTGATATATGTAAATGTCTCCTCCCCAAACCATTTGGCTACTGGGAGGATGTCAACTTCAGCTTCTTGACAAAATTTGGGAGCGTCTCGATTATACAGCCGCTTGTAAATAGGGAGCATAACTCCATGGAAAATCTTGAAAAAATGTGGTTGAAAATTGGATTCCCACATGACCTTGTGGTACACGTGAATGGGAAGTGGATTCTGAATAGTCCATTTCCATCCCATGATGGGGAACTTTGAACTAAAACAAATAGTGTCCATAACATAGGCACTCATAAAAAATGGAGGGTAAACCCTCAAAGCAATGCTTCTTCTCCTTCTATACTCGATAATTGATTTTGCTAAATTATCTGGCAAGATTTGGGTCCAATTCATGATAGTTGCGTTAACAACTGCTTTTATTAACGGCAAAAAATCTGGGAAGAACTTGGTACTATCAGGTCTACCAAATAGTTGACATAACGTAGCCGCAACAAAACTATAAGGGGGAGAAATAGATGCAGTAGTGTACATACCATTTTTGTCTTTCTTGATCTTCTCTTCATTATTCGACCAAGCATGGGTGCAATCTGCTGGGTCGTTGTTCTCTTTAACAAACTTTTCTACGAATTGCCTGTTGTAGATGACCTGTGGCTCTGGTAGGTGGTACATAAGCCGTAAATTTTCCGGGGTAAAAGATCTAATGGCCCCTTGGCTTCTCATCCTAAATTGTCTGTCTGAAATATCTGCTTCATCGATAACCCATTTTACCATATCGGTATAAGGGATTATCTTCGGCCGAGCAGCTATGCGGTGCAAAAATGAGAAAGCCATCTCTAGCATGGAAGCGTCTGAGGAATCTCGGCCATCAACTGTAACATTTGTTTCCATAATCCTCGGCTGTTCCTCCTCTAGTATGTTGTACATAGTCTCCCATGTAGAGGTTCCTCCCTCTCTGTTGCATGTGGTGTCTGTGAACAGGGGAGTCATCTCTGTCTTCTCAGAGGCTACAACCTTGCCTTTCTTCCCCATTCTTCTCAACGCTCTGCTCTGCGGGTTTTTCCTGAAATGAAGAACAAAAGCTATCAGACACTCAAAGATGAACGTAAAAATGAAATAATGCTGATAGCTTGTAAAGGTGGTAAAAGAAGCATTATTTGAATGCACGTAACAAGATATCGTATCAAGCTAAATGGATTTTCACACATAAATGCAGTTATTTCCCACTAATGCCCACTAATGATTTGTTATCCCTTAGCTTTATTGCTCATAAATGTTTGCGTCGAAAAACGGGATGAAATTTTTTTAGGGTAGCGAGCCATTATACTGCGATGATAGCGATTGTGCGATTTGTGAAGCAATATCGTAAGGTGTGCCTTTTAGCATTCCTACGAGATGCGAGATGTGAGTTGTCTATTAGTTGTTTCTCGTATGGTTACTTGCTAGGCTTATCTTAGGCAATAGACTTGACAGACTCGAAATATTTGCTTTTAATACTCTACGGTGTGGGTCCGGGCGCAAATCACATATCGCAATATCGGCTTATGGTAAGTGCAAAGTGTTTGCTTGAATACCCAAAATGCGATGCGATAAAAGCCAAAGCGCCATCACGATTTTGCAACTTGAAAACCTTGCTATATCGTATTTAAGAGAGAACTCTTTATGGGTCGTGCTATGCGATGTGAGACTTAAGCCTAAAAAGTTTAAGGACTTCTATTTTTGTCGGAACTTATGATAATTTAGACCATGGAGCCCTTATCTTAAACGCTTTTCTCGATTTTGGAGGTTTTTATAAAGTTCCTTTAGTGGGTTTTTTAGACGTGCTATATATGAAAACGTGAGTTTTTAGTAGTTCACAAAAAGGTCTTGATTGTTATTTTGCTTTATTCAAAAATAAAAGAAATGACTAAATGCTAAGTTTTGTTTTTTGAATAAAATTTTTAAAGGGTCCCCATTTAGTTAATGTAACGTTAACTACTATAATTTCTAAATGGAGGGTTGTTGAATACCACAACACAACCCTAGCTTTTAGTTTTCTTTCTTCTTTCTCTGCTTTAGCTTTAAGTTTTCCAGAATCTAGCCTATTAGCTTCTACCTCTATAGAATTTGTATGCATGTCTTCTAATGTATTAGAAACCCTTTCCCTTAGCATGACTGCAAAGTCATCTTCAAATGCTTTGGAAAATTTAACCTTTGCAGCTGCTACTGGTGGTTTACAATCAACACACATTTTATGATAAAGTTTGTTAAATCTTTTGATCAATTCAGCAACTGGTTCACCAGGGTTTCTCTTCAATTCTTCAAATTCAATGAGAAAGTAAACAGGACCTTTCTTTACCCCCCATTGGTTTTTAAAGATAGTTATGAGCTCATTCCATGTTCTAATAGAGTCAACTCTAAGTTGCCTAAACGAGATCCTAACATTTCCTTCTAAAGATTGTACAAATAATCTCATATAAACATCTTCCTGTTCTATGTTCATATTATTAGCAAAATCTAGGAAAGTTAATACATGATCCTCTGCTGAGGGACCTGTTTCTCCATTAAATCTTGGTAGATGTTTTAGATATCCATCAGGAAAATTTTCCAAGTTTGCAGGGAGAAATAGAGCAGCATACCTTGCTTGCACAATGGGTCGAAAAGCCATAATAGCAGGAGAGGTATGGGGTGACTGAGTGGATGATGATGAGGAAGAGGAAGATGATGAATATGGATTGGTAGGAATATTAGTATGTGGAGGAGAGAAAGAGGGAGGAGACCTCTTTGAGGATTTCAAAGGGGTTTTAATAACAAACTTCTGAATTCCCGGTGGAAAGTCTTTCTTATTATCAAACAAAGGATTTGAATAGACTTAAAATGTTTGTTCAAGAATAGTAGAGGTTGATGGAATAGAATAAGGAGTTGGAGAAATGAAGTCTGTAAGCTTGAATTTAGGTAAATGTAAACCCAATTCTTCCTCATATGAAGGTGATTTGATAGGAATGGATGGGACTTGATATGACTCAAGTGATTGTATTAAAAAGGCTGATGGAAGATCTACTCCTCTGGAATGGAGTTCAGAAACCCTAGGAGGTAATTCAGTCCAATCAGGATGGGATGGCACAAATGAAAATGGATCTACATATGAGATGTCTTTAGGGTGTAAAGCTGAAGAAGAAGAAGGGGTTCTAAGTCTTCTCCTTAAAGAGGCTCCCCTAATAAGTCTTTCTAGATTTGGTAGAGGGTTAACAATCTCAGAATCAGAACATGATCTAGTATGCTTAAAAGGAGCCAACTTGGACCAGTGGAATTGCCAGGTGAAATATTTTGACCTATATCCTTATCCTTTATTCACCTTAAAGGAAAGGGAGAATCGTTGCCCCAGGGAAAATTTAGCTTTCAATCCTTCGCTCCCCGACAATGGTGCCAATCTGATGTTGTCCTTTGAGATAACCTAAGGTCAATTAGTTATGCCAAAGCATCTATAATATTTTGTTGTTTTGAGTGACTGGATGACCAGTGAACTATTTATAAACATGTGCTTTAAACTTAGACAGATTTTTGATAAAATGAAAGGCTGTTCTTTAACTGCACATGGTTAGTTTGATTTTAATGTGATGGAGAAGTAGAGTATGGAGAGGTATAATTGATTTTATATTCAAACTGAATATTTAACCATTTACAAGAAGAAAATAAGAAAATAGTGTTTCCTTAATCAACAAAATATAATTAAACTATTACAAAGATCTAGTGTAATTTATGTTCAAAGAGGAATTTACAATAACAAATAGTTCTGTAAATTAATCTCTTATTTAAATTACAACTCCACTGAGGATTCAAAATGAAACTGATATTCAATTAAATTTTAAATTGGATGACTGCAAAAGAATTAATTTATATGAAGAAAACATAATGAATAGACAAGATGGAATACAACTCACTAAGAGACAGACTATATGAGGCAAATCCAGAATATTTTATTATCTCAAAAATGCTCCAGCTTAGTACAAATATGCTTGATAACTCTTTCTAAGGTTCAACCCTCAATACTTCGACATAATGAAGTATTTAAACAAAATTTACAAAAAGATTACAATTAATGCCTTAGTGACACGACATTCTATTATTGACTTTGAACTAACAAAAAACAAACAATGCGATAAAAAGGAATGAATCTGGTGAAGTGATTTGGACATTTGGCCCTGCTTTGGAGGAGAACAGTTGCTGAGTGGCCACTATTTAGGTGTTGCGCTGGTGAAGCTGACCTGTCTTTTTGATCTTGGAATTCACACAAGTTACCCCACTGCTATTCATCTGGAATAGCAATCTTTGTTACCTTGCAGTAGATTTCATCTATCTCAGTATACCAAGCAAAAGTGGGTTTTATTGCAAAAATGTGTTTTATCTAGTGCTGGATAAAACTTATGTTGCTGATAGCTTCATGAAAAGCTCTCCCTGTCATAGTACCTTTGATGTGGGAAGACTTAGCTGTATCCTTTGCAATATCTTGAAGCTTCTTCTTATAATCTTCCATGGTCATCAATTTGTCATTGATCACAAATAGAGAAGGCAGACCTTTCTTGTTCAATGCATCTATTCTAGTGAAAAACCTGTTAACTGCTACCTCCAGAGTGTGACATTTCTCTGTCAGCTGTACAACCAAGTTCTTCTTTGTTAAAACTTTCTTTACTTCCAAGATGGTTTCTATTCTGTCATCTACTCCTAGATCATCCAACTCATATCTGTTTTTGGAATTGAGGAACTTTATGATGCTGTTGGTTGTAGCACGCATTTCTCCCAATTTAGCATTGATAATGGAAATGTTTTTCTTGGATTTCCCCATCAATTCCTTCTGCTTGAATATAATCTGGATACATGGACAGATTTCATCTATTTCTTCAATGATATTGTTCCATATGATTTCTTTAACATGGGCTAGTGTGTAGCCAATAAAGGACTCAATCGCTGACTTCTTCCATACCTCTATCTGATTTTGAGCTCTCTGTAGCTCTGCTGCATGAAAAGTCTCAGTATTTGTTTGATGATCTTGTAGAATATTGACTTGAGCCTACAATCTTTTGATCTCTTCAGTCTGGAGAGACATGTTCTGTACTGCATTTGCCAACTGATCTGCAACATCTCTTGTGCTTGTTGTAGAAGATGTGACTATAGGAATGGCTATGATAGGGAGTGCTTCCAAAGGGACAACAATCATTTTGGCAGCTTGCTCCTTTTCTTTAATCATCTTTTCCATCTCTGTCTCCATTTTCTTCAACTGTGCACTCTACTCCATGATGAGCTTCATCATGTCTGCCTTTTGTGTCTCTGTTTCTTCAATATCCTTGGCCAGAGGATCTTTTGTAGCTGGTAATTTCAATTGCTTCCTTAATGCTGCTATGTCTAAATTATTTTTCTTTACAAGCTCTTCTGCAACATTGATGTTTGCAGGGTCATAACCCACTTTGATCACCAATTCCTCCAGAGTTTTGATCCTGGTGTCTTTGGCAAGTGCAGAGACCTTCTCCATCTTCAGTTGTGATTGAACATTGGCTAATGTAACCTGCAGTCTAGATAAACTCATAGCAGTGTTAGTGACAGTGGAAAAAATAATTTCCCAAGTCTGCTTGTGCATCTCCATTTGGTCAATGGGATGTATGTCTTTTACATCAAACTCAAATGTTGTCTTCTTGTAGTCTGATGCTGCCTTGGGCTGGGGAACTTGTGCCTGGAGGAATGCCATTTGCATTTTACCTTTCTCTAAATCAAAGGCTGACAACAACCTGCTTTGAGAACCGGAAGTCTGCTTCCAGAACTGATTGTAGGTGTTAATCTTCAAGGCCTCATTCCTTACTTTTATCTCCTTAAAAATGTCCATTATACTTTTCTCTATCTCCCCTGTAGTAGATGTGTTGGTCTGCATTTGTTGCTGATCTTGTGAAGCCATGGAGGTAGTGGGAGACAGTGTGGTCTGATCACCCACTAATGAGGAAACAAGTGGCTCATTAGTGGTGATAATGTTCTCCTGCTCTGAATCCTTGCTGAGGCTTAGTTTGGAACTAAGCTTGGCCTTCTTCCTATACATAATTTTGAATCCTTCATTGAAAATTTCAGTCCCTGAAGGGGACTCTTCTTCTCTGCTTCTCTTAGCTATTTTCTCCTGCATGGTTGGAGTCTGTACTGTGGAGGATGATACCAGCTGCTCTTCTGCCTCTTGTAGGGTGTTCTCAGCCCATTCTAGCTAGTTTTTATACTTCTCTATCTCTGGTCTGGCTATGTGAAAATAGGCAGTGGATTCTTTTTCTACTCTTAATTTAGAAATGACCCCCAATGGATCATATGACCAGGTGAAACTAAGGCCGAAATCCATTTCTTTTAGTAGCTTATCTGCTTCTTCCCCTGCTTCCCCACTGTTGAAAATGAAAGACCATATCTGTGTTTTAATTTTGAATTGGGACTTCTTCTTGGCAACTACAAAGTGGATCTCATCCATATTAAGCATTTTTCTTATGTACTCTAGAGAAAAAATCCTCAATGGGAGGAATTTAGGCAGCTTGTAAGGGGCAATATCACACACAAATATTCTCAATTCTGTATAATTTTGATAGAGGTACCAATCCCTTGTCTGAACTTGGTCTGATAGCTGCAACACCTTTCTAATTTCCTCAATGATCCTCGGTTATGTTATGCTGCTTAAGAGACTGATTGTTGGATGCACAAACATCTCTACGAACTGTTTGTATGAGTATTCTTTTTGTTCCTTCATCACCGGAGTAGTCCAAAAGATGACTGACCACTGGTTCCCTTCTGCATTCATCTTTTGTAAAGCAAGTTTGATGTTGTCTCCCTAAGAATATAAGAACATATAGACTAACACAGAAGCATACTGGAACACCTCCTCGGTATAGAATTTGATAAACTGCTCATGAATTGAATCTGCAAGAAATTGGCTCAAGTTAAACATGATGGTGGGCTTAGAATCAGTAGAGAAAATGGACATAAATCCTATGATGGCCTCATCTACCCACTGATATGAGTAGTAGCCAAGGAGGTAAGAGATGACTATGATAATTTCCTTGGCTCTCTCAGGGAAAATAGAGGAGGGATAGGGAGGATTTTTCTTTGGCAATGGGGCATCTTCTGTCAAGAAAATTTCAAAGGTTTTGGCCCTCTTGGCAATGTCCAATTCTGGTACAATTCAACAAGTGCTTCATAGGAAAAGGGGGTGGCATTCTCTACTGTGGGGGCTTGCATCATCTGGTCTATGGCTTGAGGAGTGATAGTAAACAAAATTTCTCCAGTGGGGGCAATGATGGCTCTTTGGCTTGGCAAATAACATGCATGACACTTCCTAACAAATTCTGGGGTGCTGTGGGTACGGGGAAAAATGTAGTGGGGTAAATTGGATTCCCATAGCTGAATGTCATCGAATTTGTATATGTATTTGTCCTCGACCCAGAAATACATCTCAAAAAGGTCAAATTCGCAAAGAGTTTCATGGATTTTATGGTCTCTGTCAGCCAAAGGGATGTGGTGAAAATCAATGGGAGGATAGATCAGAGGATTGACAGGTTCTTCTAGTCCCTTGTCCTTTGGAGGAATCTTCGGATAAGGCTAAGGACAGTAGTGAAAATTGGATTACAGGCTTCAATACACAGAGGGGACTTAGGATTTGAGGACAAGAACATAGGTAATAGGCCTAAAAGGAGTGAGCGGACAGTGTCGCTGGCGGGTGAAAATGTCAGAGTTTGGTCCAGCAAACCTATAACAGAGTAATAGTAATGGCAGTGTATGAATTTAGTAACCGGCTAATGAGTGAAAGGGAGAACTATATAACAGCCTGGTTTTTCTGTTGAGGGTGGCGCAGTCTGTTGGATCAATGGCTAAACCATTTAATTATTTAATGGCTTAATTTTGGAGGGGGTGGATGTGATTGGTGGAATCAACGGGAAAATGACGCGGCGGAAGGTGACTGGCGGGAGCGCAACGGGTAGAAGAGTGGTATCGGGAGGTGGAGAAACTGCTTTTTAGAGGGTGGGGGGAGGCAGTTAACGGTTTTTCCCAAGGGGGGTCCGAAATGATGTATTTATGACACGTAGGTGTGGGCGTGGTTTTGAATACCGCCCATTTCGAACCCTCCCCCTTGATGGTAAAGTTCGGATGGTGAAGGGGGGCCGAAATGCTGTGTGAGCTGTCGGATCTTGGGAGATGGGCACAAATGAGGTGAGAGGTGGTGGAGTGTTAATGTGAGGTGACAGTTGCTCTATGGGGTCGAATCAAACTTGCGCGTTACAATATAATTGAAATGACAAAGTTTTTAAATCAAAGAATTAATCGTGATTAAGGAACTAATTATATATTAACATAATTTGACATTTCCCAATGTGGCGCATTTTGACTAGCAGCATATTCATTTATAAAAATACGAAATGAAGCCATTCTTTTCTTTTTTCTTCCCTGACATTTTATTTTTCTTTTGCCTTCTTTGTTTAGGGAAGCTAACACCTATCATTTTATTGATATGGATGCCTATAAAACTTTAAATTGGTCTAACATTTTAACTTTTCTTTCTTTTGCATCCATATCCTAACTTAACATTTTAAAATTATTTTTGGCTAATATACTAACTTATCACAACCAAATAATGTTACAATAGAATCAACAATGTTGTTTTAACATAGTACTAGTTAGGATCATATCGAGTGAGTTCCTTAAAAGTGTTTGTCTTTACAAGTTTGATCTAATGTGGAAGCTTAATCTTGTCAGATCGTTTGAGATGTGCAACATACACTGCCATGAATTCGTGGGGATAGGAATATTTGATTATACACATCGTTGCCATGGATTGAACCTACAAAACCCTAGATGCGCTGACATAATTTTCGAAACACTGATCAACATAGTTATCTCTAACACAAACATACTTCCTTGAACTTAAAATTAATTATATTCATGTCATTATATAATGTTCTACTTCTTTTTATTTCTAATATATATGTATCTTGTACAATTGAATTTTTAATGGAATTCATATTTTATTAATGTTGAAGCATTATCACATTATGATTTTGTGATTTGTATATAAATGAGTTCACTTGTCAATGTGAATGTTAAGTATAATTTGATTTCTCTCGTATTTGTTGCTAGGTTTGTTTGAATGAATAATATTGATTCTCTCTTTCATGGACCAAAATAATATTGAAGCATTAACTCAAATGTAGTTTGGTTCACACATTTATGGAAAAAACCTTTTTGGCTCAATAGAGAAGTGGGAAACTAGGCTTAAGTTTACAAAACCAAGTGCACTTTGAGCATTAAATATAATAATCATATTTTCATGGAATTAATTTTGAGGGATCATACATTTATAAAAATACAAGGAACTACTTTGAATTGATGTAAAGCTATACTTTATGGGGTAATAGTGATGTGAAATTAACAATCTTTTAGGAAGATTCTTAGCACCAATTGCCTCCGCTAGAGAGAGGGAAATCCAAGGAAAATGATATTTAAATTGTCATCAACATTCTATTAGAACAATCAACACTACAAATCTTGTGAGTTTCTACAATATAATAAAAGATGCAGTGCTTCACTTGAGATTCAAATTTAATCTTATTTGCTTAATGCATGAAAACTTTGAAATAACTAGAACTAAAATGAAAGAAACCAAGTAATGATGCACCATCTACACAATAAACACAAAATATGCCCTTGGAGAATCTAATATAGGAAAAATCTAACTAGAAGGCGAGGCCTATGCTCTACTCTTGTCTTCTCAGTTATTACATACAAATACAAATAAAGTACTACTCACCATCGAGTTACCATGGACATTATGGTCAATAGAGCTACTGATTCATCATTTACTTTATTCCATTTCAATACCCCACTCCTAAATGCTCCACTCAACTATGGAACAATAAACAATACAATGAGAATGAAACCCCTTATTTTCCTAATGACCCACTTTCTAACATAGCCTACTAGCCATCTAGTGATAGGTCTAGGATTTTTTTTATACCTGAAATACTAATTAAAGTTAGGTTTTTGGACCCCTTGCAATCTTCTTTAAATTCCACACGTGACTAGCTCCACATGTGTGAATAATATGAGTTGATGCGGCATCCACTTGGTATCACGGTGACAGATAAGATATGTCAACTTGCAAGAGGCATACCTTTTGCATACAAACTCCGATTGAGGTGATCTTTGCAACAATGGAAATCTCTTGACGTTGAGAATGATATTAAAATATTATATATGATCAAATATCAAAATTTCCATATATTTTAGAATAAATAAATATAATCAATATGGTTATAAAAATGGGAAGAAATAAATATAAAAGTAGTAAACAAGAATAATTACCCTTCACCGGTAAACATAGAATTGAATATAAATAATAAATGACTAAATATTAAGTTACCATTAAGGCTAAACAAGGGCTCAAACTAGAATATGTTGCGTTAAAGTATAATGAAGAAATAAAAAGGATAATAATTATTAAAATAATGAAATAGATATGGTGTCAAACCAATATTGGTTCTTATGAAAAGAATGAAAAATAACGAGATATTGAAATTAACTTACAAAATCACTATTTTTTTAAATTTAGAATAAAAATATTTATTATCATAAAAAGTTTATAGCCAAGCTAATAACAAATACAAAGGATCCAATGCTTCAAAAAACCAAAATAGGCAATTATGTGTTGCTATAAGTAAAATTTTAAAAGAGGCTGTCTAGTATACATTCAAAGTTTCTTGAATCTAATAACCTTGAAAAACATAAAAGATAATAAAACACATGATTATTATTTGATTCCTCTTGATGAACGTTAGAAGGTGAAGATTTCTATTATTCTACATGCAATGGCTCCTTACATTAATAAACTATTTCATCCTCTTTAAGATTTTCCTAAGCAAATTTTCGAAAGCCATATTGGTGGAGGTTTTGGAACAAACATTATTTGCAAAGATTTAGAACCAAAATCATTAGCATATTACAATAAGTTTATAGAATGATTATCCTATGCTTTTGATGGAACAATAGATTTATGATGTTAACACATCGAGATATGCAATGGTGCTTGATTTCATTCACTTTTAAATTTGTTGAAAGCAAAGAGATCTTGCTGAAATATATACTTTCTTCATGCCCTCATAATATTCTTGTTGTGAATACAAACCCATATGCGAATAGAAACGATCTCTCTAGTCCTATGAGAGGATCTAACAACAAACCAGACAAACTAGTGCAAAAATCTCTTAGTTTATGTTGAAAAATGCAAAGTGAGAGAGAGAAACCTACCTCACTTTGATGCTAAGCACTCAACTTTTGATGATGATCTTGATCCCTTAGCTTCCAGGCTCACTCCTCGCTATTCCTTGCGTCCGAATACCTGCAAGAGAGATCAAAAGACAACAAGAGATACAAGAGCATACATAATATAATTCAAACATAAACTACATGACAAATCAAGGAGCATCATGCTAAATGAATAAAGATTTATACACTTATGGAAAGTAAACACCAGATGTATTTATTAATGAATCAAAAAGGGAAGCATACAACCATTGCCTTGATGTTGGAGACCTCCTTTGTAGTGGATTTCCAAGTCCAAGCCAAGAACATTCAAGCACTCCTTCTCCTTAGTTAGATGGCAAACATTTGGGCATAGTTTCAGCAAAGGAATGCAGGCAAGCAATGACCAACCCCTTGAGGAAAGTGAAGAACAAATTTATAGTGAGGGAGAGGGGGTTAGAGATCCACCAAAGGGGGAAGAAGGTCCTTATCCCAAAGGTAAGATCCCTAAAGTTAGGATCAAGGGCTCTAAATGGGAGTACTCAACCATATCTTCATCCAACAACCACCAGCTCGTCGTTCTCAAGGCTTCTAGTAAGAGAAGCTTCTGCTACATTTTTGGAGAAACTGCCTGAAGAGGACCAACGCGGATTTTCCTATCAAAAGTCGAGTTGCCAATGCTAGTCACTAGTTAGACAAAAGGTTACCAACACAGATTTTCCTACTAAAAGTAGCGTTGGTCTTGTAAATTAGGTTTTTTCACAAGTTTTTCCAGAATTGCTTCAAGACATTAGTTCTCCATCTCTTCAGGTATGTATTGAGCATATATTTCATGGTGAATGAGTTTACACAACTTTTGTCGCTTTACGAGATTTTTGACGACAGTGGCACAAAGGACGACATTTCAGGTATAGAGTTGGGATTGTCACGAAATACTGTGTAACAGATGCCCCCTAAAGCACGAAAGCAAAACAGGAAGTGATGGTTGAAGTGTTTTATCAGTTAAGGCAAGGAGCTTAGAAGACCACCGACAGGAGACCTGTAAATAAAAAATGATACAATATATGACATCTCTAATATATACATATGCCTGATAATAGATCTGAATAGGCATCAAAATATAATACATGAATCCCCGGTATGGATGCAGCCATCTGTCTGAAAAGGATCATGTCTATGGATCCACGACATGGAGGCAACCATCCATATGAAAAGGATCGTGTATACAATCATGAATACTCAATAACTCCTCACAACCTGGATTTTAACAGATGATATCTAGGGTCTTCATCTCTATCCCGATTGAAGTACGAATCTAACCATGTGAATTGATGTGTTGATGTCGAACATGGTAGAAACCACCTAATTACTAGTCAATGATTTAAACTATTAACAGGCGCGAGAGAAACCACCAATAATGACGTGGCCCTCAAGGTACACTAGTACAATCTACAAGTGTAAATATGTGAGCTGAAGTCGAACACTTGTCGAATCATTCGATCGAAGGCCAATGATGTAAGCCTGTCATCGAACATGAAGAACTTTCCATTGAGGCATGCAATATCCAAGGTACTGAAAGGGCGTTTCTAAATCAACTTCCTGCAAATGAGCTGAAGTCGACAGGAAGTGATTCGTTGAAGGAGGGCCATAATGTTTCCCACATCATCGACACGAAACATAGGATATCTCAAAATGGTAGGAGTGATTCAGTATTGTTGCATAGAAGGTCACATAGGTATAAGAGGTTTGACTTTTGCAGATAGGAATTTTCTTGAACATATTGGTGACACGACTCCAGAGTTCAACAACACTTGACTCAAAATGGAATCGGAGGTCATGATGACAACAAGGGTGATTGAATCAAAGGTAAATGGATTTCCCAAACCCAGGAAGGCAAGTGACTAAGTGAGGATATCCCAAACCCGACACGAAATGCAGATGAGTGTCATGTTCAAGAGCGACATGCTACCTTTACACAAAATACAAGACATGTTTACTTCCATTTTCCCCACTATCGCTAGCGAGTACCTCTTTATTTTTAATCACAAGCTTGAAGAGGATACCATATGCTTGTCATATAAGTTCATCCTTTGGATGAATCATCCTAGTAAGGTTAACGAGCCCTAGGAAGGAGTAACTTGGTCTCATCATGGTAACAAGTCCCGCGTTGTTTAAGCTTTACGAGTTCGATGGAGGGGTAACTCAGTGTATTTTTAATGTTTAGAGAGTTTGAAAAAGAGGGGAAAAAGAAAACTCTTGAGGTCCCTTTTCGTAAATAGTCTCTTGAATCCGAAAAGGTAGAAAACAATATCCAAGAGAACCTCTTAGCCACATGTGACCAAGGTATACTTTTTTCGTACATTAGTATATCTCAGTCTGGAAAAGGGTTAAACTTATACTGAGTTGACGTCTTTTCATTTACTTTTACGAGTTCGAAAAGACAAGTGCTCGACAATATTTTCATATTTTTGGAGTCTGAAAAGAGCTGAAAGATGACTCCACCTAGAAGAATGAGTGGTATAAAAGGATAGCAACTGGTTTCGGTGATGATGGAACTACTCAAAACATGTAAAGGTCAAGAGGTTGGCTAATAAGACCACTCATTATAGATGTTCCTCAGGCAAAGGTAAAACAACCAAGTGAAAGCGTATGATTGGCCAAAGAGATGGTGATGATGGAATGAAAAAACATAGGCTCATCTAGCAAAAACATGCTGATAAAAACAACAATCACGAGAGGTAATAGTAGGAATGGTTTCATTTTTACTGAAACATGGGAAAATATGCTTGAGAATACTTGAAAATGGTTTCTTTTTTTCACAAGCTTGAAACATGAGAAAAAAAACTATGCTTGGATTTGGTTTCATTTTTACACAAGCTTGAAACATGGGAAACTATGCTTGAAAATACTTGAAAATGGTTTCATTTTTTCATAAGATTGAAACATGAGAAAAAAACTATGCTTGGATTTGGTTTCATTTTTACACAAGCTTGAAACATGGGAAACTATGCTTGAAAATACTTGAAAATGGTTTCATTTTTTCATAAGATTGAAACATGAGAAAAAAACTATGCTTGGATTTGGTTTCATTTTTACACAAGCTTGAAACAAAGAAAAACTATGCTTGGATTTGGTTTCATTTTTACTCAAGCTTGAAACGGAAACAAACTATGCTTGGATTTGGTTTCATTTTTACACAAGCTTGGAACAAAGAAAAACTATGCTTGGATTTGGTTTCATTTTTACACAAGCTTGAAAGGGAAACAAACTATGCTTGGGTTTGGTTTCATTTTTACACAATCTTGAAACAAAGATAAACTATGCTTGAGATGAGTTTGCATGCCCCCAACGTAATGACTCAATTTGAGGTACATGCGCCCCAAGCTTCATTTCATTCAGCTAAACAAACTATTGGTTACTAACAGGTGGATGGAATGAAGGTTTAGTTATGAGTCTGAAAAGACTTGATTGGGAATTTATGTGATCTAATCAAAGGCTCGAATAGGAAGGGGATTTGTTTCATTTTTTAACGAGCTTGACACCAGAAAAGAACCATGCTCATTACACCTTGTTTCATTTTTTTACGAGCTTGACACAAGTAAGGAATTTTTCTCATGACACCTTGTTTCATTTTTTAACGAGCTTGACATAAGAAAAGAACCATGCTCATGGGGACCAATTTCATTTTTTAACGAGGTTGACATAGGGAAAGAACTATCCTCATCGGAACCTATTTCATTTTTTAACGAGCTTGACATAGTAAACTAACTATCCTCATGGGAACCTATTTCATTTTTTAACGAGGTTGACATAGTAAAAGAACTATCGTCATGGGAAACTTTTTCATTTTTTAACGAGGTTGACATAGTAAAAGAACTATCCTCATGGAGACCTATTTCATTTTTTAACGAGGTTGACATAGTAAAATAACTATCCTCATAGGGACCTATTTCATTTTTTAACGAGGTTGACATAGTAAAAGAATTATCCTCACGACCTTGATTATGGACTATAAGGGACCATGGCTTCCAAGAGGTTCTCACCAGATGGGAGGAAAATGCTCTGGAACGGATACATGTCAAGGGATATAATGGAAAGATCAAGCTCCAATGCCATTAGTATGTGATGCACTATATCATTGACTATATCATTAGTTGACGCGGGCATGGAAAAAGTGGCCACGTAATTAACCTGTGAAGGGGATGATACCACTTGCATGGATGGACCATTTAGGGAAGATGGTTGATTGAGAGTCAAATTAAGACCAATGAACGTAAGTTGATCAATGGCCACAATTATTCCTTCGTGCGAGAAACATATCACATGAAAGAGAGAAGAGACAAGTAAATTAAAATCTAAAGGGCCTTGGATAACCATCACATCGAGATAAACAATTTTTCCTCCCAAAGTAATAAGAAACTTAGGAAGGATCCCTAATGGTTCACTGGTTCCTCTGTTAAAAGCTAGCATATTATGGGTAAGAGGCACAAGCTACAGATAATATAAAGCTTTCCAAGTAGTTAAAGATAGAACACTAACATATGCACCTTCATCTATGATTGTGCCAAGTACGGGTATATGATAAGCTTGTACAATGGTTTGAAAATGCACATGAGAAGGAAGATGATATCCTACGAGTCGATGCCAATCAAAGAAAGTGACTAAAATATTTGGAGGGGGTGCCATCAGAATGGAAGAAACTTCAGGTACAGAGTTGGGAATGTGACAAAATATTGTGTAACAATTCTCTTAACTTCCATTATGTCTCTATTTTCCATGATTGGAATCCCTTTAAACTTATTCAGACAAGGAGTGAACAAACAAGAAAAATTCTCATGGCCCAATTAAACAAGGAAGAAGCCTCCAAAAACCTTGTACTATTTTTCCAGCTTATAAATAAAATTACTACCAATGGCTTAGTTTCCTTTATTGTGATACCCATCAATATTAAAACTAGGATTGAATAGACAAAATGAGGAATTCAAACATAAAAAGTGATAATGCTTGAAACTCTAAGAAATTTTCATGTTGGATGAGAATAAATAATTATCACCACAAATTAGATTTCCAAACAGTGTAAACCTCATGCACCATAATCCCCAACTCCCAAGTTTGCAACAATCTAGCATCCCAACATGTACCCCAAGTTCTAGACTAGGTGCATCATATGAGCCAAGGCAATAGACCTAGAAGAATTTGGATACAGAAGACGATCTAAATGAAATGAAGGATGCAAGTTGAAGTTCGGGGAGAACCTAATATAATAACAATATTGACCGACATCACAATCCAATACTTCCACCAATATTGCATTCCTATGAATGATTTGACTATTCAAATAATGCAAGCAACACTGACAAATAGTTCAAGAATAGAGGTTACAGGTGACAATAAGTCATTCCCTAATTAATTTAGACTAATAGAGCACCCAAATTGAAAGCTTGGATTCACCATAATCCCACAATGGTGATAAGTTTTCAATCAAAATCCTTTAACATCTTGAGAAAAGATTAATTTTTGCAGGTTGAGGGTACTTGGAGATGTTCTCCAAACTCCAATTATAATATGATGGAATGATGCACTAATTATTGATGCATGTGATAGTTAATGCTAGTTGATTGAAACATCAATTGAAATTAAACCATTAAGGGATAAAATTATTATGGAATCCCCCATTTTTCATATGCAACACAATGCTTAGTTATGTGGCCTTGTGTTGGGTCAATTTATTGAGTAAATTAACACAAGTATTTAATTATCAATTTGGGGTTTTAGAACTTAGAAGCATGTCCAAAGTCTATGGGTTCCAGTGGTAGTCAATGTTAGAACATGAATTATGGAACTGAAGGAAATACATATTAAAAATATAATTAGAAATAAAATCTAACTAAACAATTTCTAATTCAATATGTAATAAGCAGTAGAAGTGACTCCTAACTTGGGAAACCAGATTGACCTTCTCCACAATACTAGTTCATGAACATAAATTAAAATCACTAATGATCAACAACTTATGATGCATAAAGGAATAAAGGAAGAGGCTCCTAAATAAGGAGATCCATGTCGTCCTTCTTTATAAGTTTATTCATCATTAACACCATTTATGAAAACTGGAAATGTAGAAAATAACTTAAGGAAGATGAATTCTAGCTACTACTCTAGATTAGATAGAAGGAGAGCTTAACTTAAGCACTAATTTGACCCTTCATATACATATTAGAATTTAAACTAAGATTCATCAGCAAACATAACAAAACATCATACATCTAAATAACTGAAATAAACATAAAGCAAACTAGTTTATGAAATTGCAGCTAAATTAACCAGAAAGTGCACTTAGCTCGGTATGGGGGCCCTCCACCCTTGCCTTGCAATCTCAGCTACAAAAACTTCAGTAAATCAACCAAGCATGAACAACAAATTGAAATGAAATAGGTTCTTCAATTAACTTTCAGTATTCAAAGAGTCTCAAAATCATATTACATAAATTCTACATCCTTAATCCTTCAATAATCTTGGCTTAAATAGAGAAATAATAAACAAACTTGAATAAAAAGTATATAACAACTTTATCTATCCTATTCCCATCTATCCTGGTCGAATCCACCCATTTTACACAAAATTTGGAAAAATCCCAAAAATCTCTAATTTTGGCCTATTTCCTAGGAATTTCCTTAATGACTGGTCATGTTTGACCAACTTTGACAGGGCTTGTTTAAGCTCAGTTTGACCGAATCAATAGGAATTTGTTCAATCTTAGTTCCCAATATTTCTAGAAATGTGCTCAACTGGTGCCCAGGTTTCTTGCAAGTATGACTTCAATGGAGCCATTACGAGAATTTCTGATCCTGTCCAAAAATGCACTTAAAATCCAATTTTTGTAAAAACATCTAAAAATTGCAAAACTTAATTTATATACCTAGATATGCATAAATTGGTCAAAATAGGGTGTATATGGATGGTAAATGGATGGATAACATGGAAATTAGGTGTATTTTAATAAGAAAAATTTGATAAAAAACGAGGGCCAACACCTTGTTAGCCCATTGATCTATTACAAAGTTTGGGCTTTTTTCACATGGAAGAATGATTTTTTAATGAAGAAACTTACCTCTTTTTCAATTCTAGCCATTGTGATTGCTATTTTACTATCCATCAGATTTATTTTTACTAGCATAGATTTGAATATCACCGTAGAATACTCGATGACCTTCACAACACTAACCTTTTCTTATGTGGCCGAGAGGATTCCATACAATAAAGCATATTCCTCAAGTTCATTATTTGTGGTTTGGCCAAGACCTCATGCTTAAGTAGCTATTTCATTTCTTCAGGGATCATCAAGAACACCTACCTCCCCACCCCCACCACACTTGTTGCTCTTAATTTAGGAGTTCACTTAGAAAGGATACACAATAGTAATGTTGTAAATATAATATAAGTTACTAAAATTCCCCATGAAAATTCAATGAAAATATTGGTGGGATTTCTTTTCCTTTTGGAAATATCTACAAAATAAAGTTTTATTGCCTTAAATAGTTTAAAGGAATGTTGATGAAAATAATATCATCAAATTTGATTGGACTTATGTTTGGAGGCGATAGTAATTTTATAGAGTTGTATGTTCGTACATTTTATAGCAACATTCCTAAATGAATACATTTTTTTGTAAGTTAAATTTTCTATTAGTTTGTCACAAAATTACAAAATTCTTGAGTTATTATCTGTCTTTGGCCTATATATAGAAAAACCAAACCAAAGAAAAAATAAATGTCTATTAAGCAACATTAAACAACGAGTTTAAGGTAGTAACATCAAATTGAGAAGGATAAGAGCTATCCCAATAGTGGGAAGCCTAACTAAGAGTATGAAAACCAATCTAGAGTATGTTGGCATTCTAAAAAAAATAAGATAGTTGTCTCGGATGTGAGAAAAAACTAGTCAAATGACTAGTTATAGAATATCCAAAGTTCTAAACATTATAGAGATATTAACAAAATGAAACATATGAGTCACGAAGACAATGAAGTACCTAGGTTAATGGGATTGTTTGCATCCTTGAAATGAGGCACCACTATTGGGCCTACAGGCAATCCCATTTTGAGGAGAGCAATTCGTCTCTTGAAACCCATCAATAATAACTTCAATTCATCTAGCTTATGCAAAATATTGTCCTTGGCTTCTTATATATCAACCAACACTTTTCTTAGGAGTAGCTTGACATGCTAATACAAGTCCACAATATACAAATAATGATTCTATTTACCCCTAGTATTCCCCATGTTAGGGAACCGAGATGTAATATCCTCTAAAACCTCGGAATCCAAAATACCTTATCATTCATGTTGAACCTTGTCCTAAGTTGAATGATTTTTTAACTGAATCTAAGGGTGCACATGGACTTGATAATGACATGTAGAAGCCTCAGCGCGGAACCAAGCTCTCAAACCCATCACATTACCACATCCTCCGCCACCTCAACAACTTCGAGCTCTTTGGTGGGCCATGTTGGCCAAGGGAAGAAAGAAGTGTGCTAGACAAAGATGCATGTAGCCCAAGGAAAAATGAAGTGAAAACCAAAGAAGAGGTTGATTCCCTCTAGGAGAATGAAGGTCAAGTTAGATATCACCTTGGTGTGCCCTTTACCAACTTTCAACTCAAATGATGGTGAGAGGAAATCCAAGGAGAGTCGACCAGACAAAGACTAGAGTAGGGAGGAGTTGCAGCCTAAAGTCATGGTGGGCAGTGGAAATAGCTAGGATATGGTTTTCAAAATGAAATGGGAAAGCATAACAAGTATCCTAGAGATGGATATCGCCTCGAAAAATCTGGAGGCCTCAACGACATGAATGTAATCAACGTAGGGCAACATGAAAGTTGTTGGGCAGGTCATCTAAGACCTGATTTAATACTATGCCAGGATAGGTGGCACATTGGAGGGGGTTGTGCCTAGAGCCAAGGCTCGTGATCCAATGCCCATGTCAAATTTGTCATTAGTCAACCCATCAAGGATTCTAAACGAATACATTGATAAAAAAAAGTCCATTATATTTCTTTTGTTTTCTTCTATTTTTTCTTCAAAGTTCTTGGGATTTCAAATATTGAGTGGTGTACCTTATAATAGGAAAACCTATAACATAGTTCCAAGTCCACTCCATATTACTATTTTAGACATTAAAATTATTTGAGAAATCCATAATTTTGATAAAAATTTAGAATATTTTTTTTTGATATAAACTTATTTTATATGCATTTCATATGAAAGATTTGAACCAACATTTAATCCTTTCATTCAAATTTATAAGCACAAATTACTTAAATTAGAAGTAATTCTTTATTCAACCAAATAATTATGGACAAAATTCAAACCACATTTTACATCTTTCTCATATATTTTATTTTATTATACGTTATAGCAATATAATTATTCAACCCTAAGGGTTACCTCAGTTGGTCGAGTCCTCATAGTTAAAGCACCTTTGTTATTGATAGGTCACTCGTTCAATTCTCTTGACACTTTCAGGATCAAGCTCTATGGTTGATCTAGTTGGAAGCGATCCCTTCAAGTGGATCTGCTTGGTACAAATATTCCATGGACGTGGTGTTCACCGCTATGGGGCTCATGAACCACATAGAAAAAAATATTAATATAATTATTCTTTCTTGGTATAGTTTCAATGATTATGAAAAAAAAAGTGTGAACCATCTTAATGAAGCATTAGTAAGGCATTCATGATCAATGTAAGTATAAAAAGTAAATTGTCATAAAAAGGACTTCATAAGGCTATCAAACCTTGAGACAAATACAAGTAGAGCTTGAGATCAAATCCAAATTTTATAAATATAGAAATCCACTATTAATTAATTGTATTTATATGCATGCATGTCATTAATGATTAGCTTAAGGGTTGGGTTATGTCACGCCCCTAGAGAACTCCTAGAGTCAAGGTGGGTTGAGGACCTTTGGGCGTGTGGCACCAATAAGGCTCCTCGATGTGCCTTCACTCGAGGATCACTTTGGGGGCACGACAGGTGGTACTTAAGAAAAGCCCATCACCTTCCCCTAAAGGTGGTATTAGAGCTACCACACACACTGAAGATTCTAAGACAAAGAAGATGGAAGAAAATGAGAGTAGTGTTTCTTTTGAACAAAATTTGGAGGAAATAATATGTTCCATGGAGAAGTGCATAACTTCAGTTGGATTATGCAAAGGTTGATTGAAGAGTCTGAAGACATGCAGGATCAAATGAAGACCATGAGGAAGATGTTTACTCAAGGAATACATGAGCTCGACAGGATATCTATTTTTGTAGAGAAGAATCATGCTTAAGGTCAAATATTGGATCAATTAGAGACACAGGTTGGTG
This sequence comes from Pinus tabuliformis, assembly GCA_031772625.1. Lineage (NCBI taxonomy): Eukaryota > Viridiplantae > Streptophyta > Pinopsida > Pinales > Pinaceae > Pinus > Pinus tabuliformis. Next base: position 562,753,649 of record CM062814.1, on the reverse strand, counting down.
GTCTTGAGTCAGTGGTCTGTGAGCAGAAAAAGATGATTGTGGTATTGAAGAAAGTAGTTGGACAGGGTTCATTTGGTAATTTAGTGAAGTTGAAGGAACCATAATTGTATGACAGTGTCAGGTGTGCTAAAGTGATTACCAATTTATGTTGGGATGTAGAGAATTATCTTGGATAGTTCGGGGCATGCCTAGAGGAGGACATGATCAAGGTTATTGGTACATACTTGATAGGGTATGTGAAGTTGTGGTGGAGGACTAGGGAAGAGGAGATTGTCATTGGTCACATTCAAGATGACATCACTACACGGGCATAAATGAAGGAAGCTTTGTATACGCAGTTTCGACCAAGGGATCATACTTGGAATGTGAGGACTAAGCGAAGGAATTTGAGGCAATATAGTAGTATATAAGCTTACAATCATGAGTATTTGGGTCTCATGTTGGAGATCAAGGATATTTTTGATAGATATGGGTTATTTAATTTCATGATGGGAATGTATCCTTGGGCATAACTAGAGGTGAGAAGGCAAAATGTTCAAACACTTGTAGAGGCTATCACCACAACATATAAACATTTGGATTTCCATGTGAGTGGGAATATAGAAGGGAAATATCAAGGTGGTGATAAAGGCAAGAAGAAGGCAGATAAAGGGAAATGGAAGTCTTTGAAAGAATATGGAACAAAGCATAGTAGTTTGGGAAGGAGAAGAAGTCTCTTTCATGTTAGACATGTGGAGAAGATCATATGGAAAAGAATTTTCCATTGAAGTAGAAGTTAACTATGATGCAACAGGAAGAGAAGCCATCTATAGGAGTGATGCAGGTTTTGAGTGCAACTTCTTCAAAAGAGGCTGCTCCAAAGCATCATTAGAGTATAAATGTTGATGGGAGTCAATAGGTTGCTTTGATATATAACAGTGCTACTCATAACTTGATAAGGGAGGATGTATCAAGGAGATTGAGATTGCAAATTATTCGAGTTAATGTCCTTCAAAGCACTAAACTTTGAGGATATGAGAGTTCTCGAGATGATCAGAGACGTTCTAGTGACAATTGGATGTTGGAATAGGAAGCTTGAATTCACCATCATTCAGTTGGATGACTATGAGTTTCTATTGAGACACGACTTTTTTATTAGAGATAGAGTTTTTCTTGTGGGGCACTTGGAGTCATTGTTCATTCTTTTGGGAGCAGAGCCTGTGATTGTTTTAACCATGCAAACCATTTCAAATGGAGGTGCTAGGATGACAATTATATGTGTGGAGGAAAGAAAACTTGATGATTCGATTCTTAGGAGGTTGGGTTGTGTGGATTATATTCTTCTAAAATAGACAAGGATGATGACTAGCTTGACAGGGAGGGTTCTAAGTCTTGCCGAGGTACCTCATATGGTTGATGCCAAGACATCAACATCTGAGTATGATGACGTTGTTGACATTTATAATGAGGAGAGTGAATTGATTGATGATCACCATGATGATGGAGCCAAAAGGATTTCATATATACTTTGATATGAGGTTCAAGATGATGAGCCTTGGTATATATGAACAAGTAGACATCTTGAGGAGTCTAAAGAGACGATAAAATCAGATGGTTCGCCTATGGATGCAAAGTTAGAGAGATTGATTAAGGAGAGAGAGGGTAGGGTAGGTTCTTATCCCAATTTAATGATATACATTATAGATAGATATGGAGGGGTAATTATAGGAGTAGGAGGACCATTTCCATGATAAAATAAAGCATATTCGAGAAAGAAGGGTACATATTTAGGAGGTAACATTAGAGTGTGGAGAGGTAGTCCCTGAGGCTATCCCAATTCATCTTCTATGTGAGCTCTTGGAGAGGGCTCGTCATCAGTTGCTCAAGGTGGTAAGTCCACAGAGAAATATGGAGTGCCTAGTAGAGGTACTTCCTAATGAGCAGATTTGAGATAATGAGTAAGTGTGGAGATGTTCGAGATGACATTGGAATGTGACATGTTTGTATTTGTTTGAGTGACATGAGTTCTTGTGGAGTTGGTGCTATGATAATATTAGCTACAAGATTAGTTGATGACATGGGGGGGGGGGGGTCCAACACATGACATTATTACAGGAGCATTCGTAGATACACACGATTAATGTAGTGTCAGGAGATAAGTAGTCTTCACATGATTTGTGCAGATGGGAGGTTGTTCGATGATATGAGATTTTAGTTTGATGACGAGTCTTCTTAAAGATGTAACATCTTTAGTGATGGATGGATTTCCAAAGGGGTTTACTGTTGAGGATGACAACATCTTTAGAGTGGGGGAGGATGCCATTCCTCCACGCTTGAGCACCAACAAGTGCCACAATTTGGATGAGTCAAATCATTAGATGAGATGAGCATCACATTATTTGTGACGATTATGTGACATTTTGGGTTGTTTTCCCCAAAACGAGCCAATTTCCTAAGTGGACCAAGAGTGCCCAAGTAGAATGAGGGCGCTCGAGTCAACACAAGGTTGCTTAAGGTGGAATGAGGGCACCTAATTCGACCCAAAGTGCACCTTAGTTGGAGTGGAATGAAGGCGTTTGAGATAGAATGATCACGCCCAAACAAACATGCCTGAGATGGAATGAGTCAGATCGAACCGGAATGAGCACACTTGAATGACTGTGCATGAGATGAAACGAGTGGGACCTACCGAATTTAGGGTTTCATGACCAAGTTTGTGACAATATGATAGTCGTCTTGTGGAACGAAGCGTCAACCTGTTCGCCAAACACACCCATTCACTCACCATGGCTAAGTATAAAACAACAAGTGGAACAAATAGAATAGAGGAGGAACATCAAACAAATGGGGAACTAATGGAGACATGGATAAGCATTTCTGGAATGAAACTAAAGGTATGAAACAAAGGAAGGAAAGACACATGAGGCTCACTCTACCTTCATAGTAGAGGAGAGTCAAATTAAGGAGAACCGATCATGCACACTTCCTAATGTAATGAACCAAAGGTCGAGTTTTGGGTTTATAGTAGGCTGAGAGGAGTCAAGGTTGAGTTGAGCAACCGACATGCTTACACCGATGGGCCTTGTGCCCGAGTCGTGAAAGGAAAGGTTGGAATGGGTTAGGGTGGACTTTGTTTTAGGAAAGATGTTTGTTTATTCTTGTTGGAATTTTGGGAGAAGGTCGAGGGCCTAAACTATTGTAATTTGAGGACAGTTCTAATTTAATTTTGAGGAAGGATTGAGGGTCCCATTTTTTATATGAGGTGTATATTTTGAGGAAATCAATATTGTATGAATGTGACATTATACTGTAGCATAATGACAATGTGATATTACAAAATCTTGTGTATGGATGTGGACATTAATTTAAGTTTGAGCATTATACTTGTGTTAAGATTACATGTTGGAATCCACACACATAATATATCCAACACATGAATAAGAAGTATAAGTGCTAGAGGCATAGTTTGAGAGCCAAGTACTCATAAGTTGGTCACAACCATTGTGAGGAACCTCGTCGTTGTTGCACACCCAAATGTCCTTGACATGCCTTGACTAGACGAGCACTCTGGGAGCATGACAAGTCATAAGTGTAAGGGTTCCCAAAATAACATATATATCGATGAATCATGAAACAATACAATTTTATAAAGTGATTAATTATATAACGAACACTTTCACATATGTTTTAAATAAAATAAGTTGTTTTCTTCCTATTTTTAAATATGTTTACATATGATGATTATGTTGATAGATGATGATAATTAATGTCCATTTAGACTATAACTGGTTTCTTGGACCTTATACAAGGTAAGAGATTACTTAAATTTCTTTACAATTTTTTTTTGTGCTAAAAAAACATTATGAGAGGTATTTTGAGTTTATCAAAGTTTTGATGACTTAGGAGGTTTGTAAGGTCAATATTGTAACACATATTTTGAAACTGAGTTATAATTTGGATGCATAGAAGGCACTCTAGGAGAAAGTGCTTCTCATCTTCAACCCTTTAAATGTCATAAAGATGACAAATTCTTGCATCCCACAGTGTTTTTGGAATTGTCCAATACCCAGTTTTTCTATGTAGCTAGTGGGAGTTGGTTCGTCTTTTAACAATGTTGATTTTTTCTTTATGTTAGTCAAAACTAAGAGATACTTTTGATCTTCTAGGTTAGGGTTGATCATGCCCTTGTACTATCTTATATTCCTTTTTTCTCTAACTCTTTATCGCCCCACAAATGCTCTTTAAATTTAGATGCAATAATATTTTTAATATTATTGGCATCATGTAGGATGACATATTTTTGAATTTGCTAAAGATTTAGCCAATACTTGGCATCTTGATGTCATCCTTGCTAAAGCCTATGGTGGTTATGGGTGGGGTTGGAAGAAAATTTGGGGAGACTTTTGTCACCCATTTAATTTAACTTGTTATTTTACACTAAATAACTAACCATGGTCATGCACTAAATGGGGGAGATCCTCACTTCTATTAGGACCCAATCCACCACTTCAAATTCCATTTCACTACGATGTTGATGTCATTTTCATTTCATCCTATTTTTTCTATAACTGAGTTGTTCTTCAATAGTTTGAGAGCCTCTTGTTGGTTCTTTGTGTGGTCCTCGACTGACTGAACCTTTATAGCCCCTTTCAAGGGTGCTATGATGGATGGAGGATGTTATTCGTAAAGTGCCATAAATGGGGAAATTTTGGTGAAGTATGGAAGGATGCGTTATACCACCATTCTACCAAGGGAAACTACTTAACACAATGTGTCTATTTACAAAACAACGAATATGTCCTTCTAATATTTATTCACAATATCAGTTCGCCTACCTGATTGAGGATGGTAAGATGAACCATGGGCCAATTGAGTACCTAAACAAGAAGAAAATTTAATGCAAATATTTCCAATGAAAATTGGATCCCCACCACTTATACTTCAAGATTCCATGCAAATTTTGGATTGTTTCCATGAGTGCTTCTACCACTATACCTTCTTTTAAATGATGAAAGAGAGAGAAAAAATGGGCATACTTTGTCAATTGATCTACCATTACCATAATGACATTATTTCCTTCAGATTTAGGTAATTTGTAATAAAATCCATTGAAATTCTTCCCAACATTTTCTTGGTATGGATAATGGTTGTGGTAGCCTCAAGGTCTTGATTGAATCTCCCTTATTTTGTTGACAATATTCACATTCAGCCACAAAATTTGGAATATATGCTTTAATACTTTCCTAGAAAAATTTGTTCCTGAATCTATGGTATGTTTTCAAGAACCTTAAATGTCCTCCTACAAGAGAAGTGTGTAATTCCAAAAGGACCTTCCATTTGAGTTGAGAATTCTTGCATAAGTATAGATTATCTTAATACCAAAACAAACTATTCTTCCACAATTTTTTTTTTCTACTATGGGGTCCTCATGTATTTGTTGAATTATCTTGCATTGTTGAAAAGTGTGAACAAGAAATGCTTGTTGAGAATGCAACAAGATGATGGAGCTTAGTGAAAAGAGTTGCCTTCACTAGGTGGGCTTGCAGGCAAATTATGGTGCAAGTTCTATTTTTGATCATAGTGTGGATGATCACAGTGTGGATGATCATAGTGTGGGTGATCACAGTATGGGTGATCACAGTGTGGGTGACCACAGTGTGAGTGATCACAGTGTGAGTGTCAAAGTCTATTTTTAGACTGGCTGTCAAAAATAGAAAAGTCAAATATTATTGTCTCATAATAATATTTGGACTATAAACTTGATCTTATTCTCTTGGAGCACTTCAGGATGAGCTACGGATGTGGTACATGCAGATCCCAGAGGGAAATACGTGGTTACCTATGGGATGACTAATATTTGCATGCAGGACTTCAGTTAGAACTCAAGTGAGTTGAGTTTAGTGGACTGGAGGTGCAGTTGATGGAGTTGTGTTCAGTTTAACCTTGTTAAATTGGTTGTATTTAGTCTAACTGATCAATAGACTAGAGATGAGTTGGGTGAATTAGTTATTAATTAATTCACAATTTATTAACTCATAATGCAACTATAGAATACATCAGTTAACTCAGTTGCATGTCAATGCATGTTCAGTTCAGCAGGGACAGGTGTTAGAGGATCAGATTGCTATCAGTTGTGACTATAGCTGTGCATGATGATTTGCACAATCAGAGGGATTGAGTATTCCAATGAATTGGCCAATATCAAGAATTGTAGCTTGTGCTCACGTCCAACAGAGTGTGAGTGATTATTTGCAGGTCAAATACGAGTTTGGTAAGCCATTCTCATCAGTTCTTGAGCAGGTATTGAGCTGGAGAGGCAGGCAAGCAGTGGAATAGATTTGGAGATCAGATCTGAGCTGTATTGTGTGTGACAGGTGGAGTTGGTACTGGATTGCTTGTGATAAGCATTGTACTTTGTAATGTTACATGATTCAATCAATATAATATACAGATAGTGTGGGGTTTTTAGCGAGATGCTTTCCCCGTGATACATACTATGTTAATGAGTTTGATTGATGCTTCTATGTGTGCCTGTGAATGTTTCTGCTTCTGTAAATTGATGATCAACGTAGAGGAGATTATGTATTATACATGTTCCTCTTATAATTGTATGATCAGGATAATCTCTGTGAATATGTGTTAAATTATTCAAAATTTCTACATGCATACCTTCTCATCTTGCTTCCATTCAACCTTTTTTCTTCCAATCATTCAAATAACGGAATGGAAATAGTGCATAGAAAACCCTTATGCCTTCCTCTTTCCTTGAGAGTGCATATGCCATAATATTTTATTTTCTCTTTTGTAGATGATTTCAAAGTCACAACCTAGAATCTTTGTATCCCATTTTTGTTTCTCATTTGAAGACAATCATTGTTCCAAGTTCAAAATATCAAGATCTATTTTTCTTTGAAATTTCTTCCAATTAGGTATGGAAACCACTTCTTTACTACATGTAGTATGGCCAACATCTCTTTTTCACAAATGTAGCATCTTCTCACCACATTTATTCCCTCTATTGTAATTCTTTTCACAATTGAAACATAGTCCATTTTCCCTTCTTTCATCCATTTGTTGAGGTGTCAACCTTGTTGGTTTAATGTGGTTAGGAGAGAGAGCATGATGTTTTCTATAGTTGTTAGTGACTACTCTTCTAGTAACTATATTTTTATTTTCAACTTTCCTTGCTAGACTGAAAGCATATTCTAGGGACTTAGGTTCAAAGAGACACACCTAATGTTGGGTTATTTCATTTAAAGATCCCATAAAGAGGTTTAACAAATTATCCTCTAAAATGTTTTTTACACTATGAGTCAAGTTTTGGAATTGTTGAATGTGATATGTAATTGATTCATTTTTCCAAAGATTTACCAATTGACCAAAGAATGTATTTGTCTTAATATTATGATAATGGGCTATCAATTCCTACGTAAAAACAAACCAATATACAATAGAATCATTTTTCCTTTCACAAAGCCATTGATACCATACAAATATATCTTGTTCTAAGTATTGGGATGCCATATTTACCTTTTGAAAGGTTGTTGCTTGTTGTAGATCAAAGTATTGTTCCATGTGGAATATCTATGTTATGGGATCAATAATATCAAACATCTTCATATCGATCTTCAGAATGAAGTAGTTCCTTGGAGATGACTTAAATCTCTAATGGTGTAGACGTTGGATTGAAAAATCATGGTTATGGTTTTGTTATTCAAGATTTATGCTCTCCAATTGTGATGAAATATTCCCCATATGTGATTGAGTTTCAATGCAATTGCTCTCATTTTTTATGATTTCCTAGTGATTCGGATCTTGGGGGGAGGCCCCCAAGATCTAAAAGGTTGAAATCGATCTTAGGGAGAGAGGCCACCAAGATCTGAAAAATTGAAATGCCAGAAGAAAAAGAGGAGAATGCCCAATGAAAAAAACCACAAAGAAACTTTTTATTAAAACAGATAATAACTGTAAGGACTACATTGTGGTGGACAATATGTCCTTTTACAAAATGCAACTTGTCACTTATAGTATTTTTCAGTTACAATACCACGGGTCAATTCCATGGGTGAATGAATACCATGGGTGGATGTCATAATACCACAGGTCAATTCCATGGGTGAATGTCACAATACCATGGGTTAATTCAATGGGTGAATGAATACCATGGGTGGATGTCACAATACCATGGGTCAATTCCACGGGTGAATGAATACCATGGGTGGATGTCACAGTACCATGGGAAAATACCATGGGTGAATGAATACCATGGGTGGATGTCACTTACAATACCATGGGTGGATAATAACATGAGTGCATGCCACTTACAATACCAAGGTTAAATTCCATGGGTGGATGAATAACATGGGTGGATGAATACCATGGGTTGATGCCATTTTCCATTTGGATCATTCCTCTCTCCTTAAGAAGGAATGGTCCCCATTGCGTGAAGTTCCCTCCTGCGAAGCCTTTGTTGAATATGAAGAGCCACTGAAGAGAACGGTTTTATGTGGTTAACCCATAACCATGATGAATGAAGATCCGAGGATAGAGATACCCTGTAATGCTTGTGACCAACTGTGATACTGACAGTGTGCAGCCTAGCAAATGGACTTCGATGAAGTGTGGGTTTGTGGATGACCCATAACCATGATGAACGAAGATCCGAGGATAGAGATACCTTATAATCCTTGTGACCAACTGTGATATTGACAATGTGCGGCCTAGCAAATGGACTTCGATGAAGTGTGGGTTTGTGGATGACCCATAGCCATGACAAGCGAAGATCTAAGGTTAGAGATACCCTGTAATGCTTGTGACCAACTGTGATACTAACAGTGTGCGGCCTAGCAAATGGACTTCAATGACAAGGATTTTGTGGAGTTGACCCATAACCATGATGTTGGTTATTGATGAAGTAGAAGGTGCCTACATAGCCTGGGGTGGGAGGGCACGTCTCCAAATAACCCAAGCCGAATGCTGCTATGCTAAAACTGATGAATGTGAAGCAAGTGCCTACTAAAGTGGGGTGGGAGGGCATGTCTCCAACGGGAACCCACTTCGAATGTAGCTCAAGAATTAAAATGGACATAACTCGGTCAGTATAACTTAGAATATTTATTATAAACATTTTTTGGAAGCAGAAGGACCATTTTGCATCTTCCCATGTGTTGGAAATCCTTATCTGGAGACCCTAGAATCTCAGATTCACGCTGTAATTTTTTTCCGCCATCACAAAAGTTTTGAAAAAATAATTGATTTTAAATGACTGATATCTCCCATATCTGAACTTCGATTTGACCCATTTTTTTTGAAATTGGGTGATTTTTCAAGAGGAGCTCAGATCTACAATCATTTTTCTGAAATTTTGCACAAAAACTTCAAAAAATGATAGGAGAGTCACCGTCCACCGTTGTTGTTAGAAAAAAAATTCTACAACATAGCTGATTTTAAATCAACGATATCTCCCTCATCGAGACTCCGATTTGGCTGATTTTTTTTTTTGAATTTTGGTATTTTTTCGCAAGGAATCCAGATCTATTATTTGATTTTTTAAATATTGTACCAAAATTTTCATATCTGATTTGAAAACTCACCGCCCAAAAAAAATTCCTGCAAAAAAATGAAAAAAGAAAAATTCTTCCTGCTTGGCCCAAGAAAGTGCTCTGTGGAGGTCGTGACGCGTGTCTGAAGTTTGTTGAATATTGCTGCAAAAGTTTGAAACTGAAATATGCATGAAACCCTCATTCCCTTGGAATCGTAACCTGCTCTGATACCACTAATCCGGATCTTGGGGGGAGGCCCCCAAGATCTAAAAGGTTGAAATGGATCTTAGGGAGAGAGGCCCCCAAGAAATGAAAAATTGAAATGCCAGAAGAAAAAGAGGAAAATGCCCAATGAAAAAAACCACAAAGAAACTTTTTATTAAAACAGATAATAACTGTAAGGATTACATTGTGGTGGACAATCTGTCCTTTTACAAAATGTGACTTGTTACTTATAGTAATTTTCAGTTACAATACCACGGGTCAATTCCATGGGTGAATGAATACCATGGGTGGATGTCATAATACCATAGATCAATTCCATGGGTGAATGAATACCATGGGTGGATGTCACAATACCATGGGTTAATTCAATGGGTGAATGAATACCATGGGTGGATGTTACAATACCATGGGTCAATTCCATGGGTGAATGAATACCATGGGTGGATAAATACCATGAGTGGATGCCACTTACAATACCATGGGTGGATGAATAACATGGGTGGATGAATACCATGGGTTGATGCCATTTTCCATTTGGATCATTGACATCCACCCATGGTATTCATTCACCCATGGAATTGACCCATGGGAAAATACCATGGGTGAATGAATACCATGGGTGGATGTCACTTACAATACCATGGGTGGATAAATACCATGAGTGGATGCCACTTACAATACCATGGGTAAATTCCATGGGTGGATGAATAAAATGGGTGGATGAATACCATGGGTTGATGCCATTTTCCATTTGGATCACCTAGGATCTTGATATCTTTTTTAGGAATCCTCTCCAAGAGAAGATTTTTCATGGAATTCATGGATTTTTGTATTTCTTCCTTGATGGATTTTCATATTTCTTCCTTGACAGATTGTATTTATTCCTTGTTTCCCTCAATCTTTTGTTCCATATTTTTTACTAATATTTGCGCCTATGACAATTGAATTTCCAACTTGGATACTAATATCTAACATATTCTATCTTTTCATGAGTCGTGGATGGTATTTTTGGAGATTTAAGTGGTGAATTTTAACTTTTGAAGAACCCTTAGTTGTCATGTGTGTGAATAACAATGCCCATCTTTTTCATATTTATCACAAATTTTGAATCACTAAAAATATATCTCCCAGTCAAAAGTTATGCCAATTGTAATTTACCTACCTTTCACATCGCTAATTTGTAGATTACCTAAATGGATTAACTTTGTCCTAATTTATATAAAAAATTTGGGCCCTTCTAAATTTGAAAATTTGGATTGTAGTACCATGATATGTTATCTTAGCAATTCCATAGGTCTGACCAAAATTTGATGTGCCAAGTGAAAGTTATGGTAGCTTTTTCAAAACTCGCTAATTTTGGCCTGTTCCCACGAGTGAACTTGTATAATATTCAACACGTCTAAATTTTCAAATATGATTCTGATTTTTTTTCTTTTTGTTTGAGTTACCTTAGTACGTCTTGTCAAATTCCTAAAAATTTCATAGTTTGAAACTTCTCTAGTAGAAAGTTACAACACAAATTTCAAGATCACCCATTTGAAATTGAGTTAAAAAATATTCATAAACCATAAATTCCACAGGGTATATCTCCAAAAATATAGAAAACCAAAATCTAAGATTTTTACGAGATGTACTCCAATATCTCTCCTCAACCTACTAAAAATTTTACAATCTGAAGTATCCTAGAAAAAATTTATGGAAAAAATGCCAAGATCACGTTTGAAACTGGATTAAAAGACCCTAAATTCCATAAGTTATACCTCTAAAACCACATTGAACTACAATACATTTTTTTTTAACCCAGGGTACTTAAAGATCACTTCTCAATCATCTCAACATTTCACAATATGATGTTTTTTTTTTTTTTTAAATAAGTATAATGAATTCCATAATGAGTGGTTTAAAATAGAAAAATGTTAGGTTCGTTTGTTTTGATATGAGATGTCATGTATTGTGAGCCTAAAAATGATAAGAAGCTAATAATAGTTCACTTTGAGGGGGGAACCTCCTTTTATAATGAATATAATGTATAGTACAAGTTGAGATGATCCTAAGGCTAAGTCTCCTTTGTATATTTATAGGAGACAAAAGGTATAATTATAATGAAACGGTATCGGGAAAGGCTTTGGCCTACATAATAACATAAAAATACAATGTAATAATTCAATATATAGAGCTTAGTGAAGGGTTTTAGGGGTTAATGTTGAAGAATCTAGGGCATCTAGGTTATAATGAGATTCTTTTGACGATGATAACAATTTGTGAATTACTTTTACTTTTCTTGTTATTACAATCTTCTCTTATTATTATTAGTATGTGTTTTCTTACTTAATCAAATAGATACCAAAACAAAAGGAAACAAGAACACAAGACGTTGGCTCTCAGCTAAGGCAAAACTTCTCTCTCTTAGAGAGGAAAACCCTTCTGCAAATTATTGAAGCTTCAATTGACAAATGGCAAACCCTAGACCCTTGATCAATTGATCCTCCAAGCACAAGACACAATCTCTCTTCCTTTTGTCCTTCAATCAATGCCTTCTTCTGCTTTGCACCTTGATCTCTTTCTTTGCACTTCTTTCGGTAACTGAGGGCTCTTTTTCCAAAAACTACAGAAACCTTAGGTCTCCTTAGAGACCTCTTCTTTGGAGTCTTCCTTTCCTTCTCTACTTTGCTTGGTATGTCTTCCCTTTCCTTGATACTTAGACTAGAGAATGATACCTTCCTTGAGAGATACTTTCGAGTTGAGAGGCTGATCCTCTTATCCTACTTCAGGTCTGATTTATTCTCGCATGTGTGGTTGATTATGGCACAAGATTTCCTTTCTAGATTGATCCCTTCCTTCACTTGAGGTGGGACCCACTTCACTTGATATGGAGACCTATTTGAGACGTCTTTTTGGCCCAATTGAAACTTCTCGGAGGGATGCAATTTCTGACTTGTTGGAGCAACATAATTTCCTTCTTTTCCTTTTCACGTGTGACATAGAGGAGCCCTAGAACAGTCCCAAAACTTCAGATTTATTTCTTCTCTTCTTCGCTACCCTAGAAGCACCTTTATTTCTCTTTTTTCACACCTCTTTCTTCACTGATTTCAAAGGTCGCTTGATGGTCTAATTGTGAGGTCGAATGGCCCTATATATAGGAGTCTATCCCTCCTTTTAGGCCGACTTGAGCTAGTGAGGCCAACTTGAATTTTAAGTGCACCAAAATTCATTCTTTGAGCCCACTTGAAGATGATACTTGTCTTTGCTTTGGAGGATCAATTTTGACACATATCTTTGACATAATTACATAGGTTACATAATGTAACATGCCCTTAAGGGGTCTTCAATAATTACATTGACTCTTTGACTTTCCTAGAAGCATGTGCTTGACCTATCAAATGGGAAAGAAACCCATTCTTGATAATTAAAAAATTAAAATTCTTTTCTTTTACAAGTACAAAGATCAAAATTACATTTATGAAGACCGAACCTAGTTACACTTTCTTCAACAGTTAACATGCGCATTGTCTAGAGCTTACAATATGAAATGGATTCTCAATGTAGGACACCTAATCCATTGGAGTTGATGTGGAGGAATTTCGATAGTCATATATATATATATATATTATGAATAAAATTCATCACACAGATTATCCAAATTAGTCTACTATCTGGAGTGTGTGTTTAACATGGTATCAAATCATGTCAATGTTGCACCTAGGCACTTTGCCATTCTAAATTTTTGAATTGTCTTCAAAGTTTTTTGTTTTGTTTTGTTTTGTTTTTGTTTTTTGTTTTTGTTGTTGTTGTTGTTTTTTTTTTTTTTGGTTGTCTCTTTACAGTTTCAGAATGTGGCTCCTAACACTGTGTTTAGTCTATCCATATTTGTTTATATGGCTCTGCATTTCTTCTTTCGTAACTTTAATGCTTGTGTGCATGGTCATTTGTAGCTTGAATACTTGTAGTTTTACCACTTCGCATTTGTCCCTTATTTCCCCAAATTCAATTGCTTCTACACAATTTCTCTTTTGTGTGCCCTTCTTTCCTTTAGGGCACATAATGGGAGATGAACATGCAATATACTTTGTGTCCTACTTGTCTTTATTTTACAATGTTGTGAAAAAATTCTCTCTTCCTCTTTCTACTCACATACATAGCTTGTGTTGGCTCCTTCTGTTTGTGCTTTCTATTTGTCCCTCAACCCAGTGAACACTAATTATCTCAAGTTCATTATCTCTTTCTCTCTTAACTTGAACTACAAACACTTTTCCCTTAGCATCCTACCTATGTCTTGAACAATGTGTCATGCATCTAGTGTTGCTCCAACAATCCTTGTCTGGTGAATCCCATTGAATAAATATCATGTTTTTCCCTTTCCTCATTAGTTGATTTAGCTGAGAAATTCATGGTTTTCTTGTTCTATGGGTCTGCCAAACTTCTGCAGTACCTCAGTGGTAATTTTTCATAAGCCGAATAGGAAACTCCACCACACTCTAAGTTATGTGTCCTTGGAAATCTCCCTAGATTCCTGGATGGAGAATCTATGCAAGTTTGTCTCAATCCTAGATTTTCCCTTGTCACTGGATATCATTGTTTTGATGAAGATGGTTTTTCCACGTCCAATACGAGTGTTTTACCCATGTTATTCTTAAGCTCTATGGGGCCAAGTATTGGGCATTTCAAACCATAACATTCCATGTTTTCAAACTTTATAGCAGACAAAAGCACAAACAATTGATTGACCGACCATAGCGACAACTTGTTGGTTTCCATTCAAAGCTCCAAAAAAAGGTGTGATATATTTTGGTATCTCATCAATATTGGGTGCTTTTTGTGCAAATAGTGTGTTATCATCGATAAAATATGGCTTTTAGGGGGAGGATATCTTGCATTACAAATTGTCGGTGACACACATTTGCAAGACAATGTTATTGACTCCTTTGACAAATTCAAGATTGATGCTTGCACGATAGATGACATCAATGTGAACCAGAATGATTGCATGATGCCTCACATGTAGCTATAAAATTTATGCTTGCACAGTTGAAATCTTGGGAAGTTACTCCTTGGATAAGCATGAATAAGTTGGAGGATTGCAATTGTCTAAATAACTGGCTAATTTTGAAACCCACGTGGGTAAATATTGTCTAACCAAAAAGCTTATGGATTAGGGATTGTGAATCCATCTAGAATCCAACCTTAGAGGAAGTGAGGCACTTATGAATTTGGAAATCACCCCATAAATATGTGGAACATTATCAGTTACATTTTTTCTACATGTCATTGATCTGCATTGAAAGTCAGAGGCTATAATCAGGATCAAAAGGTTGAATCTATAGATGAGAGAGAGTATATAGTGGTAAAGCTATTTAATTTCCACATCGTGAGAAAACTCTACTAATATTGCATTGACATTGATTCCTAGCTCAACCAATTTGAATGTGGAATTCCATAATGCTTCCCTTAATCACAACAAGTTGGAGTTCGTGTAGCTTTGTTATAGCTTCCACTTGGATTATTAATCTTTTTTTTTGAGTTTGAGTTGTTAAGAAAATGGTCAGACTTGAAGAAATATTAGAGTTACTGAATACTCCAATAATCTCTACTGTTGATGGTATAGTCAAAATCAGTAAGACCACTTTCACTGATATTCAAACTTGTTTACAAAATGCATAAGACAAGATAGAGTTTCTCTAGCTCAAATTAGAGCTCCAACATGATGAAATAAAGCAAAGGAATCAACATTATGAACTAGTTTTTGTTCAGAACAATTCGTTGTTTAAGATTGATTCCCATGAGAATCCAACACATGATCAAATTGATGATGCAACTTTAGGAGCAAATTTAAATGAATATGAGGTTCCACTTGCACTTCCCAAGTTCATCATCAGACCTTGGGAAGAACTTATTAGAAACAAGAATAGATCATGTGATGGATGTGAAAAGGATGTGACTTTTCACATTCCAAACTACTTTAAACTAATCTTGTTTTCTAGTGTCGGGTTTCTTAAGGACAATTTATATTCACTTGCTCCTCTTCCACATCCACTTCAAATTGTGATATGCCAACATTTTGATTGAGTTGGCCATGTGAAATATTAGTGTTTTGGTATTCACCCTTGTGAGTATTGTAGAAAAAATAATCATCATTCAACAGACATTCTAGACACAAGACTCCTACAAGAGCGAAGATTCACCTTGGATGGATCACTTCTTGGCAATGGCATTCAACAACCAAGAAGATATATCAGTCATACTTCATAGTTCATTCTTAAGTATTAACACATCTTGCAGTGGAGAGATCATCATCATTTCACCTTATATCTGAGAAGGGGGGGGGGGTGTTGATGCTTAACTACTAATTTCCAAGATAAATCAAGTGAGCCTGAGCCACAACCTACACCGAAGTGAATATCCAGAGTCAAAGTTGCAACCAAAGACAATTTCATGTTCCATGAGCATGATTTGGTTGGTGGTCAACCTTAAACTACCACATGTAGAAGGATTTGGATTCTACTATGAATTTCATCAGTTTATGGTCATATTTATACCATAATTAGGGAGCACTTCCACTTTGCAAAAGACTTTAGCCTCTGGACAGATTCATAATTGTTCTAAGAACTACTTCAAGCAAAGTTCTAGAGTTAGTGGTCAGCCTCAAACCACCATTAGTAGAATACTTCAACTTCTGCTACTTCATTTGTTTTGTGGTATTCCTTAAACCATTATTTCAAAGTATGCATCTAGCCATTGGCTACCATACACTTTTGTATTTCAACTCTCTTCATGGACTCACATACACCTCTTCAGATTAAGGGGCGAATGTTGGATAACTAATCCATTAGTGTTGGTGTAAAGGAATTCCAATGGTCATAAAAGTCCAAGAGACCTCTTGGAATGATATGAACTTAAACAGGAATGAAAAAAATTACAGATATAATCATAAATACAGAGATGCAATAGAAAAACACTTCATTTCATTAATAGAAAAATAATGAACTATTCTTACAAGCAGAATGAAAATAAGATAGCTTGGGTGATGGTATCTTATCTTTGAGAAGAGATGTGGTGGCTACATGCCAACTAAACTGTGTTACAATGAGGCTCAAGGGTCTATTTATTATTGAAAAACACAATAAAACTCTAAACAACCAAAATCCTAACCCCAGGAGATGTAACCCAAGATTTTCTGGGCCCCGTTGGGGTTAGTTGGGCAGCCAACTTCCCAGGGTCGTAACATGGTCATATTATCTCCATTTGGCACATACGATACCTTGCTGGAAAGGTCTCTCTGAGTACTATAGGTTTTGCCATAGGCCCTTGCCTATGGCCATGGGTCCGCAACAAACTTAAAAAAAATTCCGTTTAGGGGGTCAAAACTGCTCCGAAAGTTTAGGACCTCAAAAACTGCTAAAAATAGTAAATGTTGAAATAAACAAGGAAACATATGAAACTGACTAGAGGGTCTAGGTGGAATAGGTGGGTGGCCACCAATGTTCACCTGGATCATTCCTCCCTCGTTAGGAAGCAATGGTCCCCATTGCATGCAAAGCCTCCATGAGGTGAGGAAATTTATGTTGAACCTGGTCCTTGGTGAACCACTTGCCCTAGTGAAGGAGTTGGTCTGCTTTGACAACTCGATATAGTTGTATCCTCTGTTGGCGAGTGTTCTTGATCTGTGTGTCCATGATCTAATCAGTTGTGGCCTGTTCCATGCAGTTTGGGTTGAGCTCTGTTGGTGTGAGTTGTTCTGCAATGTCGGATGTGTCCAACAATGGTGGAAAGTATGGGCGAAGGCGGTCTACATTGAACATTGGGTACATACCAAGGAACGATGGGATGTTGAGCTCGAAGGCATTGTCACTAACAACCTTGGTGATCGTGTAGGCTTAGAGAGAGCTTGAACAATATTGTAACGAGCCTTGGCTTCTCCATTGCGTAGAGCTAGTATATCTCTTTGGAGGAGTAGGTGGTTGTGGCTATAATGTTCCGTTGTCGGAACTAGTGGTTGGACATGGATGTATTGTATGACTGGAACTTACAATTCTTAATGTAACAGAGCCAACACGTTTCATGCATATGTTGTATTGTATTTAAGCTATCTTGAGTACTCTAAATGATATATGTATATGTTTTCTTACTCATGCATGTGTAGCTATTTCTATATATGTATGTATGAGTCTTTCTGAAACATGCTGTTGGTTTAACCATCAATTTGGATTGCTAGCTAACTTGCCTTCTATGTTGTGATGCATCTTTGATCGTGTGTTGATCCAGGTGGATGTTGGTGGTCACCCACCTAGCCCACTTGGACCCCCACAACTGTCTCTTTCAGTTTTTCCGTTTACTTAATTGTAGCACAATTTACTATTTTTGGCAGTTTTTCGGGTCCTGAACTTCTGGAGCCGTTTTGAGGCCCAAAACGACTTTTTTAGGGAAAACTAGGAGCAACATGGGCCCAAGGATTGATGTTTCTCACTGAAAAGTTGTAGTCCTTGGATATATCTTTTCAACGAGGTATTGTACGCGTCAAACAGAGATCATATGCCAAAGTTACGAGCCCGGGAAGTTAATGTACCAATTTACCCAAAACGGGGCCCATAGTTTGGCGCTTCATCTCCTAGGGTTAGGTTTTTGGATTTTTAGGGTTTTCCATTGTTTCTCAACAATAAATATTCCTTCTAGGCTCATTGTAACACAGTTCAGAGGCATGTAACCGCCACATCTCTTCTCAGAGATAAGCTACCATCGCCCTAGCTGGTTTATTTCCATTTCTGTTTGTAAGCATATTTCAATATTTTACATTAATGAAATGAAGTATTATTTCTGCTGCATCTCTCCATTTATGGTTATATCTGTAACTTTTTATGTTCCTGTTTAAATCTGGATCAGTGGTATCAAAGCGGTCTGCTCTTTCTCTGTTTTTCGTTGCATGTCCCCAACGAGGTTGGGATATAAGGAGTTAGGGCTTGAACTGGTTGAACCTTTGCAAGACCAGCCTTGTAAATCTCGATGACCTCCCATGGCGGAAGAAAAGAAAGACAAGGGGGTAGGAAATCCTATCAAAATCTTGCTTGAAGAAGCCCTTGAGCGACAAAGGAACGCGGTGATGGAAAACATTGCCTAGATCCTTCAGCGGCTACCCAGGGGCGACGCATCTGCTTCCAACAACTACTCTGGAAGTGCCACACCCTTTAAGGTACAAGTTAACTTTGACATTCCCATATTTGAAGGCCAAATAGATGCAGACACCGTAGATAAATGGTTAAATCTGCTAGAAGGATATTTTTTTGTTCATGACTTTTCTAGCTGGGAAAAGATCACTTTTGCACTTCTCAAAGCATCCCCCCACGTCAAGGACTGGTGGGAAACCTATTGCGAGCAGAAGGATGAAAGTACAGGCTCCCTATTTCCAGCCGCACCCACTTGGAATTCATTTCAGGATGCCATCAAGGAGCAGTACTACCCTGTTAGGAGCTATGAGGACAAATACATAAAGTGGACCATGCTATGACAGGGAAGGGACCAAGACGTACCAGAGTTCACCAATATTTTTCATACCCTTCGCACAAAGTTTGGTATCAAGGATTTTGAGCTGCATTTGGTACTCAAATACCGCGACTGCCTACATAGGCACATCCAGGACGAGATGGAGTTCCTGGACATCTCCTCGCTCGGCATGGCATACCGATACACTATCAAGATCGAGTAGAAGTTTAAACAAAAGAAGCGAGACTTTGGATCTGCAAATCCGAAGAGCAAAGGACAAATCCAAGGCGGGGTGACCCAAGACAACCCATCAATGCTGCAAGAAAAAAAAAAAAAAAAAAACACCACGAAGTCAAAGAAGGACATAGGAAAGCGGTGTGAGTTCCATAAGAGCCCCACTCATAACACAAGTGAGTGTCAAACCAAGCATTCGCTGGTGGACGAGTTGAAGGCTTCAGAATCAGATGCATGTTTCGACCTTGAGTCAGAACTTGACAAGGGGAATGACAAAGGGAAGTAAATCATTGATGCGGAGCCCAACACCACTGTTGCCACCACCAAGGTCTAGAAGAATGAGCCCTAAGATCTAGAGGAGGGGGAGTGTCTTTTCCACTCACAAATGTGCGTGAAGGGTTCCCCCTTGCAATTCATTGTTGATAGTGGGAGCAAAAAGAACCTCATTTCAGCAGAGGTCGTAAAGTGGTTGGGACTACCAATCATACCACACCCACAACCGTACAACATTGGGTGGCTTCACCAAGGACGAGATATTCGAGTTCGCCAACAGTTTCACCTTCCCTACAACATCAAGCCCTTCACAGATGAGGTATTGTATGATGTTGCACCGCTTGATGTTTGTGATGTATTATTAGGCCAACCATACTTGTGGAAGCGACATGCTGTGTAAAATGAAACCTCGTGAGCCTGGTTGGCTAATCAGGGTTGCATAGGTGATGAAAATGTATCGCTATAAGCCTAGTTGTAAGATCATATAATATCATGAAAACCTATAACTACCCAACCTATTGATTTTTTTCGATTGCTGGGCTGATCGTATGTCTCCTGTACCTCGTGCTGCTTTTATCGGTAGCGGGTTGGTGGGCTGATGGGAGTGGTTTCTTTTTGCAGATATAGTGATCTGAAAGGAAATAGACAATGACAAAGCTTCTGCATAAACCAGGTTGGTCCGAATGCACATGAACATTATGAAAAAAACTCATGTGGTTCAAAAAAGGTTTTAAAATAGACACTAAGAAACCCTCAGAAAGAATATTCATGAATTATGCTCCAATGTCAGACTTTAAATTTTTACACAACTTAGAAAGAATATATTGCACCTAGGTACTCATTTAGTATGAACAATATCTGATGAAAATTACAACCTTGATAGAATGCCTCAACAAATGGAACACAAGCGAGATGTGTGCTAAACAATATCTGATGAAAATTACAATCTTGATAGAATGCCTCAATAACTGGAACATACGTGAGGCATTTCACTGACACGACGCTACCATTATTCATGGTATTATTATAAATAAAGAGTCAGCAGACACAAAGTAGTACAGTGTAATGCAACTTGTTCTTATGTTTCCATTGAACTACCTTTAGGGTGGCTCCGAACCTTGGTTACTACTTCATGTTGGATTTGATCGACAATTCCATTATATGGGGGTGGTCCAACACCCCATTTCCCATATTACTTCCCTTCTTACTCTGAAGGCTCAATAACATGAACTCCTCCATCTCTTATTCTAAGATAAAATTGATTCGGTTCGAATGGATGTGATAGGATAGGCATTACTACTGCATAAATAACCAAACAATAAATTAAATCATAATATGCCTTGTCAAAAGGAAAAATATAAAAAATAGATGTATCAACCATGACAGAATGAAGGAGCTCATTTACCTGTTCATTCCCGATGGTAAATGAATAATATGTAGAGGGTGCAATGCGACAGTGAAGCCTCAAGTTTTCATAATCAAACACGCCAACTGCACCATCACAGAAGCTCATATAAACTAGGCCGTTTGTCACATGAATATATAACACTTTGAAATAGGAACATATAGGGAATCATGAGGAGTTCACTGCAATGCAAACATGTAACAAGGTCATCCAATCAGATACAGAAGGTAAGTGACATTATATATTTGTTTATGTTTGAATTCAACACTGCTTACAAGTAATTACATAGCACAAGTCCTCTAACTTAGACACATCATATATAGCAAGCTAGCTCTCATGCACAACCAACAAATGAATTTGATCTAATGAAACTGTACTCTTGTATCCCCCACTCCCCACTAGTGGTGATGATCTTCTTGGCTGTACTGGTACAACTTTTGACTTATGCTTGTCCCACCATGTATGCCCCAGAGACATAACTACCAAAAGATGTGGTTGTGAGAACATGAACATTTCTACTCGGTAAAATTATGTAAACTTTAAAGTGAACATCATGGAGACAACCTACATATAATAATAAATTAAACTGTATACCTGAGAATTAGCTCCAAAAGGTACCAACACATTCAAAACATGTGAAAAAGTCAGGCCCGTGATTTCTTTTAGTGGCCTTTGAGCTTTGTTTTTACCTATAAAAAATGCAGCAAGTTTGGAGCATGCCACTTAGGTCATTTTTGATAAAATGGCACAATGAAGAAAAAAGATAAGAATTTTAAATTCAAAGATATATTCACAGGCAACACCTCATCAACTCAAACATTGTATATTTGAATTGATGAATCCTCCATGCCAATTGCAATGATATTATTGTGCTGAGGGTGGACAGCCAGAAATGTGGCTAAGTTTTCATGGCATGCAATGAATCACTAATTAGTATCCCATGAAACCAATGATTTAGATAAATTGGGAGCCTTTGAATTCATAGTCTATAGCGAGGAACATTACACAAGAACCTAGAGTGATCCTGAAGTGAACCCCGTTACTTTCATAATTTGAAAGTTAAAGTTGAATTCGTAGTCTATAGCGAGGAACATTACACAAGAACCTAGAGTGATCCTGAAGTGAACCTCGTTACATTCATAATTTGAAATTTAAAGGTGAGACATTAGATAATAAACCCTAAGCAGACCAATGTATCAAAATTGAAATTATATATATCATCAGAAACATTGAAATGAAACCACGCTTTAGGTAAAAGGCTCTCTTACCTTAAATGTCATCATATTGAATAAGGAGACCTTGCCATTGGAAGTAGACATCACACAGGAATCATTCTCAGTAAGTTATACAAGCAACAACTTCTTCTGGATTTGTATCCCCAAGTCATTATTCATAACAATCCCACTAGCTGGCTGCCTGTGGTGGAATACTTGCTATAGACTGTGGAACAAAATATTAACTCTTAGTTACTAAATATAGTTGCAAATTATATATCCAAAATTATAACAAACAAACAAATAAATAAAACATGTTAAAATAAAAAGAAACAAACAACAACTACTAAAGAACCCCACCTTTCCGGATGAAATGAAATGATATTTTAAGGTCCATGAGACTAAAAATAGTCTATGAGACCATTAGTTCCTTGTTTTTTGCTCTTTGCAATTCAGTCCTTTTCCGATTCAAATTGATGATGAGCTGACCCAACCTTCCAACAATCCCCTCGCTAAAAAGACAATGCCAAGAAACTAATGCTAACATGTTCTCATAACTTTCTCTGATGTCTTTGAATGCATCACATTCCAAAATGAAATGTTTTTCCAATTCCACAGCCCCAAATGTGCAAAATGTACACACCCTTTCTTCCCAAGCTTCTTTAGGCCTTTTCCACCGTCCTGTTTCACACCGAAGTTGATGTGAGTTGGTCCTTAATTGAGCAATAAGAACCTTTTCCCTCCATGAAATGCTAGCTCCAATGAACTCTTTTTGTTGTAAATCACACGTAGGGTTGAATTCCTCAATGTAATATTTCTTCTTTCTACCCAACTCTTTTCCCCATACCTTTTTACGAAACTTCTCCATAACAAAATCCTTTAGCTCCTTGCTATTTGTGGGACAGGCATTGAGCTATATATTCCATTTTTGCATCCATGTGTAGTTTTGTTTCATCCATGTTTTATTTCTTTCATTGATGCCTTCATTGAAGATAACATTAGGCCATCTACCTACTCTCATTTGTTCAATTCTTTTTAGGTATCTTATGAGCCGCACCATAGCAATTGCTTCAATGGAAGTTGCCCCTGTTTCACTCAACATTATCTCATAAGGTACCAAAATTTTTATTTTGAACTTGCTCATGATCAAGCGTTTTTGGATTTCTCAATTTGTTTCCATTTTGTGACGGGAGTGCTGCTAGCCCACAATTCACAGCCATATATCATCATTGGACAAAGTAGGAGTCCAAAAAGCACTTCAATCATTTTCCAATCCCATAACTCTGCCTCTCTACATCTGTTTTGAAGAGCATATAATGCTTTCCACCCTCCTAAAATTCTCTTCTTTCTATAGTCCTCCCAATTGAGTTTGTTGTTGAAATCAATCCCAAGGTACTTGTACTCCTTTAATTCTTCAAGAATGTTGTCTTCAAAGACGAAAGTATGCTGGCTCTGCTTCCTTTTATTAGAAAAAATCATTTTTTTGGTCTTTCTAGTATTGACTTGCATCCACACTGCTCTACAAAAATGCTCAAGGGCATATAAGTGCATTTGCAATCCATGGGCCGATTTAGAAATCAATACAATATCATCAGCATATAAAAGAAGCTTTATCACAAACTCCCCCAACTGAGCACCATCTCCACCTTGCAGATTTAGCCACTCTTCCAATTTATCAATACATAAACAAAAAAGAGTGGGGGATAGAGGACAACCTTGCTTGACTCCAATGTCACTTCTAAAGCTTTCTGAGATACCTGCTGAGGTTCTAATTTTGACTTTCACTTCTTCATAAAGTCTATGGACAATGACTCTATAATGCAAAAGAATTTCAAGTTGTTCCATTCTACGCCATAACTTATCCCTAGGGACTATGTCAAATGCTTTTTTGAAGTCAACAAAGCAGCAAAATACTTCTTCTTTGTCCTCCCAAACCTTTTCAACAATGTGTCTCAACGTGATGCCATGATCAATTGTAGAATGTTTCGGCCTAAAACCCGCTTGTCCTCTTGCCCTCTTTTCTTTTACTTCTACCCACTTGCTAATTCTATCTTCTACCATGTTGCCGAAAAGCTTTGCAAACAAAGGATTGATCATAATTGTTCTATAGTTGGATGGATTATTAATGTCTCCACTTTTAAAAAGGGGTATTTCTAGGCTAGTTGTACAGTCTCTTGGGAATCCTTACTGAATGATGTTGTTGAATATTTTCATGATGTGCAGTGCAAGAGAGTCCATTCCCCATTTTAGATACTCTGCTTTAAGTTCAACCAAGTCCTTTGCCTTTTCAGCTTCTTAATTCCATTCTCCACCTCCTATAATGTGAAGAGCTTTGAATTTGTTTTGATCCTAGGGGGGACTCCTCAGATTCTTTCTCATAGAGTTGCGTTGCATATTCAAACCATTGATTGGCTGTAATATTATTTTCAATTTGCTTCTTCCTTGGTTGCAGTTCCTGCCAGAAAAGCTTTGGATTATTCTTGCTTAAATATATTAACTCTTCTCTCCTTGTTTGCATGAACTCATCTTTTTTCCTTTTTAGTATCTTCTTATATAACTTTCCATTCATCTTCTCTTTTCCTACCTTTTTCAAGGTTCTCCTTGCCATTTTGCATTCCTCATCAAACCAAGCATTTATAGGAAAGCATTTTGATTTTGATTTCCTATTTTTTTTTCTCTTTTCCACTTTTCAAGTGCACTTGGGATTATATTTGTTAACTCATGGTTGCTGAAGCATTTGAAACTAGTCTTCTCCTTCTGAATTAATCTCTCTATCATTGTCTTGAAGATAGTACCATTTTCTTGTGTTAGAAGAATTTTTCCTCTTGATAGTGATTGTCGAGAGCATTGGGTTTTCCTCCTATGCTGCCTTTCTTCTAACCAAGATAACCTTATAAAAATTGGGTTATGGTTTGATTTTAAGTCCCAAATAAGCTCTCCAATACTAACTTCATCTATCTTTTCTTTTAAGCTTTATGAACACATCACATAGTCAACGACACTTGCCCCATTGTATGTGTTGCAAGTGAAGTTCCCAGACCTTTTCCATCTATCTAGACCATTGCAAATAATTAAGTTGAAAGCCCCACATAGTTTGAGCAACTCATCTCCAAAATGATTGCTAACTTTGTCATCTTATGAACACCTCACCCATTGGGGATTCTCCTCCTCAGTGAGCCAAATAGGATTGTTATCCTCTTTGAAACAAAGGATGCTAGATTGATTATTTGTTGTTCTAGCATTGAAATCTCCCTAAAAGAACTTCTCCCTGCTGAGAGTACACATCAATATCTTGTTTTAAAGCTGCATATGGATCCTTGCTGTTAAGCCCCTTATTTTTGTAAGTTTTTTAGACTTGAGGGGAAAACTAGCATGTTGCAATTCTTATGTGATTCTCATTCTCTGATATTTTCAACCATAGATATTGTTTATTTGCATCTTCTTTAATTTACTGAATGTGACGACCTTTTTTTTCCTTTACTAAACTAGTATTCCCCCATACCCTTTGCCATTTTCTGCTACCTTTCTCCAAACTGCCAACTTCAAATAACCGTCAAACACAGGAGTTTTGCAACCATCATGTTCATGAGTTTCCATGAGACAAATTATGTCTCTACCTTCCGCAATAGGCCCTAACCCAGGTCCCCTCCTCCAAGGGTAACCTCTACAATTCCAACAAACTAAACTTAGGTAGACCTGGGTAGGATTTGACTGCTACGCAGTTTGGCACATAAGACACCAATTTGAGTCTTCACCCCTTTTTGTCCATGCTGCTCTTGTTGTTTTCGTCTCTATTATTGAATTCTCTATTTTTTCTTTATTGTCAGCTTCTTGCCGTGATTTTCCTGGAGGCCCGAACACTGCAATAATGACTTTCACATTGTACAACCATGCCCTTTTCCCTTCATTTCTTGCTGTTCTAATTTTTTCCACTTCATCCCTTCTCTCCTCTTGTTGTTTTTTGGTTAAATCTTCATCGAGGAAGAAGTATGAGCCTTTCAAGAGTTTATTTTTGCCCAAAAGCTGTCGTTTTTCTTGTATGCTTGCCATGGTGACTTTTATGGGTCGAGGCCTCTCTTCACATATCCTCCCAACCCTTCTTTCTTGGCAAATTTGCCCTTTCCAGTGTAGTTTCTCTTTCAGAAAGTCTCTTGTCAAATTGAGAGTACTTTCATTCTTCCCATAATCTCTTATTCCCATGATAATAAAGTTTGTTTTTATGTCTTGTCTTTCTTTCTGTTCTATTTCCTGTGCTCTGCGATCACTTGCATATTCTTCTTCCTCTGTCCTTATGTAACCATTAGCATATTTAGCTCTAAATTTGATTTCTTTTAGACTATCTTTCCCACTGTTCATTTTTGCCTTCTCTTTGGAAATGTCTGTTTGCTGAGATACCTCTGTATCTACCTGAGTTTGTTTAAAAATTATCACATCTCTGTTTATTGTTATTACTTCTTTCGTGTTTTGCCATTCTTGTTTTCCTGTCTCTAGAGCCTCTTGTAACATTATTACATGTTTTATTTAAAATTCTATTACATTCCATTAGGCATTGGTTTGCAACTGTGATCTCTAAAATTTTGTGGTCTCTTTCCTGTTCTCTAGCTTCCAAAATCTCCAACCTTGTTTTGACCTTCATCAGTTCTTGGACATATAGATTTGATGACCAAGTAAGAGGTGTAGATGTGGGACTGTAAATGATTGATTCTTCTTTATTTTTGTTTCTCTTATTTATTTTCTTTTTCTTTTTCTTGATCTTGATTGGTTTTCTTCTCATTTGTCCCCATTTAAGGCGAGCAATCCTACGCCTTAAAATGCCCTCATATTGCTTTGCATTTACCCAAATCCACCTTCTTGTTTTGTCTGTTGAAGCAATTTTAACTTGACCCAAATGATTTGTTTCCACAAAATCTGAAATTTCCTTGCTCTTTACTGTTGAAAATAACAACAAGAAATGCTAAATATAGAAGTGTTAAATTTAGTACTATTATAAATAGCATTTCGGGATACCTTCCTATTTTAGTTAGTCCCTGAACTAAAATAGAGAAGTAAAAATTCGAATTTGATCTTAGCAGCTATTTGTAAAATAATTAATTAATTCACCATGAGTTAATTAGTTGTAGAAAATCAAACATGAAATCTATGTGGGGACATGCAACAGTTTCTCCATTAATTGAGGAATTTATCCATCAGTTAAAGAGATAAGGATGAGAGTTGTAATTGGTTGGCTCAGTTAACTAAGTCAAGTCCAGTTAGATTAATTCAAACAGTTTGTTAAATTAATTGTGAGTTTAGTTAGTTAATGCATGCATGCATGTAACTGCTGCACTTCAGATAACTGAATATTCTGTCATAAATAACTCATGCATGTTAGTTCAGACAGAGACCTAGTTGAGATCAGATGGAGGGAAAATGTACTATCAGTTGCAAGAATATTCCATTGTGAATATCCCTTGCATGCAGAAGGAATTCTTTCCTTGAGGATTGCGCAATTACTTCTTCAGTGTTTGTGAGTGTGATGAGGCCAATTCACACATGTGGCATCACTGGACCCCAAGAAAAACTGCGCAAGGAAATTGTAGGCTTGGAGGGCTTGAGGAGGACATATACTGTGTCTATTCAGTCTGTGAGCTGTATTGTTTGATTGCAGAGAGAGCAGGATAGCTTGAGAGCTGATTCGTTTTGTAACTTGAACATATTTCCACTTGTATGATAATGTAGAGATTGGGGTTTTAGGCTGAGGCTTTCCCCGGGTTATTTCTTCTATGTTATGTGTGATTGATTTCTCATTCTCAGTTATATGTGTTGTCATTGATCTTGCTCATATTCGATTAAGCTTCCGCAAATTTTGTTGTAGAAGTAGATCTTGTATTGTGCTTTAGTCTATTGCATAATCTGTTGATCTACGGTGGGAATTTCTACATGGTATCGGAGCAAAGGTGATCAAAGGAGAGAACTGTATACAAGAAGGGAGAAGTTCAAAGTTTGAGGTTCCTGAATACATAAATCGAGTTCTTATCACATCTCAATTTCACCAATGGCGTTCAGCGGTTTAAGACTCGAGTATGCCCTTGATGGGAACTCGAATTATATAGCCTGGAAGGATCTCATGGAAGCAGTATTAGAGGATAACGATCTAAAGGACTTCATTGATCAAGAAGTTCCTAAGCCGATTGATGCTACTCAATTGG
Organism: Pinus tabuliformis; assembly: GCA_031772625.1. Classification (NCBI taxonomy): domain Eukaryota; kingdom Viridiplantae; phylum Streptophyta; class Pinopsida; order Pinales; family Pinaceae; genus Pinus; species Pinus tabuliformis. The sequence goes on along the minus strand of CM062814.1, from coordinate 562,725,118 downwards.
TGGAATGGAATAAATGTGTGGCTAGAGCAAGGAGAATCCTTCTGGAGGGAGTTCGAGACCACAGTCTCGAGTCTCCATGGGAAGGAGACACCATTTTCGATGTGGAAAACATTGAAAGATCTATATCAGAACAACAGTGATCAGAGGAAGTTGGCGTTGAAAGACAAGCTTCAGAAAATCAAGTGTGAAAAGGGTGACACAATCTCTACATATCTGAACAAGCTCACCACCTGCAGGGATGAGCTTGGAAGTGTAGGGATCACCACCACTGATGATGACATGGTGAGTCTTGCACTCCTCGGGCTTCCTAAGAGCTAGCATAACTACCAAGACTCGGTTAATGGAATAGAAAAACTACCAGATTGGGAATGACTTTGGTTGGATTTGATGCAGGAGGAGATAAGAAGAAGCACTAGAAATGGATCCTCATCGAAGCAAGATGATGAGGAAAATCTAGCCTTAGCAAGTAAGGCGAGGAAAGGGAAAGGGAAGGCATCCCATCCCAGATCTGGTTCTTCCAATGGTGGGAAGAAGTTTGACAAAGCGAAAGTGCGATGCTTTCATTGTCATGACGTGGGCCATTATGCTACGAATTTTCCACAGAAGAAATCCAAGAAGGTTCCTCGAAGGGATCTGATGGTGAGGCATTGGCCTCACAGTTTGAGTTGGATTTCTCTATTATCGCATTCATGGTTTCATCCATGGTGGGATGTGTGTGGTACCTAGATAGTGGAGCTTCATTCCACATGTTAGGTGACAAGAATCTTTTCGGTACCTTGGAGGAGAAGGATCTCTAGATGCAGATCGAGATGGACGATGATGGAAAGTACCGTGTTTCAGGTGAAGGTACGATTGTGTTTCAGAGGGAGCATGGAGCTCCTCTCACCCTGATTGATGTAAAGTATGTACCAGGTCTGAAGAAGAATCTTGTGTCTGTCGCTATGCTAGAAGATAAAGGCTATGATGTAGTCTTTAGTAAAGGAAAGGTATTCCTGAGGCATATCAGTACTGGACAGACCAAGTGAATTGGGATTCGAGTAAAGAATCTCTACAAGCTGGAGGTAGACGACTGTGCTGCATTGAGTTCCAAAGCTGAGATGGTGCAGAGCTAAGATGTTAGCGAGCTATGGCATAGAAGATTGGGCCACTTGCACCATGGAGCCCTGAAGATCATGCAGCAGATTTCTATTGGACTTCCCAAGGGAAAACTGGAGCAAACGAATACATGAAAAGGTTGTACCTTGGGTAAGTATGCGAAATCTTCCTTTCCGGATTGAGATAGTAAAGCTGGAGCAATCCTGGAGCGAGTTCACTTAGATGTTTGTGGACCTTTCTCTACAGCCTCCACCGCTAAACAAAGGTACTATGCTATTTTTATTGATGATTTTTCTCGTAGATGCTGGATCTACTTTATGCAAAAGAAGGATCAGACCTTCTTTAGGTTTTGTGAGTTTAAAGCCTTGGCAGAGAAAGAATCTGGAAAGAAAATAAAAGCCTTGCATAGCGACAATGGTGGAGAGTATGTCTCCCAATAGTTTAAAGACTTCTGCGCTGCAGAAGGGATTAAACGGGAATTGACGGCACCCATAACCCACAAAAAAATGGGGTGGCCGAAAGGAAGAAAGATCGATTGTGGGAGCAGCTCGAGCGATGTTGCATGACCAAATCCTACCACTACATTTGTGGGCTAAGGCATGCAATACAACAATATACTTACAGAATAGAAGCCCACACTGTATACTGGGAATGAAGACACCTATTGAGGCCTTTTCGGGAAGTGACCATATGTAAGTCATTTCCGAATCTTTGGATCATCAGTTTACTGTCATGTGACCAAAGATGTCTGGAAGAAGTTGGATCCAACAGCTGAGATGGGAATACTTGTGGGGTACATGGATACACCCCACAACTATTGTGTGTACCTACCTACTAGCCAGAGGACAGTGGTACGCAGGGATCTGAAGTTCGACGAGCAGAAAGCCATGCGATTATCACTTGAGAGGGAGCTCAAGTTGCATGCAGAGGAGGAACTTTCAGTTCCTAAGGAGGAGGAGCCTCAGATTGATGCGGAGTAACTGCATGCAGAGGATTCAGGAGTCGAGACATCCACTCATGATGATACTTCCAGAGATGGGCGGAAACACTCAAGGGAAGCTGACAGGTTGATGTTGGATGTGCGAGAGAATGTGGGACAACCATCTTCTCAGCGTAGATAAAGGAGGTTGCCCGAGCAATACACTGGGTACATGGCCCTAGTTGGGGAGTGTGTAGATATCGAACCTTATTCATTCGAGGAGGCAGTGCAACAACCAGTTTGGGTTGATGCAATGGTAGAGGAGTGCGACTCTATCATTCGGAACAGTGTGTGGGATGTTGTCACAAGACCTCAGGGCGAGTCAGTGGTGAGTTCCAGATGGTTTTACAAGGTAAAGCAGGTAGCTGATGGTAGTGTTGAGAAACATAAGGCAAGGTTTGTTTCCCGGGGTTTCTCACAGGTCGAGGGGATTGACTATGATGATAATTTTTCTCCCATAGCAAGGTACTCATCGATTAGATCGATGTTGGAACTATCAGCTCAGATGGGGTGAAAGATCCACCAGATGGACATGAAGATAACATTCCTTAATGGGAAGATTGAGGAGGAGGTGTACATTGAGCAGCCAGAGGGTTTCAAGACCTTCGATCGTAAGTCGCATGTGTGCCGACTCAAGAGGTCTTTGTATGGGCCGAAGCAAGCACCCTGTGCTTGGTAGGATCGACAACTATTTCACCTGGTTGGGCTTTACCAAGAGTGAAGAAGATGCGAACCTTTACCACATCATGGTAGAAGGTAAGCCATTGATCATTGTTCTTTATGTCGATGATCTGATTTTGACAGGTGATGAGTAGCTGATACAGTCTTGCAAGGAGGACCTTGAAAGAGAGTTCGAAATGAAAGACGTGGGTCTTATGCAATACTTTCTAGGCATGGAGGTGTGGCAGAAAGATGGTGAAGTATTTGTGTCTCAAGGCAAGTATGCCAATGAGATACTCGGGCACTTTCACATGGAGAAGTGCAAGCCCATGCAGACTCCTCTAGCTGGGAACTGGAGGAAGGTGGATGCTACTTCAGGTGAGGTAGTAGCTGCTACGGTTTATCAGCAACTGGTGGGTTCACTTATGTATTTGGTGAACACACGACCTGACTTATGCTTTGCGGTGAACCAACTGAGTCAAGCTATGGTTCAGCCTACCACGCTGTTTTGGAAGGCAGCGAAGCATGTGATGAGATACCTCAGAGGCACATCTCAGTTCGGATTGTGGTACAGACGGACAAAGGGAGTGAAGCTTCAGGGATTCACTGATGCAGATTGGGCAGGGAGTCCATCAGACAGGAAGAGCACTTCTTGAGGAATATTCAACCTTGGTTCAACTGAAATTTCCTGGTACAACAGGAAACAGAGGTCAGTTGCACTTAGCTAAGTAGATGTTGAGTACATGGATGCTAGTCAGGTTGCATGTGAGGCCATTTGGATGCGGAATATTCTAGTGGGATTGTTTGCTCAAAGGATGGATCCAACTGTGATCTACTGCGATAATCAGAGTTGTATCAAACTCTCTGAGAATCCAGTTTTTCATGACAGGTCCAAGCACATTGATATTCGGTATCACCATCTTCAAGATTGTTTGGTCAAGAGGATCATGTTTTTGCGGTATGTTTCGACCGAGGAACAAGATGCAGATATTTTGACAAAGGCATTGTAAAAATGCAAGTTCGAGTTCCACAGAGACAGGATTGAGGTTATTGATAATCCCTTTCTTGTTGAGAGGGAATGTTGAAAATAGCAACAAGAAATGCTAAATATAGAAGTGCTAAATTTAGTACTGCTATAAATAGCATTTCAGGATACCTTCCTATTTTAGTTAGTCCCTGAACTAAAATACATAAGTAAAAATTCGAATTTGATCTTAGCAGCTATTTGTAAAATAATTAATTAATTCACCATGAGTTAATTAGTTGTAGAAAATCAAACATGAAGTCTATGTGGGGACATGCAATAGTTTCTCCCTTAATTGAGGAATTTATCAATAAGTTAAAGAGATAAGGATGAGTTGTAATTAGTTGGCTTAGTTAATTGAGTCAAGTCCAGTTATATTAATTCAAACAATTTGTTGAATTAATTGTGAGTTCAGTTAGTTAATGCATGCATGCATGTAACTGCTGCACTTCAGATAACTGAATATTCTCTCATAAATAACTCATGCATGTTAGTTCAGACAGAGGCCCAGTTGAGATCAGATGGAGGGACAATGTACTATCAGTTGTAGGAATATTCCATTGTGAATATCCCTTGCATGCAGAAGGAATTCTTTCCTTGAGGATTGCGCAGTTACTTCTTCAGTGTTTGTGAGTGTGATGAGGCCAATTCACACGTGTGGCATCACTGGACCCCAAGAAAAACTGCGCAAGGAAATAGGAGGTTTGGAGGGCTTGAGGAGGACATATACTGTGTATATTCAGTCTGTGAGCTGTATTGTTTGATTGTAGAGAGAGCAGGATAGCTTGAGAGATGATTCTTTTTGTAACTTGAACATATTTCCACTTGTATGATAATACAGAGATTGGGGTTTTAGGCTGAGGCTTTCCCCTGGTTATTTCTTCTGTGTTATGTGTGATTGATTTCTCATTCTCAGTTATATGTGTTCTCATTGATCTTGCTCATATTCGATTAAGCTTCCACAAAGTTTGTTGTACAAGTAGATCTTGTATTGTGCTTTAGTCTATTGCATAATTTGTTGATCTACAGTGGGAATTTCTACATTTACGCCTTGGCTCTTCTGAGCGTTTTCCATGTTCTGAACGTTTACTTATTTAGAAGTTAACTGCATCACTGCTCTGTGCTCACAAAACCCTGTTCACGTTGCCTGTCCACTGTGCTCACAAAACCCTGTCCTCTACTTGCCTGCCTATTCACATTGCCTGTTACCTGTTCAGGCCTGATTGAAATGTGATGCTTGGTCTCGGTATCCCTATTTCGGAGAGAAGAAATATGCATTGCAACATTCTCGCAGATCAGGTCAGATCAGATCCAATCCCGCCTTCAGTGCTCTGCTCGCATTCATAACCGTAATCTGCGAGCGTTCATACCTCTAAAGTAATATTAGCGTGTTTTAATGTTTAACGAAGTATAGTATTTGTCGCTCGGAAATTAAATTAAGGCAGAGAACATCATATTGACCTATACTGGTAAGTGCTGTAAACATTTTCGGTTAGAACTAATCTCTATAAGAAATTCATCACTCGGCGGCCATTTCCATAGCTTATGGACATCATTGGATGTTAGTGCTAAAACAACAACACCAGAATTGGTGTATAATATATATCAGTTTTACCACCTACAAGAAATAGCACATTGCACATTACTTGTTTGGATCAATATCGACATAATTTGTAGCACATAAAATTGTAATGTCAGCCTTTAATGTAATCTCAGATTGGTGAACCACTGGAAATATTCTACGCAATTGTTGGTGAAATTGCAATTTTACATTGTTTTGCATTTTTGAAATATATTCATAAATTAATTTAACATCTTAAAAAACTTTATTCAATCCCAATGAATAAAGCCTACAATTCTAGTGATCTGAACAAATTTTCGGAAAAAGTAGTTAGAAAAATGTACCTGGAAAAAGTTAAAAAGTAGAATGTTTAAAATACACCAAAAAATTTAAAAATATCAGTGTGCCAGCCAAAATGTGTGAGAGGGCACTGTATTCTAAACGTCTATCTAACTAATTAAAGAAACTATCCAGACGCTTGGCATTAATAATGTTCGAAGAAAAATATTAAGGTAACCGAAGTAGAACTTTCTTTTGCAATGCAGTGAGTTTAATGAAGAGAAAGTAAAAGAAAACACTGTAGACCCATAGATGCCTTTTCATCTGACAAACACAAACATTTGCAGCAACCCCATCATATAAGCAGGATACAAAAAATCAAAATTACCATTCATATTTGTCCGAGGAAAAATGCATATATTGTAAGTCTTGCCCTCACAAACAATCAAGAATTCAGGCAACACTGATGAAGTAAGATATATGGAAACAACTCTTATGCCTATAATCTAAGAGGGAGAAACGCATTGCAAAGAGTTTGAAAACTACCATAAATCTCTATAACATGAAAATAGGCAGGAGAATAAAAATTAATCACTAATTGCGGCACCTGCTATCCAAGATTCTAGGGGATACAACCTTCCTTAGAAAGGAAGCAGTAAGCATCATCAAATAATACACCATTCACCATTCAAAAATTTAATAAAACTACAAGGATACAATTCTTTAGTCTTAATTACCAACCTAGATCGTGGGGTATCGTTGTTGTTGGGAAAAGTATCCAATACGGAATGACCCTATCCCACTCTAAGGGTGATAGTACCTCAGCAACAATCAAAGCAAAGCTATTCGAGATTACTTCTTTATGATATGTAAGAGAGGGGAGAAAGAGATCCACTAACCGTTGTCTTCCGCTAATGATTGATCCAATCTTCTCTCTTTGCTGCTTGCTCCCAGCTCCTTGCTCTTTCACTGGCCCAGCTACACCAAGATCCTGCAAAATGGCAAGAGAGGGAAACTACAAGAAGCATACATTCATAATTGATTCAAGGATTAGAATAAATCAAATACACAAGTATAACAATACACCATTGAGACACATGCATATAGAAGAACCTCAAATGCTTTATTAATGGAAGAAGTAAAGTTCAGGAAGTAATACAACCATAAAAGGCCCAATCCAGCATCACCTCCCAGCAGAAAGAAATCTCCTCTTCACCTCCTTCAAGCAAATCACCCAATAGTTCTATACTCAAACCAACAGCACTTCCTTACATTCACAAGATTCCAGCCTCCCTAGACCTCATGAGAGAGCTCTATATATAGGAGTTTTGGAGAAAGGATGGGTCAGCTTGAGCTTGGCATGGAGCTGACTAGTGTCCTCTCCCACTTCAGTTATTCTTCAGTTCTTGAGTCCACTTGGAGGTTCTTGCTTCCACTTGGAGATCTAGACCCTCTTACTCATCACAAGTCGAATTCCCTGATCCAAGTGTCATTTTGGAAGCTTCCTGGGCATTGACACCTTGAGGAATGACTGTGCCACTTGGCCAAACTCGCCCAGCGCAGGTAGCCTTCTTTGCAATTGACATTCAGCGCAGGTACACAGTGGAGCAGTTGACATTCAGCGCAAATGCTCAGTGGAGCAGTTGACATGATCCAGAATTAGCTTGTTTTTGAGTGTTTTCAGGTGGAGAACTGATATTCAGTGCTGTGATTTGCTGACCTTGTTCCTCTAGGGGTAGGAACAACATGTTTAGGGACTTTGGATCCCTTAGATTATGGACATTTCATGCTTCATGCTGTAAGGCACAAAAATGTCTATAACAGTTGCCCCCTAAAGTATGAGGTCGTTTATCGGGTGAAATGCTTTATCAGGAGGATCCGAAGTTCATTCAATCGCTGAGAGGTGACCTGTAATACAATACAATACAATACATTATTTTTCATTCTGCTTTCATGATCTAGCTGAGGCGGGCATTCCCATGCTCAGCTTTATAAATTCATTTTGGTACATAGAACAGACGATCGTTTGATGGTAGACTGATAATTCTCTGCTGAAATTATCATCCTTTGAGTAGGATGATCATCTGCTGTAATGATGTACATGTCAAATGTCTTTATATTTCCTGAATATATATCGCAGCCCGGATGGATGAAACTAGATCCGGGGTCTTCAAACTCGTTCGATCTTCACTCTAAGTACAAGTCGATCCATGTGAGAATTGCGCTGAAGTCGAACATGGAAAGACATCGCTTGATTACTGGTCAATGATGAAAACCGTTAACAAGCGCGAGAGGAATCACCGATAATGATAATGACCCTCAAGGTACTGCAGTACAATTCACGTGGTGTGAATAAAGGACTTGGCGTCGAACACCACGCAAAATATTCTGGTCAAAGGTCATTGATGTATACCTGTCGCCGGAAGTGAGAAACTTGCCATTGAGGCATGCAAGTTTCAAAGTACTGAGGGGGGTGTTCCTAGATCAACTTCTTGGATAATGATCTGAAGTCGACAAGAAGCGATCCGTCAAAGGAGGGCCTTAATGAATCCCACATCAGTGACACGGAACGGAGCTAATGATTTTAGTGGAGGTGAAAAAAATCTGTGAAATATGATTCAGGGTGGCGATCATGGGTGGATGAAGGATAATGTATGGTAGTGGATGGGACACGGTTGACTCTTTCTGAACAACATCTCTTGAACATATAACGACACTGATGCGATGGATCGGTAGCATTACCCCAAGTGTGGATGGTTTGGCGAAGACCATGGTGATGAGACCGGTGAATGAAACAACCCAACCCGATGTGATACGAAGCAAAAGTGTCATGTTCAAGAGCGACCTGCTACCATTAAAGCTTTGAGGTTCTCCCAATTTTTCCCCAGTCATTTCTGACCAGTACCTCTTTATTTTTGTCAAGCTTGAGGAGGATAACATATGCTTGTTCTATAACCTGCCCTTCGGGCAAGCCCATCGCTATGTTTTAACGAGCCTAGCGATAGGGAAACTCGTTCTCGTCTAAAGACAAGTTTGTCGCTATTTAATCATTTTAACGAGTCTAACGACAAGGAAAACTCGGTCCTTTTCATTTTTAGAGAGTCTAAAAAGGTACGGAAAGTTAACTCCAAAATTCCTTTTTCGTCATCTAATCCCTTAAGTCCGAAAAAGTATAAAACAATACAGAAGGGATGAGTTTTCGATAATTTTAACGAGCCGAATAAAACAAGCGCTCGACCTTTTTGTGCAATAATCCCTCAGGTCCAAAAAGATTAAAATCTACGGGAGGGATAGCTCTTCCGGTCCTTTTAACGAGCTGGAAGGCCAAAACTCGGCAAACTTTTCATATTTTACGAGTCAGATGAAAAGAGCTCAAAGAAGACTCGTCTTTTGAGGAACGAGTGATAAACAGGGATAGCAGCAGATTCCAGGTACAGGTTGGAATTCTCCAATCACGGCAGTGTCACAAGGATGGCTAGGTGAAATCACTCTTCGCAGCTGTTCCTCAAAATGGGTAAACAATCATATGGAGGTGAACGATCGGCCAAATGGAATGGAGGTGGCAGGTGCAAACACGACCAAGGCTTTTTATGGCTAATAAATTTACGATCACAATGGTTATTTACCGGGGTATGTTCATTTTTTAATGAGCTTGAATGCTCAACCTTACGTTTATTTTTTAACGAGCATGAACTATGTACTAAAACTGCTCGGATCTCGCTTTTCTATTTTTTAACGAGCATAAATTCCGCGGTAAAAATGCTCGATATACCAGTCATAAGATAAGAAATGTCTCCTGTAAGATCCCATTTTTTATAGAGCTCGCGCCTCACATAAGCTATGCTCCCTCTCATCCTTTCTTTATGCAAGTTCGGAAACGGCTAATCCTAAAAATAAATAAATAACCGCTCTTAGCTTGCACTCCAAAAGGTTTGCATGCCCCCAGGTATAAAGTATAATTTCATGGCTGCCCCTACTTATCCGATAAAACATTTATTTTAAAGGGTGAGGCTTGCCTCTTTCTGGTTACCCAAAGATTGTCTTGTTAACTTCTTCAAACGAAGACATTTCCTCGGCACTGTCTACCGAAGTAGACAATGGTGAATGACCTTTGTCAAACAAGTAACCTTGACAAAAGAATCCTATTCTAGAACAACCCCTCTTCCATCCACGGACGGGGTACGGACTAGTCATATTGTCTCGCGGAAATTTTACCTTATACCCGGAGTTTCCTCTGCCCGAAGCAGACCAGGATGCATGCCCCCTGGGTTCCAGTCCCATCTTTCTGAATCACTCGCACTCATCGGGAAGAAGGACTGGGGGTGGAGACATTTCTTGATTGAATAGACCATTCAGGGTTGGTATTTGACTATTTGCGATGCGTGATCCCGGAAATGAAAGTTGGTCTACGAGCTTGACCATTCTTCCTTCGTGTGGAAAACACATTACTCTAAAGAGTGAGGAGACTATAGCTCCCATGCAATATATATAGTCTCGTCCAAGGAGTAGGTTATAATCCAAGGGTCCTTGAACGACCATCACGTTCATTTGAACGGTCTTCCCTTTCAATGTAACAGGCACATTGGGGAGGATCCCTAATGGTCGACTGGTTCCTTTATCAAAACCTGAGAGATTTCTTATCTCGGGCAAAAGCGCCGGGGACCCCAGTGCTTTCCAAGCAATAGAGGAAAGGATACTCACAGATGCCCCTTCATCAATGATAGTTCCAGCCATTACCATTCTATAAATTTGGACTATGATTCTGAATGGTATACTGGCTGACAACCGGGGTCTGCCTAGTTGGTTCCAATCAAAGGACACAACCAGGTTGCTTGGTGGTGGGACCGAATACACGGCCGGATATGACCCTGACGATGTTCCTTCCTGTGATAAAGGAATGGGCGCATTGCCCTGATGCTCATCAGAGTCTGTGTTGATGAAAAGAATCTGGAGGGTGTCATCCTTATTCTCTTCAGTGAGGGTGTCATTTGAAGATGAAACCTCTGAAGGCGGAACCGGGTCAACTGCCGTTTCGACCTTTGGACTTTCGTCCGGTCTGGATTCAGTAGGTTCATTCTCAATGACTGACACTTCAGCTGACCACTTGAGTGGGCCAGCTGTATTTTCAACCAACGAAGGACTTGGCACGAGTTTTTTGTATCCAGGAGGAAGTCTCAACGGTGAAACCGGGCGATCTTCCAAAACTCTTTTCACTTCGTCTAAGAAGGGACAACGGTGGATGGCGTGATCGTCTTCACACAGTCTGCAGGGGGATCTTGTTCCCCCTCTTTGTCTTGAACCTTCACTTTCGCTGGTTGACGGTAAGCATTCAACATGGCTATCAGAGGTTGATTCTCCCGAATTGTGCAAACGAGGGGACCAGTCCCTTAGTATCCGGGGAATACAGGGACAATCTCTATGGAAGTGGTCTCCTTTACATATGACACATGGCGATTTAGGCCCGGTCTGTGCTGTGTGTGGATTTTTGTCAGATGTCTTTTGCTTGCCCCCAGTCGCCTTAGGCTCCTTCTTCTTCTTCTCCTTCTTCTTCTCATGGGAGCTTGGCTTTTGCCGGCTCTACCTTGCGAAGATGAAGGATTGGAGGAAGAGTTATAGGAAGTAGAAGGCTGGTGGGCAGCTCTAGACTGATCTAACTATTGACTCGACTGTTCAGGAACCATGGTGTTCTGAACTACATTGGTTGAGAATAGCCAAATTGGCAGGCCAATTGTCAGTCCTGGAAGCGACAATGTGGCCATGTGGGGCGCACCAACTTCTCCCCAAGAGGAGAAAGGACTAGGATTTCCATCATGTGGAATTCCTTGGTTGGGGCGTTCCATGTTCTCAACCTACAGATCAACGCAGGAATAGGAGGTGATTATGTTCCGTTTAAAACAAATTTTATAACGACGCTTTAGACACAACTTGCTTTTTCACTTTTTAAGAGTCGAGAAAAAGCTAAAGATGACTCTAGTCTCCTTCGATGTTTTAACGAGCCCGAAGTGACAAATGCTCGGATGGACTTTTTCAGTTATAGAGTTTGAAAAAGGCCAAAAGAAACTGCTCTGGAGATCTAGGCAGAGGGTGTGCCAAACTTTTCGCAAAACCACAGAATACGTTTTACGGTACGAGTGGTCGATCTTCGTGAATGCTGTGTTCACTGCATTGCGATCAGTAGGGTGGCCGAAACGGTTTCCTATGGATAAAGGCTTTATTCCTATAGGGGTCTCCCAATATATACGCGACGGTACGTGGGAGCACAAGTCCGTATTGATACTTATCGCTTCACCGTGGAGGAATCACCCAACCACTCAACGCTAAGATATCACGTTTAACGACGCCGGAACACGTCTCTAGCTTAGACCTCTATGTGTTTGCATTATGTTTCAATGCGTTGTTATGTAAATTCAATTTATTTTAAGGTTGATCTTGTTTAGCAGTTTGCCTTTATGGATCACCACGAGATGTATAGTAACACTCCTAAATGCAGTCTAAGATGATAAGCAAGCTTTTCAATCTTTCAACTTTGAAAATCTTAACTACTGAGGGAAAAGAAAGACATCATCTTTTCACACAGATCATAGAGCACACACTAATGCACTTTTCCCTAAATCAACATGCAAGCTATCAAAATGCACATGCACAATGCAGGTATTTCTTTTCTCTTTCTTAATGTTGGTGCAATACAAAAAGAAAGCTGTTGTATAATTTCGAATTCAATTTCAAGTGAAAGCAAACAAGCTTGTCCAAAATCAAAAGACACCTTAAGATTTACTTGTTTCGACACTAGAAATATATAAATTCAAACCATATGACGAAAGCAAAAGCTCAATTAGCTATGAACAGTAAACAAACTAACTCTTAAGATCAAAACGACACTTAACACAGGTCTAGATCTAAGAGGCCACAGCAAGACTAGTTCACTTTCGTTACGGGAAACTGTAAATGATATAAGAAATACACAAAGAACAAATACAGTTTCTTTATACAACCGAGGCGGAATAGTGGCAAGGAAAGTTGGTTTCAGATAGGTACATTGACTGGTAATAGGCTGCAAAAACAAGGGTGAAAACAGGGCAATAAACAGGAGGGAACCCCAGTAGCTCTAGGCAAAACTGGTTCAGCGCAGGTAGTACACTGGCAGTTTGACCTTCAGCGTAGGTAGCCCCTTCGGGAACTGCGCTGAAATGCAGACTGCCTTCACAGTGCCTGCACTGAAGAGATAAACTTTCGTTTTTCTCAGTTTCCGGGTCACAGATTGCTCAAAAATTCACAGTTTTTGGCCAAATCAGAAGCTATCAGTCAAGTACAAACTAAGGGATGAAAAGGAGGATGAAAAGCTATCACTAAGAGCTATTTAGAGTCCTTGTGGATCAGCTCTTCAAATCATAAACTTGCCCAGAAACTGAGCTAGAGTAGCTGCCCTCTACTTTGCATTTGAAAGATCCAAATGCAGTTCGATTTGGTACTCCCAGTGTTTATGAAATGAATAGCAAAAACACAAACAACCAACAAGATACGATCCCCAGTGGAGTCGCCAATTTGTTGTTGGGAAAAGTATCCAATACGGAATGACCCTATCCCACTCTAAGGGTGATAGTACCTCAGCAACAATCAAAGCAAAGCTATTCGAGATTACTTCTTTATGAGATGTAAGAGAGGGGAGAAAGAGATCCACTAACCGTTGTCTTCCGCTAATGATTGATCCAGTCTTCTCTCTTTGCTGCTTGCTCCCAGCTCCTTGCTCTTTCACTGGCCCAGCTACACCAAGATCCTGCAAAATGGCAAGAGAGGGAAACTACAAGAAGCATACATTCATAATTGATTCAAGGATTAGAATAAATCAAATACACAAGTATAACAATACACCATTGAGACACATGCATATAGAAGAACCTCAAATGCTTTATTAATGGAAGAAGTAAAGTTCAGGAAGTAATACAACCATAAAAGGCCCAATCCAGCATCACCTCCCAGCAGAAAGAAATCTCCTCTTCACCTCCTTCAAGCAAATCACCCAATTGTTCTAAAATTTGTTGTTGGGAAAAGTATCCAATACGGAATGACCCTATCCCACTCTAAGGGTGATAGTACCTCAGCAACAATCAAAGCAAAGCTATTCGAGATTACTTCTTTATGAGATGTAAGAGAGGGGAGAAAGAGATCCACTAACCGTTGTCTTCCGCTAATGATTGATCCAATCTTCTCTCTTTGCTACTTGCTCCCAGCTCCTTGCTCTTTCACTGGCCCAGCTACACCAAGATCCTGCAAAATGGCAAGAGAGGGAAACTACAAGAAGCATACATTCATAATTGATTCAAGGATTAGAATAAATCAAATACACAAGTATAACAATACACCATTGAGACACATGCATATAGAAGAACCTCAAATGCTTTATTAATGGAAGAAGTAAAGTTCAGGAAGTAATACAACCATAAAAGGCCCAATCCAGCATCATCTCCCAGCAGAAAGAAATCTCCTCTTCACCTCCTTCAAGCAAATCACCCAATAGTTCTATACTCAAACCAACAGCACTTCCTTACATTCACAAGATTCCAGCCTCCCTAGACCTCATGAGAGAGCTCTATATATAGGAGTTTTGGAGAAAGGATGAGTCAGCTTGAGCTTGGCATGGAGCTGACTAGTGTCCTCTCCCACTTCAGTTATTCTTCAGTTCTTGAGTCCACTTGGAGGTTCTTGCCTCCACTTGGAGATCTAGACCCTCTTACTCATCACAAGTCGAATTCCCTGATCCAAGTGTCATTTTGGAAGCTTCCTGGGCATTGACACCTTGAGGAATGACTGTGCCACTTGGCCAAACTCGCCCAGCGCAGGTAGCCTTCTTTGCAGTTGACATTCAGCGCAGGTACACAGTGGAGCAGTTGACATTCAGCGCAAATGCTCAGTGGAGCAGTTGACATGATCCAGAATTAGCTTGTTTTTGAGTGTTTTCAGGTGGAGAACTGATATTCAGTGCTGTGATTTGCTGACCTTGTTCCTCTAGGGGTAGGAACAACATGTTTAGGGACTTTGGATCCCTTAGATTATGGACATTTCATGCTTCATGCTGTAAGGCACAAAAATGTCTATAACAATCGTGTCCTCCCTAAAATTAGAATGTACAACTTTATGCATAATTGGGCAGAGTGCATGAATAAAAAACTAAAAAATCTCATGATTAGACATGACATCTCCAAGGCACTTTATACCAATTTCAATAATGCTCCAAACAAACCCTCCCCACTCGGACCTATTGCAAGCCTATCCGATTCTGCCATAATAAATCTCTTTTGAAAGTGCACTTTAACCTATCTCATCTTTGACTGGTATCTGACCCTTATGCTAAAATATGAGTGAACTTTACTAACAAAGTTACTAATATAGTTCCTAGAGAGTGCAAGACAACTTCAACACAATGAGAAGTGGCACAACTAGAGTCATCTCTTCTGAACCCAATAACAGAACTCGACAAGAAAATACACATTTTGAAAGCACTGGAATATTTTCAAATGGCATGTAAAGAACTATAACATCGTCATCATGAAGTTAAACCTTTATAAAATGGCCCCTTCACCATCAAGGAGACTGTTAAATCAAATGCCATTCAAATCGATTGCCAAAAAAATTGGTCATCCATGATGTTGTGACTCTTAACAATCTCAATCTTATAAATTGCTACAACTTGAGAAAACAATCTCAATCATATAGTCGCTACAACTTGAGCATGAAATGTCTATCATCCATCAAACAAACATGATCCCTGATTTTCATTCGGCCTCTTCTTCCTGCAAATACAGTTCTAGTTACCACAGGTCTATTATGATTAGATGCAAGCCCATAAATGCATCCACACATCTTGTGTGTAAATATTCCAACAATTAAGATAATATAATAGGCCTTACCCTGATATGCTCACAAAGTTCTTGCAGTGAATGTGACTTAAAGAAGTTCAGCCTCCATTTCTCACTCCACTCACATCCTAACAAACACAATCCCTGATTTTTAACCTCCTCCTGCAAATACACTTTTCGAATCCAGAGCTCTGTTACACGGAGAGGCAAGCCCATAAATGAAGTGTCACATCTTGTGTGTTAAGATAACATAACAGGCCTTACCTACATATTATCTTATACTTCTCAGCAAGTTCTTATGATGAGTAGAAATTTGATAAAGCGCATTACCTTGATGGTATTATCATCCCCTCATGTAATTATGAAGAGCTGGTAGGTAGGGTGTGAACAAGCAATATCATTCACACCACCAACATGTGTTTAAATTATATCAATGTTAATAAATATACTTTCAATACAAACTTAGTTTTACAGACCTACAAGAATATACAGGTTGGCAATGCAAGCTACAAGAGTGTGATTGTGTTCACGATTTTAAATTCAAACCAGATTCTTGAGTGTCGTGGAAAAATCAACAAGCTTACACTTGAATTAACCACACACAAACCTGCCCTCCAATGGCTAATATTAGAAAAGCAACAATCATGAAAAATAGGCACTAAAGATGTGAACCTAAATATAACTTTTCTATTACATATCAAAGTTTTAGGAAAAACTCTCGAATCTCACACACTTGAGTAAGATCATACTACCTTGAAACCATTGCAAAAGGAGAAATCACTGTGCAAAAAGCAAATATTTTAGTGTATTAAAGGACAACAGAATTTTGTAGGATACAAGTATGGCTCACCCATTCTTTGTGCCATGTTTGTAGATTTTCTAGTGTATCTTCACCACTTGACCTTTGTATATTTTACAATTGTAGTCGTTCACTACATAAAGAAGATCATTATAGTTGATTATGAGAGCATAGATAAAACATAATAAATTGAATAACAAACAAGTGGAGCCACAAATTAGCAAAATATATAAGTGAAATGCACTGCATATAGGTTTAACTCCCCTTCATTTATGAATAATAACCTCCATTTTCTTTGTCTGCTTCCTTCATTTCTTTCTTTGTTTCCTTCCTTCATTTCCTTTTCCACACCCAACAAACGAAACCAAGACCAAACTACAAAAAATGTGAAAAAAAAAGAAAACAAAGGAAAATGAGTACAACACACCCAACAAATGAAACCAAGACCAAACTACAAAAAATGAGCAAAAAAAACAAAGGAAAATAAGTACAACTCAAAGCATGGCCATGCTCAAACTCTGAGAACAAAACATTAAGACAAGACCAAAGAAAAATTGCAAATATCCCCTTTGCGCATCATCTCTCCTACAATGTGCTCTCCTCTGTTCAAAGGAAAAAAAGTGGGTTGAACAAGGTTAAAATACACACACAATTAGTAATGGTAAGAATATTTCGAAACCAATAATTATTCATAATAGAAAATGCACCTCCCCTAGAGTTTGTTTTATAACTATGGGCACTCTCTTTTGTATTCCACTTGTTCGTGCTCATCAAAACAATCAATCTACAACAGATAAAAAAATAATATATTAGAATGCAGTTATATTCTGTGCTATATCTCAAAAAAATATAAATTCCATAAACTAGATGTACTTTTGCTACGAGTAATGCAAACAATGTTTTCATAAGATGTAAATTTTTTGGAAAAGGAATCTAAGCATATCTAAACATATTGAACACCCAAAATCCCAGGGTCCACAAGACAACAGTGTTGTATGTTAGCACAATGGTTGAATGGTTGAAGGGTCAGTATGCTTGTCTGCTCGACCTTATCCACCTCCTCTACAAGGCACGTTGTGTGGGGGTTTGCATGTGATGTGGAGCAAGAAAACATATGTTGCACCATCCTAGAAACTGCAACTATAGTCACTGACTGCACAAAGTAATATAATATATGAGATCACAAATAACCTATGAGAGCAAATGAATAACAAATATACAGAGCAATAAATTAATCATACACATACCTGTTTTCCCTTAGCTAATGTTATAGTAGCAACAACCATGAGCAATAAGCCCCGAAACTGTGAACCTCGATATAACATTTCCCTTTATTCTATATCAAATTTATTTGAAAACCTCAAACCACACACTCATTAACAAGATCATACTACCCTGAAGCCATGACAAAAGGATAAATCTATTCGCAAAAAACAAATATTTCAGTTGATTAAAGGACACTATTCTTATGTAGGAAAAAAATATGGCTCACTAAACGTCCAATTTGCATTGGTAGAATGTCTAGGGTATCTTCACCTTGACCTTCATAGACTATATAATTGTGGTTGCTCACTACACAAAGTGAGATCGATATAATTGAGTGTGAGACCACATATAAAACATATAATAAATTGAAAAGCAAACAAAATCATTCACAAATGAGCGAAAGATAATTGTGAGTGAAATGCATTGCATATAGTTAAGGTGATTCACCTTCATTTATGAATGATAACCTCCATCTTATATCTTTGACTTTCTCTCCTTGCTGCCTTCCTTTCCTATTGCACATCCAATAACCAAAACCACGACCAACTACAAGAAATGAGAGAAAAATGTAAAACAAAGCTAAAGGAGTACAACAAAAAGCATGACCATGCTAAAACTCCACAAAAACGAAACATGTAGCCAATAACAAACTAAAAATTGCAAACTTACCCTTGCACATTATCTCTATTGCAATGTCCTCTCCTTAGCTGAAAGGAAAAAAAAGAGGGGTGAATAACATTCAAATCCAAAAATAGATAGCAATGGTGAGCATAATTCAAAACCTATAATTATTCATAATAGCAAACACACCTCCTATTGAGTTTGTTATATAACGATAACACTCGATTTTGTATTCCACTTACTCGTGCTCAACACAACAAGGCATCTACAACAAATACATAATAAGATATTAAAATCAATATACAATTTAAACTAGAGAACTGAATACAACAATTAATCATAATATAAAACATACTTGTCTTCGAGTTTTGTTATATAAAGGGGGACAATCCATTTTGTATTTCATGTATCCATAATTTTGATGGATTGTAGTAAATATAACTTACTAAGCACTAACAAATGTGATTTAATTGTTTTAGTCAGTATTTACACTAGAACACACTGAATTCAACAAATGCCTTTAATTATTTTAGTCAGAATTTAGACCATAACACATTGAATTGCCATTGTGGGAGCCCTTTCTCAAGAGAGAGCTTTTGAAATATAAAATTCAGTAGACTTACTCTAAGAACTTGTGACAAGGGTTAGCTAATATAGCCTTGAAGCTATCTACATATCAAATTGTTTAGAGTAATTCAATTTAGTCATGTCATAGTAAATTGAATGAATAATCTTCTGCATACTCGTGTGAAAGCCAACATTTTGGCTATTTGTTCTAGAGATTCATAGTGAGGAGACAATTTGTTTTTGTAGAGCATGCCAAACCCAATTCTATGACTATCGCTAATGCTTATGGTTTGCAGATGGTTTTTGATACCTTCTAGGTGATTTAAGGGCTTCCTCAATTGCTCGATACTTCTAGGTGATCTCAGGGATTTTCAATTGCCTGTCATATGTCAAGAGGAAAGCGTTACTAGTTTCGAGCTACAACTTCTAGGAAAAACATCTGTTGTTTCAACAACTTCTTATTTAGATAGTGGGTTTGTGTACATAAGGTTGAGATATGGAGCTTTATAACTTATTAAATTTCATCAGTAGCTAGTCGTTTCAAGATCACATGTATTTTTGGAAAGATATATAAATATCGATCTTATAACGAACTTTTGTATTTTAGATGAATGTCAAGCATAAGGTCAAGTTGTTCCCTATTTCAAAGCATTTAAAGAGGGTTTTCTCTTACAGTCCACAGTCATGAGCACGCATCAACAAAGCTACTAGGAAAAAAGGAGATTTGGTCATATTTTGTAGTACCCACTGGATTTTCTATAATTGTAGTCACAATGTTCTTCAGGTTCTTTTGGTCACAGAAGGGGTAATATTGTTTGTATGGAAATTGGAGAAACATTTGGTCATTGAGTGTGATATAAATCCCATTGGTGATGATCCTATGTGGGTTAGATGGGCATATATTTAACTTTATATTTAATATGAGTAGAGGGAAATTATCTGATAAGAAAGAAATTATGTTGGGTATGAAAGCTATCAATCTTCGCAATTTTCGGTCTAGGAATTCA
Organism: Pinus tabuliformis; assembly: GCA_031772625.1. Lineage (NCBI taxonomy): Eukaryota > Viridiplantae > Streptophyta > Pinopsida > Pinales > Pinaceae > Pinus > Pinus tabuliformis. Next base: position 562,705,406 of record CM062814.1, on the reverse strand, counting down.
ACGCATATTTTTTGAGTGCCACATAGGAGTGACAAGCTGACAACTATATACAATAGCTTTGCTAATCATGGTATCTTACGGTTTGTTGCGTCGGATAAAAAAAAAAGGGCCATGGATCAATGCACAGGTTGGGTGGTGATTTCAACGATATTTGGAGCCTACAAAAGGATTAGGCCACCCATGCATGTGAGGAGAATCATTGTAGAAAACATTGGTCTCCTTATGTTTATGGGCAATATATCTCTCCTACACTTTGCTAACCTTGCTAGTTACCAAATCAGACAAAATGAATCTCATAAAATAGGACTTTGGCACATAGTTTTGGTCAATGAGTTTCCATACAAGAAAACTGTTATCTTCTTCACAAGTTTTTCCCAACGCTAATGTCGCTTATACAAACTATGGGTTGGTGATTATTTTTTGTTGGAAATTGTTTTTAGCTTGAAGAACTCCAATACAAAGGTGGCCTTCTCATACCTATCGTGACTTAATTCTTTGTTCGTTCCATGACTGTAAAAATCATTCCTTTTTATATTTTTATGAAGACATTGATCTCCAATCTTCTTCACATGTTTTTCCCGACGCAAATGTCACTTATACAAACTCTGGGTTGACGATTATTTTTTGTTGAAAATTGTTTTTAGCTTAAAGAAATCTAATACAAAGTTTGTCTTCTCATAACTATTGTGACTTCTTTCTTTTTCGTTCCACGATTATAAAAATCATTCTGTTTTATATTTGTATGTAGACATTGACCTCCAATCTCTTCCATTCTGCTAGCAGGAATAAGTGATTGAAACACCCAACAATGCATAAAGTCACATAGTTGTTTGGCTACAACATCATGTTTACGTCTACACAACACAAAATTAAAGGGGTTGCGGTGATATAAAAAAATGTTTTGGATATACATCAAAGAGGATCTCAAAGAGTTCTTTGGGAGAAAAGTATCATTGAAGCTTCTCAGCATATATCAAGATCGATTCCAGCAATGGAAGTGCAAAGTTAAGTGAAATGTTCTTCTATAGGACTGGATCTCTACTGATGAAGGAGTAATCACTCTCAGACCACATGTGCTTGGGTTTATATGCGTTTACACCACAAAAGTTTCTATTGATGAAGGAGTCATCATTATTAGACCACCTATGCTTGGGTTTGTGTGAGTTTTCACCAAAAAAGGGTTTTTCCCTTTTGTGAGCAAAGAACCCAAGCATTGGGATTTTGCACCCAAGGTGTGGGTGTGAAATCAAGAAAAGGAATTATTATTTATTCATTGTTGCAAGTGAAGATGCGTTAGAGGAGCAAGGGTGACCTAAGGCTACGATGAAGGGTCTTGATTAAATGAAGAAATTAATTTTCGTTAAGTTAATTGGGGTTTGTATTAGGACCTTATACCCAAGGTGTGGGTGTGAAATCAAGAAAAGGAATTATTATTTATTCATTGTTGCAAGTGGAAAACCCATAGAGGAGCAAGGGTGACCTAAGGCTACGATGAAGGGCCTTGATCAAATGAAGACATTAATTTTCCTTAAGTTAGTTGGGGTTTGTCTAGAAACATCAAGTTGGCCTAGGCTTGGAAAGACACCCTTTGAGGGCATAGTCTACCCTCATGAGAAAAATATAAGGAGGGAAGTTGTGACACTCATTTTATTATCCAATAAGTGGAATTGTTCTCAAGTAAGGACATATCCAAGGAGGCCACATAACTCAATAAACCGAGCTACATAAAGAGCAAGAAGAAGGGTTTCATGTTTATCTTTTTGTCTCATGCTTTGGTTCAAGTTCAAGGAGGATGTTGGTTGAGTTTGGTGAGGGTTTCAATGGGCAAATTTGTGCATCCAAGTAGTGGAAGATACTTGTGGAAAAGGGACGAATGTTCTAGGCTAGTCGCAGTGGTACTTCTGTGATCTAGCCGCAGACTCTTGTACCTTATTAGAGGGCCAAAATACCTAAAATAAGGTTGTTTTGGTATGACGTGAGGATTGGAGGAAAGTTGGAGTAACAATCCATGCCTTAAAGGACCAATGAAACAAGTATAATGATGGAAGAGGGGTACCACAGGTCTGAGGTAACCTTAGATTTGGGGCTGCAGAGATATGTAGCAAGGCTTAAGATATCAATCAAGAAAATGACCATAATCGTGGTTGCTTGGAGTCTAAGTGGTAGCGTCTTCAAGGAGATAGATTGCTAAGGTTGGAGGGTTGTCCATGAGGTTTTGGACAACAATTTTGATATGCACTAGTTAGGGCTTCATCTTGTGCAGAGAGCCATCCTATGGTCTATCCAAACTCAGTGAAAGAATAACCCAGATCTTTGATGAATGAAGAGAGTTGAGACCCTAGAAAGGGAGGTTGATGACTCTTTGTTGTGGGTAGAAATTTGAGACAAAAGGAGAATGAGAAGGGTGATTTAGTAAAGGAAAAGCTAAGGCATGTTCAAAGGTTTGAACAACAATTGTAATTAGACTTAAGAACATGGATATAGAATGCATCTTATCATTATTGGTAGGTTGTTTGGAATAGCCCCAGATTTGGACAATTTAAGGAGACAAATTGCAAAAGAAAGGGCAGCCTTGGAAGCCCTATATTAGTCATGGTGTTGACTATATATGGGTAATTTTGGAATCCATTTAGAATTCATCTTATCATTGTTGGTGGCTTGTTTGCAATAGCCCTAAATTTGGACCATTTAAGTACACAAAATGAAGAAGAAAGTTCAGCCTCGAAAGCCCTAGATTAGTCATGGTGTTGACTGTGTATGCGTAATTTTGGAAGCCCTGAGGGTTGAGCTTTGAAGGATGAAAGGGAAACCTAAGCATCCAAGGGGTTGACAAGTGGATAGTCTAGAAGACCTCAAGTACAATGTTCATGAAAGGAATCAATGGGTTATTACGAGGCAGAGTAATGGAGCCCTAGCTCAGCTTATGAAAAGAGCCATATGGTTGACAAGAGGGCATATCCAGAAGATTCAAGGAGTAGACTTCTTAATGGAGCTAGAAGGCTGCTAGTGGGCAAACCCGTGAGCTAAAGTTCAGTGACACAAAAGCAGTTGTGATCATTGATAGTGGCAGTTGAATATGCAAGTTCAATGATCAGTAGATTGGGAGGTAAGGAGACCTGCCATATGTGTTTAAGGTACGCAGACTGAAAAGGATATAGTGCATGTTGTCAAAAGGTAGGTCAAGTGTAATTTGTTTAGGGTAGATTGGTGGTCATAGCAGTTGACACCAAGCCCTAGTTGTGTCCTTATATCAAGGTTGTATGTAAGGGCCATGATCCCTAATATGGGAGCCCTAAGACTATTGTATTACAATTTGTAACATAACAAGTAGAGGGTTTTAAAAGGTAAAAATTGTCATGTGCACTAGTTAATTCACTAACGTATGTTATTTCATTGTGCAAAGTCGAAGTGTTGTCGCATTTGAGTGTGTTTGTGTTCGTGATTTTAGACTCAAACCAAATTCTTGAGTGTCATGGAAAAATCAACAAGCTTATGCTTGAATTAACCACACGCAAACCTGCCCTACATTAGCTAATATATAAAAGCAACAATCATGAAAAATAAGCACTAAATATGTGAACATAAGTATAACTTTTCTATTACATATCAAAGTTTTAGGAAAAACTCTCAAATCTCACACACTTGAGTAAGATCATACTACCTTGAAACCATTGCAAAAGGAGAAATCATTGTGCAAAAAGAAAATATTTTAGTGTATTAAAGGACAACAGTATTTTGTAGGATAAAAGTATGGCTCACCCATTCTTTGTGCCATGTTTGTAGAATTTCTAGTGTATCTTCACCACTTCACCTTTGTAGATTATACAATTGTAGTCGTTCACTACATAAAGAAGATCATTATAGTTGGTTATGAGAGCATAGATAAAACATAAGAAATTGAATAACAAACAAGTGGAGCCACAAATTAGCAAAAGATACATTTAAGTGAAATGCACTGCATATAGGTATGTTAACTCACCTTCATTTATGAATAATAACCTCCATTTTCTCTGTCTGCTTCCTTCATTTCCTTTTCCACACCCAACAAACGAAACCAAGACCAAACTACAAAAAACGTGAAAAAAAGAAAACAAAGAAAAACGGGTACAACACACCCAACAAATGAAACCAAGACCAAACTACAAAAAATGAGCATAAAAAAACAAAGGAAAATAAGTACAACTCAAAGCATGGCCATGCTCAAACTCTGAAAACAAAACATTAAGACAAGAACAAAGAAAAATTGTAGATATCCCCTTTGCACATCATCTCTCCTACAATGTTCTCTCCTCTACTCAAAGGAAAACAAGTGGGTTGAACAAGGTTAAAATATACACACAATTAATAATGGTATGCATATTTCGAAACCAATAATTATTCATAATAGAAAATGCACCTCCCCTAGAGTTTGTTTTATAACTATGGGCACTCTCTTTTGTATTCCACTTGTTCGTGCTCATCAAAACAAGCCATCTACAACAGATAAAAAATAAGATATTAGAATGCAGTTATATTTTGTGCTATATCTCAAAAAAATATAAATTCTATAAAATAGATGTACTTCTGCTACGAGTAATGCAAACAATGTTTTCATAAGATGTAAATTTTTCGGAAAAGGAATCTAAGCCATAGTATTTAAATCCAGCCTTGCTAACTGGTTACTAGTCTAACTGACCGGTTAGCAGGCCAACCGGTCGAAACTGGCCAAAAAACTCGCTCAGAGGGGTCACTTCGCCAGATTTTGTAAAAAACCGGTCCTAACCAGCCGGTTTAGGATGGAACCGGCTGATTAGGAGGCACGCCCACCGTGAGCCCAAAAAGCGACTTTTTGACTGTGTTTTAGGGGTTTTGGAGGAAAACTAAGGGTGATTTCCCTCCAAAAACACCCTCTCCAAGCCTTTAAGAGGCCCCTCCCACTCTCATTTGTCTCACACATTTGATTTTGAGTGTTTATGAGTGTTTGTGAGTTTGTTTGTGAGCTTGGAGAGTGTTGAGTTTTCACTGAAGTAGTCATCCTGGGGTTGGATTTGGAGCTATTTTGGAGATAGTGTGTAGCTTTCAGTGGAGTTGCCATCTTCAAGAGGAGGCTAAGGTTGCTAGTTTGCATTTCCAGGTAAGGATTTTCACTTGAAAATTCCTCATTTGACTGCTGTCCATGAATTAAATTTTTTTATGTGTTATAAATTTATAAACTTCTCACTTCTGTCATCTATGCTATGAAATCTCTAGCTCTATGCTATCAAATTTTGTAGCTTGCATGTGCATTTGTTTTCCTACATTTAGCTTTGGTTTTCGATGTTGCTTAGCCACATTTTTTTTAAATGGCATATTTCTTTGCAAATTGTTATTATTTCAAGCAAGCATGGCTCCAAAAGGAAAGGACAGTGCATGGGCTCATTGTGATGTAATTGATGGAAAAATGATATGCAAATTATGCCATAAATCTATTAGAGGTGGGGGTATTCTTAGGTTGAAGCAACACTTGGCTAGGATAAGAGGCCAAGTTAAGCCATGTGATGCACCAAATGCTCTGTTAGGTCCTATTAGGGCAGAATACATTTCCAAGCTTGAAAAGTTTTATGAGGATAAGGCTAGGGAGAAGGCCATCCAAGATGACATTGCAAGGATGAGGGAATTATTAGAAGCCATGAAAGAGAGTGGGTATGATGATTATGAGATTCAAGACTCCTCTTCTATCCCTTCCACCAATGACCCCTTTCACTATGTTCATCCTTCTTTTGGCCAACCATCAAAAGGAACAAAGAGAACAAAAATCCAAAGTTATTTCTCATCTTCTGCCAACATTGCCTCTTCTAATACCACTTCCTCCCAGCCAAGTTCTCAACCCACTTTGGATCAACATTGGAAAAGACAATGCAAAGAAACTTCTCATCAATACATTGCTAGATGGTGGTATGATTCAGATATCCCATTTAATGCTGCTCGCTCACCTTATTACCAAGCTATGTGGGACTTTGTTGTAGCTGCAGGAAAAGGCTTCAAAGGCCCTAGTCTGCATGACTTGAGGGGAGCTCTTTTGCAAAAAGAGATATCTTCCATTGATGAGTATTTGGTTGAGTTTAAAGATTCATGGCTCAAAACAGGTTGTTCCACATGTCAGATGGATGGACCGATGGAAAGAACCACACTATCATTAATTTCCTTGTTTCTTGCCCTCAAGGAACCATGTTTTTGAAATTAGTTGATGCATCTGATAAGGTGAAGGATGCAACCCTTCTATTTGAGCTTTTGGATTACATTATTCAGGAAGTTGGGGAGCAACATGTTGTACATGTCATCACTGATAATGCCTAAAACTATGTTCTTGTTGGAAATATGCTTGAGACCAAATATAAGACCATATTTTGGACTCCATGTGCTGCACATTGCATAGACCTCATACTTGAGGATATAGGCAAAGTGGAGTGGGTAAAAAACTCTGTAGAGCATGCCAAGTGCATTACAAAATTCATTTACAACCACTCATGGGTATTGAGCCTAATGAGGAAATTCACTGGGGGCAAAGAGCTTGTTAGGCCTACAATTACGAGATTTGCAACTCACTTCCTCATGTTGGAATGTCTCAGTGGTCAACATAAAAACTTGCAGAAAATGTTTTCCTTTGAAGAATGGTCTAAATCTCGGTGGGCTCATAGACCAGATGGAAAAGACACCAAAAGGAAAGTGTTAGACACTTATTTTTGGAAAAGGTCTCTAGAGCTTGTGAAAATTACCGAGCCCCTTGTTAAGGTGATAAGGATGGTGGATGTGGAAAGATTGGCCATGGGCTGCATTTATGAGGCTATGGATCAGGGAAAGGAGCAGATACGGGCAGTTTACAAGGATAGGTTAGCTAAATATGGCCGTATATGGGAGATCATTGATAACAGATGGAACAATCAACTCTATCGTCCTATACATGCATCTGGGTATTTTTTGAACCCAAAGTATCATTATAAAAATCGGCTAGGAGATCTGCATGATAGGGAGGTTATAGATGGATTGATTGATCGCTTGGAGCGCATGGTCCCTAACCATGTAGACAACTTGGAAATACATAGACAACTTACTGTTTTCACTATGGAAAATGGTACTTTTGGCAAAAACTTGGCAAAGATGGCAAGAGATGTGGACCAACTAGGTAAGCAGTTCCAATTTCCAATTTGTTTTTCTTTTCAAGTTAAAATTGTTTACGTTCTTTATAATTCAAATTATAAACTAAGTTACTAATTAATGTCTTTTTCTTTGCAGCGAATTGATGGGAGTCATTTGGTGGCCAGTGTCCTCAATTGCAAAGGTTTGCAATTAGAGTCCTCAGTCAAAATTGCAGTGCTTCAGGTTGTGCGCGCAATTGGTCTGTTTTTGAGCGCATACACACGAAGAAGAGAAACTGTTTGGAACAAAAACGGTTAAATGATATTGTTTTCGTGCAATACAACCTTCGACTAAGGAGGAACCAAATGATGACCAAAACACCTGATCTAAGTCCCATTGTGTTGGACGATATTGATCCAACATCAGAATGGGTGGAGGAGAATGAAGATCCTGTGTTTGAGGCTGATTTTGATATCGACATGGCTTTAGCAAGGGATGAAGCAGATTATGTGGCGGCATTAGAACCAGGATCAGTAGCGACATCAAGGAAAGGTAAAGAACCAATGGAAGGCACTAGTCGTGTAGGTCGACAAACTCATGCTTCCATTAGGTCCACTTCTATTGTTATTGGTGGCATTGAAACTGAGGTTGCAGATCAGGCTGAGGCATCCTTAGACTCTGAACCAAATGATGTCTATGTAGCTCTTGATGATGATCCTGTGGCTAGTAGTGGTGATGAACTTGATGATTGATCATGTGTACACTGTAGACTTGTAGTAGGCCAATGGCCTCATAGCTTGCAGCATTGTTTTTGGACTTTATAGGCCATTTAGAGCCTCATTGCTTATGTATTTTGCTATTTTGTCGATGATATGTATTGCACTCGGTGCCATTTTGATATATTCACCTTTACATGGTATATAAATGAGCAAAATTTGCATATTTTGTCTCTATTGGCTTGGAATCATGGTTTTAAATCTTAAAAATAGTTTTGTTTCATTAAAAATTAATTATTTAATGTATTTTTTTAAAACCGGTTTGTTTAGACCAAACCAATCTCGATTAGACCAGTTCCGGTCGGTAAATCGGTTCCTTAGGTGGACCGGTCCAGTCACCTGTTCCGGTTTTAAAAACACTGATCTAAGCATATCTAAACATATTGAACACCCAAAATCCCAGAGTCCAAAAGACAACAGTTTTGTATGTTAGCACGATGGTTGAATGGTTGAAGGGTCAATATGCTTGTCTGATCGACCTTACCCACCTCCTCTACAAGGCACGTTGTGTGGGGGTGTGCATGTGATGTGGAGCAAGAAAACATACACTGCATCATCCTAAACATTGCAACTATAGTCACTCAATGCATAAAGTAATATGATATATGAGATCACAAATAAACCACGAGAGAAAATGAATAAAAAATATACAAAGCGATAAATTAATCATACACATACCTGTTCGCCCTTGGCTAATGTTATTGTCAGGCCAGGAGTAACTCCAGTTTGGCAGAAAACTGATACGATTTATTTCATTAGGTAGCTATTGTTATATACAAAGAATGTGACTGCTCAGTTCATCTTCTGATGACTGTTCACATTCCAAATTCTCCCAATCACAGAGGATTAGGTGTCAACATTCCCCCCTTAATCTGAAGGGATGTTGGTGAGTCCAAGCATCGTTCTGAATCTTTCAAGCTTTTCTCTTCCAAGCGCATTGGTGAAGATGTCTGCAATTTTCTCATTGTGGAACAATGATGGAGATGGATTGTTTTGGCCTCAACATGATGTCGGATCAGATGATATTTAGTATTGATGTGCTTTGTATGATCATGGAACTTTGGGTTCTTAGCCAACTTTATTGCAGAGGTGTTGTCAATCATGAGTGGAGTTGATTGTACTTGTTTTACCTGAAAATCTTCAAGAATTTTCCCGAGCCACACAATTTATTTCATTGCTTCAGCTGCTGCCACGTATTCTGCTTCTGTTGTGGAATCTACTGGAACTGATTGTTTGCGTGATCTCCAAGAGACAGCTCCTGATCCAAGACTCATAGCATATCCTGAAGTAGATACCCCAGTTTCTTTGTCTCCATCGAAGTCTGAATCAGAGTATCCAATCAAGCTGAAGTCGTCCACCTGTGTATACTTGATTCCAAGGTCTTGAGTTCCCTTCAAGTACCTTAGAACTCTTTTTGCAGCAGACCAATGTCCCTCACAAGGCTTTTCCATAAACCTGGAGAGGATTCCAACAGCAAATGAAATGTCTGGTCTGGTAGTGGTGAGGTAGATGAGACTTCCTACAAGCTGTCTATACTTTGTTGCATCCTCAAATTCCTTTCCTTCAATAGATGTGAGCTTTAAGTTTTGTTCCATTGGAGTAGAAAGAGCATTGCCTTCTATCATGCCAAATCTGTTTAACAAATCTCCAATGTATTTCTTTTGAGAAAGAAATATGGATTTTGGATGTTGGGTTACTTCAATGCCAAGATAGTAATGAACATAGCCCAAATCAGTCATTTCAAAACTTTTCCCCAATTCCTTCTTTACGGGTGCAATGTAGCTTTCATTGTTCCCTGTCATTAAAAGATCATCTACATATACCACAAGATATACAATTGTTTTGCCCACTTTCTTGACAAATAAAGTTGCATCATCAAGATCAAAATGATTGAAGTTGAGTTTCAGAAGATGCTCAGTTAGTTTTTCATACCAGGCTCGCGGTGCTTGTTTGAGGCCATACAAGGACTTCACAAGTTTGCATACTTTTTGTTCATGTCCTTTCACAGCAAATCCTTCAGGCTGGACATAAAAACATTCTCCTTTAGATCTCCATTCAAGAAGGCAGTTTTTACATCCATTTGATGGACTTTCCAACTGTTCTGAGCTGCTAGTGCAAAGAGTGTCCGGATGGTGGCCCATTTTGCTGTGGGGGCAAAAGTTTCCTCATAATCGATCCCTTCCTTCTGTGCAAATCCTTTTGCCACAAGCCTAGCTTTGTGCTTGTCAAGTGAGCTGTCAGCTTTGTACTTGTTCTTGTAGACCCACTTGCAGCCAATTGGTTTGGTTCCAAATGGAGGATCAACCAGCTTCCAAGTGCCGTTCTTTATGAGGGCATCATACTCCTTTTGCATCGCTTCTTTCCATTCATCATGAGAAGTAGCTTCTTTGAAGGAAGTTGGTTCAAAATATGTAGACAAGTTCAATTCACAATCATAAGAAACATCCATATCAACAGGTGAATTAGAGTCATCTACATCACCTCCATTTTGTCGGTTTGAATTTCTGGTTCCTGTTTTTCCAATTTCATCAGGATGAACACTTTCAAGTGTCTTTGTCAGCCACTTTGGGGGACCTTTCTGAGATGGTCTAGGCTGCTCTGTTGATTGAGTTGGGACTGAATCAAGATTGAGTCTCCCAATTCTATCAATTACATCACTTAAAGCATCATCCGTTGTTGGAGTTTCATTCGGGGGAGAGTGTTCTTCAGAAGAAGATTCCACATGTTGATCTAGTATAGGAATCCCCCCTTCAAGATGTGGAATCTGATTATCAAATTCTTGAAATGATTTTGTTTTTGCGAATCTATCCAAGCGATCAAGTTGCCGCTCAACAACATTGTCAGATTTGGATGATTCAAGAAAAATTACATCTCTAGATACAACAAACTTTTTATTTACTTCATCATAGAGGCGGTATGCTTTGGAGGTTGTTGAATACCCCAGGAAGATACACTTACGACTTCTAGCACCAAGTTTGTTTCTATGTACCTTTGGTATCAGAGCATAACAGGTGAAACCAAAGATCCTGAGATGTTTTACCGAAGGAACATGTCCATACCATAATTCATAAGGAGTCTTGTTTCTTATAGCATTAGATGGACATCTATTCTTTATATATGCAGCACATAGAACATCATCAAACCAAAACATTATCTTTACATTTTTGAAGAAAAGCATGGATCGTACCATATTCAAGATTGTTCTATTCATTCTTTCAGCTACACCATTCTGTTGGGGATTATAAGGCACAATTGTTTGATGTTTGATCCCATGTTGGCAAAGATAGTTTTCAAATTCATTTGATGCATATTCTTTTCCATTATCAGTGCGAATAGACCCAATATGAGATTGTGCATCCTTTTCAATCCATTTATGAAAATTCTTGAATGTTTGAAAGGCATCAGATTTGTTCTTCAACAAATAAACCCAACACATTCTCGTGTAATCATCAATAAATGTCATGATATATTTATTTCCATTTGCAGAAGGAACAAGCATTGGACCACATAAATCTGAATGAATGAGTTCAAGCTTCCTATGTGCTCTTGAATGTGAATCATGAAAAGACTTCTTGCTATGCTTTCCTATAATGCAAGCATCACATTGCTTATGTTTCCTAGGAATTGTAGGCAAACCAGCAACACCATTTTTCTTCAATAAGCGGAGACTGTCATAGTTTAAATGTCCAAATCTAGCATGCCATAATAAACTTGATGGAAGTGTACCTTCTTCATGATGAGAAATATATGAGAAATGTTGTGCATGAGCAGAGGTTCCTTGCAGTTTGAGAAGCCTTTCTTCTTCTATTCCCCTCATGACAAGTGAGTGGTCAGAAGATTTTCTTTCCTCAAGCTTGCCATCAAACATATGAATGGAGTGACCTTGCTGGCAGATGTGGACCAAGGACAACAAGTTTCTCTTGAGCTGTGGGAGATATAGAACATGATCCAGAAGAAAGTCTGGAAGACCAGGCAGTTTAAGCCTGATTGTGCCAAGCCCTGATGGCTTGATTTTTGACTGATCTGTAAAGTATACTGCTCCATCAACATTATCAGTGAAATCTTCAAAAAAATCTTTTCTATGAGTCATATGACAGGTTGCTCCTGAATCAAGCAACCAATCATTTTTCGAAGAAGCAAGTGAAGCATTAAACAAATCTTCATTTACTCCAATGTTACATTGTGCCTCAATATAGTGAGCGGATTCAGGTGCTTTACCTTTGTCTGTATCATCAGTTTTACCTTTCTGTTGGTATCTTTTCTGCTCAATTTTGTCCCATGGTAGCTTGCATGTAGAGGCATCATGTGATCCATTTCTTTTGCAGCGAATGCAATGTAAGTATGCCTTTTCTCCTTGAGAATGTCTGCCCCCCCTGCCTCTGAAATATCTTCCTCTTCCTCTTCATCCACCTCTTCCTCTTGTAGAATCTTGAGCAGGATGCTTTTCTTTATGAGCAAGGCACACAGTCTCTTCAGAAGATTCTGGGGCTGTCTTCTTTCCAAAGGCTCTCTCTCTTTCAGCAAACTTTTTCACAAGAGATTCAAAGGTTATATCTTTAAGATTTCCATTTGCTTGTAAAGACTCAAGATAATTGGAGTAAGTAGGATAGACTGCCTTGAGAAAAGCAATAAGAGGGATATCCAGCTCAACCTTAGTGGATTTGATATCATGCATTATATATTTTACTTCAGATGCAAGAGCAAGAGGATCATTATTTTTCAATTCAAGAGTGAAGAGTTTAATCATGAGCTGAACAAATTCAAGTGCATAACGTGAGTCATAGAGTTCTTTCAGCTTTTGTAAAGCTTCAAAGGCAGTTGAATATGATGAAATATGGCGACGCACCTCTTCATTTACAGATGCTGCGATTAATGCATAGGCTTTGTTGTTCTTGTTTTCCCAAATGACGAGCTCTTTTTCTGAGGTAGGCTGTACTGGGTCATTGTCTCCTTCTCCGACACACACTCCTTTCCACAACTCATTGAAGATGAGGGTGTGTTTTATCATCTGGGACCATTCATGATAGTTCTCCTTGCCAGTGAGAACTATTCCTACCATAGAGATGATTGAATGCATTCTGTAAAAAAAAAATTCTGCTGATAGAAAAAATACTTCTGCTGATATACAGTGAAATTGTACTCAAAAGGGCAAAAAGATTTCAAATACTTTTATGTACTATGTTTCTTCAAATCCCTCCAATGTTTATAAAAGGATCCTCATATAATACATCCACTATATTCCATTCTACAAACTTAGTTCATATTCCATTCAATGCATATCTACAAACTATTCAATATATATATGCTGGTTAATATATAACATTCTATGCATAAACCCACAGCGCACATATAAACCCACAACGCATAGCTCATATAAACCACAGCGTTAATGCAACCCACAGCGCACAACTCACATAAACCATAGTGTTAATACAACCCACAGCGCTTCAAATACCATATAAACAGCGTTAATACCATGTCAGCACATTCAACGCAGTTCAATACACCATACCAGCGTTTCAAATACCATATAAACATTAATTTAACAACGTACACAACAATTCAAACGCTGTGTTAAAAATTGGACAGCGTTAAAACCATCATTCAACGCATTCAAATGAGCCTTTTTTTTTTTAAACGCAAAGCCCAGCTCTGTCACTGACATTCTTTCAAGCTTGTGTGCACAGAAATAAATAACTTTAGCAATATCTCACAACAAAGGTTCCAAAAATCGCACTGTTTCATGCACAATCCATCCTACGGTGATACAATCTTTTGTTACCTGAAAGTTTTACTGTCTTTTTCCAGAAAAATGAAATGGCTCCTTCGACCATTCACGCAGCCTCTGTTTGAAGAATCTCAAACGTTCTGCTCCAGCAAACATTCATGTGACAGCGTCTGGGCTTCCAGCAATCACCGACAGGATTGAATGCATACTCCAGCAATCACCGCAGAACAGTCTTTTGCTTCACGTTAGGTTCACCATACCACCGTTTGTGGAATAACGCAGTTACTGAAGTTTCAGTCTTCAACCATGGCTGGGCAGAGCGTAGGTAATGGCAGAAAATGTTATGGCGTTCAGCGTTCAGACCTGCCCACCATGTCAGGCCTGAGTATATAGAATATGACAAACAGAGGGCGCAGGCAATGTCAGGAGCAACTCTGGAGGAGCAGCGCAGGTATATGGAGAGCAGACAGAGGAGTTACAAGGAGCATGAGAGCTAAAAAGGAGCTGGCTTTGATACCATGTCAGGCCAGGAGTAACTCCAGTTTGGCAGAAAACTAATACGATTTATTTCATTAGGTAGCTATTGTTATATACAAAGAATGTGACTGCTCAGTTCATCTTCTGATGACTGTTCACATTCCAAATTCTCCCAATCGCAGAGGATTAGGTGTCAACAGTTATAACAACAACAACCATGAGAAATAAACCCTGAAATTGTGAACCTCAATATAACAATTCCCTTTATTCTATATCAAAGTTATTGGAAAATCTCAAACCACACACTCATTAACAAGATCATACTACCCTGAAGCCATGACAAAAGGATAAATCAATTCGCAAAAAACAAATATTTGAGTTGACTAAAGGAGAATATTCTTATGTAGGAAAATAATATGGCTCACCAATCGTCCAATTTGTGTTGGTAGAATGTCTAGGGTATCTTCACCTTGACCTTCATAGACTATAAAATTGTGGTTGCTCACTACACAAAGCGAGATCGGTATAATTGAGTGTGAGACCACATATAAAACATATAATAAATTGAAAAGCAAACAAATGCATTCACAAATGAGCGAAAGATAATTGTGAGTGAAATGCATTGCATATAGTTAAGGTGATTCACCTTCATTTATGAATGATAACCTCCATCTTATATCTTTGACTTTCTCTCCTTGTTGCCTTCCTTTCCTATTGCATATCCAATAAACAAAACCACAACCAACTACAAGAAATGAGAGAAAAATGTAAAACAAAGCTAAGAAAGTACAACAAAAATAATGACCATGCTAAAAATCAACAAAAACAAAACATGTAGCCAACAACAAACTATAAATTGCAAACTTCCCCTTTGCACATTATCTCTACTGCAGTGTCCTCTCCTCAGTTGAAAGGAAAAAAAAGAGGGGTGAATAACATTCAAATCCAAAAATAGATGGTAATGGTGAGCATAATTCAAAACCAATAATTATTCATAATAGCCAACACACCTCCTCTAGAGTTTGTTATATAACGATAAACACTCCACTTTGTATTCCACTTACTCGTGCTCAACACAACAAGGCATCTACAACAAATACATAATGAGATATTAAAATCAATATGCAATTTAAACTAGAGAACTGAAGACAATAATTAATCCTAATATGAAACATTCTTGTCTTTGAGTTTTGTTATATAAAGGGGGGCAATCCATTTTGTATTTCATGTATCCATAATTTTGATGGATTGTAGTAAATATAACTTACTACACACTAACAAATGTGCTTTAATTGTTTCAGTCAATATTTACACTAGAACACACTGAATTCAACAAATTCCTTTAATTATTTTAGTCAGAATTTAGACCATAACACATTGAATTGCCATGGTGGGAGCCCTTTCTCAAGAGAGAGCTTTTGAAATAGAAAATGGAGTAGACTTACTCTAAGAACTTGTGACAAGGGTTAGCTAAGATATCCTTGAAGCTATCTACATATCAAATTATTTAGAGTAATTCAATATAGTCATGTCATAGTAATTTTGTTAAATTATGGTATGTTCTATGCTTATAACAGTTTACTTCTTTTTCTTATTATATTCCACCGATTAGCAATCACATGTACATAAAGTAAAGTGCAGATAGAACATTAAACGATCGACAGAAAACAAGCCAAGACAAGAGACACAAGATGTGGCGGCTAGCCAGGGACAAACCCCACAATGTGTGGGGAAACCCTTTGATCAAATATTCTTTTATCTTCAATAATTCAGCAGAGAGAAATAGTACAATAAATCTGATTCATATCAGCAGTAACAAACCCTATATCAGTAGCATCAGCATTAGCGGCTTCATTATCAAACTAGGGCAGACCATATCTCACAAACCGACAGTCGGATTGACTTCATTCCACCACCAAAATTTTCGGCTTCCAAAGGAGGTTCAGATGAACCTACAACGCAGTTCAGATGAGGAGATCTTCTAGGCGACGCAAGTCAATCTTTACTCTTGCAGTTGCAGCTTCAGTTTCAGCAGTTTCCAGCTTCAAACTAGGGCAGTCAATATCTTGCAAACCGTTCGTCGGATTGACTTCATTCCACCACCAAAAGTTGCAGCTTTTTAAGGAGGTTCAGATGAACCTACAGCGCAGTTCCAAACAGGAGATCTTCTAGGCCACGCAAGTCAATCTTTACTTCTGCAGTTGCAGCTTCAGTTTCAGCAGTTTCCGGCTTCAAACTAGGGCAGTCGATATCTTGCAAACCGTTTGTCGGATTGACTTCATTCCACCACCAAAAGTTGCGACTTTTGAAGGAAGTTTAGATGAACCTACAGCGCAGTTCCAAAGAGGAGATCTTCTAGGCCACGCAAGTCAATCTTTACTTCTGCAGTTGCAGCTTCAAATTCAACAGCTTCCTGCTTCACATGTGTGAGAGAGAGAGACCCATTTCAGCGCAGTAGAGAAGAGACTCATATCTGCGCAGTAGAGAGAGAGAGATGTGATGAGATGAGTGAGTCCAAATGAGGAAAAGTCCTCTTATATTTATACACAACGTTGGTGGGTGAATAGATGCGACTGTTGGGCTTCTGAGCCTACATGATTTGTAGGTCGGCTTGATAATAATTCCATAATCAAAATAAATTCATATCTCCATGAATACTTATCGGAATTGGATGATCTTTATATCAATCCTACACCTCTCGAAGAGAGGAATCTAATAAAAATATTATTAGCCATGAATAAGATGACCCACATGAAGTTTTTCCCTGGTTGCCAATTTTAACACTCCCTCTCAACCATGGAGAACTTCATCTGCAATCTGTCTATCGGTCGTTACTATTCATCCATCAAATGCACTGCCTTGTACAGCCTGACCCTTGCCCTGCTCTGCTCTATTTTGCCTGTTCTGCTTTGTCTTGTTCTGCCCTGCACTGATCTGTACTATTTTGTTCTGTTCTGCTCTGCTCTTGCATTGTTCTGTTCTACTTTGCTTTTGTCTGAATTATGAAGAAGAAGAAATGATCGAGGATGTATCATACTGACTCAAAGTCAGTCTCAGAGTATGTACCACTAGTCCCAGACCAGTCTCAACCAACCCAAATTTAGCGTCATAGTGAGTACAACTCCAATGGTCCCAGACCAATATCATCCTCCACTGACTCAAAGTCAGTCTCAGAGTATGTACCACTGATCCTAGACCAGTCTCAACCGACCCGAAGTCAGCGTCATAGTATGGTACAACTCCTACCACTGGTCCCAGACCAGTATCATTGATCCCAGATCAATGGAGGTCATCCTAGCGTAGGGAGTACGGTAGTTACAACGATGCGTCCATCGGTACTACTATGGTCCCTAACTTCATTTCCCTGCTCATTGATCAGATGAGAGGTACTTCCCATGAGTCCCAGACTGCATGGGTAGGATGCCTCGACAGGAGAACTAATCAATCCTGTCCTCACAGGAGAACACATCAATCCTGCTACAATTACCATGGAGAACACATCAATCCAGGCCTCACAGGAGAACACATCAATCCTGCTACAATTGCCATGGAGAACACATCAATCCAGGCCTCACAGGAGAACACATCAATCCTGCTACAATCGCCGTGGAGAACACATCAATCCAGGCTGCCATGGAGAACACATCAATCCAGGCATCACAGGAGAACTAATCATCCTGCTACACAGGAGAGCGAATCATCCTGTTCCATAAGAGAACGAATCATCTTGTCCCACAAGAGAGCGAATCATCTTGTTCCAGTGTGCACCACCAGGGGAGGGTGAGTCACCCTGTGGTCATATGTTGCTCCAGTAGGAATCGCAAGCCCTCAGAGCTCCCAGAGCTCAATGTATGCAACATGCAGGACCCTTGTACAAGGGTTTCTTGCCGACTCCAAGTCATTTGGGAAAATCATAGATTAGATCTTTCCTCGGGGCTTTGACAAGGTGTATCAACCTGTACATCATCTTAATGTGATGGAGCTTCCTTGCTCATCGACTTACCATATCCCAGATAATGTCTATCTGCTGGAGAAATTTGACGAATACGGGATTCCTCAACAATCGAATCCCACCTCTGGTTGTTACAGAGTATCACAGTGGTATCCAATGTAAATCCAAACAGCTCACTGAAGAGCTTTTGCAACCAGACTTCCTCACACGAGGTTATGCTAGCAACAATATATCCTGCTTCGACGGTGCTCAAAGCCACCGACTTCTGCTTCCTGCTTATCCAGGATATCGAAGCAGATCCCAAGGTGAAACAGTACCCATAAGTGCTTTTACGGTCCACCACACTGCCTGCCCAATGAACATCATTATATCCAAGTAGTCTTACATATCCGGCAGTGTATCTTAATCCATGAGAGATTGTGTCCTGAAGACATCTCAGAAGATTCCTGGCATCAATCTAGTGAGGCTCAACCAAATATGAGCTCACAATGCTAACTGCAAAACATATGTTCAGACGGAGGTTCACCAAGAACATCAATGCGAATGAGTTTTTGAAACTCAGAGGCATTTCCCAAGTCTGGTCCGACATCACTACCATATAACTTCTAAAAGTTAAGATCCTCAAGGTAGTTACAGGCTTGCAGTCAATCATACCGAATCTTTCCAATATATTTACCACATATTTTCCTTGAGATAGGAAAATTTCCCTTGGCTTCTGCCACACTTCAAGTCCTTGGTCCTTCATTTCAAATTCAGAAGCCATCTCCCTCTTACATTTGTGAATGAGAGGGTTTGCACCTATTAGAAAGAGGTCATCCACATACAACACCAGTATGAGAGGCTTGTCATCTTCAACCTTAAAGTAAAGGTTAGGATTAGCTTCACTCCTAGTGAATCCCAACTTCATCAAGTAGCTATCGATCCTCTCATACCATGCTCGGGGTGCTTGCTTGAGCCCATAAAGAGACTTCTTCAACCTGCATACATGAGATTTTCAATCATAAATCTCAAATCCTTCAGGTTGCTCCACATAGACCTCTTCTTTGATAGAACCATGCAAGAACGCGGTCTTAACATCCATCTGATGTAGGTTCCATCCTTGTGAAGCCACAAGGGCTATGATCAAGCAGATGGTTGTATATCTGGCGACAGGTGCAAATATCATAGTCTATACATTCCTTATGGGATAAACCATGAGCAACAAAATGAACCTTATACTTTTCCATACTTCCATTTGCTGCATGCTTTAAAGCCATTTTGAATTAACAATTGTCTTGTCCAGGGTCTGGGAACTACTTCCCAGACATCATTCTCCATAATAGAATCATATTCTATGGTCATAGCATCCTTCCATAGTTAATGCTTGATGACATCTGAGAATGATGAAGGTTCATTTTGTATGATCGTGCTCATGATGGTCAGGTATCCCTGATACCTGTTAAGTTTCTTACTTTGATGGAAGGTTCCTCAGGGTGCAACATGTCCTTCAGCATCATCAAGTATCCCCCTAAGCCATGAAGGCCTCTTCCTAGAAGAGGAAGGCTCATGTGGATGAGGATCAATCGGATCCATGGGTTCTTCTACATCAGGCATTGATTCATCATCCTTTTCTTTCGGTTCCCTAGTGTCGGCTTCTTGAGAGCTACTCAAAGTCAGCAGATTGTCCACCTTGCTGAGAGCCATATCTTTGTCAAAGGTGACATCATGACTAATCACGACTTCCCTTTTACCGGTGGTGAACATTTCTTCAAGAGTTTAGGAACCCAATGCTTGATGAGGGCATCGATTTTGTACATATACGACGGTGATTTTAGTTTCAGCCCATAGAAACTTAGGAAGACTTTGATCATGTAGCATGGCCCGGTCAGCTTCCATCATCGTGTGGTTCTTCCTTCCCACCACACCATTATGCTCAGGAGTATGTGGTGTAGTAGTCTCCCTCTTAATGCCAACCTCAGGTATGCCTGAGTAAACCAATTGTAATATATCGGAGGTCTTGCTTTGGCTTGAGCGGAATGGTCCCCTTTTGAGCTTTCCTTTGGCACATCCCGGACATACACCTTCTTTCTCTACTTGGAATTCGGGCATCCCTGCTACCATCTGTCTTACATCGGGTAGAGCTTTGTAATGAAGGTGGGCAAACCTCCGATGCCAAAGTTCAGACTAAAGAGTTGTGTCACAAGACATGACAACAAACGGACTTCCATCGACCTGATATAATGAATCAACACTAAAACCAAGAGTAAAGGCATATTTAACATTATTTTTCCATATACATACCTTGCCATTGCTGAAGGTTACCTTGTAGCCTCTGTCTTCCATTGCCAAGATGGACACTAGGTTCCTTTTGATGTCAGGTGCATTTAATACATCCTAGAATTTTTAGCCTTCTTGAATGCTTGTCCTCTTCCTTGATTCCCAACTCTCCTCTTACCTTTGCTGTGAATTTGTCATTCCTTTGATTGCCATCAGAGGGATTTCGAGTTGTACCATTGCATACTGTACTGTGCTTCTCTAATCATGATTATCATCATGCTACCCATGTCCATGATTTTATCCATCATAATGCTGGTCAAACTAGTGTGCATCATCATCATGCTATCCTATATGTACATGATCTCATGTTGCCCTTTATGTCCATGATCTCATTCATAGTGACTTGCTTTATCGCAAATGTAACATCGAAATTTTCTTCTAGCCTTAGGTCTAGCCTTTCCTTTTGATTTAGTCCCGGAATTATTTCTTTTCTTTGCATGAGAAGAAAAGGCAGTAGGAGGACCTTTAGGCATGGGCATTTCTTGCACTTCTTCCCTTGTTTCTTCTTGAATGCATCTAGCCATTAATTCCTCGAAACCAGGAATTACATTATAGTTCAAAAGAGTAGTCCTGAACACATACCATTCAAATGGCAATCCTCCAAGAGTTGTGAGTGCCATTTCTTTGTCAGTAATAGTTTCCCCAATAGATAGGAGATCGTTCTTGATCTCGGTGATTCTTAAGAAGTATGCTTGCATACTTTCATCTTTACCCTTCTTGATTTCCCTCAGCTTATTTCTAAGAAACAAAACTTGATTTGCATCATAAACTTTAAATAAACTCACTAGTCTATCGTAGATTTCCTTAGAGGTGTCCAGTTCAGAGATGTAGGCCACCAAGTTCTTGTCGATAGAGTCCCGAATGATCTTCCATTGTTTTGACTTCTCCATTTTTTCATTTGTTCCAGGCAGCAGCGGATGCATTTGATGGAGGCTCAACAATATTGCCTCTCACATGATCCAACACTCCTTGATTCTCAAGGGTTAGATCGATAGACATCTTCCATCCGTGATAGTCAGCTTTCTCACGGAGCTTGTCTTCAGCAGGAAAGAGTGTTGAGGACCCCAAAGTTCTTTTAGGATAGCCTTGCCAATATTCTCTTCGATGATTGCTCTTGCTCTTGCTCGGGCTTTGTCTTCACCTCAACTCTGATACCATGTTAAATTATGGTATGTTCTATGCTTATAACAGTTTACTTCTTTTTCTTATTATATTCCACCGATTAGCAATCACATGTACATAAAGTAAGTGCAGATAGAACATTAAACGATCGACAGAAAACAAGCCAAGACAAGAGACACAAGATGTGGCGGCTAGCCAGGGACAAACCCCACAATGTGTGGGGAAACCCTTTGATCAAATCTTCTTTTATCTACAATAATTCAGCAGAGAGAAATAGTACAATAAATCTGATTCATATCAGCAGTAGCAAACCCTAGATCAGTAGCATCAGCATTAGCGGCTTCATTATCAAACTAGGGCAGACCATATCTCACAAACCGACAGTCAGATTGACTTCATTCCACCACCAAAAGTTTCGGCTTCCAGAGGAGGTTCAGATGAACCTACAACACAGTTCAGATGAGGAGATCTTCTAGGCGAAGCAAGTCAATCTTTACTTCTGCAGTTGCAACTTCAGTTTCAGCAGTTTCCGGCTTCAAACTAGGGCAGTCGATATCTTGCAAACCGTTCGTCGGATTGACTTCATTCCACCACCAAAAGTTGCGGCTTTCGAAGGAGGTTCAGATGAACCTACAGCGCAATTCCAAATAGGAGATCTTCTAGGCCACGCAAGTCAATCTTTACTTCTGCAGTTGCAGCTTCAGTTTCAGCAGTTTCCGGCTTCAAACTAGGGCAGTCGATATCTTGCAAACCGTTTGTCGGATTGACTTCATTCGACCACCAAAAGTTGTGGCTTTCGAAGGAAGTTCAGATGAACCTACAGCGTAGTTCCAAAGAGGAGATCTTCTAGGCCATGCAAGTCAATCTTTACTTCTACAGTTGCAGCTTCAAATTCAACAGCTTCCGGCTTCACATGTGTGAGAGGGAGAGACCCATTTCAGCGCAGTAGAGAAGAGACTCATATCTGCGCAGTAGAGAGAGAGAGATGTGATGAGATGAGTGAGTCCAAATGAGGAAAAGTCCTCTTATATTTATACACAACGTTGGTGGGTGAATAGATGTGACTGTTGGGCTTCTGAGCCTACATGAGTTGTAGGTCGGCTTGATAATAATTCCATAATCAAAATAAATTCATATCTCCATGAATACTTATCGGAATTGGATGATCTTTATATCAATCCTACACCTCTCGACGAGAGGAATCTAATAAAAATATTATTAGCCATGAATAAGATGACCCACATGAAGTTTTTCCCTGGTTGCCAATTTTAACAAATTTGAATGAATAATCTACTGTGTACTCGTGTGAAAGCCAAACTTCTGGCTGTTACTTTTAGAGATTCATAGTGAGGAGACTATTTGTTATTTTAGAGCATGCAAAACCCAATTCTATAATTATCGCTAATGCTTATGTTTTGCAGATGGTTTTTTATACCTTCCAAGTGATTTAATGGCTTCCTCAATTGCTCGATACTTCTAGGTGATTTCAGGGCTTCCTCAATTGGTCGATACTTCTAGGTGATCTCAGGGATTTTCAATTTCCTATCATATGTCAAGAGGAAAGGGTTACTAGTTTCGAGCTAGAACTTCTAGGAAAAACATCTGTTGTTTCAACACCTTCTTATTTAGATAGCGGATTTGTGTACATAAGGTCGAGCTATGGTTCTTTATAACTTATTAAATTGCATCAGTAGCTAGTCGTTTCAAGCTCACATATAGAAGTTTTGGAAAGATATGTAAATATAGATCTTATAACGAACTTTTGTATTTTAGAGGAAAGTCAAGCATAAGGTCAAGTTTCCCTATTTTGAAGCATTTAAAGAGGGTTTTCTCTTATAGTCCACAGTCATGAGCACACATCAACAAAGGTACTAGGAAAAAGGAGATTTGGTCATATTTTATAGTACCCACTAGATTTTCTATAATTGTAGTCACAATGTTCTTCAGGTTCTTTTGGTCACAGAAGGGGTAATATTTTCTGTATGGAAATTGGAGAAAAACTTGGTCATTCAGTGTGATATAAATCCCATTGGTGATGATACTATGTGGGTTAGATGGACATATATTTAACTTTATATTTAATATGAACAGAGGGAAATTATCTGATAAGAAAGAAATTCTGTTGGGTATGAAAGCTATCAATCTTCACAATTTTTGGTCTAGGAATTCAATGCATATTTTTGTAGTGCCACATAGGAGTGACAAGCTGACAACTATATACAATAGCTTTTCAATTCATGGTATCTTACGGTTTGTTGCGTTTGATAAAAACAAAAGGGCCATGGAGCAATGCGCAGGTTGGGTGATGATTTCAACGATATTTGGAGCCTACAAAAGGATTAGGCCACCCATGCATGTGAGTAGAATCATTGTAGAAAACATTGGTCTCCTTATGTTTGTGGGCAATATAGCTCTCCTACACCTTGCTAACATTTCTAGTTACCAAATCAGACAAATTGAATCTCATAAAATTGGACTTTGGCGCATAGTTTTGGTCAATGAGTTGCCATACAAGAAAACTATTATCTTCTTCACAATTTTTTCCCGATGCTAATGTTGCTTATACAAACTACGGGTTGATGATTATTTTTTGTTAGAAATTGTTTTTAGCTTAACGAAATCCAATACAAAGGTGGCCTTCTCATACCTATCATGACTTCTTTCTCTGTTCATTCCATGACTATAAAAATAATTCCTTTTTATATTTTTATGCAGACATTGATCTCCAATATCTTCCATTATGCTAGCAGGATTAAGCGATTGATTTACCAGATTAGACAAAATGAATCTCATAAAATAGGACTTTGGCGCAGAGTTTTGGTCAATGAGTTTCCATACAAGAGGATTGTTATCTTCTTCACATGTTTTTCTTGACGCTAATGTTGCTTATGCAAACTCTGGGTTGGTGATTATTTTTTGTTGGAAATTGTTTTTAGCTTAAAGAACTCTAATACAAAGGTGGTCTTCTCATACCTATCGTGAATTCTTTCTTTGTTCGTACTGTTATCATTGAAAATTTTATTGTCAAAATTGCTCAGACTAGCTTAAGGACAAACTGTTCCTGCAGCGCATAGATTCTTTTAGCAGTTTCGCAGCGCTACATGTTTAGGCGGTTTCGTAGCGCGCTACGAAATTGGGGATTTGCTCGAGTCTTCAGCAGAAGGTTCATATACTAAATTTTGATGATGAGCAGAGTGATGCAAAGGCCCAGAAAGGGAATGCAGTGGCAATGTATAAACTTGGTGTATTCTACTACTTTGGTTTGAAGGAGGTTCCCCGTGACCATGCGAAAGCATTATCATGTTTTCTTAAAGCGGTTGAGAAGGGAGGATATATTGCTAATGTACATGTGCTGAGTGTTAATCAACTATTAGAATCGGCTCTGGACACAGCACGACATGTGGCAAGTAGTATATTCACCTCGACTACTCTTGTACCTTACACCCAAATGACAAGCCAGCGTGAAGCTCTTGTAATTTTCCTTCTTCTCTTTTACCAACGATTACACTTGTCAGACTACATATTATCCTCGCCATCCTTTCAGTGTGTTGTCCGCTACCCGAATTCTTCAAAATCCAACTAGAATTGAAAACAGACTTCACAGAAGAGATCAAGAAACTAGGGCTCAACCGAGACTCTAGAGCGTTCACAGGCTTGAATCACTGTTTTGTGCATCAGTTGGAATTCTTTCCGGCACTTCGTTTGGAAGTTTTCTTCACTGCATTCGATTTCTTTGTTCGTTGTGATCGCAGCAGAAGAAGAATGGGGGAAGCGGAGACTGGTGATCCATCAAAGTTACATCAAGAAAGCGGAGAAGCGGAAGAAGGGGAAATTGTGGAGTCAGTAGAGGCTATTGAAAGGCCTATAGAACCTGCAAATACACACCCACTCGAGCATTCATGGACTTTCTGGTTTGATAATCCAAATGGGAAGTCTAAGCGGGCCACCTGGGGTAGTTCCTTGCGACCTGTTTACACCTTCAATACAGTCGAGGACTTCTGGTGTGTTTTTAACAATATAATTCAGCCGAGTAAGTTGATGGCTGGTTCAGATTTTCATTGCTTCAAAGCTGGAATTGAGCCAAAATGGGAAGACCCTAAATGTGCAAATGGAGGGAAGTGGACTGTTACCACCTTGAAAGGAAAGCCTGTTGTCGATACTTTCTGGCTGCACACTTGGTCAATGTGCATGCTCGACAAGATAAGATTGCCATGTGGACCAAGAATGCTGCAAATAAAGCTGCACAAATGAACATTGGAAATGCAAGGGTTTTCTCTGAAATACTCTGTTTACTGAAATACAGGGATTGGATATACATTCGAAATTGAAGGCCTTTTACCTCTTCCTGGGCGATTATTCTTACATGCAATGGGCACTAAACCCTGAACTGGAGGAAGACTCAATACCTAGGCTGTTGTGAGCTATATTTATATGGATCTCTTACTCCTAATGAGTTTTTACACACTCAGGTTGGCTCTGCAGATAAATATAATATCAGTGATTTGAAGGATGCCATGTTGGTAATCAAAGACCTTTTATCTGTTGCATTATTTTATGCAACTAAATCCAACTTCACAGCTTCTACTGCCTTGTCTATAACATGCTTCGGCAGGTCCTTTCCTGAAGTTTATAGCAAAGATGGTACAAATGTACACATCAAACATCTAAAGACTTTTGATGAAGGACTCTTGAAAATGGACAGAGACACACATGCTATGGATTAGTTTTTCATGGAGCAGGCCTAGAGGTAGATGAGTATGTCCGGAGGTCTTATAAGGTTGCTTATGTGGATGGTATTGAAGTTGGTATTGAAGCATGATTATTTGGCTTTGAGCTTCTCAAAAGTCGAATTGTTGTCTTGTTTGTGGCTGAAATATACAGAGTTTTCTTAATATGCTTTAGAGTACATTATTGGTATCTTGATCATGGCATTAGCTATACAGTGGTGACTTCAGTGTTGTTAGGAGCAGCTGTTATTCGTCATTTATCTGTTGTAAGTCCATCAACTGCAAGGAGAAGATAGCAAGAATGCAGAGAAGTGATGAGACTGTGTATGATGAAATTACACAGCAGTTTCGTAGCGCGCTACGAAACTGCTGTAGCTGCATGTTTCAGTTGAGCCAATCAATTATGATTGACAAATCAGCGAATCTTTCTGAAAGGTGTTGTCTTCACACATGGAAAAATGGCCAGCACATCGAAGACGTGGCAGCCTGTGCTATTTTGAGTAATCAAAGATAAAAGGCACGCTTCTTTGGATTCGAATATGGTGAAGCACATCAAAGACCGACAAACAGGGGCCTATATTTCAGGGTAACAGAAAGATATGTCATTGAAGACAAACATGGAGCATTAAAGGTTCATCACAGCCACCGCCAAAAAGAGAGCAGATGTCAAAGAATGAAGTTCATTGTAATTAAAACCATCAAAGTTACCGCTGTAGTAATCCACTTGGCAGAGAACGAATCTTGATTGTAATAAATGCTATGTCTAGCATGATGTAGAATTAGGATCTTATTTGCTTTAGGATTCCAGCGCTGTCAATTAGTGGTCAGCTGTAATTATTAGTTAGTTAAAAGTTAGTAGGTGTCATCATAGGTAATTATTGAGCTCCCCTCACGCTGGAGGAGGGAGCTCGAATCAGGTAGAGTAAGCATTCTATATAGAGCTGAAAGACGAATGTAAAAAGGGTTGGATGTTTTTGAAAAAACAGAGTTTATATTGGCTTATGTAAAGACTTGTTACAGTAATATAAAAGACTACTTTTTTCTTCTCAGGATTCATACTTTGTTCAGATGCTCAAGATGTATGTGGCTTTGTCTTACCCTTTATGTTTTACAGCTTTATAGATACACAATCACTCTGAATTCACCTAGCTACTCAGACTTCCTGTGTGTATTTATGAGTTGAGGTTCATTTGAGAAATGTTTTGAGTGTTTAAACATTACATGCCATGACTTCCATGAATGAGTAGTTTTATGGTTTACTGAAATGGTGTTTGACTCCATGAGCCCAATGGAAGAAATCTTATGTTGTCTGTCCAACCAGCATGTTTATTAAGTTTTCATTTCAAGAGTTAGCCCTCTTAGTGTTAATCATAATCAATAGTTTGTTTGAGAGAGCCCTCTCAGGCTAGGGAGGCTAATCCTTAGTCAAGAGTTTGGTCTGAAATAGTTACATAGAGTCTAACTGATTAGCAGCCATCAGTACAAGATTTTGTGATAACATTTTGGTGCGTCTGCCGGGAGTCTGAAGATTACTCATTCCCGAAATTATGAAGCTGAACTTCTGAAGGTAGCAGGAGATCAGAAGGTTTTTGAGGCTGCAAATCTACCTTGGCGACTCCATTGTTGAAGAATTCGAAATTCATAGGTTCATGGTGATTCCACTGGAGTTATGAAGGACCCAGAAGCTACCATTCTTAGTTCAAGGTATGCATGCATAGATTTTTCAGGAATTCATGGTTTCCCAAATCATTTTCCCAAGGATGCATATTTTCTAAGGAATGGTCCCAAATTTAATGGAGAAGATTTGAGTTTAACTTTGAAGCATATCTCAGATTTCTGTCATTTTGCTGAGCTTCTTAGAGTTAAACATGAGGATGTTTGCATTATGTTATTTTATGATTCACTTCAAGGGAAATGTAAACAATGGGTTGAAAGCTTTCCTATCAAATTCATTAAGTCATTTCAAGACTTATGGCTTATGTTTTTGGAGGAATGGATAGATAGGTCAGAGGTGGTGGCAAATTCTCCTTCAGTTGAGGGTTTCAAACAATGGAATGATGATCATATTAATGAAGAAATAGGTGAAAATTTTTCTTTGTCCTTGTCCTCGTATCTAAAGTCCTTTGACTGTAAAGCAGAGGATAAGATGGGATTTTTGGATAAAGTTGCTGAGGACATTGAGAAAGAAATTGAAGGTTTAGAAGGTCAAATTAAAGCATATAGTTTTCATAATCATGATCATTATTTTCAGAAGTTTTCTATGGCAGAACACAAGGAAAGAATGCTGGTTCCTTTCTCTTTCACGGTTGAGGAACTGTGCACAGTTGTCGAAGATCAGCTTTCACAACCAGAAAATTACAAAAACCATCAAGCTGATCATGTATTCTGGGATCCTATAGCTGACTATATGGAACAGTTTTACTCTCCAGCGTTTCAGTTTTCCTATGAAGATCAGAGGAAATTTCAGTGGCAGTGGTCATCACAATATCGTTGTGGCTCTGAACTCCGATGCAGTCAAAAAACTCAAATATCAGATAAAACAGAGGATTGGCTACATTGGAAATTTCATATTGATTGAGCAGAAAGAGGTTGAAATTGTTAGGGTAGGTAGGTAGGTAAACGCAAATAAGCTCAAGGTCAACTGAGCATTTTTCAGTAGATGTAGCTTTCTTTCTCCTACAGTCATGCTTGTCAAGCAAATTTCTGTTTGTCATAATGGATAAGGCACTGGGTCTGCATGTTCTTAGTGTACTGCAGGAGCACACTATCCCAAGTGGAGCCACTGTTATCATTGAAAATTTTGTTGTCAAAATTGCTCAGACTAGCTTAAGGACAAACTGTTCCTGCAGCGCATAGATTCTTTTAGCAGTTTCGCAGCGCTACATGTTTAGGCGGTTTCGTAGCGCGCTACGAAATTGGGGATTTGCTCGAGTCTTCAGCAGAAGGTTCATATACTAAATTTTGATGATGAGCAGAGTGATGCAAAGGCCCATAAAGGGAATGCAGTGGCAATGTATAAACTTGGTGTATTCTACTACTTTGGTTTGAAGGAGGTTCCCCGTGACCATGCGAAAGCATTATCATGTTTTCTTAAAGCGGTTGAGAAGGGAGGATATATTGCTAATGTACATGTGCTGAGTGTTAATCAACTATTAGAATCGGCTCTGGACACAGCACGGCATGTGGCAAGTAGTATATTCACCTCGACTACTCCTGTACCTTACACCCAAATGACAAGCCAGCATGAAGCTCTTGTAATTTTCCTTCTTCTCTTTTACCAACGATTACACTTGTCAGACTACATATTATCCTCGCCATCCTTTCAGTGTGTTGTCCACTACCCGAATTCTTCAAAATCCAACTGGAATTGAAAACAAACTTCACAGAAGAGATCAAGAAACTAGGGCTCAACCGAGACTCTAGAGCGTTCACAGGCTTGAATCACTGTTTTGTGCATCAGTTGGAATTCTTTCCGGCACTTCGTTTGGAAGTTTTCTTCACTGCATTCGATTTCTTTGTTCGTTGTGATCGCAGCAGAAGAAGAATGGGGGAAGCGGTGACTGGTGATCCATCAAAGTTACATCAAGAAAGCGGAGAAGCGGAAGAAGGGGAAATTGTGGAGTCAGTAGAGGCTATTGAAAGGCCTATAGAACCTGCAAATACACACCCACTCGAGCATTCATGGACTTTCTGGTTTGATAATCCAAATGGGAAGTCTAAGCGGGCCACCTGGGGTAGTTCCTTGCGACCTGTTTACACCTTCAATACAGTCGAGGACTTATGGTGTGTTTTTTAACAATATAATTCAGCCGAGTAAGTTGATGGCTGGTTCAGATTTTCATTGCTTCAAAGCTGGAATTGAGCCAAAATGGGAAGACCCTAAATGTGCAAATGGAGGGAAGTGGACTGTTACCACCTTGAAAGGAAAGCCTGTTGTCGATACTTTCTGGCTGCACACTTGGTCAATGTGCGTGCTCGACAAGATAAGATTGCCATGTGGACCAAGAATGCTGCAAATAAAGCTGCACAAATGAACATTGGAAATGCAAAGGTTTTCTCTGAAATACTCTGTTTACTGAAATACAGGGATTGGATATACATTCGAAATTGAAGGCCTTTTACCTCTTCCTGGGCGATTATTCTTACATGCAATGGGCACTAAACCCTGAACTGGAGGAAGACTTAATACCTAGGCTGTTGTGAGCTATATTTATATGGATCTCTTACTCCTAATGAGTTTTTACACACTCAGGTTGGCTCTGCAGATAAATATAATATCAGTGATTTGAAGGATGCCATGTTGCTAATCAAAGACCTTTTATCTGTTGCATTATTTTATGCAACTAAATCCAGCTTCACAGCTTCTACTGCCTTGTCTATAACATGCTTCGGCAGGTCCTTTCCTGAAGTTTATAGCAAAGATGGTACAAATGTACACATCAAACATCTAAAGACTTTTGATGAAGGACTCTTGAAAATGGACAGAGACACACATGCTATGGATTAGTTTTTCATGGAGCAGGCCTAGAGGTAGATGAGTATGTCCGGAGGTCTTATAAGGTTGCTTATGTGGATGGTATTGAAGTTGGTATTGAAGCATGATTATTTGGCTTTGAGCTTCTCAAAAGTCGAATTGCTGTCTTGTTTGTGGCTAAAATATATAGAGTTTTCTTAATATGCTTTAGAGTACATTATTGGTATCTTGATCATGGCATTAGCTATACAGTGGTGACTTCAGTGTTGTTAGGAGCAGCTGTTATTCGTCATTTATCTGTTGTAAGTCCATCAACTGCAAGGAGAAGATAGCAAGAATGCAGAGAAGTGATGAGACTGTGTATGATGAAATTACACAGCAGTTTCGTAGCGCGCTACGAAACTGCTGTAGCTGCATGTTTCAGTTGAGCCAATCAATTATGATTGACAAATCAACGAATCTTTCTGAAAGGTGTTGTCTTCACACATGGAAAAATGGCCAGCACATCGAAGACGTGGCAGCCTGTGCTATTTTGAGTAATCAAAGATAAAAGGCACGCTTCTTTGGATTCGAATATGGTGAAGCACATCAAAGACCGACAAACAAGGGCCTATATTTCAGGGTAACAGAAAGATATGTCATTGAAGACAAAAATGGAGCATTAAAGGTTCATCACAGCCACCGCCAAAAAGAGAGCAGATGTCAAAGAATGAAGTTCATTGTAATTAAAACCATCAAAGTTACCGCTGTAGTAATCCACTTGGCAGAGAACGAATCTTGATTGTAATAAATGCTATGTCCAGCATGATGTAGAATTAGGATCTTATTTGCTTTAGGATTCCAGCGCTGTCAATTAGTGGTCAGCTGTAATTATTAGTTAGTTAAAAGTTAGTAGGTGTCATCATAGGTAATTATTGAGCTCCCCTCACGCTGGAGGAGGGAGCTCGAATCAGGTAGAGTAAGCATTCTATATAGAGCTGAAAGACGAATGTAAAAAGGGTTGGATGTTTTTGAAAAAACAAAGTTTATATTGGCTTATGTAAAGACTTGTTACAGTAATATAAAAGACTACTTTTTTCTTCTCAGGATTCATACTTTGTTCAGATGCTCAAGATGTATGTGGCTTTGTCTTACCCTTTATGTTTTACAGCTTTATAGATACACAATCACTCTGAATTCACCTAGCTGCTCATACTTCCTGTGTGTATTTATGAGTTGAGGTTCATTTGAGAAATGTTTTGAGTGTTTAAACATTACATGCCCTGACTTCCATGAATGAGTAGTTTTATGGTTTACTGAAATGGTGTTTGACTCCATGAGCCCAATGGAAGAAATCTTATGTTGTCTGTCCAACCAGCATGTTTATTAAGTTTTCATTTCAAGAGTTAGCCCTGTTAGTGTTAATCATAATCAATAGTTTGTTTGAGAGAGCCCTCTCAGGCTAGGGAGGCTAATCCTTAGTCAAGAGTTTGGTCTGAAATAGTTACATAGAGTCTAACTGATTAGCAGCCATCAGTACATGATTTTTTGATAACACGTTACACGACTATAAAAATCATTCCATTTTATATTTGAATGCAGACATTGACCTCCAATCTCTTCCATTCTTCTAGCAGGCATAAGTAATTGAAACACCCAACAATGTATAAAGTCGCAGAGTTGTTTGGCTACAACATCATGTTTACGTCTACACAACACAAAATTAAAGGGGTTGTGGTGATATAGAATTTTTTTTTGGATTTACATCAAAGACGATCTCAAATATTTCTTTGGGAGAAAAGTATCATTGAAGCTTCTTAGCATATCTCAAGATCGATTCCAGCAATGGAAGTGCAAAGTTAAGTGAAATGTGCTTCTACAGGGCTGGATCTCTACTGATGAAGGAGTAATCACTCTCAGACCACATGTGCTTGGGTTTGTGTGAGTTGCACCACAAAAGTCTCTATTGATGAAGGAGTCATCACTGTCAGACCACCTATGCTTGGGTTTGTGTGAGTTTGCACCACAAAAGAGTTTTTCCCTTTTGTGGGCAAAGAACCCAAGCATTGGGATTTTGCACCCAAGGTGTGGGTTTGAAATCAAGAAAAGGAATTATTATTTATTCATTGTTGCAAGTGAAGATGCGTTATAGGAGTAAGGGTGACCTAAGGCTATGATGAAGGGTATTGATCAAATGAAGAAATTAATTTTCGTTAAGTTAATTGGGGTTTGTCTTAGGATCTTGTACCTAAGGTGTTGGTGTGAAATCAAGAAACAAAATTATTATTTATTCATTTTTTCAAGTGGAAAACCCATAGAGGAGCAAGGGTGACCTAAGGCTACGATGAAGGGCTTTGATCAAATGAAGACATTAATTTTCCTTAAGTTAGTTGGGGTTTGTTTGGAAAATTCAAGTCGGCCTAGGCTTGGAAAGACACCCTTTGAGGGCAAAGTCTACCCTCATCAGAAAAATATGAGGGAAGTTGTGAAACTCATTTTATTGTCAACAAGTGGAATTGTTCTCAAGTGAGGACGTATCCAAGGAGGCCATATAACTCAACAAGCCGAGCTACATAAAGAGAAAGAAAAAGAGTTTCATGTTTGTATTTTTGTCTCATGCTTTGGTTCAGGTTCAAGGAGGATGTTGGTTGAGTTTTGTGAGGGTTTCAGTGGGAAACTCCATGTATCCAAGTAGTGGAAGAGACTTGTGGAATAGGCATCAAATTTCTAGGCTAACCGCAATGGTACTTCTATGATCTAGCCGTAGAGTCTCGTACCTTATTAAAGGGCCAAAACACTAAAAATAAGGTTGTTTTGGTATGCCGTGAGGATTGGAGGAAAGCTGGAGTAACGTTGCATGCCTTAAAGGACCAATGAAACAAGTACAACGTTGGAAGAGGGGTACCGTAGGTTTGAGGTAACCCTAGATTTAGGGCCACAGAGATATGTAGCAAGGCCTAGGATAACAATCAAGAAAATGACCATAACCGTGGTTGCTTGGAGGCTAAGTGGTAGCATCCTCAAGGAGATATATTTCTAGGGTTGGAGGGTTGTCCATGAGGTTTTGGACAACAATTTTGATATGCACTAGTTAGGGCTTCATCTTATGCAGGTATCCATCCTATGGTCTGTCCAAATCTTAGTGAAAGAATAACCCATATCTTTGATGAATGAAGAGAGTTGAGACCCTAGAAAGGGAGGTTGATGACTTGTTGTTGTGGGTAGAAGTTTGAGACAAAAGGAGAATGAGAAGGGTGATGTAGTAAAGGAAAAGCTAGGGCATGTTGGAAGGTTTGAACAACAATTGTAATTAGACCTAAGAATAGGGATATAGAATGAATCTTATCAGTATTGGTGGGTTTTTTGGAATAGCCCAAGCTTTGGACAATTTGAGGAGACAAATTGCAAAAGAAAGGGTAGTATTGGAAGCCCAAGATTAGTCACGGTGTTGACTGTGTATGCGTAATTTTGGAATACCTTTAGAATGCATGTTATCATTGTTGGTGGCTTGTTTGCAATAGCCTTAGATCTAGACAATTTAAGTACAAAAATTGCAAAAGAAAGTTCAGTCTCGGAAGCCCTATATTGGTCATGGTGTTGACTATGTATGCATAATTTTGGAAGCTCTAAGGGTTGAGCTTTGAAGGATGAAAGGGAAACTGGAGCATCCAGGAGGTTGATAAGTGGGTAGTCTAGAAGACCTCAATTACAATGTCCGTGAAAGGAATTAATGGGTTGTTACGAGCCAGAGTAATGGAGCCCTGGCTTAGCTTATGAAAAGAGCCATATGGTTGACAAGAGGGCATATCTAGAAGACCTAAGGAGAAAACTTCTTAATGGAGCTAGAAGGTTGCTAGTGGGAAAACCCATGAGCCAAAGTTCAGTGACACAAAAGAAATTGTGATCATTGATAGTGGCAGCTGAAGATATAAGTTCAATGATCAGTAGATTGGGAGGCAAGGGGACCTGCCATATGTGTTCAAAGTACACAGACTGAAAGGGATATAGTGCGTGTTGCCAACAAGTAGGTCAAGTGTAATTTGTTTAGGGTATATTGGTGGTCATAACAATTGACACCACGCCCAAGTTGTGTCCTTATATCAAGGTTGTATGTATGGTCCATGATTGCTAGTACGGGAGGCCTAAAATTGTTGTATTACAGTTTGTAACATACCAAGTAGATGGTTTTAAAAGTTAAAAATTGTCATGTGGACTAGTTGATTCACTGACGTATGTTATTTCGTTGTGGAAAGTAAAAGTGTTGTCGCATTTGAGTGTGTTTGTGTTCGTGATTTTAGACTCAAACCAGATTCTTGAGTGTTGTGGAAAAATCAACAAGCTTACGCTTGAATTAAGCACACGAAAACCTGCCCTCCATTGGCAAATATTATAAAAGCAACAATCATGAAAAATAAGCACTAAAGATGTGAAACTAAGTATAACTTTTCTATTACATATCAAAGTTTTAGGAAAAACTCTTGAATCTCACACACTTGAGTAAGATCATACTACCTTGAAACCATTGCAGAAGGAGAAATCATTGTGCAAAAAGAAAATATTTCAGTGTATTAAAGGAAACCAAGGTCAAACTACAAAAAATGAGCCAAAAAAACAAAGGAAAATAAGTACAACTCAAAGCATGGCCATGCTCAAACTCTGAAAAAAAAACATTAAGACAAGAACAGAGAAAAATTGCAAATATCCCCTTTGCACATCATCTCTCCTACAATGTGATCTCCTCTACTCAAAGGGAAAAAAAATGGGTTGAACAAGGTTAAAATATACACAAAATTAGTAATGGTAAGCCTATTTCGAAACCAATAATTATTCATAATAGAAAACACACAGCCCCTAGAGTTTGTTTTATAATTATGGGCACTCTCTTTTGTGTTCCACTTGTTCGTGCTCATCAAAACAAGCCATCTACAACAGATAAAAAATAAGATATTAGAATCTAGTTATATTCTGTGCTATATCTCAAAAAAATATAAATTCTATAAACTAGATGTACTTCTACTACAAGTAATGCAAACAATGTTCTCATAAGATGTAAATTTTTCAGAAAAAGAATCTAAGCATATCTAAACACATTGAACACCCAAAATCCCAGGGTCCACAAGACAGCAATGTTGTATGTTAGCACGATGGTTGAATGGTTGAAGGGTCAATATGCTTGTCTGCTCCACCTTACCCACCTCCTCTACAAGGCACGTTGTGTGGGGGTGTGCATGTGACGTGGATCAAGAAAACATACACTGCACCATCCTAGACACTGCAACTATAGTCACTCACTACACAAAGTAATATAATATATGAGATCACAAATAAACCAAAAGATAAAATGAATAACAAATATACAGAGTGATAAATTAATCATACACATATCTGTTCGCCCTTGGCTAATGTTATAGCAGTAACAACCATGAGAAATAAGCCCTGAATTTGTGAACCTCAATATAACATTTCCCTTTATTTTGTATCAAAGTTATTGGAAAATCTCAAACCACACACTCATTAACAAGATCATGATCATACTACCCTGAAGCCATGACAAAAGGATAAATCGACTCGTAAAAAACAAATATTTCAGTCGATTAGAGGACAATATTCTTATCTAGGAAAAAAATATGGCTCACCAATTGTCCAATTTGCGTTGGTAGAATGTCTAGGGTACGTTCACCTTGACCTTCATAGACTATAAAATTGTGGTTTCTCACTACACAAAGCGAGATCGATATAATTGAGTGTGATACCACATATAAAACATATAATAAATTGAAATTAAAACAAATGCATCCACAAATGAGCGAAAGACAATTGTGAGTGAAATGAATTTCATATAGTTAAGGTGATTCACCTTCATTTATGAATGATAACCTCCATCTTATATCTTTGACTTTATCTCCTTGCTGCCTTCCTTTCCTATTGCACATCGAATAAACAAAACCACGACCAACTACAAGAAATGAGAGAAAAATTTAAAAAAAATCTAAATGAGTACAACAAAATGCATGACCATGCTAAAACTCAACAAAAACAAAACATGTAGCCAATAACAAATTAAAAATTGCAAAATTCCCCTTTGCACATTATCTCTATTGCAGTGCCCTCTCCTCAGCTGAAAGGAAAAAAAACAGGGGTGAATAACATTCAAATCCAAACATAGATAGTAATGGTGAGCATAATTCAAGACCAATAACTATTCATAATAGAACACACACCTCCTCTAGAGTTTGTTATATAACGATAAACACTCCATTTTGTATTCCACTTACTCGTGCTCAACACAACAAGGCATCTACAACAAATACATAATAAGATATTAAAATCAATATATAATTTAAACTGGAGAACTGAATACAACAATTAATCATAATATGAAACATACTTGTCTTTGAGTTTTGTTATATAAAGGGGGACAATCCATTTTGTATTTCATGTATCCATAATTTTGTTGGATTGTAATAAATATAACTGACTACACCCTAACAAATGCTCTTTAATTGTTTCATTCAATGTTTACACTATATAACATTGAATTCAACAAATGCCTTTAATTATTTTAGTCAGAATTTATACCATAACACATTGAATTGCCATGGTGGGAGCCCTTTCTCAAGAGAGAGCTTTTGCAATAGAAAATCGAGCAGACTTACTCTAAGAACTTGTGACAAGGGTTAGCTAAGATAGCCTTGAAGCTATCTACATATCAAATTGTTTAGAGTAATTCAATATAGTCATGTCATAGTAATTTGAATGAATAATCTTTTGCGTACTTGTGTGAAAGCCAAAATTTTGGTTGTTTGTTTTAGAGATTCATAGTGAGGAGATGATATTTTATGAAGAGCATGCCAAACCCAATTCAATGACTATCGCTAATGCTTATGGTTTGCAAATGGTTTTTGATACCTTCTAGGTAATTTCAGGGCTTCCTCAATTGCTTGATACTTCTATGTGATTTCAGGGCTTCCTCAATTGCTCGATACTTCTAGGTGATCTAAGGGATTTTCAATTGCCTGTCATATGTCAAGAGGAAAGGGTTACTAGTTTCGAGCTAGAACTTCTAGGAAAAATATTTGTTGTTTCAACAACTTCCTATTTAGATAGTGGATTTGTGTACATAAGGTTGAGCTATGGAGATTTATAACTTATTAAATTGCATCAGTAGCTAGTTGATTCAAGCTCACATGTAGAAGTTTTGGAAAGATATGTAAATATCAATCTTATAATGAACTTTTGTATTTTAGATGAAAGTCAAGCATAAGGTCAAGTTTCCCTATTTCGAAGCATTTAAAGTGGGTTTTCTCTTATAGTCCATATTCATGAGCATGCATCAACAAAGCTACTAGGAAAAAAGGAGATTTGGTCATATTTTATAGTACCCACTGGATTTTCTATAATTGTAGTCACAATGTTCTTTAGGTTCTTTTGGTCACAGAAGGGGTAATATTGTCTGTATGGAAATTGGAGAAGCATTTACTCATTGAGTGTGATATAAATCCCATAGGTGATGATCCTATGTGGGTTAGATGGGAATATATTTAAATTTATATTTAATATGAGCAGAGGGAAATTATCTGATAAGAAAGAAATTCCGTTGGGTATAAAAACTATCAATCTTTGCAATTTTCGGTCTAGGAATTCAACGCATATTTTTTTAATGCCACATAGGAGTGACAGGCTGACAACTATATAAATAGCTTTTCCAATCATGGTAGCTTATGGTTTGTTGCATATGATAAAAACAAAATGGCCATGGAGCAATGCACAGGTTGGGTGGTGATTTCAATGATATTTGGAGCCTACAAAAGGATTAGGCCACCCATGCATGTGAGGATAATCATTGTAGAAAACATTGGTCTCCTTATGTTTGTGGGAAATATAGCTCTCCTACACCTTGCTAACCTTGCTAGTTACCAAATCAGATAAAATGAATCTCATAAAATAGGACTTTGGCGCATAGTTTTGGTCAATGAGTTGCCATACAAGAAAACTGTTATCTTCTTCACAAGTTTTTCCCGACGCTAATGTCGCTTATACAAACTATGGGTTGGTGATTATTTTTTGTTGGAAATTGTTTTTAGCTTAACGAAATCCAATACAAAGGTGGTCTTCTCATACTTATCATGACTTCTTTCTCTGTTCATTCCATGACTATAAAATTCATTCCTCTTTATATTTGTATGCAGACATTGATCTCCAATCTCTTCCATTCTTCTAGTAGGCATAAGCGATTGAATTACCAAATCAGACAAAATGAATATCATAAAATAAGACTTTGGCGCATAGTTTTGGTTAATGAGTTTCCATACAAGAGGATTGTTATCTTCTTCACATGTTTTTCACGACGCTAATGTCGTTTATACAAACTCTGGGTTGGTGATTATTTTTTGTTGGAAATTGTTTTTAGCTTAAATAACTCTAATACAAAGTTGGTCTTCTCATACCTATCATGACTTCTTTCTCTGTTTTTCCCACGACTATAAAAGTCATTCCATTTTATATTTGTATGAAAACATTGACCTCCAATCTCTTCCATTATGCTAGCAGGCATAATCGATTGAAACACCCAACAATGTATAAAGTCGCACAGTTGTTTGGTTACAAAATCATGTTTACGTCTACACAACACAAAATTAAAAGGGTTTTGGTGATATTAAAAAATGTTTTGGATTTACATCAAAGATGATCTCAAAGAGTTCTTTGGGAGAAAAGTATCATTGAAGCTTCTCAGCATATCTCAAGAGCGATTCTAGCAATGGAAATGCAAAGTTAAGTGAAATGTGCTTCTACATGACTGGATCTCTACTGATGAAGGAGTAAATCGCTCTCAGACCGCATATGGTTGGGTTTGTGTGAGTTTGCACCACAAAAGTCTCTATTGTTGAAGGAGTCATCACTATTAGACCACCTATGCTTGGGTTTGTGTGAGTTTGCACCACAAAAGGGTTTTGCCCTTTTGTGGGTAAAGAACCCAAGCATTGGGATTTTGCACCCAAGGTGTGGGTGTGAAATCAAGAAAAGGAATTATTATTTATTCATTGTTGCAAGTGAAGATGTGTTAGAGGAGCAAGGGTGACCTAAGGCTATGATGAAGGGTCTTGATCAAATGAATAAACTAATTTTCGTTAAGTTAATTGGGGTTTGTCTTGGGATCTTGTACCCAAGGTGTGGGTTTGAAATCAAGAAAAGGAACTATTATTTATTCATTGTTGCAAATGGAAAACACATAGAGGAGCAAGGGTGACCTAAGGGTACGATGAAGGGTCTTGATCAAATGAATGCATTAATTTTCCTTAAGTTAGTTGGGGTTTGTCTAGAAACTTCAAGTCGGCCTAGGCTTGGAAAGACACCCTTTGAGGGCAAAGTCTACCCTCATGAGAAAAATATATGGAGGGAAGTTGTGAAACTCATTTTACTATCCAAAAAGTGGAATTGTTCTCAAGTGAGAACGTATACAAGGAGGCCACATAACTCAGGAAGCTGAGCTACATAAAGAGCAAGAAGAAGGGTTTCATGTTTGTCTTTTTGTCTCATGCTTTGGTTTAGGTTCAAAGAGGATGTTGGTTGAGTTTGGTGAGGGTTTCAATGGACAACTTTGTGCATCCAAGTAGTGGAAGAGACTTGTGGAAAAGGGACAAAATTTCTAGGCTAATCACAATGGTACTTTTGTGATCTAACCACAGACTCTCGTAACTTATTAAAGGGCCAAAACACTGAAAATAAGGTTATTTTGGTATGCCATGAGGATTCAAGGAAAGCTGGAGTAATGCTGCATGCCTTAAAGGACCAATGAAACAAGTACAACGCTGGAAGAGGGGTACCACAGGTTTGAGGTAACCCTAGATTTGGGGCTGCAGAGATATGTAGCAAGGCCTAGGATATCAATCAAGAAAATGACCATAACCATGGTTGCTTGGAGGCTAAGTGGTAGCGTCCTCAAGGAGATAGATTTCTAAGGTAGGAGGGTTGTCCATGAGGTTTTCGACAAAAAATATGATATGCACTAGTTAGGGCTTCATCTTGTGCAGAGAGCCATCCTATGGTCTGACAAAATCTCAATGAAAGAATAACCCAGATCTTTGATGAATGAAGAGAGTTGAGACCCTAGAAAGGGAGGTTGATGACTCTTTCTTGTGGGTAGAAGTTTGAGACAAAAGAAGAAGGAGAAGGGTGATGTAGTGAAGGAAAATATAAGGCATGTTGAAAGGTTTGAAAAACAATTGTAATTAGACCTAAGAATAGGGATATAGAATGCATCTTATTACTATTGGTGGGTTGTTTGGAATAGCCCAAGAGCTTTGGACAATTAAAGGAGACAAATTGCAAAAGAAAGGGCAGTCTTGGAAGCCCTAGATTAGTCATGGTGTTGACTGTGTATGGGTAATTTTGGAATCCCTTTAGAATGCATCTTATCATTGTTGGTGGCTTGTTTGCCCTAGATCTATACAACTTAATTACACAAATTGCAGAAGAAAGTTAAGTCTTGGAAGCCCTAGATTAGTCATGGTGTTGACTGTGTATGCGTAATTTTGGAAGCCCTGAGGGTTGAGCTTTGAAGGATGAAAGGGAAACTGGAGCATCGAGGAGGTTGACAAGTGGGTATTCTAGAAGTCCTCAAGTACAATGTTCATGAAAGGAATCAATGGGTTGTTATGAGGCAGAGTAATGGAGCCCTAGCTTAGCTTATGAAAAGATCCATATGGTTGACAAGAGGGCATATCCAAAAGACCCAAGGAGTAGACTTCTTAATGGAGCTAGAAGGCTGTTAGTGGGCAAACCTGTGAGCCAAAGTTCAATGACACAAAAGCAGTGGTGATCATTGATAGTGGCAATTGAAGATGCAAGTTCAGTGATCATTGATAGTGGGAGGTAAGGGGGCCTACCATATGTGTTCAAGGTACGTGGACTTAAAGGGATATAGTGCGTGTTGTCAACAAGTAGGTCAAGTGTAATTTATTTAGGGTAGATTGGTGGTCATAGAAGTTGACATTGTTGGAAATAATACTAAAGTGGGGGTGAATCAGTATTATCAGATCAATAATTTTATTTCCCAAATAGATTTATATACGCTACTTCAGTGAAGTGAACTAGCGTGTACACGCAACTGTGATTAAAGAAACTAGCGTATATCCAGAGATCTTGTGATTTAGACAATTTATCATGTGTTGATCTTAAACTAGTACATCAGTAACTTATTAGACAGTGCAGTAAAAGTAGAATGAAGCATCACACATAAGAAACACACATGAACACCAAGATTTAAGGTGGAAACCCAATGTGGGTGAAAACCACCTGTTGTGGTCGTCTCTGTCTTCTTTTAATAATAAGAAAAACTGTTTACAATCTTATATTGGTGCAATCTCATACTAGTACGCAATAACCCACCTGCAGAAGGCTACAACCTTCTCTCGTTTTCTAGCTTCTACTTGAAGGGAGCTGCAACCCCCTAGCTCTTGTACTAGCCAATATGTTTACTAGTACGTAGGTGCCAACCTACAGAAGGATACGACGTTATTTCTTCCTCCAGGGACCACATTTCATGAATTTTCAGACTGGATACTCCTGGATCACAACACCACAATCTGAGGGCCACGTTTGATCCAATTTTCATACTGGACCCATCAAAATCTTTTTAAACTTAAACTGCATCAACCAATGTTCAGTTAATATGAACAATCAGATCACTGACACCAGAACACTGTACTGAACCCAGAACCCTGCATCATCATTCGAGACCAGCTGTAACCTCAAAAATCATGCATTAGAGTGTATACGCAACTTGGCTGAACCCAAATTGCGTGTATACGCTACTTCCGTTAATCAAACCTGCATATACCTTCAAAACTACTGCAAACATAAACTTTTGAATCAAGTCTGTATCAATCAACAATATACTGAATATCTACTATTAACTTACAGAGCTTTACACAAGCAGGGACAAAGATCACTTCTTCTCACTAATAAAATCAATCAATCAAATGCCAGCCTCCTTATGCATTCAGTTTTACATTCAGATCTAAGAAGACTTCATTGACAGACAACAGTAAAACAACAAAATTTGATCAGATAGATCAGTCAGATCTGAAATAGAAGCTTTTCTTTTGTATACGCTACTTGAAAGAATAGAACCTACGTGTATACACTCTTTGGCCAAGATGAACCTGCGTACAAATCTACAAATATTGACTCAGAACTTTGCTGAAATTCTAGACTTCAGACAAACCTAGATCATGATAGATAACGAATAAAGCAGGCGCAAAACATCAGATCTAGTCTCAACCAATATCAGATCATTCAAGAATAAGTCATTTTAGGTCTCATGATCGTGATCCAATATTGAAATAAATGTGCACATAAATATTTCAGATCTAGTCCTAAACGTAACCCTGCAACATAAAATATACTTCAGATAGAAGTATTCCTTAGAATCTTATTTCTTTCACCCTTGGCCTTATGATCTTCTCCTCCTTATATAGCTTTAGGCCCTTTGTCAATACCTTGGACCAAAACCACTTAGGACCAATACCTTGGACCAAATACCTAGGGTCAATACCACAGACCAAATACCTTGGACCAAAAACTTGATTTTCCATCCCATACGCGCTTTTCCTTCTGTGAAAGTGCATGTATACATATAAGCTCTTTTTTTTCTGTGTTCTTGCGTGTATTTGTTACTTTGACAAACCGAACCAACGTATACCTCTCTTTCTTCAATCTTTGGAGTCTGATCTGTAATCCTTTGTTGTTAACCTGTTGCACTGTGAACTGTCATCTGTGTGAGTTGCCATCAAGGACAACACCTGTATCATAATGCCAACAATCTCCCCCTTTAGACTTGATGGCAACAACAACACCAAGACACTCTCCCCCTTTGACATCAAGGTCAAAGGGAAAACCAAGATATTCTCCCCTTTTGATATACATTATGTTATCCATGCTCCCCCTGAGTACATGATGAATTCTCTGATTAAGCTCCCCCTTTGTACATGCTGAGATGCACTAAACCATCCATGCGAGGTCCATGCTCCCCCTGAGCACATGCAGAGTCTGCAAAAAATATTTTTCAAAAGAATAACATGACTCTATAACTCAACTAAGTGAGTATGACCTTCCTATCACCAATGACTCATACATACATCAATCTCCCAACCAAGTGGGGATACACCAGATGTGACTCATCCACCCAACCAAGTGGGGATATACCAATTGTTTATACATGATAGAAATACAATAAATATTACATCATCCAACCCATGCAAAGTGGGGATACAAATTACATCATTTGTTCAATAGGGCTCATTCAAATATATGAGAAGACATATGACTTAAGCAACAAATGGTATAAATATCTGAAGCCATAGCTAAACTCAGCAACCATAATGCCAACAATGCAGAATGCTTGTGAAGGCTAATGCTCCCCCTGAACCTGTGCTACATGTGCACTGTTAACAAGTCCTTAATCAAGGCATCTTTGTCAGTCAGA
This sequence comes from Pinus tabuliformis, assembly GCA_031772625.1. Taxonomy (NCBI): domain Eukaryota; kingdom Viridiplantae; phylum Streptophyta; class Pinopsida; order Pinales; family Pinaceae; genus Pinus; species Pinus tabuliformis. Next base: position 562,661,274 of record CM062814.1, on the reverse strand, counting down.
TAAAAATTAATGAACAAAGCATATCATTAGGCTGTAATCATCAACATCAGACAGAGCACCCATATCAGAGTTTGACCCACTTTTTTTTTTTTTTGTCAGAAAAACATATACGCTTCTTCAACCAAAGAAACCCGTGTGTATACGCAACTATACTTCATGAAACTTGCGTATAATAACCTTCCTCTGAAAAACTGGATTTAACAATAGGATGATGCAACAACTACTCCCAACTTTTGTCTGAGATATTCAAATGTTTCTCTGGGCAATGGTTTAGTGAATATGTCAGCAACCTGTTCTTTGGAGGGAACATACTCCAATTTGACCTTTTGTTCAAGCACTTGTTCACGTAGAAAATGGTACTTAATGGGTATGTTCTTGGTCATGGAGTGCATGACTGGATTCTTTGAAATACTGATAGCATTTGATTTTTCGATTTGATTCATTATCAACCAAAGCTTTGAAGGCTTGGAACTTTTCAAATGCTTCATCTTTATGCTTTAGAAGACCTATCGAACACATTCTGGAAAAATCATCAATGAAAAAAATAAAGTATTCTTCTCCATGAGGTGACTTTTTCCTTGTTGGTCCACATAAATCAGTATGGACAAGTTCAAGAGGCTTACTAGCTGACCCTTCTTTTTCAATGAAGTGAACTCTGGTTTTCTTACTGATTTGACATGGTTTGCATATTGTATTTTCTGGGATGCTGATATCTGGAAGATCACGAACAACCTTGAGTCTGCATGCTTTTCTTATTTGAGAAAAGCTTAGATGTCCCAATCTTCTATGCCAGAGCCAGATTTTTGCTTAGATAGCATTGTTGCTGTCCTCCTTTGAGTATGTATAAGTTGTTTGGATTTCTTGTACCTTTGATCACAGTCTCTCCTGTATCAAGATCACGAACAACACATATGTTTGATCGAAACACCACTTCATTTCCTTGATCACACATTTGACTGACACTCAACAGGTTATGCTTTAAACCATCTACATACATAACATTTCCAGCTTTAACCTTTTCTTTCAAGAAAAAAGAACCTTTACCTTTCATGATAGCTGGAATGAGACATTCTTTTCCTTTTCTAAGGCATTATATGAGTGGAGTTTCTCTTTTTCACCTGTCATGTGTTTGGAGCATCCACTGTCGATGTACCACTGATTTTCTTGTCCTTCTGCATACAAGGCTATACCACATCTTTCTGTTTGAGATTCTTTCCTTCTCCATATCTTGGGATTTAATGGTGTTTGCTCCTTTTGAGGTGTTTGCCGAAATTTGCTCCTGCATTCAGATTCTTCATGACCAAAGTTGTTACAGATTGAGCATTCTATTTCATTTTCAAGAGGAGAAAAGTTATTATAGGAACTTCTCTTGATCCCTGTTACATTCCTTTGATTTTGTGCTTCTCTAGTCATGATGGTTTTGTAAGAAACACATTGAGCAGCTTTGTGCCCAAAATTATGACATGAAAAACATTGCCCATTAAAGAAGTTTCTGCGACTATCGAATCTATTTACCTATTGATTGTAGTTTCTATTGATATTCATCTTTGGAGAAAATTGAGTATGATTTGCCTGAGGTTGGTTGTGGCTTCTATTGATATTCATCCTTGGAGCAAATTGAGTATGATTTACCTGGTGATCAGCTTTATGCCTTTGTTGACGATTGTCATAATGTTCACTGGTCTTTGCTGCATCAAGGTAGCTCTTGGTGGAGGTTGAAGGCTTCTATGATTGAGATGCTTCTTTAGTATATCCAAGACCTATCTTAATCAGAGGAGAACACTGAACTTTGATAATTTCATTTAAAGTTTCTGATCATTTAGCAAATCTAAGATTGAGAGATTTTGTTTTCTCAAAATCTTTTCTTAGACCCACAATTTCACATTCTAGTTTTTCATTTTCTTTTTCTTTTTTCAGCAAGTTGGTATGTCAAGGAATCTATGATCATTTCTTTTCTTCTAAACATATTTTGAGTTTAGAGATTTCTTCATGAAAGTTTTCCTCTTCTAAAGCATCCCAAAAATCATCATAGTCATAAGCCATGAGAAGCCTATAATCATCACTATTAGATAAACCATCACTATGCTCTTCTAAATTATCCCAAAAATCATCGCTATCATAAGCCATGAGAAGTTTGTAATCTTGTCCAGTTTCATCTTCATCACTATTAGATAAACCATCGCTATCTTCATAAGTATAGTAACTCCTTCTATTCACAATTTGTTTCCTATTCCATTTTGCATATTCCTTACCTTTTTCATATTTATCTTTATGAGGACATCTGGCAGCATAATGACCGACTCTTCCATAAGCAAAGCATTTGAACGGTAGCTTACCTCTGAACCTTCCAGAACCCCGTTGAAGCTTCTTGACAAAATTTACCTCATCTTCTTCTTCTGAAATGTGTCTTGATTCATTGTGTTCTTCCTTTTCTTTTCCTTTTGCTGAAGCTTTAAATGCAGCTTCTCTCATATCCGATGGACCTCCTTTTCTCATCTCAAAAGAAGTTAGGATTCCGTGAAGATGTGTCTAGTGATATTCTATAGATCCTGTTTTTCTTCTATGGCAGACACTTTTGATTCAAATTTAGTAGACAAGGATCTAGAAATTTTCTCAACTAAGGTAACTTCCTTTATTTCTTCACCCATATTCTTCATACAATTAACAACCTCATCTATACTTAAGAAGTGACTAGCTATACTCTCATCACTATGCATCTTAAGAGTTTCATACTGAATTCTGAGAGTTTGAAGCTTAGCACGTTTTACTTGAGAGTCTCCTTCGTAGCTCTAAACAATTTTGTCCCATATCTCTTTGGCTGATTTGAGCTGCATGACTTTGACAAACTCTGATTGTGACAAACTTCCCAATAAAGTATTGACAACTTTGGCATTGGTTTCATTCTATTTTTTACCTGCCTTGTCTGTAGGAATTGCTATTGGAAATGTATATCCTCCTTCCACAATTTCCAAGAAATCTGTTCCAAGAGATTGTAGATAGGTTGCGGTTCTTATTTTCCAGTAAACAAAGTTGCTCCCATCGAAGATTAGCGGTTTGATGGATCCCATGCTTTCATGATTATTCATCTTGATGGATCTCCCTTCAAGCGATCAAGCTTCTTCTGAAGGACCTGCTCTAATACCAATTGTTGGAAATAATACTGAGAGGGGGGTGAATCAGTATTATCAGATCAATAATTTTATTTCCCAAACAGATTTATATACGCTACTTCAGTGAAGTGAACTAGCATGTACACGCAACTGTGATTAAAGAAACCAACGTATATCCAGAGAACTTGTGATTTAGACAATTTATCATGTGTTGATCTTAAACCAGTACATCAGTAACTTATTAGACAGTGCAGTAAAAGCAGAATAAAGCATCACACATAAGCAACACACATGAACACCAAGATTTAAGGTGGAAACCCAATGTGGGTGAAAACCACCTGTTGCTGTCGTCTCTGTCTTCTTTTAATAATAAGAAAAATTGTTTACAATCTTGTACTGGTGCAGACTCATACCAGTACGCAGGAACCCACATATAGAAGGCTACAACCTTCTCTCGTTTTCCAGCTTCTACTGGAAGGGAGCTGTAACCCCCTAGCTCTTGTACTAACCAATATGTTTACTAGTACGTAGGTACCGACCTATAGAAGGCTACAACCATATTTCTTCATCCAGGGACCACGTTTCATGAATTTTTAGATTGGATACTCCTGGATCACAACACCACAATCTAAAGGTCATATTTCATCCAATTTTCATACTGGACCCATCAAAATCTTTTTAAACTTAAACTGCATCAACCAACATTCAGTTAATCTGAACAATCTAATCACTAACACCAGAACACTGTACTAAACCCATAACCCTGCATCATCATTCAGAATCAGCTGTAACCTCAAAAATCATGCATTAGAGTGTATACGCTACTTGGCTGAACCCAAACTGCGTGTATATGCTACTTCCGTTAATCAAACCTGTGTATACCTTCAAAACTACTGCAAACATAAACTTTTGAATCAAGTCTGTACCAATCAACAATATACTAAATATCTACTATAAAATTACAGAGCTTTACACAGGCAGGGACAGAGATCACTTCTTCTCACTAATACAATCAATCAATCAAATTCCAGCCTCCTTATGCATTTAGTTTTACATTCAGATCTAAGAAGACTTCATTGACAGACAACAGTAAAACAACAAAATTTGATCAGATAGATCAGTGAGATCTGAAATAGAAGCTTTTCTTTTGTATACGCTACTTGAAAGAATAGGACCTACGTGTATACACTCTTTGGCCGAGATGAACCTGCGTACAGATCTACAAATATTGACCCAGAACTTTGCTGCAATTCTAGACTTCAGACAAACCCAGATCATGATAGATAACGAATAAAGCAGGCGCAAAACATCAGATCTAGTCTCAACCAATATTAGATTGTTCAAGAATAAGTCATTTCAGGTCTCATGATCCTGATCCAATATTGAACTCAATGTGCACATAAATATTTCAGATCTAGTCCCAAACATAACCCTGCAACATAAAATATACTTCAGATAGAAGTATTCCTTAGAATCTTATTTCTTTCACCCTTGGCCTTATGATATTCTCCTCCTTATATAGCTTTAGGCCCTTTGTCAATACCTTGGACCAAAACCACTTAGGACCAATACCTTGGACCAAAACCACTTAGGACCAATACCTAGGGTCAATACCACGGACCAAATACCTTGGACCAAAACCTTGATTTTCCATCCCATACACACTTTTCCTTCTGTGAAAGTGCATGTATACGTATATGCTCTTTTTGTTCCGTGTTCCCGTGTGTATACACTACTTTGACAAAGTGAACGAACGTATACCTCGCTTTCTTCAATCTCTGGAGTCTGATCTGTAATCCTTTGTTGTTAACCTGTTGCACTGTGAACTGTCATCTGTGTGAGTTTCCATCAAGGAAAACACCTGTATCATAATGTCAACAGACACCAAGCCCTAGTTGTGTCCTCATATCAAGGTTGTATGTAAGGGCCATGATCCCTAGTATGGGAGCCCTAAGGCTGTTGTATTATAGTTTGTAACATAACAAGTAGAGGGTTTTAAAAGTTAAAAATTGTCATGTGCACTAATTGATTCACTGACGTATGTTATTTCATTGTGAAAAGTAGAAGTGTTGTCACATTTGGGTGTGTTTGTGTTCGTGATTTTAGACTCAAACCAAATTCTTGAGTGTCATGGAAAAATCAACAAGCTTACGCTTGAATTAACCACACGCAAACCTGCCCTCCATTGGCTAATATTATAAAAGCAATAATCATGAAAAATAAGAACTAAAGATGTGAACCTAAGTATAAATTTTCTATTATATATCAAAGTTTTAGGAAAACTCTCGAATCTCACACACTTGAGTAAGATCATACTACCTTGAAACCATTGCTAAAGGAGAAATCATTGTGTAAAAAGAAAATATTTCAGTGTATTAAAGGACAACAGTATTTTGTAGGATAAAAGTATGGCTCACCCATTCTTTGTGCCATGTTTGTAGAATTTCTAGTGTATCTTCACCACTTGACCTTTGTAGATTATACAATTGTAGTCGTTCACTACATAAAGAAGATCATTATAGTTGATTATGAGAGCATAGATAAAACATAATAAATTGAATAACAAACAAGTGGAGCCACAAATGAGCAAAAGATAAATTTAAGTGAAATGCACTACATATAGGTCTGTTAACTCACCTTCATTTATGAATAATAACCTTCATTTTCTCTATCTGATTCCTTAATTTCTTTCTTTGTCTCCTTCCTTCATTTTCTTTTCCACACCTAACAAATGAAACCAAGACCAAACTACAAAAAACGTGAAAAAAAAGAAAACAAAGGAAAACGGGTACAACACACCCAACAAATGAAACCAAGACCAAACTACAAAAAATGAGCAAAAAAAACAAAGGAAAATAAGCACAAACCAAAGCATGGCCATGGTCAAACTCTGAAAACAAAACATTAAGACAAGAACAAAGAAAAATTTCAAATATCCCCTTTGCACATCATCTCTCCTACAATGTGCTCTCCTCAACTCAAAGGAAAACAAGTGGGTTGAACAAGGTTAAAATATACACACAATTAGTAATGGTAAGCATATTTCAAAACCAATAATTATTCATAATAGAAAATGCACCTCCCCTTGAGTTTGTTTTATAACTATGGGCACTCTCTTTTGTATTGCCCTTGTTCGTGCTCATCAAAACAAGTCATCTACAATAGATAAAAAATAAGATATTAGAATCCAGTTATATTCTGTGCTATATCTCAAAAAAATATAAATTCTATAAACTAGATGTACTTATGCTATGAGTAATGCAAACAATGTTTTCATAGTATGTAAATTTTTCGGAAAAGGAATCTAAGCATATCTAAACATATTGAACACCCAAAATCCCAGGGTCCACAAGACAACAGTGTTGTATGTTAGCATGATTGTTGAATGGTTGAAGGGTCAGTATGTGTGTCTGCTCGACCTTACCCACCTCCTCCGCAAGGCACGTTGTGTGGGGGTGTGCATGTGATGTGGAGCAAGAAAACATACGTTGCACCATCCTAGACATTGCAACTATAATCACTCACTACACAAAGTAATATAATATATGAGATCACAAATAAACCATGAGAGAAAATGAATAACAAATATAGATAGTGATAAATTAATCATACAGATATCTGTTCACCCTTGGCTAATGTTATAGCAATAACAACCATGAGCAATAAGCCCTGAACTTGTGAACCTCAATATAACATTTCCCTTTATTCTGTATCAAAGTTATTGGAAAATATCAGACAACACACTCATTAACAAGATCATGATCATACTACCCTGAAGCCCTGACAAAAGGATAAATCGATTTGCAAAAAACAAATATTTCTGTCGATTAAAGGACAATATTCTTATGTAGGAAAAAAATATGGCTCACCAATCGTCCAATTTGCGTTGGTAGAATGTCTAGGTTATCTTCACCTTTACCCTCATAGAGAATAAAATTGTGGTTGCTCACTACACAAAGCAAGATCGATATAATTGAGTGTGAGACCACATATAAAATATATAATAAATTGAAAAGCAAACAAATGCATTCACAAATGAGCGAAAGATAATTGTGAGTGAAATGCATTGCATATAGTTAAGGTGATTCACCTTCATTTATGAATGATAAACTTCATCTTATATCTTTGACTTCCTCTCCTTCTTGCCTTCCTTTCCTATTGCACATCGAATAAACAAAACCACGACCAACTACAAGAAATGAGAGAAAAATGTAAAACAAATCTAAACGAGTACAACAAAAAGCATGACCATGCTAAAAGTCAACAAAAACAAAACATGTAGCCAATAACAAACTAAAATTTGCAAACTTCCCCTTTGCACATTATCTCTACTGCAGTGTCCTCTCCTCAGCTGAAAGCAAAAAAGAGAGGGGTGGGTAGCATTCAAATCCAAACATAGATAGTAATGGTTAGCATAATTCAAAACCAATAATTATTCATAATAGCAAACACACCTCCTCTAGAGTTTGTTATATAACAATAAACACTCCATTTTGTATTCCACTTGTGCTCAACACAACAAGGCATCTACAACAAATACATAATACGATATTAAAATCAATATACAATTTAAACTGGAGAACTGAATACAACAATTAATCATAATATGAAACATACTTCTCTTTGAGTTTTGTTATATAAAGGGGGACAATCCATTTTGTATTTCATGTATCCATAATTTTGATGGTTTGTAGTAAATATAACTTACTACACACTAACAAATGAACTTCTAGGAAAAACATCTGTTGTTTCAACAACTTCTTATTTAGATAGCGGATTTGTGTACATAAGGTCGAGCTATGGAGCTTTATAACTTATTAAATTGCATCAGTAGCTAGTCGTTTCAAGCTCACATGTAGAAGTTTTGGAAAGATATGTAGATATCGATTTTATAACGAACTTTTGTATTTTAGATGAAATTCAAGCATAAGGTCAAGTTGTTCCCTATTTCGAAGCATTTAAAGAGTGTTTTCTCTTACAATCCATAGTCATGAGCACGCATCAACAATGCTACTAGGAAAAAAAGAGATTTGGTCATATTTTATAGTACCCATTGGATTTTCTATAATTGTAGTCATAATGTTCTTCACGTTCTTTTGGTCACAGAATGGGTAATATTGTCTGTATGGAAATTGGCGAAACATTTGGTCATTGAGTGTGATATAAATCTAATTGGTGATGATCCTATGTGGGTTAGATGGGAATATATTTAACTTTATATAATAAATATGAGCAGAGGGAAATTATCTGATAAGAAAGAAATTCCATTGGGTATGAAAGCTATCAATCTTCGCAATCTTCAGTCTGGGAATTCAACACATATTTTTTTAGTGCCACATAGGAGTGACAGGCTAACAACTATATACAATAGTTTTTCCAATCATGGTAGCTTACGGTTTTTTGCGTCTGATAAAAAAAAAGGGCCATGGAGCAATGCGTAGTTTGGGTGGTGATTTCAACGATATTTGGAGCCTACAAAAGGATTAGGCCACCCATGCATGTGGGGAGAATCATTGTAGAAAACATTGGTCTCCTTATGTTTGTGGGCAATATAGCTCTCCTACACCTTGCTAACCTTGCTAGTTACCAAATTAGACAAAATGAATCTCATAAAATAGGACTTTGGTGCATATTTTTGGTCAATGAGTTGCCATACAAGAAAATTGTTTTCTTCTTCACAAGTTTTTCTTGACGCTAATGTCGCTTATACAAACTATGGGTTGGTGATCATTTTTTGTTGGAAATTGTTTTTAGCTTAAAGAACTCCAATACAAAGGTGGCCTTCTCATACCTATCGTGACTTCTTTCTCTGTTCGTTCCATGACTATAAAAATCATTCCTTTTTATATTTGTATGCAAACATTTATCTCCAATCTCTTCCATTCTGCTAGCAGGCATAAGCGATTGAATTACCAAATCAGACAAAATGAATCTCATAAAATAGGACTTTGGCGCATAGTTTTGGTCAATGAGTTTTCATACAAGAGGACTGTTATCTTCTTCACATGTTTTTCCCGATGCTAATGTCTCTTATACAAACTCTGGGTTGGTGATTATTTTTTGTTGGAAATTGTTTTTAGCTTAAAGAACTCTAATACAAAGGTGGTCTTCTCATACCTATCATGAATTCTTTCTCAGTTTGTTCCACGACTATAAAATTCATTCTGTTTTATATTTGTATGTAGACATTGACCTCCAATCTCTTCCATTCTGCTAGCAGGGATAAGTGATTGAAACACCCAACAATGTATAAAGTCGCACAGTTGTTTGGCTACAACATCATGTTTACGTCTACACAACACAAAATTAAAGGGGTTGCGGTGATATAGAAAAATGTTTTGGATTTACATCAAAGAGGATCTCAAAGAGTTATTTGGGAGAAAAGTATCATTGAAGCTTCTCAACATATCTCAAGATCTATTCTAGCAATGGAAGTGCAAATTTAAGTGAAATGTGCTTCTACAGGATTGGATATCTACTGATGAAGAAGTAATCACTCTCAGACCACCTGTGCTTCGGTTTGTGTGAGTTTTCACCACAAAAGGGTTTTCCCACAAAAGTATCTATTGATGAAGGAGTCATCACTATCAAACCACCTATGCTTGTGTTTGCGTGAGTTTGCACCACAAAAGGGTTTTTCCATTTTGTGGGCAAAGAACCCAAGCATTGGGATTTTGCACCCAAGGTGTGGGTGTGAAATCAAGAAAAGGAATTATTATATTATTCATTGTTGCAAGTGGAGATGACTTAGAGGAGCAAGGGTGACCTAAGGCTACGATGGAGGGTCTTGATCAAATGAAGAAGTTAATTTTCATTAAGTTAATTGGGTTTTGTCTTAGGATCTTGTACCCAAGGTGTGGATCTGAAATCAAGAAAATGAATTATTATTTATTCATTGTTGCAAGCGGAAAACCCATAGAGGAGCAAGGGTGAGCTAAGGATATGACGAAGGGTCTTGATCAAATGAAGACATTAATTTTCCTTAAGTTAGTTGGGGTTTGTCTAGAAACTTCAAGTCGGCCTAGGCTTGGAAATATACCCTTTGAGGGCAAAGTATACCCTGATGAGAAAAATATAAGGAGGGAAGTTATGAAACTTATTTTATTATCCAACAATTGGAATTGTTCTTAAGTGAGGTCATATCCAAGGAGGCCACATAACTCAAGAAGTCGAGCTACATAAAGAGCAAGAAGAAGGGTTTCATGTTTGTCCTTTTGTCTCATGCTTTGGTTCAGGTTCAAGGAGGATGTTGGTTGAGTTTGGTGAGTTTTTCAATGGGAAACTCTATGCATCCAAGTAGTGGAAGAGACTTGTGGAAAAGGGACGAAAGTTCTAGGCTAATTGCAGTGGTACTTCTGTGATCTAGCCACAGACTCTCGTACCTTATTAAATGGACAAAACACCTAAAATAAGGTTGTTTTGGTATGTTGTGAGGATTGGAGGAAAGCTGGAGTAACGCTGCATGGCTTAAAGGACCATTGAAACAAGTACAACGCTGGAAGAAGGGTACTGCAGGTCTGAGGTAACCCTAGATTTTGGGCCACAGAGATATGTAGCAAGGCCTAGGATATCAATCAAGAAAATGACCATAACCGTGGTTGCTTGGAGGCTAAGTGGTAGCATCCTCAAGGAGATAGATTGCTAAGGTTGGAGGGTTGTCCATGAGGTTTTGGACAACAATTTTGATATGCACTAGTTAGGGCTTCATCTTGTGCAGAGAGCCATCCTATGGTATGTCCAAATCTCAGTGACAGAATAGACCAGATCTTTGATGAATGAAGAGAGTTGAGACCCTAGAAAGGGAAGTTGATGACTCTTTATTGTGGGTAGAAGTTTGAGACAAAAGGAGAACGAGAAGGGTGATGTAGTAAAGGAAAAGCTAAGGCTTGTTCAAAGGTTTGAACAACAATTGTAATTAGACTTAAGAACAGGGATATAAAATGCATCTTATCACTATTGGTGGGTTGTTTAGAATAGCCCCAGATTTGGGCAATTTAAGGAGACAAATTGCAAAAGAAAGGGAAGTCTTGGAAGCCTTAGATTAGTCATGGTGTTGAATGTGTATGGGTAATTTTGGAATCCCTTTAGAATGCTTCTTATCACTGTCAGTGCCTTGTTTGTAATAGCCCTAGATGTGGACAATTTAAGTACACAAATTGCAGAAGGATGTTTAGCCTTGGAAGCCCTAGATTAGTCATGGTGTTGACTATGTATGTGTAATTTTGGAAGCCATTAGGGATGAGATTTGAAGGATGAAAGGGAAACTGTAGCATCTAGGAGGTTGAGAAGTGGGTAGTCTAGAAGACCTCAAGTACAATGTTCATGAAAGGAATCAATGGATTGTTACAAGGCAAAGTAATGAAGCCCTAGCTCAGCTTATGAAAAGAGCCATATGGTTGACAAGAGGGCATATCCAAAAGACTCAAGGAGTAGACTTCTTAATGGAGATATAAGGCTGCTAGTGGAAAAATCCGTGAGCCAAAGTTTAGTGACACAAAAGCAGTTGTGATCATTGATAGTGGTAGCTGAAGATGCAAGTTCAATGTTCTGTAGATTGGGAGGCAAGGGGACCTGCCATATGTGTTCAAGGTACGTGGACTGAAAGGGATATAGTGTGTGTTGTAAACAAGTAGGTCAAGTGTAATTTTCTTAGGGTAGATTGGTGGTCATAATAGTTGACACTAAGCCCTAGTTGTGTCCTTATATCAAGGTTGTATGTAAGGGCCATGATCCCTACTACGAGAGCCCTAATATTGTTGTATTACAGTATGTAACATAACAAGTAGAGGGTTTTCAAAGTTAAAAATTGTCATGTGCACTAGTTGGTTCACTGACGTATGTTATTTCATTGTGCAAAGTAGAAGAGTTGTCGCATTTGAGTGTGTTTGTGTTCATGATTTTAGAGTCAAACCAGATTCTTGAGTGTCGAGGAAAAATCAACAAGCTTAGGCTTGAATTAACCACATGCAAACTTGCCCTCCATTGGCTAATATTATAAAAGCAACAATCATGAAAAATAAGCACTAAAGATGTGAACCTTAGTATAACTTTTCTATTACATATCAAAGTAGCTGAAGATGCAAGTTCAGTGATATGTAGATTGGGAGGCAAGGGGACCTGCCATATGTGTTCAAGGTACGTGGACTGAAAGGGCTATAGTGTGTGTTGTAAACAAATAGGTCAAGTGTAATTTTTTTAGGGTAGATTGGTGGTCATAACAGTTGACACTAAGCCCTAGTTGTGTCCTTATATCAAGGTTGTATGTAAGGGCCATGATCCCTAGTACGAGAGCCCTAATATTGTTGTATTACAGTATGTAACATAACAAGTAGAGGGTTTTAAAAGTTAAAAATTGTCATGTGCACTAGTTGGTTCACTGACGTATGTTATTTCGTTGTGCAAAGTAGAAGAATTGTCGCATTTGAGTGTGTTTGTGTTCATGATTTTAGAGTCAAACCAGATTCTTGAGTGTCGTGGAAAAATCAACAAGCTTAGGCTTGAATTAACCACATGCAAACTTGCCCTCCATTGGCTAATATTATAAAAGCAACAATCATGAAAAATAAGCACTAAAGATGTGAACCTTAGTATAACTTTTCTATTACATATCAAAGTTTAAGGAAAAACTCTTGAATCTCACACACTTGAGTAAGATCATACTACCTTGAAACCATTGCAAAAGGAGAAATCATTGTGCAAAAAGCAAATATTTCAGTGTATTAAAGGACAACAATATTTTGTAGGATAAAAGTATGGCTCACCCATTCTTTGTGCCATGTTTGTGGAATTTCTAGTGTATCTTCAGCACTTCACCTTTGTAGATTATACAATTGTAGTCGTTCACTACATAAAGAACATTATAGTTGATTATGAGAGCATAGATAAAACATAATAAATTGAATAACAAACAAGTGGAGCCACAAATTAGCAAAAGATACATTTAAGTGAAATGCACTGCATATAGATATGTTAACTCACCTTCATTTATGAATAATAACCTCCATTTTCTCTTTCTTCTTCCTTCATTTCTTTCTTTGTCTCCTTCCTTCATTTCATTTTCCACACCCAACAAACAAAACCAAGACCAAACTACAAAAAATGTGAAAAAAAAACAAAGGAAAACGAATACAACACACCCAACAAATGGAACCAAGACCAAACTACAAAAAATGAGCCAAAAAAAAAAAGGAAAATAAGTACAACTCAAAGCATGGCCATGCTCAAACAATGAAAACAAAACATTAAGACAAGAACAAAGAAAAATTGCAAATATCCCCTTTGCACATCATCTCTCCTACAATGTGCTCTCCTCTTCTCAAAGGAAAAAAAGTGGGTTGAACAAGGTTAAATTATACGCACAATTAGTAATGGTAAGCATATTTCGAAACCAATAATTATTCATAATAGAAAATACACCTCCCCTAGAGTTTGTTTTATAACTGCGGGCACTCTCTTTTGTATTCCACTTGTTCATGCTCATAAAAACAAGCCATCTACAACAAATAAAAAATAAGATATTAGAATCGTTATATAATTTAAATTAAAGAGTCAAATGCAATAACTAATCGTAATAAGAAACACACCTTTATTTAAGACTATTATATAAAAGTGGAGAGTCCATTTTTTATTTCATGTTTTCATGCTCAATGGAACAAGCCGTTTGCACTAGATATACAATAAAATATTATATTTCTAATAGAATTTAAACTAGAGAGTTTGAAGGTATGAACTTGTGATGCAGCGATTCCAGTTATATTTTGTGCTATATCTCAAAAAAATATAAATTCTCTAAACTAGATGTAATTCTGCTACGAGTAATGCAAACAATGTTTTCATAAGATGTAATTTTTTCGGAAAAGGAATCTAAGCATATCTAAACATATTGGACACCCAAAATCCCAAGGTCCACAAGACAACAGTGTTGTATGTTAGCATGATGGTTGAGTGGTTGAAGGGTCAATATGCTTGTTTGCTCAACCTACCCACCTCCTCTACAAGGCATGTTGTGTGGGGGTGTGCATGTGATGTGAAGCAAGAAAACATACGCTACACCATCCTAGACACTGCAACTATAGTCACTCACTGCACAAAGTAATATAATATATGAGATCACAAATAAACCACGAGAGAAAATTAATAACAAATATACAAAGCGATAAATTAATCATGCACATACCTATTCACCCTTGGCTAATGTTATAGCAGCAACAACCATGAGCAATAAGCCCTGAAATTGTGAACCTCAATATTACATTTCCCTTTATTCTGTATCAAAGTTATTGGGAAATCTCAAACTACACACTCATTAACAAGATCATACTACCCTGAAACCATGACGAAAGGATAAATCGATTCGCAAAAAACAAATATTTCAGTCGATTAAAGGAGAATATTCTTATGTAGGAAAAATATATGGCTCACCAATCATCCAATTTGCATTGGTAGAATGTCTAGGGTATCTTCACCCTGACCTTGATAGACTATAAAATTGTGGTTTCTCACTACACAAAGTGAGATCGATATTTGAGTGTGAGATCACATATGAAACATGTGATAATTTGAAAAGCAAACAAATGCATTCACAAATGAGTGAAAGATAATTGTGAGTGAAATGCATTGCATATAGTTAAGGTGCTTCACCTTCATTTATGAATGATAACCTTCATCTTATATCTTTGACTTTCTCTCCTTGCTGCCTTCCTTTCCTATTGCACATCGAATAAACAAAACCACGACCAACTACAAGAAATGAGAGAAAAATGTAATACAAAGGTAAACGAGTACAACAAAAAGCATGACCATGCTAAAACTAAAAAAAACAAAACATGTAGCCGATAACAAACTAAATATTGAAAACTTCCCCTTTGCACGTATCTCTACTGCTGTGTCCTCTCCTCAGATGAAAGGAAAAAAAAGGTGGGGTGAATAACATTCTAATCCAAACATAGATAGTAATGGTAAGCACAATTCAAAACCAATAATTATTCATAATAGCAAACACACCTCCTATTGAGTTTGTTATATAACGATAAAAACTCCATTTTGTATTCCACTTACTCGTGTTCAACACAACAAGGCATCTACAACAAATACATAATAAGATATTAAAATCACTATACAATTTAAACTGGAGAGCTGAATACAATAATTAATCATAATATGAAACATACTTGTCTTTGAGTTTTGTTATATAAAGGGGGATAATCCATTTTGTATTTAATGTATCCATGATTTTGATGGATTGTAGTAAATATAACTTACTACACACCAACAAATGCACTTTAATTGTTTCAATCAACATTTAGACCAGAACACAGTGAATTCACCAAATGCCTTTAATTATTTTAGCTAGAATTTAGACCATAACACATTGAATTGCCATGGTGGGAGACCTCTCTCAAGAGAGATCTTTTGATATAGAAAATCAAGCCGACTTACCCTAAGAACTTGTGACAAGGGTTAGCTAAGGTATCCTTGAAGCTATCCACATATCAAATTGTTTAGAGTAATTCAATATAGTCATGTCATAGTAATTTGAATGAATAATCTTCTGCGTACTCGTGTGAAAGCCAACATTTTGGCTGTTTGATTTAGAGTTTCATAGTGAGGATACAATTTGTTATTTCAGTTCCTTCCAAACCCAATTCTATGACTATCACTAATGCTTATGGTTTGCGGATGGTTCTTGATACCTTCTAGGTGATTTCAGGCTTCTTCAATTGCTTGATATTTCTAGGTGATCTCAGGGATTTTCAATTTCCTGTCATATGTCAAGGGGAAAGGGTTACTAGTTTCAAGCTAGAAATTTTGAGAAAAACATTTTTTTCTTCAACAAATTCTTATTTATATAGCGGATTTGTGTACATAAGGTCGAGCTATGGAGATTTATAACTTATTAAATTGCATCAGTAGCTAGTCATTTCAAGATTACATTTAGAAGTTTTGGAAAGATATGTAAATATCGATATTATAACAAGCTTTTGTATTTTAGATGAAAGTCAAGCATAATGTCAAGAAGTTCCCTATTTTGGAGAATTTAATGAGGGTTTTCTCTTATAGTCCATAATCATGAGCACGCATCAACAAAGCTTCTAGGAAAAAAGGAGATTTGGTCATATTTGATAGCACCCACTAGAGTTTCTATAATTGTAGTCACAATGTTCTTTAGGTTCTTTTGGCCATAGAAGGGGTGTTAAAATTGGAAAATAAGGCCAAATTTCACTTTAGGACAACTCATATGATGAAGATGATTATTGCGTTGTATTCCTCTTTTTGAGAGGTCCAATTTTGATTTAAATATCATCTCATTCTGACAAGCATAGATGGAATTTTGAATTTATTCTTTCTCATGGACAAATTGTCAAGGTCAGCCTTAGTCAAATGTAGGCTCATGAAGCCTAATATATGTGTCTCCTCACCCTCAACAAAGTGCATAAATAGAAGTGACCCTTCTCTCATTTGGACATCATATCAACTCATGACATCATATTCTCTCTCCTCTCTTGATTGGTTCGTACAACTTGAAGGCTCCTACTTCGCACGTGTACAAGAGGAAATATTTCTGGATTGGTTTTGGAGGTTGAAATTTCAGAGATTAGGGCATGCGTTGACCAACATTGTATTGGGGTATTTGGCCATGCGTTGACCAACGTTGTATTGGGGTATTTTGCCATGCGTTGACTTCAGTTTTGTGGGCAGAGTTCCGATTTCTGCAGGCCACATTCATTCGCATGAGTTTCGAGGTGTTTGGGGACTATTTGACCATGTTGACTGTTGTGTTGACTTTTTGGTTTGACCACATAAATAAAAGAAAAATTTGACTAGGTTGATTGAGCTGATTTTGGGTTTACTTTGACTACCTTGGAAAGCCACATTCTTCTGCTACTGACCAAGTTGCTCTGAGGACCTTTTGGGGTAAATTTTACCATTGTTGATTTTTTGGTTAGGGCTGCATTGACCGTTGATTGACTGCTATTTTGGGCATGTTATTCTGATATATGTACTCTCTCTCTCTGTTGAACTATTGAAGAATAATAAGAAGATTTGATCAAAGGGTTCCCCACATTGGGGTTTGTCCTTGGCATCCGCCATATCTTGTGTCCTTTTGCCTTGGCTTGTCTTCTGCACATGTTTCTATGTTCTATCTGCATTTACTATCAACATGTTTAAGTTAATGTGATTTCTACTGGATATATTGGAAATTGTCATTGGGTTGTTAAAGGAACATTGAAGTAAATTTTGCTAAAGTATAGAACATACCATTTTTATCTAAAATTAACATATTATCAGAGCTTAGGTGAAGACAATTCCCAAGAAGGAGTGAAGCAAAGCTATCACTAAGGGAATTTGTTTGACAAGGACTTGGAACTAGTCCTAATGACGACTACATCTTTCTTCAAATCCAAGGATAAGCTTAAGGACAAATCCAACTATCATGCATGGAAGATGACTCTAGATTTGACTTTGGAAGAAAATGATGCTATAAACTATGTCAAAGGAAGAATAACATAGCCTCCTTCAAATGTATTCACTGCTGCACAAACCAAGTACAAGAAAGGTGAGGTTAAAGCTAAGAATATTATTGTTGATTCTATTCATAAGCCTTTGGTTTCCTATATTTTTTATTTGGAAACATATAAGGATATTTATGACAAGCTAGTTGGGATGTTCAAAGTAAATAATGAAAATCAAGTTCTCTTTCTTAAGAACAATTTGAAAGACATCAAGATGGATAGAGGAGAATCCATTCAATCCTACTTCATGAGGATTGCCAAGATCAATAATGATCTCCTATCTATTGGAGAAGTCATTGGTGACAGGGAGCTCACTCTTATTGCACTTGGAGGCCTTACAAGAGATTGGGATGTGTTTAACACTACCATCCTCAACAATGACAAGATTTCAGGATTTGATGAACTATTGGCCAGATGCAATTAAGAACAAATAGGGATGATGGAAAGAGACAAGCCCTCAAATGGAAACAATCCTACCGTCATTGCTGCTCATTCTAAGAGAAGGAATAATGATGGTCTAAGGAATCAAGGACAAGGGTTCAAGTTGCGATTCAAAGAAGGAAGAAAAGGAAGATGCTTCAATTGTAACAGGTTTGGCCACTTCGCTAGAGAGTGTCCTCACAAGAAGGATACTCCAAGGGATGATGACAACAATAACAACAACTTCAAGGGCAATGGAAATCAAAGGAACAACATGTTAAATAACAAAGGAAAGAGGAATGATCTCGTTGCTCAAAATGGAAATGATCGTCCTCCCAAGAGGTCGAGAAACTCTAAGTATGAAGAAGTTAATGTTGTAAAGATTTTTTTATTATTATCTTATTTCTTCCCTCACCGACGCCTCCCCTCCGAATACATTGGATTGTTGGTTGATTGATAGTGGTGCCTCAAGGCACTTCACTGGGTATAAAGAAGCTCTCTCAAACTTGGTTGAAAAGAAGAGGAATATGGAGATTATACTTGGGGATAATTCCACTTGTCTCGTGAAAGGAATTGGGACTGTTACTCTTCACTTAAAACAAGGTCAAACCCTCCACTTACAAGAAGTGTTATATGTACCTGATATGAAAAAGAACTTGGTCTTTATTTCTGCGATGGAAGAGAAAGGTTTTAAGGTGACATTCTTGATGGGAAAGTTCGTGTTTGGAAAAGGAACCCAAGAGATGCATTCACTCTTGGATTCACGGTTGAAGGTCTCTATTAGGTTGGAGGAAATCCATTGGGAGAAACGACTTGTGACACTTCTCTTCAATCCGAACTATGGCACTAAATATTTGCTCACCTTCATTTCAAAGCCTTACTTGGTGTAAGGAAGATGGTCACAGGGATGCTCTAATTCAGCTTGAATAATGAAGGTGTTTGTCAGGGATGTGAAGATGGAAAACATACAACGGGACCATTCCCCTCAAGTGAAACTCAAACCACCGATATTCTTTAGTTGGTCCATTCTAATCTATCAAGTATGTTGCTTGTGACATTTCTGGGTGGATATTTGTACTATGATATTTTTGTGGATGATTTCTCTCACAAAACATGGATCTATTTCTTAAAGAAGAAGGATGAAGTGTTCAAATAGTTCCACTCTTTCAAAGCCTTGGTCGAGAATCAAACAGGGAAGAAGATCAAAATATTGAGGACTGATAATGGGACCGAATATGAGTCAAATGAATACAAAGACTATTGTAGAGAAGATGGCATTAAGAGGGATACCACTACTGCATAAACTCTTAAACAAAATGTTGTTTCCTAAAGGAAGAATCGTACTATCATAGAAGCCACCCGTGCTATGCTTTGTGATCAAGGTCTTCCGAAGTTCTTATGGGGAGAAGCCGCCAACACCATTGTGTATGTCCAAAACCGATGCCCACATCAAGCTTTAGACTTCAAGACACCCTAAGAAGTTTTCACCGATAAGAAACCTGATGTTTCTCATTTTAGAATTTTTGGTTGTCCTATATATTTTCATGTGATGAAAGAGAAAAAAAATAAACTACATGCATTTGGGAAGAAAGGAACGTTTGTGGGCTACAGTGAAACTTCGAAGGTGTATTGAATCTATGTTCCTAGTCAAAGAGAAGTGGACTTAAGTCATGATGTCACTTTTGATGAAGATTTTTCTCTTAGAAAGACCTGAGATCTTCCTATTTCTAGGAAGGACAATGATGATGTTGATGCAAAAAAGCATGATGAACCTCCATCTAATGAGCCGATGCCCGATGTTGAAGGTCTGATGGATCCCATTGATCCACCTCCTAGTGAGCCCTCTACTTCAATAAAAAGGCCTTTGTGGCTCAAATATACTCTTGAAGATGTTGAGAAAAATATTGCACCGAGGGAGACTTTTCATGAAAGCAAGAAGCCAAATAGGTACCAAGGGTACTTGGCTACCATGAGTACCATTGTACAATATGAGCCTTGTACATTTGAAGATGTTGTGAAACAACAAGTTTGGAAGGATGCGATGAATGAGTAGTATGAGTTGATCATGAAGAATGATGTCTGGGATGTGGTTCCTAGACCCAAGGACAAGTTAGTGGTCACTTCGAAATGGCTCTACAAGATCAAACATGGAGCTGATGGGAGTGATGAGAATTTCAATGCCAGATTTGTAGCTTGAGGCTTCTCTCAAAAGGAAGGAGTAGACTATGATGAGATATTTGACCTAGTTTCCAGATATACCACCACCCGTTCGATCATAGCCCTTGTCGCTTCGCAAGGATGGAGCCTACATCAAATGGATGTCAAAACTGCCTTCTTGCATGGCTCGCTTAAAGAGGAAATATATGTGGAAAAACTCGAGGGGTTCGAAGTTCAATATCACGAGACACATGTATGCAGGTTGAAGAAAGACTTCTATGAGTTGAAGCAAGCCCCTAGGGCTTGGTATGAGAGGATTGATAGCTATGTTATGAAGTTAGGATTTACAAGGAGCGATGTTGAACCAAAGCTATAATTCAAGGTTGAAAAGGACAGACCTCTCATTCTGGTCCTTTATGTGGATGATCTCTTTCTAATAGGTGATGGCCCTCTCATTCATCAATGCAAGAGGGAGTTGGCTTCCGAGTCTGAGATGAAGGACCTAGGACCGATGCATTATTTCCTAGGGTTGGAGGTATGGCAAAATCCAGGTGATATTTTCCTTTCTCAAGGAAAATACATTATGAAGTTACTTGAGAGATGTGGGATGGTGGATTGCAAGTCTGTGACTACTCTGATGGAACTCAACTTTAAGAAGTTATGTGGAAGTGTTGTTGGGCCTGGATTGGCGAACCCTTCTGAGTATGTCAATTTTTGGGGGCCTTGATGTTTTTAGTCAACTCGTGTCCTGACATATGCCTTGCCGTGAATGCATTGAGTCAATATATGGTCGAGCCTCATCACATTCATTGGATTGCTGCTAAGAATCTCTTCCGATATCTCCAGGGCACAATCCACTATAGACTGAGATATATTGCCCGGAATTTGAGGCTACATGGATATATAGATGCTGACTGGGATGGAAGTGTGGTGGATTGTAAGAGCACATTTGGGTGCTACTTCTCTTTGGGGTCTGATTCTATATCTTGGATGAGGAGGAAGAAAAAATTAGTTGCACTAAGCATCGTCGAGGCCGAATACATTGTTGCAAGTATGGCGTGTTCTGAAGCAGTTGGTTGAGGAAGCTCTTCAATGAGCTATTTGAGCACATGATAGATACCACCATGATCTTCTGCAACAACCAGAGAGGGATTCACCTATTAGAGAATCTCGTGTTCCATGACCGCTCAAAGCACATTGATATCACGTACCATTTTATCCAGGATATGGTACAACAGGGCGCAATAAGGCCCCAACACATAAGGACGGATGACCAGGTTGCAGACATTCTCACGAAGCCCTTGGGGAAGGTCAAATTCTTAACCTTCTAAGAGAGACTTGGAGTCATGGAATGACTCTCCTATGAGGGTCCCATATGAGTTGGACACAAAGATTTGGGAGCCCCTGGGGGCATGGGGTACTTCTTGGAGCTATGAGAGACCATAGGGTGAGTGGTTCACCTTTGTTAAAATTTCAAACTAGGGCCAAACTCCACCTTGGACAACTCATATTATGGAGATGATATTTTTATTGGATTCCTCTTTCTGAGAGGTGTAGGATTGATCTAAAGATCATCTCATTCTGACAAGTATAAATGGAATTATGATTTATTTCTTCTATGGACAAATTGTCAACGTCGGCCAGAAGTCTAATGTAGGTTCATGAAGCCCAACAGACGTGTCTCTTCACCCTCAATGTTTCGTATAAATAGAAGAGTCATTTTCCTCATTTGGACACTCACCAACACACATATTTCTCTCTCTTCATCTGATTGGATCGTACAAAATAATAGGCAACTTGTTCTTCTCCACATGTGCGAAGGTTTGATTGAGATTTTTGTTCTATGCATTGACGAAGTTGGATCCATATTTGACCAACATTGACCGGGTAGTGTTTGACTTTGTTTGACTGCATTTTTTGTGGGAAATTCTCTGTTTAGGCAGGCTGCATATTCTGGCACAAAAATCGAGATTTTCTGGGCAGGTTGTCCAGTGTTGATTGTAGCAAGTTTGACTGCAGCATTGACCAACTTTTAATGAGAATTTCCAAACTATTTTGGGCTGATTTGGACAGTCCCTAAAGGTCGAGTTGACTAGGTTTGACAAAGATGATTTGGAGGAGACTTTCTGCTGGTTTGACCAACATTGACTTTCTGGTTAGGGCATCTTGTTGACTGCAGTTTGACTGGACTGTTTTGACAGTGTTTGGGCAAGTGAATTTTATATATTGTACTCTCTCTCTTTGCTAAACTTTTGAAGAATAATAAGAAGATTTGATCAAAAGGTTTTTCCCTAGCATCTACCAAATATTGTGTCCTCTTGTCTTGGCTTGTCTTTTGGTTATTGTTTACATTCTATCTACATTTACTATCAATGTTAATGTGATTGCTGATCTGGAAATTGTATTGGGCTAATAAGAAAAATTGAAGTAAATTGCTCTTAAACATAGAACATACCATTGTTATCTAAAAATAACTTGGTATCAGAGATGAGGTAAAGACAAAGCCTAAGGAAGAGTGAGAAGAGCAATCACTTAGATTTGTTGGACAAGGATAAGATTCAATGGCCTCCTCGTCTTACTTCAAACATGATGACAAGCTCCATGATAAGTCTGATTATCATGCATGGAAGATGTCTCTTGATTTGACTTTGGAAGAGCATGATGTTATGGACTATGTGCAGGGAAAGATTACTGAACCTCCTTCAAATGCACTTAAGATGAAGTCAAAGAAAACAAGATCATCATGGATTTTCTATTCGTAAGCATTTAGTTACTTACATCTCCGATTTGAACACATCTAAGGAGATATATGACAAGTTGGTTGGCATGTTCAAAGCTAGCAATGCAAACCAAGTCCCCTTTCTCAAGAACAAGTTGAAGGAAATAGTGAAGGGAAGAGGAGAAGATATCTAATCCTACTTCGTGAGGATTACTGAAATAAAAAATGATCTTCTTTCAATTGGAGAAGTTATTGCTAACAGGGAGCTCACTCTCATTGATCTTGGAGGTCTCCCTCGTGAATGGGATGTGTTCAACCACTACTATCCTCAACAATGACCGGATTCCAGGTTTTGATGAATCGTTGACTGGATGCACTCAAGAAGAAATAAGAATGATAGAGAGAGACATGCCTTGAAATAGGAATTATCCTACTGCATTCTCCGCTCATGCTAAAATAAAGAACAATGCAAGTTCAAAGAAGCCATGTCAAGGAAGACTGAGATTCAAAGATGGAAGAAAGGGTAGATGCTTCATTTGTAACAGGTTTGGCCACTATGCTAGAGAGCGTCCTAATAGAAGGGATACACCGCGGGATGATGACAACAAAAACTACAACAATTTTAGGGGCAACAACAATCAAAGGAATGGCAGATTCAACAACAAAGGAAAAAGGAAAGCTCCCACTACTCAACATGGAAATGGTAGACCTCCCAAAAGATCAAGAAACTCCAGGTATGATGAATCTAATGTTGTAGATAACAAGCAAAAAGAATTCTATCTTATATCTGCCCTCTCTACTGCCTCTCCTTCAGATACCTTGGGAATTTGGTTGATTGATAGTGGTGCCTCAAGGAACTTCACGGGTACAAGGAGGCTCTTTCAAATCTAATAGAAAAGGATACAAATTTTGAGATAATTCTTGGAGACAGTGCCACCTATCCCATGAAAGGAGTTGGGAATGTTACTCTTCAATTAAATCAAGGTAAAATCATTCATCTACAAGAAGTACTATATGTACTTGATCTAAAGAAGAACCTAGTATCTATCTCAATGATGGAGGACAAAGGATTTAAGGTGGCATTCATTGATGGAAAGTTACGTGTTTGGAGGAAGTCCAGTAGGAGCTATGTCTTGCGACACATCTCTTCAATCCGAATTATGGCACCAGAGGTTAGCTCATCTACATTATAAAGCCCTACCCAATGCAAGGAAGATGGTAACAGGTATGCCCAAATTTAAAGTAGAACATGAAGGTGCTTGTCAGGGATGTGTCGAAGGAAAACATACAAGGGGACCATTCCCCTCAAGCAATAACAAGACTACTGACATTTTGCAATTGGTTCATTCTAATCTATCTGGTATGTTGCCCGTAACATCCTTGGGAGGATATTTATATTATGCTATCTTTGTGGATGGCTTCTCTCGCAAAACTTGGATTTATTTCTTGAAGAAGAAAGACTAAGTGTTCTCATGGTTCCGTGCTTTCAAAGCCTTGGTTGAAATTCAAATAGGGAAGAAGATAAAAAGATTGAGGACTAATAATGGAACTAAATATGAATCAAATGAGTTCAATGACTATTGTAGAGAAGACGACATTAAGAGGGAGACTACTACCCATATACTCCTGAGCAAAATGGTGTTGCTGAAAGGAAGAATCATTCTATTGTAGAAGTCACTTGTGTCATGCTTCATGATCAAGGCCTTTTGAAGTTCCTATGGGGAGACGCTACCAACACTGTTGTGTATGTTTAAAATAGATGCCCTTATGAAGCATTTGACTCCAAAACTCCAGAAGAAGTTTTCACTGGTAAGAAACCTAATGTTTCTCACTTTAGAATTTTTGGTAGCCCCGTGTATTTTCATGTGCCAAAAGAAAAGAGAAGAAAATTGGATGCATCTGGGAAGAAAGGAACATTTGTGGGCTACAGTGAAACTTCAAAGGCATATAGAATCTATGTGCCTAGTCAAAGAGAAGTGGAAATAAGTCATGATGTCACCTTCGATGAAGATGTTGCCCTTGGGAAGATTAGGAACCTTCCTATTCCAAGGAAGGACAAAGAAGTAGATACAAGAAAGCAGGGAGAATGACAGGATGAGTCGATGCCCGATGTTGAAGAACTAGTGGATCCCATTGATCCACCTTCCCATGAGCCCTCCTAAAAAAGGAGACCCTCATGGCTTAGGGACACTCTCGAAGATGCCGAGAGACATATTGCACCAAGGGGGAAATTTCATGAAAGTAAGAAGTTGAATAGGTACCAAGGGTACTTAGCTGCCATGAGCACCATTGTTCAAATTGACCCTTGCACATTTGAAGAAGCTGTGAAGCACCAAGTTTGGAAGGATGCTATGAATGAAGAATATGTGTCGATTATGAAGAATGATTTCTGTGGTCAAGTGAATTAAATTAGATTTAATTCAGATGTAGTGATGAACCAGATAACTAATAATTCACTCCAAATATCTCATGCATGTCAATTCAGATGAAGACCGAGTTAATATTAGAGTTCAGGGACAATGTACTATTAGTTGTAAATTCATCTAAATTAAACAGGTGTTGCATGCAATAAGTAGAAGGTGTATGGATGGATTTCATAATTATGAGTGAGGAATTTCCCAATTAAATATGGGCTAATTCCCTTGGAAACTGCACAAGGAAGTAGGAGCTTGACAGGCAACATATTTGGCTAAGTATTCGCTTGAGCTGGTTTGTGAATAAGTGAGATAGATTGTACTTGTGTAGAGATTGTTCGGGTTGAAAAAGCATTGTATTTTCTTCTCCGATCTTCTGGTTAATGCAATATATAGATAATTAGGCTTTTAGTTGAAGCTTTCCACATAAAATTATTGTGTTATGTGCAATTGAAATTCTTCCTTTTCTACTTCATGATTTCATCGATCAAAATTTGTTTCCGCTAATGAGTAGAGTAGATTCATGTCTTTTGTTTTAGCCAATTTGAATCTAGAGTAAAAATATACAATATTTCTCTTTTATTATCGTGTCTTTTGCTTCAGAATTACTAAAATATGACATTATTTAGATCATTATTGTTTAGTTCTATTTCTCTACTATGGTAATGGTAAACCTATAGACTTTGTTCCTTGACAGAAAAATATGAATGTATATGTGTTTCCTCTTTTTTGGTTTTTTTTGTTAAATAGTAGTTTGTATATTTTGTTTTCCACCCACAGTGGTTATCGAAATTAATTTATGTTTCGCTCAGTAATTCATAATCAACACCAATGGAATTATATGTGAACTTCATTTCCTTACTAATCTATTTGCCTTTATATTATAGCTTATAAATGTACATTATTTTTATCTCGAGGGACTCACTCCAAAAATGATTTCCTGGCCTTTTCTAAATATGTTTATTTTTTTTCATTTCTAGCACACTCCATACTTTTACAGAGTTTCCTCTTTATTTGGTGGTTAAATCAAATGAGTCAGTTTGCGATTGGCCACACCCAACCTTCTTATATGTATATAGGCTTGTCATAATACCGCTCTTATCTATGATTAAAATTGTATATATTTCATTTTATTTTGTATCTTCAATGGCTATAAATAGAATTAAATGCTCTTATCACAACCTTTATGGTGTAAACTAGATTTTCCACCCTTAGCCCTAATAGGGTGTTTTCCCAACTATTGTACTAGAACCTACAATCCATAAGGATATCCATCATTAATAAATGTTAATGGTGCTGCTGATCTCTATGATTCTTTTGACACTTATTAAAAATTGCTCAGGTTAGTACTCCCATTGCACGCAATACCTAGAAATTAAGACATATATTATCTTGTCCTTACTTGCTACTCAAGAAGGTCACAAACACTATTGTTAGTCTGGCCATAAGAACCTAACTCATTTATTTACCTTAAGAGAGAAAACTGACACTGTCAACTATGTTGCCATTGATTATTGATTTTTTCATTTTGAGTGGTATTTATCCAGTGAGTTGATTTCATAAGTTTCTGTTTCAATAAAAATAAATCAGAGAGAAATGATTTCCTAATTTCTTTCTCCTTACACGAGTATCTCACATTTCCTCTTTTTTTTAATACATAGTGATAAAAGAGAGCATGTTTATACAGATTTAGATACCCAAAAAAATAATTTTTGATTGCATGCGTAATTAGTAAAAGTGAGGTGATAATACAAATTACTCATTGAATTAATATTCCAAGTAATTTCAAGTTAAGATACCTATACTTAAAGCGTCATTCAACAATTTTGCAACCAAAATAACCAACAAGCATAGATAATAGATCTCTCAGCTAATTATTAAGTACAACTTTAAAACCCTTGTAGGAATAAATAGTCATCCAAGAAATTCAAACTCAAATATATTTACAAATCTAACCGTATCTATTGTTGGAACTATTCTTGGGAAAACACTATCCTCCCAACCTTGAACTAATCTTCCAGTTTCCCCCGAATTGAAATCTCTTGTCGGTGAAACTGAACAACCTCTTGTGATTCAACTCATGTATTTTTTATCACTTCCTTAGTATATTTCTTTCTTAGCAGCGTCCTGCCTTTCCGGGGTCTTCCAACCCACTTGCATAGTTTTTTTTTGTTTTTTTCGAAAAAGGCATCTCCTCCTTTTTCTTTAAAGACTATATTTTTCTCCTACGATGCTTTATTCTACCCTTACTCAATGTTTTTTCTACGCTGAGTGATTTAAAACATTTTCTCTCCCATCATATTAAATATTGTTGATAAACTCATAGGAATTTTTTTGGAGTTATTTAAGGGAAGTTTATCTTAATCTCGTCGACTAATACTAGTTTCTGGATCTTGGCAAGAATTTCCTTAACTCTAGTGTTTCTTTCCTGGAAGTAAGTTTCATATTTTCTTTTCGTTACTAAAATTGATATATTACATCATTATACTTTATTGTTAATATTAATTGAAATCCATCATGGCTTTATAGCCATTACACCTAAAAATAATTCTGTCTGAAAATAGAAAAATATTTACATAGAAACAGAAGGGTATTACATCTTCCCCCCCTTTTAAGATTAACATTGTCCCCAATGTTTATGGTTCATTTGCTTCATCACTGGAACAATATTGGGTAGACTTCTTTCATTGTATCCTCTCGTTCCCAAGTAGCCTCCTTAGGTGTAAAGTGCCTCCACTACTCTTTAACCTGAGTGACGACCCAATTCCGGAGCATGATCTCTTCCTAATCTAAGATGCAGAGTGGCTCTGGGAGAAAATATCCTTCGGGTTACACTTGTATCAAATTTAAGTTAATCATGTGATAATCATCATGGACATATTTCTTTAATAAAGACACATGAAATACATCGTGAACTTTAATATGGCAACGAAAAGCCAGTTGATATGCTATTGGACCAACTTTATCCAAGATTTCAAAAAGCCCATAGAACCGCGGTGCCAATTTTTCACAGGTCTTGGTCCTTAAGGTACTTTTCCTCGGTTTTACTCTCAAGTAAACATGGTCTTCAATCTTAAATTATTTATGGCTTCTTTTCTTGTCCCCACAAATATTTTTCCTGTCCTGTGCAGCTTTTATGTTCTATCAAATCTTCCATACCACCTATTCCATTTCCTACAAAGCATCCGGTCCTAATATCAATCTATCTTCCAGTTGACTCCAACTTAGTGATGTATGACATTTTATGCCTTACAAAGCTTCAAACAGACTCATTTTTATTGAAGTTTGGTAGCTATTGTTATATGCAATATTTTCTAAACGTATAAAATCCTCCCATTTATTAGGTCTGTCCATGACATACATTTGTAGCATATCGTCCAGGATTTGATTGGTCCTTTTTGTCTGTCCATTTGTTTGAGGATGATATGCAGTGTTGAAATTTAATTGAGTTCCCATGCCCCCAAACAAAGATTTCCAAAACTTGGAGGTAGATTTAGCATCTATGTTTGACACTACCATCTTCAGTACTCCATGCAGTCGGAAAAATTTCCTTCATGAAAATATTGGCAACTTGTGTTGTTCCATAAGTAGACTACACCGTTATAAAATGTGCTTCTTTACTCAAAGTGTCCACCACCACCATCATGGATTCAAGTTGTCGTTTTATCTTTGGTAATCCTATAATAAAATCCAATCAAAGAACTTCTCATGTCCTTTTGGGAATGGGCAGTGGATTCAATAATCCAACAGGGTGTTGGTGTTCCACCTTTACCTATTGACATTCTATACATTTTGCTAAGTATTCTACCACCTCCCTCTTCATGCATGGCCAAAATAATTATTTCCTTAATGTTGTTATCATATTTTGGTATCCAGGATGGCCTGCATATGGTTTCTTGTGATATTCATCCAATATCATTTGTTTTAAAACACTCACATTGGGAATATACAATCTATTTCGGTAGGTTAGCAAATTTTCAAAATTTTCAACATATCTTGGAACTTCCATTTGATGTAATTTCTGTTGAATTTTGAGATATTTATGATCTTGTTGTATTGAATTTTTAATTTGTTCCACAAAATTTGTACTAATATTACTAACAGATACTCCCATCAAAGCATGTGCATGCCTACTTAAAGCATCTACTATTTTGTTTTCTTTTCCTTTTATGTGTTTAATATCAAATTCAAACTCACTGAGGAAAGTTAGCCACCTTGCTTGTCTAGCATTTAGATTAGGTTGGATGAAAAAATATTTCAGGATGATGTGATCTATCACCAAGGTATATTTTTTTCGTAACAAATAATCTCTCCACATATTAAAGCATGTATCAATGCTGCGAACTCTAAATCATACAAAACATAATTATTTTCGTGTGGTTTAATTTTCCTAGATGCATAACATACTACTTCATTTTCCTGCATCAAAAGTCCACCAAGGCCTTCCAAACAAGCATCTGTGAAAATAATGAATTCCTTGTTTGGGCCTGAAATTTTCAGTATAGGAGCTTCTCTCAGTATTTTTTTTAGTTTGTCAAAGATTTCCTGGCATTTAGTTGTCCACTCAAATTTTGTTCCGTTTTTCTATAAGGATGTAACGGGGTAAGCCAATTTTGAGAAGACCTCTATAAATATTCGATAATATCCTATGATTCCCATAAATGAACGAACCATTGAAAAATCCTTATATATGGGCCAATTCATAATAGCCATATCCTTTTCAGGATCAACAAATAGTCCCTCCTTGGAAATGGCATGACCCAAATACGGTATTCTGTCTTTGTAAAACTCACATTTGTTGAGTTTTTCATATAGTTGATGTTCTCTTAAAGTTTGTAACACCAATTTTAGATTTTCTTTGTGCTCTTCTTCATTTTTGGAATATAGTAAAATGTCATCTATGAATACCAACACAAACCTATGAAGGTATTTCTGGATTACAAAGTTCATTAAACACATAAAGGTTGTTGGAGCATTAGTGAGACAAAAGGGTAACACTACAAACTCATAGTGACCATATCTAGTTGTAAAAGTTGTCTTATGAATATCTTCATGTTTTATTTGGAGTTGGTGATAGTCGGTTCTTAAATCAATCTTTTAAAATATAGTTGATCCCCTCACGTGATCAAACAAATCATCAATTCACGACACCGAGTATTTATTTTTGAAAATTAACTTATTCAATTGGTGATAATCGATGCACATCTAAAATATGCCATCCTTTTTATTGAAAAATAGTACAGGCCCCCCCATGGTGAGACACTAGGTCTAATGTAACTTTTGTCTAACAGTTCCTGCAACTGCATTTTCAGTTATAGTAACTCCAATATACTCATTCGGTGAGGAGATTTAGACACCGGGGTGGCACTTGGTACTAAATTGATGGAGAAATATATGTCTCTATAGGGAGGTAAGTTTATGATCTCTTCTGGAAAAACATCTTGGAGTTCACTGATGACCAACAGTGTCTCTAAATTTTCCTTTTCAGTTTGTTGTTTATTTGTTTCCACCTGCACCATGTATACCTCACATCCTTTTCTTGCATTCCTTTTCAGTTTAAAGTTGAAATTTGCTGGAATGATATTGGTTTTTGTTTACCTCTAATTAACTGGGTTTTCCCATCTTGACTCATACAACTAACTGTTTTCTTCAAACATTTTATAACAACTCCTTGCTTCTCTAACTAGTTCATGCCTATTAATATGTCATAGGATCCTAAAGGAAGAATGTTTAATTCTACTTCCTGGAATAACCATTTAAGTCAATGAGAAAATTTCTTATTTGACCTGTTACCTTCCTTTTGGTACCAGCGGCTAATTCTAGCAACCATGCATTCTTGAATTTTTCATATTTTAATTTATATTTTTCCACAATTTTGGGGTCTAATGTAACTTAATCTAGCCCCTGGATCAATTAAAATGGAAACATGTTGGTTTAAAATGGTACCTTTAATCTCAATCATGGTAGAATGAATATCAACATCTCTTTCATCTAGTGGTGCACTGACCCTGGGAATATTTAAGGTAACATCATTCAAAATTATTGGTTCGTGGACCGGTTGAATATTCTGAATAGATCACGAATTATGCAGACAATCCCTTAATAAGTGTGGTTTGCCGCAACTCCAACACTTCAGCAGTTTTCTTTCCTCGACCCCACTATTCTTTTTGTTGTTGAGTTCCATGGGTTTTGACCCATTGTGAGACTGTGGCAGTTGATTTACATTTCCCTTGCTATATTTCTTCCCTTGATGATCCTTTCCAAAATTCTTAAGATAAGGAGGTTTTTGTCTTTTTGTACTCATTACAGACTTGGTTTTGTCCTTACTTTGCCATGGTTTTAAACCTTCGCTTCTATTCTTGAACTGCTCATAGCACAATATGGTTTTCCTTAATAACTCATCCATTGACTTAGGATTATTGAACTCAATCCTTTCTTTGTAAGGGTCTGGTAAACAGTTCAAAATCATTGTACCTTATCTTTCTATTCTTTAATATAGGGAACATACCATAATAAGTTTGTAAATTTTGCTACAAACTCATCCATAGTTAATTGTCCCAGCCTTAACTCATGGAACTTCTTGGCACGATCATTAAAGTATCGATCACTCAAGTATCGATACTTAAACTATTTTTGAAATTCCTCCCAAGAAAGTGTCTGTTCTTCCAACATGTGTACATTTTTGGCCTCTTCCCACAAGAGAGTACCTTTTCCCTGCAACTGGTAAATAACTAGTCTATCCTTTAAGTTACTCTCGTAGTAATATAATTAAAAATATTGTATCATGTTAAGGAGCCATGCTTCCACATCTTCTTCCTATTCCCCGTCAAAGGTAGGGGTTTGATTTTCCTAAACTCTCCTTGTAACTCAATTTTATTATTTTCTTTTTGTGATTTTGGATACATCCTATCCGATTCACCTCTTCTTTCAAACTTCTATGATTTTTCTTCAACCTTTTTCCTCTTTCGCCCTTCTGGTTCCATGATTATATGGCTAGACGTTTCAGTCAACTCCCTTATCATCCTCTCATGTTCCTCAATAGCCTTTAGTAGGAGTTCATTGTTATTTCTGAGATAATTCAATAGTTGTTGCAGGTTTCTAAAGCTCCATAAATTGAGAGGTTGGTGGAGTACTTCCATTCCCTAACTCAATGTATAACTCTTCTCCAATTATAATGGCTGGTGCAGAATTCTCTACCATTCTGTTATGGTCTTATTCACTCTGGTACCTTATGAACAAGCATTAGCATTGAATGTTCCATTAGACTCTTCTGAAATGTTGATGAAATACATTGGCTAATTGCATTGTTATTTTCATCATTCATGGTTATTATTTGAACCTAAAATTCTTGATGAAGCTAGTGTGAAGGTTGTACATCTTGAAATCAGGGGTAGCATGAGAAATATGACCACCCAAAGAGGGAAACACCAACTAAGAGAAAAGAAGAAAATCTCTCGTGTACTCATTGTGAGAAAGAAGGGCATGATGAGGAGCATTGTTGGAAATTGCATCTAGAATTGAGGCCAAAGAGGAACAATAGAAGAAGGAAGCAAAATATAGTTGAAACTGTGACACAAGACCAATAATCTGAATTAGAGGATGATGAGAAGTATACAACTATAGTCTTTGTAGGTGTTAGACTAGTTGACCTGGGATCAGACTTAGGTGATGAGATGAGTATTGCATCTCTGGGGTTTTCAGAAGATGGACCTATTGACCTGGATCTAATTCACGCGATGAGGCAAATATTTCAGTAGATGTTGTGCCCAAAATGAGGGCACCAAATACTGCATGGCTCCAAGAACTTGAAGAGATTAACCAAAGAATTTAGGTGAAGAATGTTGAACTAAGGAGAATCCTACAATAAGCAGAGGAGGAGAAACAAAAGTGACAACGTCATTTACAAGGTATGGAAGAGGCCTTGGAGAGGTTGTAGCATAACAAGTGTGAGGTAAAAAGTAATTCTTCAAATTTATGTTCTTTTTATGATAATGATCAAGATTGTTGAAGAAAATTGGGTATCAAGGAAACGACCTCAACATTAATGGCCATAGTATTGTGAACCCAATCAAAGTATAGGAATTGTCTTATTATGTAGGACTTGGCTATTTCAAAAAAGAGGTTAGATAATGCTCCAAGACAACCAGTGACCAACCAATGACAGATGATGGGAGCACCTCACCACATTCCAGTGATAGTAAGGATTCCAAAGAAAGTTATCTTTATCAGAAGCACACTAGGAACAAGCATCCAAGATGGTCCAAAAATTTTGGAGGAGAAAGAATCATT
Organism: Pinus tabuliformis; assembly: GCA_031772625.1. Classification (NCBI taxonomy): domain Eukaryota; kingdom Viridiplantae; phylum Streptophyta; class Pinopsida; order Pinales; family Pinaceae; genus Pinus; species Pinus tabuliformis. Next base: position 562,627,652 of record CM062814.1, on the reverse strand, counting down.
GAAGTCATTGCAACAAGGATGGACATTAGAGAGCCACATGTCAGATACTCCATGGTCAGAAAGCACCTATGAAGGAACCAACTAGTGAAGTTGTTCAACAAGTGAATCAACTCCAAAATGATGACCCATTCACTTTGATGAGTGAGAGATTGTTCGGTCCCTATACTACTAGTGTGACCCCTTATTGTTATTATTGTAACCCCCTTAGTATTTTTTTGTGCCCATGTAGTCCCCATATTGTTATTATTATGCCCTTACATTATTATTGTTATGTCGGCTCTGATTATATTATGACCCCTTAGACTCCTATATATAGAAAGGAGGTCTTGTCATTTGTATCATCCAATAATTGTTCATTTGTGAAATGTAAAGGAGGATTCCCCCTCGAAGACGCTGAATTCTAAGGCGTTTATCTCTCTTTTCTATCTTTTTGTGAGCTGGTTTCATAACATTTGGTATCAGAGCTTTGGATTCTAGGGTTTCGTTGCCCCAAACAGGTCATCGTGGAATTTTTGCTATAACTGTTTCACTACGAAGTTTTAGAAGCTAAAAAAAAACCCATTTGAGAAAAATCGGTTTGCGGGTCCTAATTTCAGATCTTGTCTCACTATATTTTCGGAGATATGATCTGAGGGAGTTAGGGTTTTTTCAAGCTTCAGAATGTCATCTCAAACAGGTCATCGTGGAATTTTTGCTATACTTATTTTTCTGCGAAGTTTCAGACCCTAAAATTAAAACCCATTTGATCCATATTTCTGGTGAAGCTCACGCTCGAATTTCAGATCTTGGTTTGCTATATTTTTGGATATACAGTCCAAGACATTTAGGGTTTCTGCAGGCTCCTGAATTACATCCTAAACAAGTGACCTTGGGAAAATCGTCATAACTTTCTCTCTAAGCATCAATTTGAAATTTCGTAAGAAGTTTCAGAAAGAGGACGCACTGTAGTTTTCTATGTATCGGTCTCAAGTCCTAAGGTTGAAATAGTGACACGTGGAAATTCGTACAAGTTCGCCCTACTGAACTAGTCTATAATTAGTTCATCGCGGGAGATTTGAAATAACTCTTCCTTGCAGAATCCAATATTGATCATAATTGCGGGGTTTGAAACAGGACTCAGAGGGCTACTACAAGAGGCAATTTCAGAACTTAGAGATCTGAAATTACAAAGTTACAATCATTTCAAAATCGAGCTCCTAAAATCAAGAAAAGGCGATATGAGGAAGTTTGATGGCAAGGATATGTAAAATTGGATACTACAGATGGAGAAATATTTTGATATAAATGAGGTGCAATTGTTTCAAAAGGTATGTATTGCATCTTCATATTTAGAACCCAATCAATTTTTATGGTATAAAGGGCTTTGTTCTCATAAACCACTTGTTACGTGGTCAATTTTCATGGAGGAAATGATAACACATTATGAGGATACAAAGAGCAACACCTTATTTAGCCAATTGATAAATATCAAAAAAAGGTGTTCAATGGAAGAGCCTATTGAGGACTTTCAAAAATTGAATAGAAGAGAAAATGATATTCTAGAGAAGTATAGGATTGATGTCTCCATAGGTACTTTAAAGGATAACGTTCAATATGAGGTTCGTCTTTGGGAACCTGATTCAATGGAGAAGGCATTCTGGTTGGAAAGAAAAGTGGAAAGAAAAATTATGGCAACAAGGAATTCTAACCCTCACAGCTATAAATATGGAAGTGTTGTTTCTCCTAGCCTTCTGAAACCTACAAGGTTGACACCACAACAATTGGAAGAAAAAAGAACAAAAGGGATTTCTTACAATTATGATAAAAAATACATTAAAGGTCATAAGTGTGCTGAGAAGAAATTATTTTACATTGATTGTGGAGAGGAGGAAGAAAAGGATCAAGAAACGTCAAAAGAAGAGGATATACACCAGGAACCAACCCCAGAGAAAGAAGAAATGAATCTGACCATATATTGTAAAGCATTGGAAAGAATTACCACTCCTCAAACTCTCAAGATAGAAGGGCACATCAAGAAGAAAAATGTTCAAGAAGTGAAAGATCACATCAAGCATCAAGAAATGAATCTGAACATATCTTGTAATGCATTGGTAGAAATTACCATTCCTCAAACTCTCAAGATAGAAGGACATATCAAGAAGAAAAATGTTCAAAAACCGTAAGATCACATCGAGCATCAAGAAATGAATTCGACCATATCTTGTAATGCATTGGAAGAAATTACCACTCCTCAAACTCCTAAGATATAAGGACATATCAAGAAGAAAAAGGTTGAAGAAGCGAAAGATCACATCGAGAATCAAGAAATGAATTCGAAAATATCTTGTAATGCATTGGACGAAATTACCACTCCTCAAACTATCAAGATATAAGGACATATCAAGAAGAAAAAGGTTCAAGAAGTGAAGGATCACATCGAGAAAGAATAAATGAATCCGACCATATCTTGTAATGCATTGGCCAAAATCACCACTCCTCAAACTATCAAGATAGAAGGACATATCAAAAAGAAAAAGGTAATAGTGTTGATTGATTCGGGGAGTACCCATAATTTTATTCATTATAAGATAGCCAAGGAATTGAATTGCTTCCTATATCCAGCACTAGAGTGTCAAGTGATGGTTGCAAGTGGAGGAACCATAAATTGCTCTGGAAAGTGCCATAATATCAAGCTATCCATGGGGGAATATGTATTGAATAGCTCAATGCTTTCCATTCCAATGGGTGGTGCTGATGTTGTACTAGGAGTCCAATGGCTACAATCCTTGGGTACAATAGCTTTTAATTTTCAATAACTTTTCATGAAATTTTATTTGGAAGGAAAGGAAGTTGAATTAAGGGGTATCATAGGGAAACCAAGAAAAATAATCATATCTAATGAAATTACAAAGCTTCTAAAGAAAAACGAGGCATAATTGCACAATTATGTTCGCTAGAAGTTCCCACATCGAAATCATCTATTTCTTTAGATCTCCAAAAAGTCTTGGACAATCATTCCAAGGTATTTGAGACTCCCAACGGCCTCCCACCTATTCATGATAATGATAATTCTATTCATTTGATTCCAGAAAGTTCTCCTCCAAACATCAGGCCTTACAGATATCCCTATGCCCAAACGAGTGAAATTGAATGTATGGTTGCAGAAATTCTAGAGGTTGGTATAATTCAACCTAGTCAAAGTTCTTTCTTTGCTCCAGTAGTATTGATGCACAAGAAGGATTGGTCATGGTGCATGTGTCTGAATTATATAGAGCTCAACAAACTCACTATTAAAGATAAATTTCCCATTCCTGTCATTGATGAATTATTGGATGAATTTCATGGATTAATTTACTTCACCAAGTTAGATCTTCGTTCAGGATATCATCAAATAAGAATGAATATTGAAGACATTATGAAAACAACATTATTGAAGAAGGATGCATTTTCATGGACTCCAGAAGCAACGAAGGCCTTCGAACATCTTAAAGAGGCAATGTGCCAAACACCAGTCTTAGATACGCCAGAGTTCACAAAAACCTTTATTGTGGAATATGATGCATTAGGAAACGGAATTGGTGATTTTTTAACGCAAGAAGAAAGACCCATTAATTTCGAAAGTCGTCCAATCAAAGGAAAGTATTTACATAAAGGTATTTATGAGAAGGAAATGTTGGCAAGACTACATGCACTTAAGAAATGGTGACCTTACATAATGAGAAGATCCCAGTTCAAACAATATTTCTAGAACTTGGCGAAGAAGGAAAAATCATATTGGAACTTGGAGCAGTCACAGAAACAAGAACCCGACAGCTTTGAAATCGATCAATTTCAGAGTATCTCATCAAGTGGAAGAACTTATTCGCTGAAGATTCCACATGGGAGGACAATAATTTTATACAAAAGCATCAAGAACTACTCAAGCATTGAGGAGAACACCTTTTGAAGGAGAGGGGCATGTTAGGTCCCTATACTACTAGCGTAACCCCTTATTGTTATTATTGTAACCCCCTTATTATATTGTTGTGCCCATTTAATCCCCATATTGTTATCATTGTGCCCCATAGAAGCCCACTATTGTTATTATTGTGCCCTTACATTATTATTGTTATGTTGTCTCTGATTATATTATGACCCCTTAGACTCCTATATATAGAAAGGAGGTCTTGTCATTTGTATCATGCAAGAATTGTTGATTTGTGTAATGTAAAGGAGGTTTCCCCCTCGAAGAGGCTGAATTCTAAGGCGTTTATCCCTCTTTTCTATATTTTTGTGAGCTGGTTTCATAACAGAGATGGTTTCATTAGAGACAGTAGCTTGTCATGGCCACATTTTGTATATCACATTTTGTGAAATTATTGTAAAAGTGATGACTTGTTTTCCATTGCTTATCAATGCAACATGATGATATTTGTGGCATTTCTGTTGATAACTAGGGTATAGGTTTTCAGAGAATGCAGGTGTTCGTTCATCATTTATGGCTCTAAAGGACAATGGTGAAGGAGAAGGAAGTGTGGCTTGACAGGGCACTTGCAGGTTGCAAATTGTGTTCATGCTTTTGGAGGCCCAAAAGCTCCTCAGTGGGGAGGAACGATCCAGGTGGCTCTAGAAACGTTCATAATTTAGAAATGACTTGGAAAATGTTGAAAAATCAAAGTCCTTATATTTCCCTGAAACTAGAGTCAGATCAAAGAGATCGTTGTAATATTTCCTATGGTGAAAACGACACCTCAATCCAACATCGTATGAAAAATTTATGGCGAGTCAAAATTTTGGTAAACTTGGCCCATTGGCTAAAGTTAGTAGAGCCCCAGCTAAATTTGGAGCCCATATTAATCTAGTGCAGTCGTTAAATTTGGCAGAAATTAACAAGGAAACAATTTGGATCTTTGCGTCGATGGCAGTTTCTGGCGGCTAGAACTGGCAAAATTGTTTCCTACTTAAAAAAATCAGTGACCCCAAAAATACGATCATAATTTTTTTACCAATTTGTTATCAATTAAAATAAAATAAAAATTGATTTAAAAAAGGGGGGCATGTCGAGCCTGGTAGACCTATCCACCCCACCGGTCAATATATATATATATATATATATATATATATATATATATATATATATATATATATATATATATATATATATATATAATATAAATATATGCTATATTGGGAGCAGTCTGCCATTGGCGGACCTGCCGCCTAATGGCCCTCACCCATAAGTATAAAATAAATGGGTTGATGGGGTTTGAACCTATGTTGGCTGGTGGTCAGCCTGCCCAATGCAGTGGTCCAATTCAATTCAAAAAAAAAATTCAAATCATAACACAACGAACAACAACCAAGTGGGAAACCCACAGGGTTTGACCCCGAGCAGGCCCCGAAATAGGTAGACAAGTTGTTAATGGCCCAATGGGCCTCTCTTTGAGATCAATGTAGAACCCAATGCAAAGGTGGAACCCTGAGTGCGTACATAAATTGAGGAGAAAAACCCCTACACAGGGGAATATGCCAGGAATCTGAAAGATTCCCTTGATGCCAAATTTTCATAGTGTCAAAATTATGCTAAGTTTATACTCAAATTACTCAGAATTTCACTAGGATTCTAATGGTGTAAACGGTTTACTAATTTAAGCAACATGTTTTCTAGATACATACTGTTGAGTGAGAAACCATGAAGGTCGAATATTGACGCAAGAATCTACATAGAATCTGAAAGATTCCCTAGAGGCCTGAAATTAACGGTTTCAGAACTAGGATGACTTTATACTCATTTTTCTAAGTTTTTCACTAGCAATGTGATAATGTGATCAGATTCTTCATTTGAGCAGCCAAATTTCAGTAAACCCGCGAGAAGGAATATTCGGGGAATATTTGAAATTCCCAGGGATCCCAGATTTGATTAAGGCCAAAAGGGGTTGAGTTTATAGTCATTTTTCACTATTTTTCGCTAGGAATTCAATGGTGCAGTCCATTTCTTTAGTAGAGGTGTGCCGTTTCATGCCATTCCTGGAAATGGAGGTATAAGGCATCTTTTGTACATGCATGTAATTTGATTTTCACTAAAAATTAATGAAAGAGGCCTCCCCACATTGAGTAGGGCTTGAAGACGTAACCCACATTGGGTGAACTCCATTATCAACTTGTTTGTGTCTTTGCTTCTCATGGTTGTTGTTTACTTCTGCTTCCCTTTTAAATGAAATTTTGTATGCATATTTGAAGCGAAAAGATATGGATCTTGCGTCATGGTAAAAGTGAATTCACTCTACATTATTTGGCTGTTTTTTTTCAAGTTTAACCGAAGTTTTGGGAAAATGATTAATATTTCTATTTTTTTTTTTTTTTTTTTTTTTTTAAATTTAGAAATAATTTTTCTAATTTTCAACAAATCTTATTTCTAATTTTCTATTGGCTGAGGGAGCTCTGATGGGAAATAATTCCACTGGTGGACGATGTTTTACTTTTGTTATTTTTTAATGCCTAGAAATTCATCTTAAAGTTCAAAAAAATAAAATTATGAGTGGCCATTCTATTTTTTAGTGCTTTGACATTGACACTATTATGTTACTGCTCTGCCCAATGATGCCAGAATTGGTGTAATTGTAGGCCCTTCGCAAAAGAAGGCAGGGGGGGATGAACAAATCTCTAATTATTGTGAGAGGCCATTGCATTGGTTAGTACTCTGACATTGACACTAACACTGGCATTATTATGTTACTACTCTACCCGGTGATGGCAGAATTGACGCGGTTGTAAGCTCTTTGCATGGAGGGGGTTGAAAAAATATCTAATTGATATTATTATGTTTCCTTTTATGGAATTTTTAATATGTGAAGGATGAAGTATGTGTGGGAGAGTCGGGGTGAAGAGGTAAATTTAGTGCATATTGATGAAAATAATTTTAAACTTATTTGCATTTGAAACTTTTATAGATTTAACTATGCGGGAGAGTAGTGGTATAAAGAAATAATTTTGTGAGTGCTCCGAGAGTGTTACTACTTTTCCTAACGATGTCAGAATTGACACATTTGGAGGTCCTTTCCATAGGTAGGTGAGGGGGTGTTGAACAAATTTTCAATTATCTTTATTATTTTTCATTATACAAAGGACGAAGTATGTGCAAGAAAACGAGGTGTAGAGGTAAATTTATTTCACAGTGATGAAATTAATTTTAAACTTCTTTTTATACAAATTGAGATGTCCTGGAGAGAAGTTGCATACGTTTATTAGGCTTTACGGAATGAAGGATGTGCAGAGGGTATGGTATGTGTGGGAGAATGGGGATGCAAAGGGAACTTTAATTAATTTAACTATGAAAAAATATTGAATTAATATTATTATGTTTCATTGTGAATATATTTATTGTGTGAAGGTTTCATTGTGTTGAGATTTCACTATACATAGGGTGGGGTATGCATGGGAGAATGGGGGTACATAGGGAACTTTCTTTGCCAAGGATAAAAATTATTGTTAAACTATTAATCTTAATATATGTGGAATGAAGGCATGAGGGATTCATTGGGGGAGAAATACCATACCACGTGGGTTCATATTGGGGAATAAATATTGAGGAAAAAATGACATAATATATTGGGGGATATATTAGGGCTAAAGGGTTTTTATATTGGCAAGTACAAAAAATGAAGTTCAAAGTTAATGAAAAAATATAAATGGGTATAAAAAATGTTAGTGAAAAAATCAATACCTATAATATCTAGTGAAGGTAGGGGTTTTTGAAATTCGGAAGGTGTATTGGGTTCATATTGGTAGGGGGTTAAATAATGTGATTATTATAGATATTTTTGAATATGTAGTCAAATTAGGGGTATTGTATAGTATGATATGAAAACACATAACATGTGAGCATTTCATTGAGTGAAGCCCCCTTGAATGAAGAATTATTATGTTTAATTATGCATAAATTTCTTGTGTGAAGCTTTCGTTGTGTGGAGCGTTTACTGTGCAGAGGATGGGGTATGTGTAGGAGAACGGGGGTGCATAAGGAAATTTATTTAGTAGGGATGAAATTAATGTTAATCTATGTTGAATGAAGGATGTGAAGAAGGATTTGAAATTTTCCTATTACATATGTGCATATTTTCTTAATATATAGATTGACGTTGGTGAGTGCAGAATGAGGGTCCATTACGAACTTTACTCAATAGGGATGAACTTAATGTTAATCTGTGTGGAATGAAGGATGTGCGGAGGATGTGAGGAATGATTTGACATTTTCCTATTACATGTGTGTAGAATTTCTTAATATACAATTTGACGTTGGTGAGTGTTGTGAGGCTATTCCGGTTTGCTTTTGGATGGGGTATGCATTATTAATTATACTATGAAAAAATCTCGAATTAATATTATTATGTTTCACTGCAGATCTTGCTTGTGCGTAGCTTTCCTTGTGCATAGATTTTAATGTGCAGAAAGGGGAATGTGTGGGAGAATGGGCATGCAAATGGAGCTTTATTCTGAACAGACAAACTAATTTTAAACTATTTTGCATTTAAAACCTTTACAAATTTAGTTGTGTGGGAGAAAGGTTGCATAGAAATATGAATTTGTGGGGTGAAATTTGAAATTACTCTTTTGTATTTAAAACTTTTACAGATTTAGGGTCATGGGAGAGCAGTTGCAGAGAGATATGAATCTATGTTGAATGAAGGATGTGAAAAGTATAGAATATGAATCTGTGTGTAATGAAAGATGTGTGAAAGATGGGGTTTGTGTGAGATAACTGGGGTTTGTGGTAATGACTATAACATTTGATTGGGTGCCAAAGTGTGCTGAATATGTATTATTTGAGTGTAATAAAAAGTTTCATCTATAGTGTTATGGTTTTTTCGAATATATTTCGCATCATCATATCTCGTTACCTAGATAGGATTTGAAGTTTTTTCTATGTACATAATCGAATTTCTGAACATTTTAAGTGGGAAAATCCTATCCACTATTTATAGAATCCATCTTGCTGATGAGCACCTTATTGCATCAAAATAGAGTGTTAGCACCTAAATCTGCCTTAGGCTGAAGGAAGGAAAAAATTAGGGTAACCACAAACCACGCTCAGTCTGGTAGCTAGCCCTACAGAGCAGGAGATTGGCTCTCTCTGAGTCACGCTTAATGGATAGATAATCGAAAATAGTCTGAGATGACTTACAATGAAATATTTACCTTAGGCTAGTAAGTGAATCGGGATTCGGGAAACAATTTTTATGAATGACCGTTCTTCTGGGATGGTATGGGACCAACGGTCAGCAAATAACAGAGAATTGAAACCAAAGGCACATATTATTTCATGAGGCAAGGCAGGCGGGAAGTATAGAAATTTAGTTTGCAGTAACACGGAATGAATAAATTGCTGAAGAGAGTGAAAAGGGCATAGTTACATGAATCCTTTTCAACAGAAGAAGAACACTGAACATGAAATTTTCCCACAGGCAGAACAATAAAATTGAATTCTACCTAATCTCACTCAGAAAATTTCACTGGAAATGAACCTGAATTGAATTATGAAACATAACGAAATACATATGAACACATAAGAGATACATTTGCTACACTCACAACCACAAGAATCTCATGAAACAGAGCCACTGCCTTTCATTAATTCTCTGTCAAAAATACACAGTGAAGAAACAAAGTTTCTTTCCCACAGTCTCCCAGAAGTTACAAACCAACCAACCGTTTGCAAATCACTTGCATACAGTATATAGAATGTGTGAGGAAGAGATAGAATGCCCAAGCATTGGGGAGTTACTCGAATCATTGCAAAATGGAGATGGAGAGCCAACCATCAGCGACAGGTGCAACGCTACAAACATGACATTTGGCTTGGGTGACTGTTTGCCTTCCTTCGCCACTTGGATAGAAGCCAATATGGAGAAAAAACACTTTAAATGCCACCTTTGGTGTCAAAAAACCGAAGTGTAGATGAGCAGGCCTACTTTGAGAAGTCACGAACCGAAATTTCGTGAAACGGAAGCAAATTGGCAATTTTTCCTCTTTGCGCCGCGCCATTTTCTCTGTGCTTCGTGCTACTTTGGGGCCTATTTTGGGGCACTTTCAGGTGTCCAAAATGTGCCCAAGTGGGCTTGCTAGAAAGCATGTCGTGTCTACTTTCTAACCTAGCTAGAATTTTTAAATTTGGTGTTCATTTGCCCCTCCAAATATTCATTCTCCCAAGATTGCTTCCTGTGTGTCAAAAAAGTGGCAGAGAGGCCATTTTTGGGTGTTTTTTGACCTTTTGGAGACTCATACCTTGCCAAAATTTCTTGCTCGGACACCAATAGTCGTGATTTTCCATGCTCAATCCAAAAATGCAAGCCATTCCTCATTTTGAGCTCTAGAATTTTAGCGTCGCGCCAGTGGCGCGGCGCACATGGAGAAAATCCCTGTTTTTTGCCCAAAAAATTACCATGTGACCAAAAATTCCCCAAATTTTTTGAAATTTGGGCTGGAGGTTCCCTATGGGGTTTTATGCTGAGCCAAGGAAGCCTTAGCCAATATTCGAAGCCGATCTTGCTCTTTTTCCCTTTTTGCCTTTCTTGTTGCTTTCCTCAATTTTGCTTTCAAGTTCCTTATTCGGGCCTGTGCACTCATGTTTCGCACCCTGTAATGGAAAGCCATGTGTCTCAGTAGAGCAAGGTCCTGATCGGCCTTGTCCAGTAGCCTATCCAAATGCATGTTGGCTCTCTCGAGATTGGCCTCCCGATCTTCATTGATTTCTTGCTCCAATGATGTGAGCTCAACCCTTCTTCTTTGAGCAGCTTGGCGATGCTCACGAATGTTTTGCAGCTCCAAAATCACCTGCTGGTCCTCAAGCTACTTGTTTCTCTGCTCTAGGTACTTAATGTTCCACTTGGCCCTATCCAAGTCAAGGGATAAGGACTCAATCACTGACTGCTGCTCCTGGATGATCTCTGTAAGCTCCGCGTTTGTTGGTTCTGCATCTGTCTCATCATCATGAAGGAGAACGAATTCAGTCTCTTTTTCACCTGATGGCCCTTCCTCCTGCACTGGATCCTTACCCTTGCCCTGCTCATGTGATGCCGATGTCGGAAGTGAGGCCCCTTCCACCCTGGGTGGAGATAACACTCGCTTTGCTGCTGCAAATAAGGGTCTACTGCCTCTCTGATAGGTGATGTATACTGGTATAGTAGCAGTCTCATGTCGCTCATACTGATGAGATGGGCCACCTATCTCATGCTATGCCTCTGATACCACCTGTGGAGTGCTGAAGAAGTCACGGGAGATGAAGTCCTCCCAAGCAATACCCTGCAATCCCAACTGATGGTCCACCAAAATCCGGATAAGGGCAAAGTGATAAACACTGTTCAGCTGCTGTCGAGGGGTCTTGTGTTGCATGAAATTCTTCATCCTCTCTATGTTCCTGCAGATGAAAAATGGGATGTTCACCATCCACACCCTGGTAAAGTGCACGAGCAACCTGATGTGATAGGCATAAAAGCGAGAAAACCTCCCCTCACAACTAAAATACTTCATGATCAATTTCATGAGTGGAGCATACTCATCTCTCAAAAATATGAACGGAAAAACTCTCGTGAGCTGGCTCAAACAACTGTCCTTAATGTAAGGCTCATAATGATGCCTCTCCACCTTCTTCTTCTTATGCCACTGCTCTCCAATGTTTGGTATGCCTGTTGCCACTGATATGGTTTCGGGTGTCAATGTGAAAGTGATTCCAGCCAAGATAGACTGTCCTCCGTGTAGGTGAAGTGCAAAAAGACGGGCCAGCATCATGATGAACTCTGACATTTGCCACCCTCTGACAAAATTCAAAACATGCTAAGTGATGGAAACAAGACATAGCAAGAGCCTGCAACTCAGTGAGGGAATTTGGCTCATCTCTAAGATGTCTGCCACTCCGGTGATGTCTCCTGTGGGCCCTTTCTCCTGAAGCTGTGTCATTGTGGGTCTCCTCCTCATATTCTGATGAAACTTCGGATGCCATGACTGCTGTTTGTAAACTGAATTTAGGCTGCCCTTTGATTACAGTGAAGCTGGAGTTTGCTTTGACAATCTGCCACCAAGGGGAGAATTAAAAAGGGAGCATTAGGATGGGGATAATACTATGGGAATAGGGGTTTATAGGAAAATTTTATTTCAGGGATATACAAGGGTTTTTGGGGTATTCCGATAGGGTAGGGTTTGTGTTGTTGTCCGAATAGTGGAGGGATAGGGTAGAGGATTTGGTAGTAATTTAGGGTAGGGGTTTTAGAAAAAATGATAAAGGGAGGATGGGAAAAATGATAGGTGGGGGGAGAAAGGTGAGTGGAGTGAAACCTTGGTACTAACAACACATTTTAACAACCCTAACCATCATTTTCTTGGTGATTTCTTATGGTTGACCTTATGCATTTTGGTGACATTCAAACATCTCTATAAACACCATATCATTGATAAAATTTGATGAACAGGTGATGTCGTAAGGCCTACCTCTCGATTTGATAGCATTCACCAAAATTTGGAGTGATTTGGCAATGTTTTTCGGCCCTTGGTCTGTGTGCGCCGCGTGCAAAACCCAGTGCGCCGTAGGCTGGGTATGCGCCGCGCCTGTGGTAATTTTCAATGGTGGGCAGGCTGCGTGTGCGCCGCGCCCTCTGTGTGTGCCACGCTCCTGGGTATATGCGCCACGCCCTATAAAACCACCTCCAACTCACTCAAACACTCACGATCTCGCACTCACACCTTTGCAACATCTCTCCAAGGCTTGTAATAGCACAATGCCCTTGATTTGGAAAAAAACGTGTATATATAGCCTTGGAAGAGATGGGTTTAATTTTTTCTTCCTTGAAAACCCATTTTTCTAATGTTGTGTTTTGCACTTTTTTCACTGACTTTAAAACACATTGATTTTCACTTTCCCTTTGAAATTTTGGCTCAAATGATGAAATTTTCGGCACTCTTTGCAGGGACTGTATGACAGGACATTTGGCCACAGAAACCATGACTGCATCTGAAAAAATCAATTGGCGACTTTTTTGGAAAATTTTGTCATAAATGACACTGTTTGACTTTTGTTCAAAACAGAGTTTTGAAGAAGAGTCGAAGTCTATCCACATGACGATGAAGCTCTCTGAACCATAGCTGTGTAAGGCCTCCCTCTGGCCTGCATGGCTTTACTGGACATGTTTCAAAGACCAAATTGATGAATTCCTAGACCTAAACATAGAAAATGAATTTTTTCCTTTAAAGGACCAGACCTTGACTGTCATGGACTTTGGTGATTATTGACAAAAGACCTGAGCCAGCAGGAGCCAGACATGAGGGGAAATGATTAGCATGACTTTCTCCGTCAGATCATGGCATGCCCCTTGCGGAATGCAAATGAGTGAATGGAGCGGGACACCTAAAATTGAAATGCACAAAGATTTTTGATCTTTGACGGAGCGCTGACCAGACCGACTCTAACATTGGCTCCAATGGGGGATGGTAGCTCCTTGGAGGTGCCAAGAATAACAGATCTCTGGAGGAGCTAGACAGTGCCTTTTTACCATTGGGCTATGGAGTCATCGTTTCGATAAAAAACACATGACTCTGACTTATTTATGAAACTGAAATGACCAAGAAATTGACTCAAACTTGACATTGAAATGACTCAAAAACTAACTTGACAGACTGAAACCAAACTGACATAAAAATGGTATTTACAATGACAGTGGAAGTAGCATTAATAAATCAGTAGTGGTACCACTTGAGCAGCCGACCATTGATCGGCCCTCCTAGACAATCTTCCCCATTCATTTCCTTCAGAAGAAAGGCATTCTGACCCCTATATGCTGCAATCTTGAAAGGACCTTTCCAAAGATTTTCGAATTTTCCGTGCTTGCCTCTCTCTTCATTCCTTGCATCCCACTTCAGCACCACATCGTCCAACTGAAATTTATCTACTTTTGCTTTTCTGTCATATATTTTCTTTATTTTCTCCTGCAATTTGGATGTGTTCTTGAAAACTTCTTCTCTTGTTTGCTGCAAGTGGACCATTTGATTCAACCTTCTCTGCATGGGATCTTCTTCACTGTCGGCCTCCTGAAGAAGTCTGACTACCGGGGTAGCAAGAGAGGTGGGAAATACTATGTCAACTCCATAAACAAGCTCAAACGGTGACATACCAATGGACTTTTTCTGACTGATCCGATCTGCCCAAAGCGCATGGACCAACCTCTTATTCCAGCTCTTTTTATTTATTTCCAGCAGCTTCTTGATGATGTTGACCAATGATTTATTCGAAGATTCCACCAATCCATTACCTTGCGGACGATAGGTAGTTGAATGACCCAAAATGATATGATACTTATGACAAAATTCTACCATCCTCTTTGATTTGAAAGTTGCTGCATTATCGGTGATTAACTTATTTGGACAACCAAAGTGAGACAAGATGTTATTTTCGAGAAATGAAATGATTACCGTATCTGTAGCTTGTCTGGTGGGAGCTACCTCAATCCATTTTGTGAAATAGTCAGTCACTGTAAGGATCCATCTGTGCTGTCCAGAAGAAGTGGGATGAATTTCCCCAATGAAATCCAATCCCCACTGCTGGAAAGGAGCACTCACCTCAATAGGCTTAAGTGGCAAAGGCTGTAATTTCTGTTTTCCTTCGAAAATCTAACATTTATGATAGCACTTGGCCATCTTATACACATTAGCAAACAAAGTAGGCCAGTAGTACCCTGCTCTCAAAATTTTGTTCGCTGTTGACTTCCAAAAAAGGTGACCGCCACACTCTCCTTCGTGGAAATCCTCCATGACTTTCTTTGCCTCCTCTTCCACCAAACAATTTAGCAAAATGCCATCGGGATCTTTCCAATACAGTGCAGAATTCAAAATACAAAACTTGGCAGCCTTCAATTTGAGTGTTCTCACTTTGTTTCTAGTTATGCTGGGTGGTGGTGATAGATTTTTTAGCACATATATTATATCTGAATACCATGGGGACAAAGCAAACATTTCAGATACTTGAATGGATGATATTTCCTCATTCTCATCGGACATGGCAGCGATCAGATTTATGTCCAAGGCATGCAAGTTTGATTCGGCCATTAGCTTCGCCAACCCCTGTCCTTTGACCAGCTTTGTGGGCTTTATTTCCACATCATATTCCAGAAAAGCCGTGATCCATTTGCCTCTTCTCCCTTCCGGATCGGTCTGCACTAAAACATCTTTTATAGCAGTATTAGGAACATAGGCCAGAATGTGAGAATGTAGGATATATACCCGGAAATCCTTCAATGCCTTTACCAATGCTAGGGCTTGCTTCTCAATGATGTTATACTTTAAAGCTACATCCCTTATAGCCCTGCTGAAGAATGCAATGGGTCTTTCATGATCATCTCTCTTTTGCAATAATACTGCTGCCATAGTGTGCTTAGAAGCAAATGAAAACAATATGAAATCCTGAGTGTAGTCCGGGCTGACTAGAATTGGGGCTGAAGAAAGGGCCAATTTGACCAAGTTGAAAGATTTTACAGCCTCCTCTATCCATTTCACTTGGCTGTCCTTCTTGAGCATGTTAGTCATCTCTCTTAAGTGGTCAGCAAGATTAGGCACAAAGCGATGCAGAAAATTCATCTTACCATTGAACGATTGTATCTCTTTTTTATTCTGGGGCAGATCGATTTGCTGAATTGCTTGCACACGTGCTGGGTCAATACGAATGCCATCCTTTGATATAATGTGCCCAAGTAATTTTCCTTCCTCCATGGCGAACGAGCTCTTCTTAGGATTCAATGATAGACCATATTTTCTGCACTTTTGAAAGACAATTTTTAGGTGATGCATGTGCTCTTCATCAGATTTGGAAAATACCGTCAAATCATCCAGGTACACCACCAAAAACACATCCTTCTCATTCGCAAAATCCAAGTCCATTGCCCGCTTAAATGTGGCACCTACATTCTTTAAACCGAATGGCATTTTGGCGTAGTGAAAGGTTCCCCATGGAGTGGTGAATGCTGTCTTGTCTCTATCATCTTCATGGACAGAAATTTGGTTATATCAGGAATAACCATCAAGCAGTGACATACGAGATGCCCCCACTACTCGCTGAAGTATATGGTCCATTTTGGGCAGTGGATAGTTGTCCTTCAGTGAGACTTTATTTAGATTTCTAAAATCAATGCATAGGCAGATCTCATCGGTCTTCTTCCGTACGGGCACTAAGTTAGAGATCCAATCTGAAAATCTGATGGGCACAATGATACCTGACTTGTACAACCTGTTTACCTCCTTTTCAATATATGGCAGCAACTTTGGATTTATTCTTCTCAGCTTTTGTCTAAATGGTTTTTGATTGGGCTTGATGAGTATCGTGTGCTGAATAATATTGGTATCATAGGTCTTTAAATCAGAATAGTCCCAAGCAAACACATCTGCAAATGCAACCATCAAACTAATGTATTTGTCCTTGATCTTTGGCGGTAATGCTTTAGACAATTTTACCAACTTTGGATTGGCAGCTGTACCGATGTTGACCTCTTCTACACCCTTCTCTGTTGGCTGTAATGTTGGCTTGCGGGCTACATCATCCTGATCAAAAAGTTCCTCTAGAGGTATCAAGCCTTTAGGAATGATGTTATTCTTCAGCTGCAATAAGTCCATTTCATTGATCTGCACTTCATCTGTACCATTCCCTTTGCCATCGTCATTTTCTAAATCAATGGAGGTTTCTTTGAACTTTCCTTTGTTTTGCAGAAAATCTTTAATCTCCTCATCATCTTGAAACACTTGCCAATATCGCTGATTGTCTGGAATGGTTGGACGATGCTTGACATGGATTTCAAATTTATTGCTGGAGTTCATGGGGATCTTCAAATTGCTTGCTTCCTTGGCAAGAGCATCAGTAATACTATTTTGTATACGAGGCACACATGTCAAGGTGTACTTTGAAAATAACTTCAAGATGTCTAAAACTACATTACGATAGGCCCGCATCCTAGGATGTTTTGCTTGATACTCGCCTCTGACCTGCTTTATTACCAATTCGGAGTCGCCATATACCGAAATCCTTTTTGCATTTAGCTTTCTAAGAATCTTCAGGCCAGCAATCTGAGCTTCATACTCAGCTTCATTGTTTGAACACTCAAAGGCCAGCTTGTAAGAGAAAACCCTCACGCTGCTAGGCACTTTGTTTGGGGCGGAGAAAGGACTGCATACCCAAATACCAATTCCAGCACCATCATTTCCTACTACTCCATCAAAATCCATGGTCCACAAGCCTTCTTCCTCCTCTTGTAAGTGCTGCAAATCTGTTTGCTGTGCCTTGTCTGCTTGCTATCCATTACTTTCAGCTGATTGCCCAACATTTTTCTGCTTTTCTTGTCCTTCTTTCTTCAAAATTTCTCTGAAATTTTTGGTTATTTCCGGAATGTCATCTGCTTCTACTATCTGACTATCTATATCATTTAAACTATCTGAAAACAAAACAAAAGACTCTAAATCTATATGTACATAGTTAATTGGATGATTTATAGGTTTCTCCTTGCTGGTGATCATATATTTCATTTTTTGTTCCCGATATAATTTCCTCATTTGTCCAAACACTGGGATCGTTGCATAGGAGAAATCCAGCTGTAGTGTCCCTTTCAATTTCGCTACCCAAGACCTGGAAAGAAGCATGCCAAACCTTGGAGGAATATCTGCTACCACCACATCCATCAAAACATTTTTCATAGGAAGATGATCCAAACTCACCACCAAGTCTTTGATGAGTCCTATACATCTTACTCTGCTGGAATCGAATGAATAGAGATCATGATATTGTCGGGTGATGTCCAGACCAAGCTTATCCATGATAGCCTTGGGCATGAGATTGTGAGAAGCTCCAGAATCGAACATGGCATTGTGTAACACAAAATCATGCAATCGTAAACTGATATAGAAGGGTGGCACATCGCTATCAGGAGACTCAACATTCGATGCTGGTCCAAAAATCATTTCGGGCTGATCATCTTCTACATTTACCATGTCGGACATTGGGTCCAAATTCAACATTTTAGAAATCTGTCCTCTATAACTGCTGTTCTTTATTATTCCAGTCAAGGGGATGGATACCTTTAACTTAGAAATCTCATTCTCTAAGCTAAAAGCGGGTGACTTTTCTACCTCTTTGACTGGGATCTATTTCTTTTCCTTTTCCTTTGATATGGCTTGCTGCTGTGATTGTTCTACTGATTTTGATTTGCTGCTCTCCGGACCAACCGCCTCTTTTCCTTTTCTTTGTGTAGCTGATGAATTATTTTTTGCTGCTTCAACCTCCTTCTTTTTTTGAATTGGTTTGGTCGGCACATCTCTGTTTCTAAGTGAATATCACTGCTGCTATGCGGACAGAGCGTTCATATATCCCCTTTGATATTCTTCTAATTCGTCTTCGAAAATAGTGTCACTAGCTAGAATGAAATCAGTGTCTTTGTGTGCATCTGAATTCACTGCACATTCTTCTTCTTCGGTAATGTAAGTAGGCAGCTCATCTGGAGTAAAGAGGTGGTTTTCTTTGCCTATTACATTCCCGTCCTCATCTGACTCCGGTCCATGCACAAAATTCTGCTGCAAAGGTGTTTGTACCGGCTGTTGTGCTGTCTGCTCTTGGGTTCGCTGATCTCTCTGTCTTATTCTATATTGTGGCTGCTGCTGGCCACGGAAGTTAGGATTCCTAACTTGTGGCTCAGGCTTGTCAAGCTTCACCCTTTCAAGCATCTGCTCTACCTTTTTGAGTAGTTGATCCATTGAAGAAGATTCTTCTTTCACAGTGGTTTTCTTTTCTACTTTCGCTCTAGCTCTTTTGGACAGTAGATTTGCTTCAACGCTGACCGCAATTTTCTGCATGTCTTCCATTGTGGCCAGTTCTCTCTCTCTTAATTGGTAGGCCATGTCAGCATCAAAACCATCTGGAAACTTCATCATAGCTAGTCCCATAGGTGGCTTTAGATGATCTGGAATTTCGTTATAGACTGCATTAAATCTAACACAATAATCTTGGACCGACTCACCAGCGTTTCGTTTGATTTGTTCATATTCGGCCAGAATTTGAAGGGGATTCTTTTTCACTTCCCACCGGTTCAAAAATTGTCTTTGTAGTTCAGCCAAGGTAGTGATACTTGCTGCCGACAAAACTCTGAACCATTTCCTCACATCACCTGCAAATGTATGTACAAAGAGCCTCATTGCCACGTTCTCCGCATCGATCTCATGAAGGTCATAGAAGTCTGCCATTTTGTCTACATGTTGTTGAGCAGTAATGCTATTAGGAGTGCCATCAAAAAACGGGATTTTACTTTGATAATCCGTTGGCATATCATCTAGAACTTGGGGCAAAACAAGGGGTGCGAAACGGGCAGCCATCATTCTCGGTGGATTTGGCCTTGGAGTGTTGGAGGAGTGTGAACAGTTTGTAAGGGGCTTGCGACTGGAGTTTGGGGCTGTGTTGCAATATAATTGTCAATTAACCTATTAGCTTTTTCTGTTTCCAAGTCTACAAGAAATTGCGGATTGGGGACAGTATAATCAACAGCCCTTTCGGATTTAGACTCAAACAATGATATCTCAAACCGTTCGTCAAACTCAAGCTCTTCAAGATACTCAAAAATGTCGGGACATGAATGGGATTTGAATACGGGAGTTATGATGCTTTCTTGACGAAGGAGTCTTGGAATCAAATTGGGGTTTTAGTAAATGTGAGGAGGAACCAGGTCATGATTGGCTCTGGTATATCGTCTCGAAGCCAGTGTGCTATTGAGAAAAATCACAGGACACAACCAACTTACTCAGCCTTTCCAATCCTAAGCTCATCATCCGGAAGCTTAGAATTATTATGAAACAAGGGGATTTGATTTCAGTTTATCCCCAGTACGGTCGCCACTATGTTAGCACCTAAATCTACCTTAGGCTGAAGGAAGGCAAAAATTATGGTAACCACAAACCACGCTCAGTCTGGTAGCTAGCCCTGCCAGAGCAGGAGAGGGCTCTCTCTGAGTCACGCTTAGTGGATGGATAATCGAAAACAGTCTGAGATGACTTACAATGAAATATTTACCTTAGGCTAGTAAGTGAATCGGGATTCGAGAAACAATTTTTATGAATGACCGAACTTCTGGGATGGTATGGGACCAACGGTCAACAAAGAACATAGAATTGAAACCAAAGGCACAGATTACTTCGTGAGGCAAGGCAGGCAGGAAGTATAGCAATTTATTTTTCAGTAACGCAGAATGAATAGATTGCTGAAGAGTGAAAAGGGCATAGTTACATGAATCCTTTTCAACAGAAGAAGAACACGAACATGGAATTTTGCCACAGGCAGAGCAATAAAATTGAATTCTACCTAATCTCACTCAGAAAATTTCACTGGAAATGAGAATGAATTGAATTATGAAACATAACGAAATACATATGAACACATAAGAGATACATTTGCTACACTCACAACCACAAGAATCTCATGAAACAGAGCCGCTGCCTTTCATTAATTCTCTGTCAAAAATACACAGTGAAGAAACAAAGTTTCTTTCCCACAGTCTCCCAGAAGTTACAAACCAACCAACCCTTTGCAAATCATTTGCATACAATATATAGAATGTGTGCGAAAGAGATAGAACACCCAAGGGTTGGGGAGTTACTCGAATCATTGCAAAATGGAGATGGAGAGCCAACCATCAGCTACACGTGCAACGCTACAAGCATGACATTTGGCTTGGGTGACTGTTTGCCTTCCTTCGCCACTTGGATAGAAGCCAATCTGGAGAAAGAACACTTTAAATGCCACCTTTGGTGCCAAAAAATCGAAGTGTAGATGAGTGGGCCCACTTGGAGAAGTCGCGAACTGAAATTTCGCGAAACGGAAGCAAATTGGCAATTTTTCCTCTGTGCACCGCGCCATTTTCTCTGTGCGTCGCGCTACTTTGGGGCTTGTTTTGGGGCACTTGCAGGTGTCCAAAATGTGCCCAAGTGGGCTTTCTAGAAATCCCGTCCTATTTACTTTCTAACCCAGCTGGAATTTTTAAATTTGGTGTTCATTTTCCCCTCCAAATCTTCATTCTCCCAAGACTGCTTCCTATGTGTCAAAAAAGTGGCAGAGAGGCCATTTTTTGGTGTTTTTTGACCTTTTGGAGACTCATACCTTGCCAAAATTTCTTGCCCAGACACCAGTAGTTGTGATTTTCCATGCTGAATCCAAAAATGCAAGCCATTCCTCATTTGGAGCTCTAGAATTTTAGTGTCGCGCCAGTGGCGCGGCGCACAGGGAGAAAATCCCTGTTTTTTGCCCAAAAAATTACCATGTGACCAAAAATTCCCCAAATTTTTTTAAATTTGGGCTGGAGGTTCCCTATGGGGTGTTATGCTGAGCCAAGGAAGCCTCAGCCAAGATTCGAAGCTGATCTTGCTCTTTTTCCCTTTTTGCCTTTCTTGTTGCTTTCCTCAATTTTGCTTTCAAGTTCCTTATCCGGGCCTGTGCACTCATGTTTTGCACCCTATAATGGAAAGCCATGTGTCTCATTAGAGCAAGGTCCTGGTCGGCCTTGTCCAACAACCTCTCCAAATGCATGTTGGTTCTCTCGAGATTGGCCTCCCGATCTTCATTGATTTCTTGCTCCAATGATGTGAGCTCAACCCTTCTTCTTTGAGCAGCTTGGCGATGCTCACGAATGTTTTGCAGCTCCATAATTGCCTGCTAGTCCTCAAGCTGCTTGTTTCTCTACTCCAGGTACTTCATGTTCCACTTGGCCCTATCCAAGTTAAGGGATAAGGACTCAATCACTGACTGCTCCTTCTGGATGATCTCTCTAAGCTCCGCATTTGTTGGTTCTGCATCTGTCTCATCATCATGAAGGAGAACGAATTCAGTCTCTTTTTCACCTGATGGCCCTTCCTCCTGCATTAGCTCCTTACCCTTGCCCTGCTCATGTGATGCTGATGTTGGAAGTGAGGCCCCTTCCACCCCGGGTGGAGATAACACTCGCTTTGCTGCTGCAAATAAGGGTCTACTGCCTCTCTGATAGGTGATGTATACTGGTATAGTAGCAGTCTCATGTCGCTCATACTGATGAGTTGGGCCACCTATCTCATGCTCTGCCTCTGATACCACCTGTGGAGCGCTGAAGAAGTCACAGGAGATGAAGTCCTCCCAAGCAATACCCTGCAATCCCAACTAATGGTCCACCAAAATCCGGATAAGGGCAAAGTGATAACACTGTTGAGCTGCTGTCGAGGGGTCTTGTGCTGCATGAAATTCTTCATCCTCTCTATGTTCTCGCAGATGAAAAATGGGAGGTTCACCATCTGCACCCTGGTAAAGTTCATGAGCAACCTGATGTGATAGGCATAAAGGCAAGAAAACCTCCCCTCACAACTGAAATACTTCATGATAAATTTCATGAGTGGAGCATACTCATCTCTCAAAAACCTGAATGGAAAAACTCTCGTGAGCTGGCTCAAACAACTGTCCTTAATGTAAGGCTCATAATGATGCCTCTCCACCTTCTTCTTCTTATGCCACTTCTCTCCAATGTTTGGTATGCCTGTTGGCACTGATATGGTTTTGGGTGTCAATGTGAAAGTGATTCCAGCCAAGATAGACTATCCTCCGTGTAGGTGAAGTGCAAAAATACGGGCCAGCATCATGATGAACTCTGACATTTGCCACCCTTTGACAAAATTCAAAACTTGCTAAGTTCTGGAAACAAGACATAGCAAGAGGGCATGCCTGCAACTCAGTGAGGGAGTTTGGCTCATCTCTAAGATGTCCGCCACTTCGGTGATGTCTCCTATGGGCCCTTTCTCCTGAAGCTGTGTCACTGTGGGTCTCCTCCTCATATTTTGATGAAACTTCGAATGCCATGACTATTGTTTGTAAACTGAATTTAGGCTGCCCTTTGATTACAGTGAAGCTGGAGATTGCTTTGGCAATCTTCCACCAAGAGGAGAATTAAAAAGGGAGCATTAGGATGGGGATAATACTATGGGAATAGGGGTTTATAGGAAAATTTAATTTCAGGGATATAAAAGGGTTTTTGGGGTATTCCAATAGGGTATGGTTTGTGTTGTTGGCCGAATAGTGGAGGGATAGGGGAGAGGATTTGGTAGTAATTTAGGGCAGGGGTTTTAGGAAAAATGATAAAGGGAGGATGGGAAAAATGATAGGTGAGGGGAAAAAGGTGAGTGGAGTGAAACCTTGGCACTAACAACACATTTTAACAACCCTAGCCATCATTTTCTTGGTGATTTCTTATGGTTGACCTTATGCATTTTGGTGACATTCAAACATCTCTATAAACACCATATCATTGATAAAATTTGATGAACAGGTGATGTCGTAAGGCCTACCTCTCGATTTGATAGCATTCACCAAAATTTGGAGTGATTTGGCATTGTTTTTCGGCCCTTGGTCTATGTGCACCGCGCGCTGGGTATGTGCCATGCCTGTGGTAATTTTGAACGGTGGGCAGGCTGCGTGTGCGCCGCGCCCTCTGTGTGTGCCGCGCTCCTGGGTATATGCGCCGCGCCCTCTAAAACCACCTCCAACTCACTCAAACGCTCATGATCTCGCACTCACGCCTTTGCAATGTCTCTCCAAGGCTTGTAATAACACAATGCCCTTGATTTGGATAAAAACATGTATATATAGCCTTGGAAGAGATGGGTTTAATTTTTGCTTCCTTGAAAACCCATTTTTCTAATGTTGTGTTTTGCACTTTTTTCACTGACTTTAAAACACACTGATTTTCACTTTCCCTTTGAAATTTTGGCTCAAATGATGAAATTTTTGGCACTCTTTGCAGGGACTGTATGACAGGACATTTGGCCACGGAAACCATGACTACATCTGAAAAAATCAACTGGCGACTTTTTTGGAAAATTTTGTCATAAATGACACTGTTTGACTTTTCTTCAAAACAGAGTTTTGAAGAAGAGTCGAAGTCTATCCACATGACGATGAAGCTCTCTGAACCATAGCTGTGTAAGGCCTCCCTCTGGCCTGCATGGCTTTACTGGACATGTTTCAAAGACCAAATTGATGAATTCCTAGACCTAAACATAGAAAATGACTTTTGTCCTTTAAAGGACCAGACCTTGACTGTCATGGACTTTGGTGATTATTGACAAAAGACCTGAGCCAGCAGGAGCCAGACATGAGGGGAAATGATTAGCATGACTTTCTTCGTCAGATCATGGCATGCCCCTAGTAGAATGTAGCTGAGTGAATGGAGCGGGACACCTAAAATTGAAATGCACAAAGAGTTTTGATCTCTGACGGAGGGCTGACCATACCGACTCTAACATAGAGGAAATAACAAAGAGACTTAAAGTTCCAACCATTTGTAGTTCAAGCCCCTTCCTCTTTCTCATGTTTTTCTTCTATACTATCACTTTTCTCTTTCACAGTAACCACTAACTTGTTGATATTGTCAAAATTTGATAGAAACAAAATATAATTACAAATTTTATGGGGTGTTTCTTTGGTTAGTGCTCTCACATTGAGAGAAAGACGAGTTTCTAGTCATATCATCCCGATATCAATGAGTTGAAATGGACATCCACGAGTTGGTTTTTGTTGTCAACATGTTATTCAAGGATAATATCGATTTCTTTCTTTCAATTCAATTGTCATTACCATATAAATTACAGTAACTCCTTCATGTTTGGTCACAATTTGTGTTACATTGTTTACTATCACCCTAGCTCTTTCCTAAGCTTTTAGATATTGCATGCTGTCAATATTGCATCCAAAGAATTTTCATGATAAAAAATATAGATGACAATATGTTTACCTATGATAGACAATATATTAAGGGACGTGTCTTAAATATTCCATTATGTTTCCTTTCCTATTATCGTATTAGCTCCGCACTCTGCACTCATGACACTTTAGTCATCCTTTCAGCTTGTTCTACATTTTGCCCCCCCATTATTCTACACATACCGTGTCATTTTACATGCTTCATTCCACATAGATTCACAAGTCTATGCAACTATTGTCTCGCACAACAAAAAATTAAAAAAATTTAAATGGAAAAGAGATTAAGATGAAGTAATGAAAATTAAATTCCCCTCTACACCTTCCTTCTCCCACACATACCCTGTCATCCATACATCCTTCATTACATAAAATGAAAACTTCTTGCTCAGCTCTGTATTCCAGCCCATGCTCTCCCACACATACCTCGTGCTTTGCACATCCTCCATTCCGTGCATATTCACAGCTCTATGCAACTACACTTCAATAAAGCTATAAACAAATGCTCGTGGGGAGAACTTGCACTGTTTGGAGAGATTTTATTATGAGAGAAAAACCTTTAATAAACTAATTAGCTCTATGAAATTGTTCTCCCGCGTAGCTAAATATGTAAAATTTCTAGATGGAAAAGAGCTTAAAATGAAATAATGAAAAATAAATGCAATAGAAATATGTGTCAAAGTACTAACAAAATAAATTCTCTCCCTACCCTGTAAAGGACCTGCACCCCCATAGAACTATTAATGAATGCTTGTGTGGACAACATTCACTCTGTGGAGAGAAAAAACCATGATCACTTGAGTGTTGATCGTCTTTCAAATTCATGATTTCTTGCAAAATACACACCTGATTTCCAATTGATCCTGAACAACATCTCCAACTTATATTAGCTATTGATATAAATGAACATCATACTACATTTCCTTATGTTCAACATTTCATACTTTTCATATGATAATTAGAGATTCCATTTAGACCCAAATGAATGTCAAAGATGTGATCTTATGCAACACCAACTTTGGAGATAAAAGTAACACATTCTGCTATTTAACATTAAAGTGTTGTGGAAACGGTTACTAGTTGCCAGGCTAATATAATAAATTACATTGCAATTGCACTCTAATTTATGCTAATTAAACCACATGGAAAGTAAAAGTTCTACTAATATCACACGTCTCTCTCCCAAATATAATTATCGTTTCACCACAACACACTCAAAAAATGCCATAGAAACGTTACCAATAACTCATGATTAAAGTTAACTAGTATTAAGTCCATTGTGTGGAGGAAGCTTTCAAGATTTCATTATGCGTTCATGTTGTATTTGCTACAACATCCTACGAATTTTGGCCTATATTTAAACTTGGGAGCTGCCTTTATCGAAGTGAGTTGTATTTTCTAGTAATAAAAGACATTCCATGGTTTTCCTCTAAGTTCCCAATTCCCTTTGTGAAGAAAACCTAAGTGTCATCTTTTGGTATGGGAAGTGTCACACTTTGTGAAAGAGAGTTATAGTGCATATTTAAGAGGAAACTTTGCTACTAATGGGTCTTATTTATCATATATACATGAACTAAACTCATTCCGAAAGTTCTACGCACTGTTTTATTGGTGTCGTTGCTTGTGTCACAAAGTATATCTTAAGTGTTGCAGTTGGAGGTAAGTGTCTTTTCATTGTCATTTCAGTGGGTACATGTTGATTTTAGGTGTTAAGTGTTTCATTATTGTGTGGTTGATCATTTATGAGTGTGTGATCATGTTCAAGTCATGTTAGTTTCATCCCTCATATCCTTGATCCCACACATAGTCAATCTCTGAAGTGACTCCTTCCCTGATCAACCCCTCTCCAGTATGCCTCCTTGAACTATGCATTACACAGTCTTAGGCCCTAGTTAACATCCCCTACCTCTTGGAACTATGCATTGTGTAGTCATTTCCTCCAAGGACTGCAAACTGTGTAGTCACAGTGCTTAGTCTTGCCTCCTGACCTTGGAAATTACGAAATTTCCTCTTCCAGAAAAACTTCCACCATGCACTGCGCAGTTTCAATGTGCAACTAGGCCTTCCTCACTTGCTGATTCCATCAACTGCGTAGTCATTGTCCTCCCAAACTGCGCAATCATGGTGGATAAGCCTCCATGTTTCCATCCTTGACTTGATCAACCACGCAGTCCTTTGTCTCTGTACTTCCTGAATTTTACATTGCACAATCATAGTGAGAAAGCCTTCCTCACTGTCTCACTGAGTTTCCTAACGGCATAGTATTGTGTCTCTAGCCTCCCATAATTATGCATTGCATAGTTATAGTAAGAAAGCCCTCCTAATGTCTCAATAAGTTTCCCAACTGCATAAGCTTTCTTCCATGTCCCTTAGTCACTGCACATTGCACAATACAGTGATATGAATTTCATCATTGCCACCTAGAACTACACAATGTGCAATCCCTGAGCCTCCTCCTCTGTCCTACACTGATTTTTGGATCAATCAGTGAATTACATGAATAATAGGATAGACTAGGCGATTTATGGAGTGATTTTGTTTTTTCATGAGAAAATTCCATCTGCAGGTATTGTATATAGATATGACATGATGATGCTTAAGGAGGATGCAAAGGGGATCATGCAGAAAGACACTTGTGAAGATGGAACCACGAAGAGATCATCAAGAGGGAAGATGGAGGGACACTAGATCATGACAAGAGATTGAAAATAAAGATCACATGGAGGACTCCATTTCAATCAACCTCTTCAAGGATTAAGATGAAGCACATGAAAAATATGTCATGAAGATATGAAGAAATGAGAAAGAAGAGAACCTTGGCATTAACACATCACCATGAAGATCCAAGTAATATTTTTCCAATTCATGGCTTGTACAAGTGTCATTGCAAGAGTCACACGTGTCATTATATCTTACCACATCATTTGTGGATGTAACTATGTAACTTACAAAATGAGAAAATGTAATGTGTGTGGAACTCCAAAGGTCACACAAAATGTGAAAATTCATGTAGAAGTCCAAAAGTCTCAAAGGAGTTTCAAAAAGTCACATGGAAGCTCAAGAGTCTCGAAGGGAGCTCAACAGTCAAAAGCGAGGTGGATAACCTTCTCATTTGTTATATATACACCCTCATAGCTCAAGAAAAGTACTTTTCACCTTGGCTTCTCAAGCTAGGCATAGGAGAGAAGATTATGCTTTTGGGGAGAAAGTAATTACTTATCATTCGTCTATTGGAAAAAGTGTTGTATCATTGTAATGGTGTATCTTGGATATTTCACTCAATAATTTTTAGCTCTTCGAGTCGACACACTTTTAATGCATATGTCGTGAATAAATGTGAGACTATTATTTCATTTTTTGTAGTATATGTTTAAGTAAACACACATTAATGAAAATGAACTATTTTGTTGGCTTTAGTATACATCATTGAATCATGTGTCCTATGTTTCCATGATCGTTATTTCTTGTGAATTATTTCACAAGATTAGTAAAAAAATATTTCAGATCTAAGCATGTCTCTTTATTACGATGGTATTATTAATTTTCTCTTAAAGTCTCGATTCCCTTTCCATTTCATGAAAGAACCATTATACACTTTATAATTGAATACATAAAAACACTAACTTACTTGCTTATCTTGAAAGTACATGTGTTTCTCTTGTGTCATTTATTGTAGCCAAGGATAATATATAAGATAATGGAAACTAACCATACCCGCAGTTGGGGATCCTACTCCAAATGGTTTGAGGTCTAATTGGGACTTCATATCGGGGAGACCCCTTTAATGTTGGCCGCATCCAACACCGTTAACATGTCCTCTGCATTCTACACAGTCTAACATAATAATATTAATTTCAAATTTATTCAGCACCTCGCCACCCCCCCACCCCCCCCATGCAAAGGACTTGCAAGCCCGTTCTCTATGGAATAAAATCATCTCTGCATCATTTCCATCTATAAATCATTAATTTTATGCATATTCAGAGTTGTATGCAACTCCTCTCCCACATAGAAAAATATGTAAAAGTTTCAAATGGAAAAGAGCTTAAAATGAAATAATGAAAAATAAATTCACTAGCAATACATGTTAGAGCACTAATGAAAGAAACAACTCCCCATCTCGTAAAGGAGGTGTAGCCATATAGCTATCTATAAGGACAAACAAATGCTTTTGTTCAAATCTTTTTCTATGTGGAAAGGGAAAATCGTGACTGTTGAATCATCGACTATCTTTACTATTGATGATTTCTTGCAAAATATATCCTCAATTTCCAATTGAGCCTAAATAACATCTCTAGGCTATAATAACTATTGAGAACAAGGAAAATCATACTACATTTCTTTATGTTTAGTATTTCGTAGTTTTCATGCAATACTTAGAGATCCCATTTAGGCCCAGTTGAAAGTCAAAGATGTAATCTTATGCAACGCCAACTTTGGAGATAAAAGTTTACATAAGGAAAAAAAAGTTTGAACGATACTCTCATATTCTAAATGCATTATGCAAAGATCACTTTCTATCCATTTATGCTTTGTACTTAAAAATACCTTCTTAATCAGTGACATTCTCAATTTCGTTTAACTCTAAATTTCTTATTTTCGTGTATAATCACCATGTGTAACTATTTTTCATGCGAGACATGTTACAAAACACACATCATATACACATATGTACCCTAATTCATATACACTTACAAAATTAAATAAATATGAAATCTTTGTATTAGAGAAAGACATGTCCCACACATACCTCATCCTTCATACAAGGAAACATAAGAATGTACCCCCTTCCCTGCCCATGCAAGGGAACTATAGTTGCATCAATTCTCACATCAATGGGCAGAGAAATAACTTAACAGTGTCAGTGCCACAACATCCACCAACATAATGGCCACTCATAAAATTAGTTTTTGTTTTTCTAAATTTTAAAATAATTTGTGAGGCAATTAAAAGTACTGAAAATAAAAATCCTTTCACAAGGGGAATTATGTCTCATTAGAGCTCCCTCATCTAATAAAAATTAGGAATAATATTTTTAGAAAATTAGAGAATTAGGTGACATACTGTACATAGATTCTTCCATTGATACATTGTGTGGAGTGATTAATATTAAGTGGCTTTCACCATTTAAAAATTAGTATTGTTTGGAAGGAAGGCATACGTGAGAACTATGAAGAGGGAGAGTGTATGCGGAGGTGTGGAACTTTGCAACATAAAGATTGTGTTTGTTATTGCACATACTTGTTCTTCGGTGAAAATCACAAATCAAAAGGTCTAAGTTTTATGAAGCTTTTGTAACATAATTTTAACAAGTAATGTGTGTAGTTGCATTGACTAGGTGTTCATCATGCATTATTTTTTGGCATGCATGTTTCAATCGCATATTGGACTCGTTTTTGGGGGGGGATTTGTTACGAATGGTATTTCCCAAAGTTGCTAGAATTGATAATCTATTATGAGTACTGTGTGTTTTTCTCATTAGCATAAGAATCATGCACATAAGTTATTTTTAAAAATATACATATGTTACGATATCTGTATCAAGTATGTTGTTGTTCATTTGTTTTGTGATTCTATATCGTGTTTATAGAGAAGATTTTTACACGAATCGATGTGGATACTGATATGTTATTAACGTGTGTATTTCTATTATCTTATGGATTTATTGCGTGTAGTTATATCATCTTCTTCACTTTCCTCTACACTATTTATTTTATGCTTGTTGTGGAGCAATATAGCGATCCTTACCCTACGAGCTACTATAATATATGTTCTCAACTTGATATCTATAAAGATAGATGGATCATCCATATCCAATTTGTTGTCCATCTACCATAGTAGACTCACTCATTCATATATGATGAGGGGGCCCTTTTAACTCAGTGGTAGAGTAACGCCATGGTAGTCAGTTTAGAAATATTTTGAAGTGTGATTTATAAATCATTGATGGAAAATAATTTTCTTACTATAAAAGAAATCATACATATGCAATAATAAGGAAACACAATCTTTTTCATTTAAACAAATTTTCATATGTTGTAGAAGATTTTTTGTTCGATACTATGCGAACTCTATTACATTTTCGATACGCGTCAACAGAGTCATGCGAAAGAAAGATAAAAAGTTTCAGGAATTGTTTATATGAACAAAAATTTGAAGTGACATTATATTATGAACATAAATTGAATATAGATGCATTGATAATAATGCATGGTATAAAGAGCCTTGATATTTACTTGGAAATGATGACAAATTCAACTTCAAATTATATCGTTGTAGAAGAACAAGGACTTTGGGGGGACATATTTTGTATATATTGGTTATCAAATTAGCTAAAAATTCTGATAATACTTTGGTCAAAGACAACAATGAAAATCTATTTGCATTTAAATCCAAATTTATGCAAAGAAAGTTATCACATATTTTTCCATGATGAAAATTCAATTTCCATACATTTCAAACCACTTCCATGTGAGAAAAATGTTCAATAGGAACTGATCATCAACACACAATAAATATAACAATGTAATAAAAAACAAAACAAATGGATGTAGATAGAAGAAATCGTGAGTAGGCATATGTTTAAGAGATTTTCCGGGTTCAAGAGTATGTATGGTGAAAATTGTTTTGAAACAACATGCCAGTTGATGGAAAATGAATTTGATGTTCCCTATTTACGACACATATTTGAATGGGAATTTTTCAATGCAATCTTGCACAATGATTCATTTTCATTAAACTACATAGAAAATATGTGAATGAACATGCAATTTTTCAATTTCCTAGAATAGTAGATTGGCACTGATACATTATACAATTAAAAATGCCATATGTAAAAGGGAAGTTATATGGTGGTATTTTTATGTATGATTGGATACTTATATCTTGAATATAACTATATGAATATGGTTAACTAAGACTCTAACTGTTGTAGCTAGCTTTTGTGGGTTTGGGAAAAAGACAAAGATATTCCATGTTATGCAATTTGGAACTAGTATAGACCATTTTCATTATTAACCTCTTATAATGGTGTGTTTGTTGTCTATGAATACGAAAACACGTTACATGGAGTTGGTTTTTACCTACAAGGAGCATACAAGCAATTGGATATTGTTAGTATACAAATATGGATAAAAAAAACATTGAAAGTAATGGAAACAATGCATGAACAAATATAAACTAAAATTGCACAAGATAAGACATAAACAAGCTTAATGAAGCAAAAAAAATCAAGAAAGGTTATGAAAAGGATCCTCTTTATTGAGTGTTGGTGGTAGAAGAGTTATAATATAAGAATAAAATTACACTTGAAGAGAATTGTCTCAGAAATGGTGCTAAAAAATTTTCAATAAGGATTTCCCTTTCTCCATCTCTTTTCAATCTCCCTCTCTCTCTCAAAGAAGTATAGAATACACCCTCAAAGGTGGAATTATCTTCTCAATGGCATGTTTGATTGGTAGGGAGCAATTTTGGGAGCATAAAAATTCGGTGCTTCTTCTTATTTTTGGCTCTCCATGAATGTGTATTTATAGAGTTTTTAGACACTCCATCACTCCTTTGGCTCATTAATGTGGTTGTTTGCCTCATAAATGAGATGAAAGTTACCATATCCTACCTTTAAGGATTCTTGGGGCTCAAGGACCGAATTTGTCAACCCAACATGTCAAGACTTGGAGTGTTCTTCAAACAAGTTCGCGACCTGAGGTGTTGATTGGACTTTTTCATGACCACATGTTCTATCGAAGAAGTAACCATGCGATTTTAAATTTTCGGTAATGGTGCACCCAAGCAGTTCAATTTTTCAACTTGAAACGTAGGAAAGCTTTTAATTTTTGGTCTTCAAGGTGCTTTCAGCTGAAAATGTAACCTATGTATGTGTTGATTAATGACTTTCAGTTTCTTCTAGTGTGTACATATGAGTGTACTATTTTCACATTATAACACCTCTGAAATAGATAGTAGAAGAGAAAAACATTTCACATTCTATTGAAGCAGTTAATGAAGAACAATATATAGAAGAATCCAATTAAAAACATTGTGAGGTTAATGTGAATGACTTTGAAAATATGAATGTAGATGAAAATGGCACAAAAATTGACACAAATATTATCAAAGAAAATAAGAGATCTCGACTATGATTGCATCAACTCAAAAAATATATAATAAACAAGGATGTTTTCGAAATAAGTGCTCTTATAAAACTATGAAAACCATTAAATTCTAGCTCTAATAACATCAACATTGATGATGATATTATGGAACCTAATACAAAGCTTGTAAATGTAAAGCAAGAGACCACATTGTTTATTGCATGAACTCAAAAAATAAATAAGAAACAAAAATGTTATCAAAACAAGTCATATTACAAGATGATCGAAGTGACAAAAGTCAATACAAAATACCATATTTCCTAATAAACTTAAAGAATCATTAAAAATGTTCAATTATGCATTTGAAATAGTGGTAAAACAACAATGTTTTAAGAAAATACAAAATTATCCTATTTTTTATTGTGCAATATGAAATTAAACTTGGTTTAAAGTAGATGTCATGGAAAAACAAGCCAACAATGTGTCCAAAGATAAGTGTATATGTCAAAAATGAAAAAAAGTATTAGACAATGGAAAAGTTATGAAATTTGCAATTCCAGAGTGAATTATGCGCAATTGAAAAATTTCCATAGTGAAAGAACTTTACGAATTGGGGGAAAGACTAATATCATTAAGATTACCAATTTTGCAAATATGGGAACTTGGACAATGTTTTAGCAAACCACAATTAGCATTGAATGGCGCACTAATCAATGTACTTGGTGACACATATTGCATTCAAATTACACTTCCTCGTGCCATAAATGAATCTAGTAGAATTGTTGTGGAAATTAGAAGACATTTAGTATTTAAAAACATATTTGTTGTTGGGTGAATATGTGTTCATAAAGTCATGAAGGCATTGAGACAATTGCGTAAAACTCCACTTTATAGACTAGAGAATGTTCGAATAAATAAAAAATGGAAACAAGTATTTGCAAGGATGCATATGCATGTGAGATAGATACAAAAAGAAATGATGATAATGATTATTATGATCAAGAGTCGGTAACAAAAATACTATTACAAGGATTTAGTGATTCATTTAGTATTTATTATCTTTGTAATAATCAAATAAACATTTCTCCACATAAAGACTATAGGCCTTTGGGCATATTCAGAGATAGGTATTAGGAAGAGATGAACTTTCCCACACTATTTTATGGGAAAAACGATTAGATAGTGTGATGAGAAACTTTAAACATCCTCATATTACTTGGTGGGAAGTTTTGCATCAATATAACTATTATATGTATCATATAATAAATTTGTTTTACAAAACACTGTGAATTATCCTTAGGAAAGTATTCAATTGTATTTGTATTTGTATAAGAAAATAATAGTTACAAGGAAAAATAACAAGAGCTAGATATGTTAAAACAAAGTAAAAATTGAAACACATTATGGCATTGAAGATTACGTATATGGATCTTAGATGAATATGGACATCGTTGAACTATTGTTCTTATTTTCGTAATAACTTATGCAATGATCCCATAGTTGGGCCCACCAAATTTCTTTGTTTCATTTAGCATTGTTGAATGTATGTGGGAGACTTTAGTAAAGTATTTGCAACAAATGCATCAAGTTAAACAACTATCGACTGAAAATGAAGTAGAGGAAGATGATATTGGTACCTTGATAAAAAATGACCCCGTTACTTTTGTATGATATTACAAAAGTAGAATGAATGTTCTACGGCAATTAATTTTAAAAGAGTCTAATTACTTTTGTGACATCTTTGACTATTGCTTTGTAACAAAATTCCAAAATCGAGGAAGACAACATGAACATGGATTTTTATGGATAAGAAATTCTCCCATCTATGGAATAAGTCTGAATATTGAAATTGAAAATTTCATTGACAAGTACTTGTGTTGTGATTCAACTAAACTATCTACAAATTTGAAAACTATTCAATGCCATCGTCAGACAAGCACTTCTAGTAAAGGAAAACAAATGCATTGCAGGTCCAATATTCCAATTCCCTCAATGCCAAGACACAAAAGGTTTAGCCTATGGAATTTGACAATACAAAAACAAAACTGAATGCAAGAATGATATTTGATGTGCTAGAGAATATAGAACGTGGTGGGACATATATATTTGCTAGTTTTCTGGAAAAAGTAGGTATAAGCGAATCTGATTACATCCATGCAATTCAATGTACTTTGAAACATAGAACAATTATGTTGAAAAGAGAACCAATAGACATATGGACTAATAAATTCACTTGGAATATTCCTTTAATCTAGCGTGCAAATAATGATTCCCAATTGGTACATGCCTCATATGGTACAACTACTTATTGTAGTTCATATATGACAAAGGTAGAAAAAACATTGAAATCAATGTTTAAACGTGTATAAAGTGAATGTAAAAAAAATGATGGTGATATCATTGAGACAATTGCAAGACATGAAAAATATTTATTGAACTAACAAAAAATGTATACACAAAAAACTATATATATATTGTTTTCAATGCCACTGAATGCTAGCTCAAGAAAATGTATATTTATTAATACTTCAGTAATAGATAAAATAGTGAAATAAATAGTGACTGAGAAAAATAAAATCCAAATGAGCTAATATATGTACTTGTAATAGGTGGTGTAGGCATTGAAAAAACATTTACTATTATAGAAATATTCCAATCTCTAATTTCTTGTACAAAAAAATATTCAGATATGATCCAACTCAATACATGAAAGACATTATTTAATGTATAGTGTTGCATTTTACATTCCATTTACCATTTAATGAATCAAAATATCTTTCGCTTAAAGGTGAAAAATTAGACACATTGACAAACCATTGCGAACAACTTCATGTTATGTTAATTGATAAGGCATCTTTGATAGGTTCAACATTATTATACCAATTTGAAAAACGTTTATGGGAAATAATGCATACTCGGTTGGCTTATTTTGGAAATATTGATGTAATATTTTCAGGTAACTTATTCCAAGCACAATAGATCAAAGATTCTCTAATTTTCAAGCAACCAATTTTCATAGGTGAAAAACCAATATACAATTTTCATACGAAAAAATTCAAATGCTATGAATTGTGTACCACATTGCGTCAAAAAGATAACAAATTTGTTGAAATCCTTAACAAAATTCAAGTGAGTCAATAATCTGATGAAGAAATAATATATATAAACGGTAAGTGTTATATACCTACTCCACTAGATCCATTGTTTCCATACATATTTACAAAAACATTGATGTGCAAAAGCATAATGAAAAAATGTTGTCAAATGTGAATGAAGAGCTAATAACTCTTGATGTGATTGACGAATCTCACAGTAAGGAAATGGGCTATGTAGCAAATGAGAAAACAAGGACATTACTTTCAAGAATCCTTATCAAATGCAATGTTCTTGTTGAGCTATACGTAGGGAATTATAATAAAAAATATGGTCACATTAATGACGTTGATGGAATATGAAAAAATATACCAAAAATAGCAATATTTTTTTATTTGCTATGGATAGATTTTGTAAATCCAGAAATTGACAAACATCAAAGAAACAAGTATAGTGAACTATATGATGAAAACATTTCATCTAATTAGACTCCAATATTATGAGTTTCAAAACCATTGACGTGTCATAGTAGGAGCATTACAATTATAGTGCATAAGCAATTTCCAATACAGGTAACTTGTGTTAGAACAATTCATCAATCACAGGGTTTAACGTTGAATGGACTTGCATTTGATCTAAGTGGGATATCAACACATGGACTATTTTACAAAACATTGTCACATGTTAGAACCATGGAATTGTTGTATCTTATTCAAAAAATAACACAAAAGAAATTTTGTGTAAATAATAACGTATTAGAAGAAATGAAATGCTGAAGAATTGAAGCATGATGGAAATCAGGATACATAGAGAAGCCAATAGCAATTGCAAATACATTAACAATTACAAGTTTGAATACATGAAGTTTGCATCCTCATAGTGTGCGCGATGAATACATAATGAATGCTATGATTCTTTTTATCCAAGAAGAAAATCTAAAATTTCCACCATTAAATATTGAATTTAGCAAATTCAATTTCAACATATCAAATTGTCTTCATGGAGTACTTGCAAACAAGAAAACATAGAAATCATATCAATGGAAAATTTTTACAATAATAGAATTGGACTTGTTTTGTCAAAAGAAAATTTCCAATTACAAATATTCATAATAAGCATATATCTTGCACCACTTGTATCTATTTCAGAAATCATTTGCCACTTGTATATGCTTCAACAACCATTGTAGCAATAACAATAACAAGGGAACAATACATGCCTAGTGGTTGCATTTTTATACTTATTGGAAATTTCAATATTGGCATCAATTGAAATAGAAAACAAAGTAAATAGTTATTAGAGTACATGTGGCGTGAACATTTAAACGAAGTAACAAGGAATTAAATTTCTAGGAATAAGACAATTATTGATCACATTTGGACAAATTTCCCTCTTCAATAATGTCATGTTCATATTTCAAATTCATACTAGACTGGTCATGATGCAATTTATGCTTCGTTACGCTTTTTGTGATCCTAACCTTGCATGAGTTATACATTTTTTGTTTTGAAGCAGTAAATCTCACAGGGAATTATAAATCCAATACAATAGATTTTTGTAAATCTTAGCTATTTTGGATAAGCTGTAATGGTACATTTGTTTGTTCGTTCTCATGCAGAGTCCAAAATGGATAAGCAATTAATTTTTTGCAAGGTGATAAAAATCATAGATTGCAAAAATCATTTATACTCTCAAGGTATGAATATTCTTATTTTTTTTTTTTATGTACATTTTCATTATTTGATAGTTTAGATTTGTTAATTTTATTAACATAACTTAAGCTAGTTATTTATTCCACAATTGAAGAAGATACAAAATATGGACAAGTGTTGTGCGAAATGTGTGAATGTGTAGATGTGTTGTTTTCGTTCTTTCATGTTCCTTTCTCCATACATACACACTGATTCACACATTTTCTCTACATATTTCTATATTGCGTGACACTTTTTCCACACGTTCACGAACTTTTTAAAAAACATGATTAATTTTTGAACTAAACTTTATTTAGGTTAACAGATAAGAGAGTGAAGGAATTTGCAATGATTTGCCAAACTACATGTGTCTCTGAGCTTTTTCAAATCTATGTGTCCAATTATTCATAAAACAAAGTCGATAATGACAGAGTAGTGAGCATCATCCATGGGATCATATCCTTTATAATAGGGATAACTAAGCATGTATTTTGTAGCACGGATTATTAGTGAAAACCTATAAATGAATTGTCAATTACAAAGAATTGATAGCAGTGAGATGGTTTTGGAATTTTGAGATTGTTGACGGTGCTGGACCCACCAACATTCAGGGGATCACCTCGGTACGAAGTCCCAACTAGACCTAACACCATTTTGTGTGGGACTCCCATCCAGTATGATGGCCAGGTTGCAATTTTCTTAAGGACTTTCCTCAACTCTTGCTTGTCAGCACAGGAGAGTGGTTTTCTTCGTCTTCGAGAAGTGAGGTTTGTGTGCCTAGTGAGTGTAAGTGTTACTTGTGTCGATGGTTCTTTCACTGTCGAGGGAGAGGGTGAGAGTGAGTTACAGGTCGATTGGGAACAATACCAACACTACTAGGAACACACAACGCAACAGGACATGCACAACTTCCGGAGGAGCAGTCCACACGGATGCAGCAGTCACAACATACAAGGTAAGATAACACATACAACACTCAACAGATCAGTCCGAACAAGTGCAACAGTTGTTATAGCAAGTTTCATGTGAAAGGTTTGTTTTATGTCTGGGAGAGAAGTCTACACGAGTGAGACAATGTTACCAACATATACAACACATTTCCATTAATAGATTATGCATTACAACAAATGAAGCAGTTTAGATATAGAACATAGGTTAATGCAACATGCATTACAAGTGTTAAAGATCAGTCTTACAAGAAATACAATACATGTGTGAAAACGTACTGGCCCGAGTGAGGGGCATTGGAGCCACTACTTACTCCTCAAAGAAAATATTACAGACTCTCTTGGCTATGTGGGAGGAGCTGAGGTGAAAAGTCCTTTCCATGTACAAATGAGGGGGTATTTATAGCTAAGGGTGAAATTGACCTTGTGGCTGGTCAACTACAATCATGACCATTTGACTTCCATGAATTTTCTACTTACATGGCTCTTTGTTCAACAAGTGCGTCTCTTGGACTTCCACGTTACATCACATTGATTGACAAAAAGCCCATAGTGGAGATGTGGGGGACATGACTCAACATGACTTGACATGACAGTGTTGGTACATTTGTGCTGATGTTGGAATGCATGTTGAGCTGTAGTGCTTCCGGGTGATGGATGTATTCATGGTGTATCATAGCTTCACCTCCGCATGGTGAAGTGTGTGGAGTCTTCGATGGTCCTTAGTTTGCTGGAAGGCAAGGCAGGCATCCTCTGTGCATTTTCTGGAATGAATGGGTAGCAGGGCTGGATAGCTAGATTTGCAAAATTTTCCAGAGGAACGGGCTGAGCTGCATGAAGGGTTAGCAGGGAGGGATTGCACAGTTTTTTGGAGGAACTGCTTGGGAGACTGGCATCCAAAACTGTGGAATTCCTAGATAGAATTTCTAGTTGGCTTCTGGGGTCACTGGAAGCCAAAAATCCGCAATTGCCAGAGGGAAATGCCAGTAGGCTGCTGGAGTCATTGGCAGCAGAAATTACACAATTCCTTGAGGGAATTGGTAGTTTGTTGCTAGGGGCTGCTGGCAAGAAAAACTGCACTAAGGCCGGGAGGCTAGCCTGCTGACCATCTCTGTGCAATTTTTGAGCTGAGTTGAGTGATGGGAAATGGAAGGTCTACTCATGAAGACTGCACAATTTCTGAGATAAATAGTCGGTCGACTGTCAGAATGTCTGACTGGGAAAACTGCGCAATTTTCTGAGGGAGACAGGGATGGACACTTGGTGTCTGCCTGGCCTGTTTGCGCAATTTCCTCAGTCAGCTAAGCGAGCAAGGTTAATGGCCTTACACAATTTCGAGGGGGAGTCAGTCCTGGGGTGACTGCCGGGTCCAACTATCCAGGTGGTTAACATGGAACTTCATTTGAAATGCTTGCAAGCAACGTAGCTTGAGAAGACTAGCTTGGAGCTTCTGTGTTGTTCTGGTTGACATTCGATCGAGTCGAAAGCAGGGTGATGGTCTGACTGTTAGAGGGGAGTCTGGTTGTTAGAACTTCAGCAAAAAATGATTAAGTGTGTGAATGATCAAAAGACACATAGGTGATCATATGAACACACACTCACATGACTCGACAATGAAACGACCCAAACCATCTAGACACACATGCTCAACATGACTAACCGACAGTGAAAGTGACAAGCGCGACACTTGTGATTGAACATTCATTGATCGAGACAACGCTTGCACGATAGTGAATGTGGCTTCATGTGTGAGTGGGACAAATTTTTTCATAGCAAAACACATCAAGTACATATGAAGCAAAGACTTTGAGCATAACCAGAACATGGTCACAAGCGTGATATAGACACCAGCGTGCAGAAACTTGAATGGAAAGAGAAATCAAGGCAGATGCAAAGACTCACACGAGCTCATGGAGTGAACCCAATTATGTGCAATCATCAAGTGAAACTCTCAAGGGAGGCTCCGAAATTGGTGTAGGCAAAAATTTTGGAGGGTGGTTGTAGCCGCTACAACACATGGCGACACACTTGTAGAACTCCAGCTTCTCTATTTCAGTTCATTTCTAGCACATGGCCTTGGACTTTCGGGGAGTATTGAATCACTGTGTGGGTTACTTTAGTTTCCCCACTTACTGCATGGACATACGTGGTTCACCCTTTGCCAACTCAGTCATACACAATCAAAGGTTTAGCATAGATCTCAGTGTTTCGAATCTAGGAAGGGTAGTTTAGCTCATAAGTTGAATATTTTAAAAGTATGATTTTTCATCTCTGGTGTTGCTCTGCTACCAGCAGGCCTGGATAGTACCTCGATGGAGTCACATAGGAACAAACACATTGCTCCACTTCTAGCGAGCCTGCTTAGTACCCCGGTGGAGTTTCATGCTTCACCTCTTTGCGCAGGAAGCCTTTCTCTTATTTCGCCTTTGTATTTTTCAAGAGGACTAGGCATATGCACTTATTTATTTTTTGGGCAGAAGAGGAATCCCAACTTATTGAGAGGAGAAGAGGTTGTTCCTTCATAAAAGCATGTAAGACTTCTGACATAGGTTTTCTCTGTTAGATTTTCCCCTTCTCTGTTTCTACTAGTTGGATGAGCTTGAACACATAGAGTAGAAAGTTGAGTATAGGCATGGGGCTTCCCAGTGTGGACATAGGTTCATGGTTGGACCAAACATCCCTTGCAGATGGTTCGTATTTTCCATCAAGACTTCATCAGCTAAAGGTTACAACCAAGCAAAGAGAAGGCAAACACAAGACTGGCCAAGTGTTGTAGTGTCACAAGTTTCTTCCAATTTCGGCCACATACTCTATTCAAAAGCCGGAACGTAGTAGTCGAAAACACTTATTTCAGGAACAAAAATAGTAATATATCAAACAAACAAAACGATCATGAACAAAAATGGTAAGAAGAATCAAACAAAGTAAAAACAAAGATAATAAGCACAAAAAACATGATGAAAAGAACAAACAACAAGAAGACTACGTACAAGGCACAGGTGCAGCCCGACCTACTAAAAATAATGTTTGAGATCTTGGTCATTGGTAGGAAGGTTGTCCATCCTCCTGCCCAGTGACTGCAAATGATACGTGTGTGGGCCAAGCTTCTCGTGGACCAGTGCAAGTCCACCAGGTTCTGCTACTGGAACCTGGTGGCATTCCAGAAGACCTTCAAGTGAAGGCAACACAATTGTTTTAGGTACTGTGTGCAACATGGGCTCGGATGACGGCACAGAGTAGTTGTTTTTATTCCAGGAAGGGTTCAAGTTTTTGAAGTCAATGCGTAAGCATATTTTCCCATATTTCTTACGTGTGAGATTTAAATTAGAAAACCAAGTATGATGACGAACTTTGCAAGCATTCTAATCATTTAAAATTTTAGTCAATTTTTTCTGTAAAAGGAGTGCACACAACATGTATGTGTTACCTAGTCATTGTTGTAATAGCTTGTCTCCTCATTTACCTGGAATATCATGTTGGATTGCTCGCATGTAGTGTGTACTTAGGTCATCATCCACCTGTGCAAACCCATCCCGGTACTGTTTGGTCAAGCGGCCAAAGATTTGTTGCTGCTGTGGTGTGTAGTTTGCACCGAGATTGGTCATCTCCAGATCATGATAAGTTCCCAAGATGCTCCGTTTGTTCGTAGTGTTGGTCCTTTGTGCGTTTAGCATGAGTGCTTCATACTCAGAATCATTGTTTGTGCCTTCAAACATCACACTAATTGAAATCATACGTTGGCTATTGTTTTGGATGACTGAGGTACACTCGGTCCTTGAGCCATCATGTGTTTCTGATTCATCAGGACTCATGGCCTACATCTCGTCTATACACAGACCACTTGGCGTGCTAGTACTACTCCTACTACTGTTGCTGCTACTATTGCTACTATTGGAAAAATAAACTGTACAAGTTTCATTACCATCCGTTTGGCAAGGAAGTAGTTCCAACTCCATGTCTGATGAGGTTGGAGTTGGCCGTGCAAGATAACACTCCAATGTCTTTTCTAGGCTCAGGCAATTTCCAAACATGAGTTCTTTGAAGGCCAACGGTTTGTTCTCGCCGTTAAGGGGAGAGACATTGTGTTTCATATACCTCTCGATAACACCTGGATTTGGTTGCATCTGTCATTGTATGAAATCCACATGTGAGACTAGTTTGCAACAAAATATCCATCTAGCTGGCTAGACCAGTCTGTGCTGAGTAGCAGGGCATAAGCTTCTGGTATATTCATAACAACTATGTTGATGCATTGGTGGACTTGACTTTCATGAGATAGTCGGATGATCATGTCTTGTAGTTCACCAATGGTTGGTACTGATGTTCTATCAAGTTAGATGATTCTCTCGGATGTTTCGCTCCATTGTGCATTAATCTTATTAGCAATGGAGAGCGGCATGACATTGGCTGCCACGCTAGAATCAACCAAGCATTTATGAACATTGTAGTTGGAAACTTCGAACGAAAGCAGGAATGGGGGGAAACCTAAGATTTCTTCTTCCATCCATAGTGTATTGAGCACAGTGGATAATGATCCAGGAGGTGTGCATGCTCCCTTGCTGGTAGAGGTTACATTTTCTATTTCTGTTTGTCCCAACGCACGCAGCAGGATATCTCATTGACTCTGGACTTTGGCTAGTGTTGGGTCCAAAATGCAGATGCAAATTAGAGTTTCAATTACTATCAATCCGGGTAAGTAAACTTCGAGGATCATCCAATATATATGGACTTAGAGAAAAACTAAACTCAGCTAGGTGAAGAAATATTAAAGCTCCCTTACAGGAGACTATTCATTGATATTTCTAATCAACTATTTAAACTAATGAAATTAAAGCTCTTAAACATAATTATGATTTATTGCATGAAATATTAAAGCTCTCTTACAAGAGACTATTCGTTTATATCTCAAGCATATAAATCAGAAACTTAAACTAATGAAATCAAACATTAAATAACAAATTAGATTCATTGAAGGAAACATTAATACTTTCTTATGAAAGGTCATTCATTAATATTTCAAACATATGAACCTAATAATTTAATCTAATGAAATTCACAAACATAAAATAAAATCTCACCAAAACAAAAGTGTACTTTCTAGGCAATGGGGATCCTTCCAAGGATTCAAAAGCACACCAAAAGAGAAGTCAAATGTAGAGGATCAAAGAAGCTTCATTTTATTCATCATAATTTTCAAAGTACAATGGCTATAAGCTCATATGATCCAAACCAAAACTATTCTAAATTCTACTAGGTTCTAAGATTCTAAAAATTAAGATTAAAAAAAAAATGAAGATTACAAATGAAGGAGATAACACTCCTATTTATACAAAAGCTATGATAACAAACTCATAAATGTAGACCCACTATTCCCTCCTTTGATCCACATATTTCTCAACCAA
The DNA here is from genome assembly GCA_031772625.1 of Pinus tabuliformis. Lineage (NCBI taxonomy): Eukaryota > Viridiplantae > Streptophyta > Pinopsida > Pinales > Pinaceae > Pinus > Pinus tabuliformis. Next base: position 562,583,699 of record CM062814.1, on the reverse strand, counting down.
TGGTGACACATAACCCTATCCTCCATGATCTCCTCCATGAGGTCCATGATCTTCTCCATGAGGTCCATGATCTCCTAAAATTCGAATTTGAGCATATAGTGCCACATATAGATGCCTTGGAAGCTTCCTTTGTACCTACACATGTCAAATTTCTCATTCCAATTGTTAGGTATAAGAATATGGATGTTATTTTCTAAAGTTTAACCACAAATTCACTTAAAAATACTAAGAATTAATAATGTTTTGGAAAACACAATGGTAAACCCATTTAATGATGAAAGTGAAGCTGATGTGGTGACATGGTGGTGGAATAGAGGCGAGAAATTGTGTGAATGGAGTGAGAGTGGATGTATTTTAAGGTGAAAGTGGATGTATTTTAAGGATAACTCTTAGGCCCAATAGCTAGCTCAAACAAACTGATGTTCGCTCGCCTTTTCTTCATGTCATCAACTATGTTATAGTCCAGAGGTGGTAGACTCACCGAGGTGTTCGGGATGGAACAGATTTTTGTGTTGTTCGGCGGAGTGTTCTACAACTTTCTGATCATGGTTGTAATCTTGTATGCCTCTATCTTCCCGAAATTGCCTTGTGGTTGTTGCTTTGAGGCATCCATTGGATCGACCTTTTTATCAGTTTCCTCACCTTCTCTTGCATTTCCCCAAGTGTAGGGGGAGCCCCTTTACTCCTAAGATTGTAACGATCATTTTGCTTTTGGGGCGAATTCTCGGTGTTCGTCTTCGAGATTACTTGTGAGCATTGATATGCGTTCACCACATGCCCAAAACTTGGTGTTTCATCAGGTGAAACCTATTGATTATCATTAGTGTCTTCAAGTTGCTCCTACATATTGCCTTCCACATCGAGTGTATGAATGTAGACAGAGCTAACGACTCACTTCCAATATTAATAAGAGTTTTTAGGTGAAACTCTTCGTGGAAGGAACATAAATTAGGATCAGCGCACTAATCGAGTTGGAACATAGGCTTCTGCGCAAATTTGGAAGCAAACCGATTGTTTCTTGATGAGTGTTTTGATGAACTTCTTGCATGTCTCTATCTGGGTGGATGATTGCTTGTGATTGTGTTCATTTTCCATTGTTTGAGTGCGGACATTTCGGTGGTCAAGTTCTTGACAAGGTGAGTTAGGGTCTCAATATCAGTTGCTTCCTTGTCTCTACCCTTGCTCATCGTTGCTTGGGGCTTTCTTCTTGCATCCTTGGATTCTTTCGTTGATTAGTCATCCTTGATGACTCCAATTGCACGCAAGTCCTTTTCAATAGCAATAGCCTCTTCATAGCTTTCTAAAATTGTTGGCTTCACAACTCGCTTGACAAACTGTGCAATGGTGATTGGCATTGCAGACGTGTAATAATGAATGGTGATGGAGTCGTGAGGTTTAGTGTCTTCTACAAACTTGTCAAAATATGCATAAACCTCTTATTGAAGTCTTTCACTTTCTCTTTTCCCTCCATCCTGAGGCTTCCCAATCCTTTGAGCATCATGGCTAGGGTCTTGTCATCAGTAAACTTTTCAAGGAACATACATTTGAAAGAACCCTAGTTCTGTATGGAGTTGGGTGGAAGGCTGTGATACCAGGCAGCTGCGCGACCATCCAAGGTAAATGGGAATAGTCTACATGCTACGTCGTCATAACATACCTCAAGGGTCGCCAACTGTAGGTAGAAGTTGTCTAAGTGGTCTTCTCCCTTGATCGTGCTGTCAAGGTTGAACTTGATGTTCATTCTCTCTGCTCGCTTCGGCATCTTGTGCAGAATAGTATGGAGAGCCACTGGTCCTTGAGTCATCCATTCAAGATTTGGGTCAGCCATCTCTTTGTCTTCTTCATCCTCTTCCTATTCTTCCTCTCCTTCGGAGTCTGATGGTTTCGGATCTGAGTCCGTTGGTTCATCTCCGCCACCACCTCCTTTGTTTCCTTCCCCTCTGCCTCCCATACAGAAGTTTGATCCCAAGATCACAAGGGTGCCTTGTTCGTCTTCAAGGAAGATTGGAGGGTCCTCTCCATCTTCAATAGGTTATTCTAGACCTTCAAGCGTGGAAATGAATTCTTCTTTCAATGATGAAACAACAACTCCTGTGGGAGTGGATTTTGGCTTCCTAGATGTGTGTGGAAGATGTTGTACGACTGGGATCAGTCTGACTGCTTTCGTGAACTGGCGAGTGATGGGACGGATGAAGCGAAGGTGTTGATATGAAATCTCGTGTTCAATTCTGGGAGTTGAGGAGTAACCAACTGCAGAGATGCATGTAGGTGAGAGGAAGTGTGAGTTAATGCTTTGACCAGATGGTTGATGAATGAGTGTGAGGGGAATTTCATCCATGTACAACTGGATGCCCTCCTTCTAGCACCAGAAACATTGATGGTGCTCAACCTGCCAGCATTCATGGGATCACCCCAGTATGAAGTCCCAACTATACCTCACACTGTTTGGTGTGGGAGTCCCATCCAGTATGATGGCTCGGTTGACATTGTCTTAAGGATTTGCCTTAACTCTTGCTTGTCAACACAACAGAGTGGTTTGCTTTGTCTTTGAGAAGTGAGGTTTGTGTGCCTCATGAGTGTAAGTGTCACTTGTGTCAATGGTTCTTTCACAGTCAAGGGAGAGGGTGAGAGTGAGTTACAGGTCGATTGGGAACAGTCCCAACAATGTTAGGAACACACAACACAATAGGACATGCATAGTTGCCGGAGGAGCAATCAACACGGATGACGCAGTCACAACATACAAGGTAAGATAACACGTACAACACTCAACAGACCAGTTCGAATGAGTGTAATGGTTGTTACAACAAGTTTGATATGAAAGGTTTGTCTGATGTCCGGGAGAGCAGTCTACATAGGCGAGACAACATTAACATCATATACAACACATTTCCATTAATAAATTATGCATTACAACAAATGAAGCAGTTTAGATGTAGAACATAGGTTAAAGCAACATGCATTACAAGTGTTAAAGATCAGTCTTACAACATATACAATACATGTGTGAAAACGTGCTGGCCTGTTAGTAGGCTTCTGAATTAAGCGAAAGTTCCAAGACACATAGTTACACCATACATCACTAACCTTGAGTACGGGGCCTTGGAGCCACTACTTATTCCTCAAAGAAAATATTACAGACTCTCTTGGCTATGTGGGAGGAGCTGAGGTGAAAATTCCTTTCCATGTACAAATGAGGGGGTATTTATAGCCAAGGGTGAAACTGACCATTGTTGCTATTCAACTACCCTCATGACCATTTGACTTCCATGACTTTTCAACTTACATGACTCTTTTTCAACAAGTGGGTCTCTTGGACTTCCACGTTACATCACATTGATTGACAACAAGCCCATAGTGGAGATGTGGGTGACATGACTCATGACATGACTCGACATGACTTGACATCACAGTGATGGTACACTCGTGCTACTGCTAGAGTGCTTGTCGAGCTACAATGCTACTGGGTGATGGATGTCTCCATGGTGTATCATATCTTCACCTCCGCATGGAGAAGTGCGCGGAGTCTCCGATGGTCCTTGGTTCACTTGATGAAGCTTTAACATGTTGTTCCTTACTTGCATGTTGGAAGGCTTGACAGGTTCATTTGTTTGTGGAGGTGCATTTTCGTCGTGTTCATCCGTTTCGCATGCATCGTTCGTTCGTCCTTTGGTGAACATGTCCTTCTGCATGTGCTCCCTTCGGTCACCCTGTTCATCGTCTTGCCATGTTCATTAGTGTACTTGTATCTACAGTCACTCATGATGAGAGGACATAAAATCCAAAACCTCCTAGTCCACCATGACACATGATCATTTCGGATGCAGGTGATTGGGAGAGGAAACAAGGTTGTGAAGTGGGATGATGGCTCTGGGCACTGCTGATGGAAACTGCACAAGAGTCACTGAGTGATGAAGATGGGCGATCTGAGTTGACAGTGATTGTCTGTGAGGCTTGGCTCCGCTAGGAGACAAAATTGCGCAAATTTTGGGAGGGACAGTCTGTGCTGCTGGAAGGCAAGGCATGCATTTTCTACACATTTTTCGGAATGAACGGGAAGTTGGGATAGACAACCATATTTGCACAATTTTTTAGAGGAATAGGCCAGGCTGCATGAAGGGTCAGCAGGTAAGGATTGCGTAGTTTTTTGGAGGAAATGCACGAGAGACTGGCAGCAAAAACTGTGCAATTCCCAGAGGGAACTTCCAGTTCGTGGTTGGGGTCTTGGCAGCCAAAACTGTGCAATTCCTAGAGGGAACTTCCAGTTGGCTACTGGAGTCATTGGTAGCAGAAAATGCGTAATTCCTGGGGGGAATTTGCAGTCTACTGCTAGGGGTTGCTGGCAAGAAAAACTTCACTAAGGCTGGGAGGTTGGCCTGCATATCATCTCTACACAATTTATGAGCTAAGCTGACTGATGGGTAGCGAAAGGCTTGCTCATGAACAATGCGCAATTTCTGAGATGAACAGTCGGCCGACTGTCGGGATGACTAACTGGGAAATTGTGCCATTTTCTTAGGGAGACAAGGACGGACACTTGGTGTCTATTTGACCTGTCTGCACAATTTCCTCAGTCATCTGAGCGAGGAAGTTTAGTGGCCTCTGCGCAATTTCATGGGGGAGTCAGTCCCGGGGTTGATTTGAAATGTTTGTGGACTACACAACTTGAAAATACTATCTTGGAGCTTCTGTGTTGTTCTGGTTGACAGTCGATTGAGTTGAAAGTGGGGTGATGGTCCGGTTGTGAGAGGGGATTTTTGTCGTCATAACTTCAGCAAAAAATGACTAATTTTGTGAAAGATCGAAAGATGGATAGGTGATCATACGAACACACATTCACATGACTCGACGAGAAAATGACCCAAACCATCCACACACATGCTCAACATGATTGACCCAAGGTGAAAGTGACAAGTGCGACACTCATGATTGACCATTCATTGATCTAGACAACGCTTGCATGATAGTGAATCTGAATCCATGTGTGAGTGTGACAGATGCTTTCATAGCGAACACATCAAGCACATACGAAGCAAAGACTTTGAGCATAACCAGAACATGGTCGCAAGCATGACTTAGACACTAGCATGCAGAAACTTGAATGAAAAGAGAAAGTAAGGCAGATGCAAAGACTGACACGAGTTCATAGAGTGAACCCAAGTGTGTCGATCTGGAATTTATCCAGGACAAAGAATTAAAGGTATTACAGACTCATGTGCATGGATGTGCCTATGTTACTTATGCAACGGATTGATAAGATTGCTAGAATACATAGACACTGAGGCAACCAGAGAAAACATAACAGTCAACCATGTAAACAAAACAAGTTTAATAAGGAGTTCACCCAGTGCTCCTGGGCTACGTCTCCTGGTCCAGCCTTTCAGTGGTGGCCTCTCTATTATGTTTTCAAGTAGAGTTTTTACAACAGTGAGCTCGATTCAAGACTCACTTAAACAGAAAGAAGTCAGTAGGAATGGGGTGCACAGGCTCTTCTTACTGAAACTCGACCTCTGAGGGTCACAGTAGTGTGACAGGCCTATGTCGAGGAGTTTGCTTGAACCTCTCAAGCCTTCACTGGAGTACACAAACTCTCTGACTCTCTCTGGCTCTGTCTGGCTCGATGTTGCCTTCAGGTCAGCTCAGCCTCTACTCTCTATTCTCTGCTATTAGCTTCTTGCGTCTCTGTATGTGCCTCTTTGTGTTGTCTCTCTATTTCTATCAGTTCATGGCTTTAAATCCAGTCTGTTCTTCCATTGATCATTTCCGCTTCCTGGCCTTCTGGTTTCCTAAACTCTGTCCGTTCGAATTCCTCTACTCTGTGTCATCATCACTGGATAACACCTCGTAGGGAGGTGGCTACCTGTTCGCCAATGAACTAGGTGTCAGATTCTTTGAATCATTTTCAGATGGTTGTTAATTTCGTTTGCTTCAAGATTTCCCGCAAACCATGAATCGTCTGCTAACTCATCATCCACATCGGACTTCAAATCCCCTGTCATCTTGCTTTTTGACCTGTCAAATCCGGTCAGTCATCGGGACGCATCTCCACCATTGATTTGGGCCCCCTAGATCCTACGGTCGTCCTTCATATCGGGTGGACAAGTCACACGGTGTTTACCTGTCCGATGTGGGAAGTTTTCTCTCTCAGCGGCTAGACGTGTGTTGCTCAATGTGTGGCATCGGGTGGGACTCAGTCAAAACTAATTATCACCTCGAAGCATTCCGATATCCTGCCGGTTTGGGGAATCTCGCGCTATGAAACCGAAACAGTTACTGTTTTCGAATTTTATAGCTATTTCGGATCCGAGCTCTTCAGGGCTTTCCTTCACTAAGGGGGACGCCTTGCGATATGAAATTAGCGCTAATCGCGTATCAGAATCCACCTATGTTTCCTGAATTAGCCTCCGGTTTCTCCAGTTTTGTGCCATTGCACTTTACCATGGGCCAACAGTTTGCACACTCGACCGAGGGTCCTCATTTCTTCGCTCTGGCCACAACTACAACTGTTACGAGGATTCCTTCTGATAGCTTTGATTTTTCTAAGACTTGAATCTTTTAGCACAATTTGAAACAGTCATGAAAACTTAGAGAGTTTTTAGGATCCAATTCGGATCATGTGTGCAATCATCAAGTGAAACTCTCAAGGGAGGATTTGAAATTGGTGCAGGGCAAAATTTTGGAGGGTGGTTGTAGCTGCTACAATAGAGATATATTTGCACTAGTTTTTGTAAAATTAGCTTTGGTATCTTCAATTTATATATATTGAGAAATGTATTGTATAACAAATTTCACACTTAAAATAATCATAGTTGATTTCGCGCTTGCAATAGTAACAACTGGTGAGTATATACAAAACCAAAAAATTATTTAGTTCAATGATATTGAGAGCATTATTGATTGACAAAGTGTTTTTAGCTACAAAATGAACATGCTTAGTAGAGAAGTTATTTTCACTATGTTGATGGTGCTGGATCCCACCAACATACAAGGGGTCTCCCGGATGTGAAGTCCCAATTAGACCTCACATTTTTTGGTATTGGATCCCCATTCAAAAATGTGGCCCAATTGGCATATACTTAAAGATTTCCTTGATACAATAGTTAGCATAAGAGCGCAATGTGCACATAGTTTTGACTGAGCAAGTGGACATGCCTTGTGAAATGTTCAATTACAGTATGTATCAAGGTTCTCCCACTGGAAAGGGAAAAAAATGATCCTTTAGAAGAAAAGTATTACTAATATTCTAAGACGACACATGTACATATATATGAAAGTTTCCTTGACTATTTAATGAATTAGTTCACATGGACATAACAACCATTAAAACCATTACAACAAAAATTCAACAAGAAGAGCACCAAAGTCGATTAAATAGTTCAATTTCCTTAGTGCATTGAACAAGACATAGACCAAAAACATATAAATAATAGTCTTATTACATGCATGATATATGCATGAAAGTGTTTTCTCTTAATCATCTTTGAATATTAAGAAAAATTCCAAGATACATTGATACAATGAGACACCATTAGCTCCAACAATGGATCATTAAGGCACTACTTTCTCTACAAAAGAAAAATCTTTCTCTCTAATGCCTGGATGGAGAAGGAAAGGTGAAAAGTATTTTCTTTGAGTGATGGGGTCTCTATTATAATAAGAGGAATGACCTTTCATATCCTTGTGACTCTTGAACTCCCCTCATGACTCTTGTACTTCTAATGTGATCTTTAGACTTCTATATGACTTTTGGACTTCTATATGTGACTCTTTTGTCCATATGTGACTCTTATACTTCCACATATATACATTTACAATATTTTCCAAAATTTCATCATCAATTTCCACATTGATGACTTGGACCCATCGTGACTTGTACATAAAGTTCCTTGAGAATTGACGACATTTCCACTATGTTTTCAATACTCATAACAAATCTTGAATTGTAATTTCCTTCCATGCTCCAAAGGGTTTCTTGAGATTATGGAGTATTCATGAGTCACTTTGATCACCAGAATACATCATTCCTTCAACTGTTGCAAAATGGTACCTTAGTGCCTTTGTCTTCCAAATTCTTCCTTGGGTAGCCCTTCTTGAAAAGTGTCCTCACATATATTTTCCATGCTTTAATGAACACCTGCAAGTATAGATCACTCATGGAAAGCAAACATTAGCTCAAAAATATCCTACTCTATCATGCTCCACGTAAATTCTCTGTTTGTGGATTAATAATGCCCCAAGGGAAGAGAAAGAGACCTCCTCGGCATAGGGCGCACTTGCAAGAGATAGGAGAGGCTTCACTGATCACTAATTTTTCGTAGTGCATAGCTCTGGAGGAGAAGGAGGCTTGATGGACGGCATAGGGTGAAATTCCAAGTGACAAGGAAACATGACTATTCACTGAGGATGCGCTATGCCCTGGGAGGGAGAGTCAGAGCCACAAGGAGGGTGAAGGGTGAAAAAATAAGGCACAAAAGAAGGCATTACTCTCCACTAAGAATGTGCAGTGTGCTCAACTAGGAAATAGAGGATAATATTGGCGTAGTGTGCATGGATAAGTAAAAAGAAGAAGGATCTACTAACTAGGATTGAGTTGTGCACTAGAGAGTATCCCTCTAGGTGCAGGGAATACTTACAACTAACAAGGAGGGTCTCCAATAGGCCTTAGAAGTGCACTGTTCACTCTTCCTAGCCCAGAGGCCAGGCTAGCAAAGTCAGGAAAAATGTCTTAGTATGGAATGGTGAAGCCTTGAAAAACACACTGAGTTAGGAGAAAAATCAATCACTCCACATATTAACTCATCAGTAAAAATTACATAGGACTAAAGAACTATAAATATACATTAAAACACTAGTTCAAAAAAATTCTCCATGTATAACAAACAAAGTATGTGCAGTTGCAACCAAAAAGTGTCTCTTTGTGACTAGAATTTTTACTATGACTTGAAAGTTCATTATAGGTACTCTTGATGATCCGACAACACTTAGGAAGGAACATGGACACTTTAAGCATGTGTGAAAACATGAAACAACACTTTAAAACCAAAAGTGACACTTCACATGATAAGAGGGAGGCTCCAAAATTCAAATATATCAACATTTTGGAGGGTGTTGTAGTAGTGACAACACTAGGCGACGCGGCCAGTGAAATTCAACTTCTCTATTAGGAAGTAGATTTCGGTAAAGAGTTAGCCCTTTAGGAAGCATTTATCCATTAATGGGACTACTTAGGTTGTCCCACTTAACATGGTTATAGATGTAGTACCATTTCCTTCCTTAGTTTAACACACCAACAAATATTTCCATTTCACAATTGCTTCGATCTAGGAGAAGTGTAGTGTGTAATTGTGAGTTAAAGATAATGCGCGTCTTAGTTTTCATCTGTACTATTGCTCTATTGCTAGTAGGCCTAGACATTACCCCGACGAAGTCACTACAGGAACAAAAGCATTACTTTGCTACGAGCGAGCCTGGTCAGTACCCTAGTAAAGTTACTTGTTTCACCTCCGTACGTAGGAAGTCTTTCTCTTCTTTCACCATTTACTTATTTTACTTGTAGAATTGTGTTTCAGTACTTATTTTTTCATAGGGGCAGAAGAGGGATCCTAAGTTTTTGAGGGAAAAATAGGTTGTTCCTTTAGAGAAGGTCATATATACCTATGATATGGTTTTATCACCATTTATTTTCCCCTATCCCTTGTTTACTCGATTGGTTTAGCATGTAGAATACTAAGGAGATTCCATACCAATTTAAGGAATCAATATGCTAGAATAGATACAAGTATCATGGTTCCAGTCCAAGGTTTTCCTCTTGAATGCATCGTATTTTATGTCTAGTCATTACTTAATTAAGGTATTTTCCCAATCAAATAATGAGAACTAATAGATAGCCAATCATTGTTATTGTCACAATTCCTGTTCATTTCACCACATAATATTCTTAGGCCATGCATACACTCTGACACATGGTCTTATTTATGTACACTGACTAAGACAAAATGAAAATAAATAAGAATTGACAAGAACAAACAACACAAAACATGAAAGAAAACTATACAAAAGAAGGAACGCAACCCAAGGATTCTACTAAAAATAATGTTTAATATCTCGTCCATTGACAGGAAGAGGGTCAGTCCTCCCATACAAGGATTTCAACTTGTAAGAATGGTGGGAAATCTTCTCAATTATGGTCTATGGTCCAATCCACAAAGCTTGAAATTTGGTGTGTTTTCCTTTCTCTTCATGGGCTTTGTCCCACTTCAATATTAGGTCATCCACATCGAAATATTTGTTCCATGTAGACCTCTTATCAAACCAATGCTTGATTCGGTAATGGTGTACGGTAAATTTTTATTTTTCCTTGAGCCTTTCTTCCTCAATATTAAGAAGAGTGTTTATTCGACTTTGAATAAGGAGACAAGGTTTTCCTTGAGATTCATGAGAGAGCTGCAAGGCTGGAATATATATGTTGGCTGAAAGGACAACATCTTTTCCATATATAAGGAAATAGGGACAGATTTTTAGAGAGGGTTTGGGAGTAACATGGTCAGCCCATAATGCATTCACCAAAGGGTTATGCTAGCTCTTTTGTTCATAGAAGATGCTTTTCTTGATCATACAAATTAAGTTCTTGTTGGTAGATTCAACCAAATTGTTTCCCCGTGGGTAGTAATTTGATTCATGCTTTAAAACGATACCATTCTAATGAAAACATGTAAAGTTTTAATGAGGAAAAATAAGTTGTGCTATCAAATACAAGCGATGTAGGAATGTTGAACCATGTTAATAAATTTTGTTTAAGAAATTGGATGAATTCCTACTCGTTAACTTGTCTTAGCAAAACTACTTCAGCCCACCAAGTGAAATAATTAGTTGCAGTTAAGATGTATCTGTGTTGTTATGAAGAATAAGGAAATATCTCAAAAACATCATCGAGTCCCCATTGTTGGAATGGTTCTTCAACTGCTATGGGAAAAAATGGGGCAATTGAGTTTTGATCATGACCAACACATCTTTGGTGCACTCAAAACTTTTGGGCATAGGCATAAGCATCCTTAAATAATGTTGACCAACAATAATTGTCCCTCATGATCCTGTGAGTGGTAGTATCACCCACAAAGTGTCCACCTGCTAGTCCATCATATAGATCCTTCAACACCCTTTTTGAATCTAGAGGCTATAAGCATCTAAGTAGTGTACCATTACGGTGCTTCTATAAAATAACATCATGCACAAGCAGTTAAGATGATGATTTAATACATATTTCCATGTATTGCTTGTTTTATAAATGAAAAATAAAGGTTCCATGCTCTAAATATTGTCGCATGTCTAAATAACAAGATGTGGTTGTACTTGTAGGAGGAACTTGCTCAATATTATACACATATATTTCCTATTCCCACCCAGAAATATCTCCTTATGGTGAATCCATTGCTTATGTTGCAAGTCAACAGAGACCATATCCTTTGATAATATGAATTAGATTGAATTCAAGATCATATTCTTGTAACCACGTCATCAAGTTTTCTCTGCTCTCACCCAATTATTGTTGTACAAAAAGTGTTCTAACAGTGGGATAAGGCACATAGACAATTGTGTGAGCTTTCAGGAGGTAAGGCCTAAAGTGTTTAACCTCCTTGTACATTACATACCCTTTCTTATCAATGACAAGATAATTCAGTTCTGATCCCTATAAGCTAGCACTCATGAAATATATAGTCTGCTTCTTACCTTGATTGTCTTTTTGTGTCAAAAAGTCCACAATAGATGAGTCAAAAGTGAAAGTATGCAATGAGAAATCCTTTCCAAAATCCAGACCGTATAAGGCTGAATCATTGACTATGGATTGCTTGATCCAGGAAAAGGTATATTTTTCGCAGGCTTATCCCATTTTTATGTATCATCTTTCTTTATCACCTCTTGTAATGGTTTAACAATTTGTGCACAATTATAGGTGAACTTGCATAAGAAATTGATCTTTCCAAAAAAATATTGTATTGCTTTCATGTTCACCAGAAAATGGATTTGAGAAATAGCTTTGACCCTTTCTAGGTCAACCTTAATTTGTCTCTTAGCAATGATATGTCCTAATAGGTTACCTTGAGACACACCAAAGATTCTCTTTTTTAGATTCAATGAAATTCCATACTTGTGGCATTGCTCGAAAATTTTCTTTAGATGATGAATATGATTAGATATCTTCTTAGAAAACATTGTCACATCATCAAAGTAGACAACCTAACTCTATCCAATTAATCCATGGAATGCGATGCCCATTGCCCATTGAAATGTAGCGCCAACATTTATAAGTCAAAATGGAATACGATTAAAAGCAAAAGTTCCCCACTCCATCCTGAAAGTGGTCTTTAATAATTCTGGTTCTACTACTAGCACTTGATTATGTATGGAAAACCCATCGAGTAGAGAGAACATTTTTGACCTAGATACCATCTAGAGTATCTGCTCCATTGATGGCATGGGGTAATTTTCTTTATCTAAAGCCCATTTAATTTTGAAAAAATCAACACATAGGTGTATCTTTCCAAAACAATTTCTAACAGGAACCAAGTTGGAAACCCATGTAGAATGTTGAACTTTGAAGATGATTCGAGCATCCAACAACTTCCTTAATTCCTTCTAAATTAGGGGTTCAAGCATTGGATGTACTTTCCTTAACTTCTGCTAAAATGACTTGACCCCCTCTTTAATAGGAATGACATGTTGGATGATACATGTATCATATGTCTTTAAATCATCATATGTCCATGCAAACACATATTGATATTGTTTGAAGAGGTGAATAAAATCCTATAATTCTTGAGAAAAACAACATGTACCGAGGTTTATATACTTTAGCTCTTTTTTGGTTCCCAAATTGACTTGTTCATGTGATAACATTGAGCTCTCAGCCTTAGTGTTTACTGGTCCTCTAAAATGGTTTTGTAGGTAATATAATTTCTCAAGAGATACCACACCTTTTGGCATAATATTCCCTTTAGATTCTTGGGTTTCTTCTTGCAAATCCTTGTCGTTCTTATCTTCCTCAATAGCCACATTAGCCATGAATTGTAGTATTTGTTGGTCATCATTAAATACGTGAAAGTTAGTGACATTGTTGGGAACAAATGGCTTATAAATGTTCTCAATAGAAAAACCATATTTTAATGGTGACATCCTAGTAGTTTCATTGGCTAATGTATCTATGGAAACATTACAAACTCTAGGAACATAACTAATGTTAAATTATTTAGAGAATGAAATGAGTCACCATACCTCTTGTTGGTAGTTTCTCAAGTTAGGTGAAACATAGTGAATGGTATTCCATGTCTGATGAGTAATAATCTCTTAATCACCAATTACCTTAGGTACCTCCACTTTGAGGTCTATGGCTTTCTTTGAGCCCAAAATGAGTGTAGGAATTTACAGGGTAAGTTCCTTAGATTGAACACCAAAAGACACCGCTCACAAACATATCTCATATCAGTACACCAATATTATTAATGTGGTTAAAACCCTCAAAGAGGGAAACAATCCACAGCCTGAGCCAATGTGACCACTTCAGGCAATATTATTAATAAAAATAAATAAAATTTACATAAGCTTCTCTCATAATGTCACAGATAAATGGCCCTCCATTCTCTTTAAATAGAGATCATGGACCAATTGGGTGTTAAGCCATGGGTCAAGTATCGGTAATACCAAGGAGAGAATGAACCTTCTAATCACTTCAAGTCTATAACATATCATGACTGTTGGATTGTAATCTACAAAAAGTACATACTAAATAAACAGACTTTACCTAAGTATACATAAGTCCGAGTTATGCTTAATTATTTCCTATGTGTCGGAATATCCTAACAATGAGTGCTTCATATTTAACAATATTATTTTTGCACTTGAACTCCAAGCGGCATGATAAAATATACATTTTATTCTGAGGGTGAATAAGAATACAAACAACTCTAAAATCGTATAAAGTCTTAGAGCCATCAAAATATAAGGTCCAAATATCAATATATTTTAGCTACTTCCTATACTAGTTGTATGTACATGATATTACATGTTTAATTTGCACTAGTTTGGCTGCAAGGAAGGAGCTCCAACTATGTATTAGATTGTATAGGTAAAGGTTTCACTTGATAACACCCGTGATCAACTTCGAGAAAATAATTTCTAAAGTTTATATCTACAAAGCCAACTGGGCCATTATGTCCCTAAAGTGATGTCACGATGTACTTCTTGTAAGGCTCACTTTCCACTTGAATCTAATTATTTCTTCCCTTGTAAGGAAGCCATAAATGTGTGCAGTCAGTTGAGAAATACCCTTATAACTTGTTGGACCAATCTCCACTCATAATCAAACCATAGCCTTTGGGAATGTCCACAATAACAATATTAATGCATACATGAAATCTATGATTGATGACAAATGGATAATGATATTATTAAGTTCACTAATTTCCTAAACTAATGATATGTCTATTTGTATGATCCATGCATTGGTATTTTCCCATTTGGCATTCACTTTCTTGGCAACGTATAAAGGTTTAACATTTATAGATGCACCAGAATCTACAAGACAATTATGAACATTCAAAATAAATATTTCAAATTATAAGATAAAAGGGGGATAAAGAGTATTAATATTCAAATTAATAGCATTAAATATAGATTCGATAATTCCACAAGGCGTATCGGCCATAACTTGAGAAGAAGAAACTTTGTTACTCGATGAAGGTTGTGATGCAAGTGCTTGGATGATCATCTCATGTTGCCCTGGTATCATTGTGAGCTATAAGATTTGGAATATTGGCACAAGCTATTTTCATATCCTCAACAATATTATAACCAATGCTTTCATTTCTAACAGGTTGTGCTAAAGTATTTGGTGGTGTAGATTTATTTGAAACTTCCGGAGTGATGGACTTATTATTGTTGTTTGTAGAAGTGTTCTTAAGAGGAGGGGCACTTCCAAACTTACTCTGTAAATTATTACCATGCTTAGTAGGTGGTAGATTCCTTCTCAATAATTTCCTTTTAATCTCTTTCTTAGAAATCAGTCCTTTTCTCCTCAAATTATGTTTCTCAGTTGCTAGTTGAGGAGGAGCTTCACTCGATGGTGGTTCTTCAACACCTTGTTTATCAAAGTTATATATGATACCAAATGTATTAACTGAATTTCTAGTACTTAAAATTTCCCTGGTCACGGTAGATTGACTTGCTTTTTGAGTCTGCTCAGATTAATCTTCTTCTAATTTTAGGTTTTAACCCCGTATAGAAATTACTTGCATACGAATTCTAAAACACAGAAAATAAACAATGCGAGAGCATAACACATAAAACACATATACAGAAAGATTTTCCCCTGGATCCCAAAACTGAGACTACTAGCTTGATTTTTCATTATGTTCCTTTCAATGTTATAATACATATTTATACATGCCAAAGCATCCAATACCATGGACCGCAAACCATCACGTCCAAAGCCATGGACCGAAAACCATCACATCCAAAACCATGTGCGAAAAACATGCACAAAACCATAGGTAGGTTTGCCTAACCTAATATAGGGTCCAAAAACAAAATTTTCCGGGGTGCTACCCCAGACCCCATAGAGTGGGGTTACCTGCACCCCTCAAACCCCCTGTGTCCCACCCCCACTACGCAATTGGCGGAATGAAGGGGGGGCTCAACCCCCCTTCTAACCCCCCGGTTAACTACGTCGTCTAGTCGTGGAAAGAATATACCACAACCCAACATTATCCCACTTGTTGTTTTCTTTCCACAGGGGGCCACAAGAGAGCTTAGTCATTTATCCAGCCCTGCAATGCTAATTGTTTCTCTACACCAAGAGAACTTCTCAGAGCTCACATATTTTGTCAATGCATCTGCAGTATTCTTCAAAGTGTCCACCTTTACCAACAACACCTTTTTGTTTTCTATCATATCCCTCACAAAGTGATACTGAACATCAATGTGCTTTGTCTTTGAATGATATCCAGGGTTCTTTGCCAATAAAATTGCACTTTAGCTGTCACAGTGTATCCTTATAGCTTCCTGTACCAACCCCATACTTGAACACAATCTCTGCAAACAAACTTCTTCCTTGCTTGTATGAGTGGCTACCATGTATTCTGCCTCTATAGTTGATAGTGCCACTACAGATTGTTTCTTACTCATCCAGCTGATTGCACCTCCAAATAGGTTAAACACATACCCACTTGTAGATCTTCTCTGATCTAGATCTCCAGCCTAGTTTGCATCAACAAAGCCACGAATATCCATCACTCTGTCCAATCCTGGTATTCCTTGGTAGCATAAACCATAATCACTAGTTCCATGCAAATACTTGAAAACCCGCTTCACTGCTGTCCAGTGCTCCTTCCCTGGTTTTGACATAAACCTCCTCAATACTCCCACTACATGTGCAATGTCTGGCCTAGTACAGACCATTGCATACATCAAGCTACTGACTGCACTTGCATATGGAACATAGGACATGTCCTCTTCCTCTTCTTGTGTCTTGGGACACCATTCAGCAGATAACCTCACACCTACAAGAATAGGAACCTTCACGGATTTACTATCCTGCATATTAAACCTCTGTAGTATTGTCTCGACATACTTCCTCTGGTTTAACCACAACCTCCTCTTTGCCTGATCTCTTTTAATTTCCATGCCCAAAATATAGTTTACAGCACCAAGATATTTCATGTCAAATTTGGAGGACAATTGGGTCTTCAAATCCTGGATAATTTCTTTGTCGTTTCCAACCAACAATATATCATCTACATACAAGACCAGATAAATAAAACGGTCACCAATTAATTTAAAATACACACAGTGATCTGCTTTGCTTCTGGTGAAGCCAAGTCCTCATATAAATGTATCAAATTTCTGATACCACATCCTTGTTGACTATTTTAACCATACAAAGACTTCTTTAACTTGCATACCAGTTCTTTCTTACCCTTCACCGCAAAGCCTTCAAGTTGCTTCATGTAGATTTCCTCTTCCAAATCCCCATGAAGAAATGTTGTCTTCACATCCATCTGTTCTACCTCGAAATCAAAAGCAACAGCAATAGATAAAAGTAATCTAATAGAAGTTACCTTGGCAACAGGAGAAAAATATCACCAAAATCAATTCCCAGCACCTGGGAATAACCTTCTGCTACCAATCTGATCCAGGTGGATATTGGTGGCCACCTGCCAAGTCCACCTGGACCCCCACCATTGTCTTTCTCAGCATTTTCAGTTTCCTTAATTGTAGCACAACTTACTATTTTTAGCAGTTTTTTCGGGTCCTGAACTTCCGGAGCCGTTTTGAGGCCCTAAACGACGTTTTTTGGGGAATCCGGGGGCAACATGGGTCCATGGAATGTTGCCCATTCCAACAATGATAGTGCTCGAATAGATCTTTCTAATGAGCTATTATACACGTCAAACGGAGATCATATGCCAAAGTTACGACCCCGGGAAGTTGATGTACCAACTTACCCCCAAACGGGGCCCAAAGTTTGGCGTTTCATCTCCTAGGGTTAGGTTTTGGAATGTTAAGGGTTTTCCATTGTTTCTCAACAATAAATAGGCCTTCGAGCCTCATTGTAACACAGTTCAGAGGCATGTAGCCATCACATCTCTTCTCAGAGATAAGCTACCATCGCCCTAGCTGGTTTATTTCCATTTCTGGTTGTAAACATATTTCAGTATTTTCCATTAATGAAATGAAGTATTATTTCCGCTGCATCTTTGTGTATATGGTTATCTCTGTAATTTGTTGCGTTCCTATTTAAATCCGGATCAGTGGTATCAGAGCGGTCTGCTTTTTCTCTGTTTTTCTTTGCATGTCCCCAACAAGGTCGGGATATAAGGAGTTAGGGCTTGAACTGGTTGAACCTTTGCAAGACTAGCCTCGCAAATCCCGACGGCCTCCCATGGCGGACGAGAAGAAAGACGAGGGGGCAGGAGATCCCATCAAAATCTTGCTCGAAGAAGCCCTCGAGCGACAACGGAACGCGATGATGGACAGCTTTGCCCAGATCCTTCAGCGGCTACCCAGAAGCAACGCATTGGCTTCCAGCAGCTACTCTGGAAACGCCACACCCTTTAAGGTACAAGTTAATTTTGAAATCCCCATATTCGAGGGTCAGATAGACGCAGATGCCGTAGATAAATGGTTAAATCTGCTAGAGGGTTATTTTTCTGTTCATGAATTTTCGAGTCGGGAAAAGATTGTTTTTGCTCTTCTCAAAGCAGCCCCCCACGTCAAGGACTGGTGGGAAACCTATTGCGAGCAGAAGGATGAAAGTACTGGCTCACTATTTTCAGCCGCACCCACCTAGGATTCGTTCCGGGATGCCATCAAGGAGCAGTACTACCTTGTCGGAAGCTATGAGGATGAATACATAAATTGGACCATGCTGCGGCAGGGAAGGGACCAAGACGTGCCGGAGTTCACCAATCTTTTCCATACCCTTCGCACAAAGTTGGGTATCAAGGATTCGGAGCAACATTTGATACTCAAATACCGTGGCTGCCTGCACAAGTACATCCAGGAAGAAATACAATTCCTAAACATCCCCTCGCTCGGCAAAACATACCGATATGTCGTCAAGGTCGAGTAGAAGTTTAAACAAAAGAAGCGAGACTTTGGATCTGCGAATCCAAAGCAGGGGAAAGGTGCCCCTAAACCACAGAACAAAGGACAAAGCCAAGGCGGGACAGCCCAAGACAACCAGCCAAAGCTGCAAGCAAAGAACAGCGCCGCGAAGCCGAGAAAGGACACTGGAAAATGGTGCGAGTTCCATAAGAGCTCCACTCACAACACAAGTGAGTGTCGGGCCAAGCAGTCACTGGTGGCTGAGCTGAAGGTTTCAGAATCAGATGCATGTTCCGACTCTGAGTCAGAACCCGATAAGGGGTATGAAAAAGGGAAGCAAATCATTGATGTGGATCCCAGCGCCACTGTTGCTACCGCAAAGATCCCGAAAAATGAACCCGAAGATCCAGAGGAGGAGGAGCGTCTCTTCCACTCCCAGATGTGGGTAAAGGGCTCCCCGATACAGTTCATTGTTGATAGCGGGAGTCAAAAGAACCTCATTTCGGCAGAGGTCGTGAAGTGGTTGGGCTTACCGACCACAGCACATCCACAACCATACACCATTGGGTGGCTTCACCAAGGACGAGATCTTCGTGTGAGCCAGCAGTGTCGCCTTCCATACAACATCAAGCCCTTCACGGATGAGGTATTGTGTGACATTGCTCCCCTTGAAGTTTGTGATGTATTACTAGGATAACCATACTTGTGGAAGCGACATGCTGTGTATGAATCAAGGCCCCGTGCTGTTATTATTACATTGGGAAATAATTTGTTCAGGATACCAGAGGTAGCACCACCTGCCGCCATCTCTTTGATTACTGCAAAACAATGCAGTAAGATCATTTCCAAAACCAGGAAATTTGTTTTCCTGATGATACGCCCTCAAGGAAAGAAGAAGACAGTGGCCGCGGCCTCCAAACGGGGTCCCTCTGCACGACAACTACAGATGGACAAGGTTGTGGAGGAGTACGAGGACATCTTCACCTCCCCGGCAGGGGTTCCTCTGCACTGTCAAGTCAAGCACTCCATCGATCTGACCCCAGGTGCGCCGCTACCCAATGGACCAATTTATCGGCGCTCCATTCTGGAGAACAATGAAATCAAGAGGCAGATTCAGGAGCTCCTGCAGAAAGGTCACATCAGTCCGAGTTCATCGCCCTGTGGGAGCCTGATCGTGTTGGTACAGAAGAAGGATGGGACGTGGAGACTCTGTATTGACTATCGGGTGCTGAACAAGATCACTGTCCGTAATAGGTACCCGATCCCGCGGATTGATGACCTCCTAGACCAACTAAAGGGGGCGAAATATTTCAGCAAGATTGATCTGAAGTCAAGATATCACCAGGTACCAATCGAACCCTCCGATGTGTGGAAGACTGCCTTCAAATCCAAGGAGGGCCTCTTCGAATGGTTGGTCATGCCTTTCGGATTGACGAATGCTCCTGCAACCTTTATGAGGCTAATGGATGACATCTTGCGGCCATTCACCAACTCCTTTGTAGTAGTATACTTGGATGACATTCTGATCTTCAGCCAGAGTTGGGAAGAGCACCTCCACCACATCCGACAGGTTCTCCAAACACTGCGGCAACACAAGCTATGTGCCAATTTGGAGAAATGCACTTTTGGCATGACCCAGGTTCAGTATCTGGGATACATCATTGATGAACAGGGGGTGCATGTCGATCCAGCCAAGATCCAAGTCATTCAGGATTGGCCCTCTCCAACCACTCTAACAGAGCTCCGCAGCTTTCTAGGTCTTGCCAACTTCTACCGCAGGTTTGTGTTGGGTTTTTCTCATATTTCTTGGCCCTTGAGTCAAGTCACCAAGGGCGGGGCAAAAGCAAAATTCTTTTGGTCTGAATCTCAACAGAAGGCATTCAGGGAGTTGAAGGATCGCCTCTGCACGACACCAGTGCTCGCGTTACCAGATTTACAACAACCATTTGAGGTCGAGACAGATGCCTCTCACTATGCTATTGGGGCAGTCCTTACTCAACATGGACATCCAGTGGCATATCACAGTGAAACACTTTCAGACACAGTCCGGAAGTACCCCACTTATGATAAAGAGATGTATTCCATTGTACAGGCCTACCGACAATGGAAGCATTACATTTTGGGGAAGGAAACGGTCATCCACACAGACCACCGACCTCTGCAGTTCATATAGACCCAAGGGAAATTGCAGAATGATCGCCATCAGAAGTGGTCTACATACCTGCAACAGTTTCACTTGAATATCAAGTATAAAAAGGGCAGCACCAATAATGTTGCAGATTGCCTCAGTCGGCCACCGATCATGGCGCTAACCACTGTGCTCAACTCTTGTGGGCACGAGACTTCTGATTGGCCACTTCTCTACAAAAGCGACCCAGAATTCGGCCACACATACCAGACACTCTTGGAAGGTCGGCATGTTGCAGATTTTCACCTCCAGGACGCCCTATTATGCCACCTCGGTCACCTTTGTGTTCCTTCAAGCGAGCATGCCAAGATGATTTGGGAAGCACACTACAGTTGGGCTGCTGGGCATTTTGGGGTCGAGAAAACAGTGGTAGTACTGCAAAATTATTTCTATTGGCCGAATCTTCGACAGGATGTTGGGAAGTACATCTGATCATGTACTACCTGTGCCATTGCCAAACCGACCATTAAGAAGCACGACCTCTATACCCCATTGCCTACCCCTAGTCGACCTTGGGAATCCATCTCCGTGGATTACATGTTAGGCCTTCCTTCCACTAAGCATGGAAATGACTGTGTTTTTGTGGTCGTCGACAGGTTCTCGAAGATGGCCATTATGATGGCCTGCAAGAAGAATATCACAGCAGAAGCCACTGCTAAACTCTTCTTTGAATGAGTGTGGGTGCACTTTGGGATCCCACAGTCTATCATATCAGATTGGGACAGTCGGTTTCTCAGCACATTTTGGTCCAGTCTCTGGTCAATACTGGACACCAAACTCACGAAGTCCACAGCCTTCCATCCTCAAACTGATGGCCAGATAGAGGTTGTCAACAGGATGATTGTGCACATTCTGCGCATGTATAACTCAAAGCATCCACGCACATGGGACGAGAGCCTCCCCTATGTTCACCACAGCTACAACCGAGCTCTTCACAGCTCCACTGGCCATAGCCCTTTTCAGGTGGGTTTGGGATTCCAACCACTATGCCCCATTGATGTGGCCATGCCCCTTGCAGCTACTCACATGAATTCAACTCATGTCCAGTCCGAAACAGATAAGGCCACCAGCTTCATTGAGCACATCCAACATATTCGCCAGCAGGTCCATGACATTCTTGAGAAATCAAATGCCAAGTACAAGCAGCGACATGATCAACACCGGGTGCCACACAAGTTTCAGGTGGGCGACAAAGTCTGGTTGCATTTGCAAAAGGAATGCCTTACTGGAGCCTATCGGAAATTGAGACCACTCCGATATGGTCCTTACACCATTACTAAGGCTATGGGAGACAATGCATTTGAGCTCAGCATTCCCCCATTCCTTGGCCTGCACCCAGTGTTCAATGTGGACCGCCTTCGGCCATACTTTCCACCATTGCTAGACACATCCGACATTGCAGAACAGCTCAAACCCACAGAATTAAATCCAGATTGCATGGAACAAGCTGCAACTGATCAGATCATGGACACACAGATCAAGAACACTCACCAACAGAATATCCAACTGTATCGAGTTGTCAAAGCAGGCCAACTCCTTCAGCAGGGCAAGTGGCTCACCAGGGAACAAGTTCAGCAGAAGTTTCCTCATCTCATGGAGGAGCTCAACGCAATGGGGACCATTGCTTCCTAAGGGGGGAGGAATGATCCAGGTGGATATTGGTGTCCACCTACCAAGTCCACCTGGACCCCCACCATTGTCTTTCTCAGCATTTTCAGTTTCCTTAATTGTAGCACAACTTACTATTTTTAGCAGTTTTTTCGGGTCCTGAACTTCTGGAGCCGTTTTGAGGCCCTAAACGACGTTTTTTGGGGAATACGGGGGCAACATGGGTCCATGGAATGTTGCCCGTTCCAACAATGATAGTGCTCGAATAGATCTTTCTAATGAGCTATTGTACGCGTCAAATGGAGATCATATGCCAAAGTTACGACCCCGGGAAGTTGATGTACCAACTTACCCCCAAACGGGGCCCACAGTTTGGCGTTTCATCTCCTAGGGTTAGGTTTTGGAATGTTAAGGGTTTTCCATTGTTTCTCAACAATAAATAGGCCTTCGAGCCTCATTGTAACACAGTTCAGAGGCATGTAGCCATCACATCTCTTCTCAGAGATAAGCTACCATCGCCCTAGCTGGTTTATTTCCATTTCTGGTTGTAAGCATATTTCAGTATTTTCCATTAATGAAATGAAGTATTATTTCCGCTGCATCTTTGTGTATATGGTTATCTCTATAATTTGTTGCGTTCCTGTTTAAATCCGGATCACAATCGAGCTTTGTATTTCTCCACCTTTCCTTCTACATTTGTTTTCTTCGTGAACACCCATTTGCTGCCAATGGGTTTCCTTCTAGCTGGCAACTCAACCAGATCCCAAGCCTCATTTTTGTGCAAAGATGCCATCTCATCAACCATGGCCTCTTTCTAGAGTTTTCCATCCTTTGAATCTACTGCTTCCTTCACAGTTCTGGGATCATCGTTAGTAATAGATAAAGAAAAATTTGAACAGAAAGCAGATGGGCTATACCTTTCTGGCTGCCTTCTTTCTCGAATTGATCTTCTCACACCCAGAGTTTGTGGCTCTTCGTCTTCTGATTCCTCCTCTACTGTAGAGTCTGATTCTTCCTCCTTAATCTCAAACTCTATCTTCTCAAGTTCCTTTGGTTGGACTTCATGTTTAATAACATCTTTCACCTCTCTGAACACCACATCTCAGTTGTACACAACCTTCCTTGTTACTAGGTTCCAAAGCTTATAACCCTTTAAACCATCCTTATACCCAATAAAGATGCACTTTTCAGATTTACTATCCAACTTGGTTCGTTTCTCCTTTGGAACATGTACATATGCATCACATCAAAATACCCTCAGATGTGAAAGAGATGGTTTCTTACCAGTCCATACCTCTTGTAGAGTCTTATCCTCCAATGCTGATGAAGGTGATATGTTGACCAAGTAACATGATGTCTCCACCGCCTCTGCCCAAAATTCTTGTCTTAACCCGACACCATTGAGCATGCTTCTTGCCCTTTCCATCAACGTCTTGTTCATTCTTTCTGCAACTCCATTTTTCTCAGGTGTGTATGGAGTAGTCTTCTACCATGCTATTCCACACTTCTTACAGAATTCTTCAAATTCCTTACTGCAAAACTCTCCATCGTTATCGGTCCTCAACACCTTTATCTTCTTCTCTTTATGGTTTTCCACCAAAGCCTTAAAACCTGTCAAAGACTTCAGATTTCTTCTTAAGGAAATATATCCATGTATTCCTTGAGAAGTCATCTATATATATTACATAGTACACAAACTTACCCAGTGTTGGAACCTTCACAGGTCCAAACACATCACTATGCACAAGTTCTAATATATGTTTCACCCTCTTACCACCAGAGGGGAAACTCACTCGATTCTGCTTCCCATATATACAATTTTCACAAAAATGAAAATCTAGAGAGCTATTACTCATACCTTCTACCATACCTTTACCATGAATTATTCGAAGGACCTTCTCTCCAATATGTCCAAGCCTTTGATGCCACAACATGGTCTTCTCTCCAGAGACCACTAGATTTTCTGCTCCACTTTCAGGAACCACAAAGTTGTTGCACCCATCAACAATAGTGCTACCTTTGATCCGAATTTAAACAAGAACGCAAAAAATTATAGAGATAACCATAAACACAGAGATGCAGTGGAAATAATACTTCATTTCATTAATGTAAAATACTGAAATATGCTTATAAATAGAAATGGAAATAAACCAGCTAGGTGATGGTAGCTTATCTCTAAGAAGAGATGTGGCGGCTACATGCCTCTGAACTGTGTTACGATGAGGCTTGAAGGCCTATTTATTTTTGAGAAACAATGGAAAACTCTTAACATCCCAAAACCTAACCCTAGAATATGAAACGCCAAATTGTGGGCCTCGTTTTGGGTAAGTTGGTACATCAACTTCTCGGGGTCGTAACTTTGGCACCCAATCTTTGTTTGATGCGTACAATAGCTCATTAGAAAGATCTATCCAAGAACTACAACTTTGGGAAGAGAAACATTGGTCCATGTCCCATGTTGACCATTGTTGCTCCCAGATTCCCCAAAAAATGTCGTTTAGGGCCTCAAAACGGCTCCGAAAGTTCAGGACCTGAAAAACTGCTAAAAATAATAAATTGTGCTATAAATAAGGAAATTGAAAAATAGAAAGAGATAGTTGCAGGGGTCCAAGTGGGATAGGTGGATGGCCACCAAAATCCACCTAGATCATTCCTCCCCCCTTAGGAAGCAATGGTCCCCATTGCATTGAGTTCCTCCATCTGCTGAACTTGGTCCCTGGTGAGCTGTTTGGCAATCTTAGATGTGTCCAGTAATGGTGGGAAGCATGGTCGAGGGTGGTACACATTGAATACTTGGTGCAGGTGAAGGAGTGGGGGAATGTTGTGCTCCAAAGCATTGTTTCCCACAACCTTGGTAATGCTGTAAGGACCATGTCGGAGTGGTCTGAGCTTCTGATGGGCTCTTGTAAGGCTTTCTTTCTGCATATATAACCAAACTTTGCTGCCCACCTGAAACTGGTGTGGTGCCCCTGTGGGTGAGGAGAAGCTGTTCTTGCGTTCTTTCATGACTGTATCCCTCTGTTGCTACTGCTGCATGGAGAAACCCTTCGCGGGGGTCATGGATGTGACGACGATCTTCCCCTTACTTTGGGAGTGAACCAGATAAAAAATGAATTTCCTATTCTCGGAGACGATCTTGCTGCATTTCTTAGTAGAGATCAAAGAGGTGGCGTAGGTGGGGCTACCTCCGGTATCCTGTATAATGAATTACCCAAAGTAATAATAACAGCACGAGGCCTTGACTCATACACAACATGTCGCCTCCACAAGTATGGTTGGCCAAATAGTACATCAAAAACATCCAGAGGTGCCACATCACACAATACCTCGTCTGTGAAGGCTTTGATGTTGTAGGGAAGGCAGCACTGCTAGTGAACTCGGAGATCTCTTCCTTCGTGAAGCCACCCAATACTGTACGATTGCGGGTGTGGTGTAGTCGGTAGGCCCAACTGCTTCACGACCTTTGCTGAAATGAGGTTCTTTTGGCTGCCACTGTCGACAATGAATTGTAGCAGTGAACCCTTCACCCACATCTGTGAGTGGAAAAGACGCTCCCCCTCCTTGGGATCTTTGGGCTCATTCTTCTCGATCTTGGCAGTGGCAACAGTGACACTGGGCTCCGCGTCAATGACCTGCTTCCCTTTGCCATTCCCCTTGTCAAGTTGTGACTCAGGGTCGGAACACGCATCTGATTTAGAAGCCTTCAACTCGGCCACCAGCGACTGCATGGTTCGACACTCACTTGTGTTGTGAGTGGGGCTCTTATGGAACTCACACCACTTTCCTGTGTCCTTCTTTGTCTTTGTGGTGTTGTTCTTTTCTTGTGGCTTCAATGGGTTGTCTTGGGTCACCCCGCTTTGGCTTCTCCTTTGGTCTTCGGATTTGCAGATCCAAAGTCTCGCTTCTTTTGTTTAAACTTTTTCTCAATTTTGACAGTGTATCGGTATGTTGCGCCGAGCGAGGAGATGTTTAGGAACTCCATCACTTCCTGGATGTACCTATGTAGGTAGCCACAATATTTGACTACCAAATGCAGCTCAGAATCCTTGATAGCCAACTGTGTGCAAAGGGTATGAAAAATGTTTGTGAACTCTGGCACATCTTGGTCCCTTCCCTATTGCAGCATGGTCCACTTTATGTATTTGTCCTCATAACTTTTGACAGGGTAATACTGCTCCTTAATGGCATCCTGGAATGAATTCCAAGTGGGTGCAACAGAAAATAGTGAGCCTGTGTTTTCATCCTTCTGCTCACAGTAGGTTTCCCACCAGTCCTTGACGTGGGGGGCTACCTTGAGAAGAGTAAAAATAATATTTTCCCGACTTGAAAAATCATGACAGAAAAATACCCATCTAGCAAATTTAACCATTTATCTATGGCATATGCATCTATTTGACCCTCGAAGATGGGGATTTCAAAATTAACTTGTACCTTAAATGGTGTGGTGTTTCCAGAGTAGCTGTTGGAAGCTGATGCGTCGCCTTTGGGTAGCCGCTGAAGGATCTGCGCAAAGCTTTCCATCATCGCGTTCCTTTGCTTCTCGAGGACTTATTCGAGCAAGATTTTGATAGGATCTCCTGCCCCCTCATCTTTCTTTTCATCTTCCATGGGAGGCTGTTGGGATTTGCAAGGCTGGTCTTGCAAAGGTTCGACCAGTTCTAGCCCTAACTCCTTATATCCCGACCTCGTTGGAGACATGCAAAGAAAAACAGAGAAAAATCATACTGCTCTGATACCACTGATCCCAATTTAAATAGGAACATAACAAATTACAAAGATAACCATAAACACAGAGATACAACGGAAATAATACTTCATTTCATTAATGTAAAATACTGAAATATGCTTACAAACAAAAATAGAAATCAGCTAGGCGATGGTAGCTTATCTATGAGAAGAGATGTGGTAGCTACATGCCTCTGAACTGTGTTACAATGAGGCTCGAAGGCCTATTTATTGTTTAGAAACAATGGAAAACCCTTAACATCCCAAAACATAACCCTAGAAGATGAAATACCAAATTGTGGGCCCCATTTTGGTTAAGTTGGTACATCAACTTCTCGGGGTCGTAACTTTGGCACCCGATCTTTGTTTGACGCGTACAATAGCTCGTTAAAAAGATCTATCCAAGTACTACAACTTTGGGAAGAGGAACATTGATCCATTGTCCCACGTTGACCAATGTTTCTCCCAGATTTCCCAAAAAACGTCTTTCAGGGCCTCAAAATGGCTCTGGAAGTTCAGGACCCAAAAAACTGCTAAAAACAGTAAATTGTGCTACAAATAAGGAAACTGAAAAACTGAAAGAGATAGTTGCGGGGGTCCAAGTGGGATAGGCGGGTGGCCACCAACATCCACCTGTATCAACCTTGCATCTTGTACAGAGTTCCAATCCGAACTCCCCGCATCAATACTAGTGCTCCCCGAACCATCTTGCAGGTATCCTTCTCGAACACTGTTTTTACACCTACATCATCCAACTTGCTTATAAAAATAATATTTTTGGCCAGTGTAGGAATATGAAGAGCACCATGAAGTGTTCTAACCCTTCCACCTTGCAACTTCAACTTTAATTTTTCGCGACCAACGATTCTAGCTTTCTTATCATCCCCTAAGAAGACATCACCAACATCGTATTTCTCATACTCGTAGAACCACTCTCTATGGGGAGTGAAGTGAAAGGATGCACCTGAGTCAATCAACCATGCCTCATGATCTACATGTGTACTTGAAGAAGCCAAGTACAGATCCCCACCTTCATCTGAGGTGGTTTTCGCCTCTGCAGAAGGAGCATCATCAGATCCCTTTCCCTTATCAGGAGATTTAGATTTGCAGTCCCTTTTGTAGTGCCCTTCCTTTTTTCATTTCCAACAAACCACCTTTACAGGTTTTCCTGGAGATTTAGATCTCTCTCTAGAATTAGATCTCCCACTCTATGACTTATTTTTGT
The DNA here is from genome assembly GCA_031772625.1 of Pinus tabuliformis. NCBI lineage: Eukaryota > Viridiplantae > Streptophyta > Pinopsida > Pinales > Pinaceae > Pinus > Pinus tabuliformis. The sequence continues at coordinate 562,555,356 of CM062814.1, read as the reverse complement.
TTCTGTTCTGGTACTGTCCTCGTACAGACAAGGCATCACCATCCTGGCTCTCCATATTTTTTTGTCTCATCTCCTCCGTCAGCAAGGATGAGATTATTTCATTAGACTACAAGGTAGTTGTATTGCTATCTATTATAATAACCAGACTATCCCACGAATCTGGTAGAGAACACAACAAACTGATACACTTATCTTCATATGAAATTTTAATATCAACAGATAATAACTGACTTACCACAATATTGAATGCATTCAGATTCTCTGTCACCGAGTCTCCATCTTTCATCCTCAGGTTATACAGCTTTTTCAGCAGGAACAGTTTATTCACCAGAGACTTAGATTGGTACAAAGTCCCTAACTTGTCCCACAAAGCCTTCACTGTAGCTTCCCCTAATACATTCAACAATACTGAATCTAAGACACACAATTGTATTGTGCTCTTTGCCTTCCGATCCAACTTCTTCCATTCTTCATTGGACACTCCCATTGGTTTAGTACCTGGATCTACCATGATCTAATCTTTATCCACCAACAGATCCTCCATCTTGAGTTTCCACAACTCAAAACTCTGACCATTAAATTTCTCGATCTCTATCTTTCCACTGCTCGCCATCTTCTTTCACCACCAGAATCGATCTCGTAGATCTCCCAGTGAACAGGGTCTACCACAGGCTCAAGTGAAACTCCTCAGCAACAAAGGCATCCCCTTGAAGCCAAAACAACTCTGATACCAAATGTAGGTTTTAACCCTGTACAAAAATTACCTGCATACGAATTCTAAAACACAGAAAATAAACAATGCGAGAGCATAACACATAAAACACATATACACAGAGATTTTCCCCTGGTTCCCAAAACTGGGACTGCCAGCTTGATTTTTCATTATGTTCCTTTCAATGTTACAATACATATTTATACATGCCAAAGCATCCAATAGCATGGACCAAAAACCATCGCATCCAAAACCATGGACCGAAAACCATCGCATCCAAAACCATGGACCGAAAACCATCGCATCCAAAACCATGTGCGAAAAACATGCACAAAACCATAGGTAGGTTCGCCCAACCTAATATAGGGTCCAAAAACAAAATTTTCCGGGGTGATGCCCCGAACCCCATAGAGTGGGGTTACATGCACCCCTCAAATCCCCCGCGTCCCCCCCCCCCCGCTATGAAATCGGCGCAACGAAGGGGGGGCTCCACCCCCCTTCTAAGCCCCTGGTTAACTACGTCGGCTAGTCGTGGAAAGAATATAACAAAACCCAACAATAATAAAGTGTCTACAAAGTTGGTCATCATAGAATTCATGTTGCAGTTCCTTTGGGGACATGTTTTCTCTAAATGCCTCTCTTGAAGGAAAGCAAATAACTTGTCCATGCCCAAGATTTCAAAATTAAACAAAACATTGGATCTTTGAGTATATCTAGTCGGTTGATCATTGTTTTTATTCTTAAAGAAATGTGACTTGAAATATGTATTGTTGGTATATGCCTCACTTGAATTCCTCTTTAGTTCAGATACTTCATTAGTTAGCAACTTCAAATATTTAGCGAAGATTTCCATAGTAAAATAATATTTCTCTTTGGATTTAGCAGAAGAGACTTGAGTTTTCTTACCAGTATCTTTGGAGTCTTTAGAATCTTCATGACATTTAATGTCTCCATGAGAATGCAAGTTCTTTTCAATAGAAATCACTTCTCTAAAGTTCAAAACCAATGTATCCTTTGCATCTATTTTAACAGCCACGAAAATATTAGAAAGAAAGGAAGGTGTGTAAATATTTTTAGTGATAGTATCATGTGGTTAAACATTTGTGGGGAATTTATTCAACAAGCATGCTTAAAATCCTTCACATTTTCCTTTTCACCCATCTTAAGATTCCTGAGCTCTTTGAGAAACATGCGAGGAGTTTTATCATTAGAAAATTTATCCTAGAAAAACTTCTTGAACTCCCTCCAACTATGGATTGACTTAGGAGAAATAATTTGGTACCAGACTACTACTCTACCATCTAGAGTGTACGGAAACAGTATAGAAGCAATGTCATCAAAACATTCCTCAAGAATTGGAAAATGCATGTAGAAGTAATCAATATGGTCCTCAACTTTCATATTTTTATCAGTATCAAACATTGAAAGTATCCTTTTTTGAATGTTTAGGCATATGATGTAGATTACCTGGAAGAGTTAGAGTCCCTTGGGCCATCCAATACAACTATTCATCAACCATGTTCTCTTCTTCTCCCTCCTCACCTTCCGATTCTAAAGTGTCTTCCCCTTCATCGTTCAAATCTTTGTTGTAATCATGAATTTCTCTTCTCGCCTCTTATTCATCAGAAAAATGAAAATCCTCCATGGCCTGGATTGGATCATTAATTTTTTTTTTCATATGTATCGATGCATTTAGAGTGGAAAAAGTGGAGAAATCAACTCATGAGACAATTTTTACTGGAGGGACCTAGTTTAGCAAAACAAGATTTGAAACCTTCCGAGAGCATTTTGAGGCATCAAACAAATTTTTTTGGGTTAAATATTTTCCACTTGAAAGCCGCACCATTTCACATTGTTCTACGCAAATAGATATTTCCAACAGTGTAAGAAGCATATCAATCAGAGTCTGCATGCAAAAGTTATACCACTCAAAAGTTGACCTTCCTGTTTTCACACCTATAGTTTGGGAGGATGCCGCACGAGCCCCAATAATTCATGGAAGAGGGGATAGCCACGTGATTATGATGTAAAATAATCTAGAAGAATATATATTGTAGCTCTAATTAAGGGTTGATGTAGTCAAAATTAACCACTAGTAGGCTATCGGTCTATGTTATAACCGGGCCACTAGGAAGAAGAGGCATTCCATTCTTTTGAGATAATTGTGTTCCATATCTGAGGAAAGATATCTAGGAGAGATAAGAGGTATAGTACACAGAGAGGATCTATGCACTGTAGCAGCCCACAGGACACAAGCTTTACTTTTTTGTGCATGCAACCGTATTTCGAGATAGAGAAAGAGAGCGAAGCGACCTCACCTTCCTGTTGGGTTTTCTCTTGAAATGGTTTCCCAAAGATAATATCTTGTGTATTATGTGTGTGTGCGAGATTATTTTGTCCCTCTCTAATTTTATGCATAATTTCCATTCGCATGTATGCACTAATTATAGTGAAATCTATAGATCTTAAAGTTTAATAAAACTGTAATAGTGTTAGGCCCCTATACTACTAGTGTAATCCCTTATTGTTATTAGTACAACCCACTTATTATATTGATGCACCTATGTAGTGCCCATATTGTTACTATTGTGCCCCATAGAAGCCCACTGTTGTTATTATTGTGCCCTTACATTATTATTGTTCATTTATGTAATGTAAAGGAGGTTGACCCCTCGAAGAGGCTAAATTCTAAGGCGTTGATCTATCTTTTCTTGAGATGGTTTCATAACATTTGGTATCAGAGCTTTGGATTCTAGGGTTTCGTTGCTCCAAACAGGTCATCGTGGAATTTTTGCTATAACTTTTTTTTTGCGACGTTTCAGAAGCTAAAAGAAAAACCTATTTGAGAAGAAATCGTGCTGAATCTCGGGTCTGCTTTTCAGAGCTTTTCATGCTATATTTGCGGAGATATGATCTAAGGAAGTTGGTCTTTTTGCAGACTCCTGAATTACATTCCAAACAGGTGACCTAGGGAAAATCATCATAACTTTTTCTCTGAGCATCGGATTGAAATTTCGTAAGAAGGTATAGAAAGAGGACGGACTTTAGTTTCTTGTGTATATTTTTCAGAGCCAAAGGTTGAAACAGTAACTCGTGGCACTTCGTACAAGTTCGCTCTACTGAACTAGTATATAATCAGGTCATCTTTGGAGATTGTGTATAAATCTTTCTTGGAGAATCCAATTTGGATCAGACTGGTGGAATTGGAAAGAGGACAAAGAGGGCTACTACAAGTCGCAATTTTAGAACTTAAATATCTGAAAGTACAAAGTTACAGCCGTTTCAAGATCAAGCTCCTAAAATCAAGAAAAAGCAAGATGAAGAAGTTTGATGGCAAGGATCCGGTAAATTGGATACTTTAGATGGAGCAATATTTTGATCTACATGGTGTACCACTATTACAAAAGGTATGTATTGCATCTTCATATTTAGAACCAGATCAATTTTTATGGTATGAATGGCTTTGTTCTCGTAAACAACTTGTTACGTGGTCAATTTTCACGGAGGATATGATAGCACATTATGAGGATACAAAGAGCAACACCTTCTTTAGAGCAACACCACAACAATTGGAAAGAGTAAAAGGGCTTTGTGACATAGTGGAAAGAAAAATTATGGAAACCAAGAAGTATACTCCTCACAACTATAAAGATGGAAGTGTTGTTTCTCCTAGCCTTCCACAACCTACAAGGGTTACACCACAGCAATTGGAAGAAAAAAGAGAAAAAGGGCTTTGTTACAAATGTGATAGCAAATGCACTAAAGGTCATAAGTGTGCTGAGAAGAAATTATTTTACATAGAATATGAAGAGGAGGAAGAAAAGGATCAAGAAACATCAAAAGAAGAAGATATACGCCAAGACCCCACCCCAGAGAAAGAAGAAATGAATCAGATCATATTTTGTAAAGCATTGGCAAGAATTACCACTCCTCAAACTCTCAAGATAGAAGGACATATCAAGAAGAAAAAGGTGCAAGAAGTGAAAGATCACATCGAGAAAGAAGAAATGAATCCAACCATATCTTGTAATTCATTGGTCGAAATTACCACTCCTCAAACTATCAAGATAGAAGGACATATCAAGAAGAAAAATGTTCAAGAAGTGAAAGATCACATCGAGCATCAAGAAATGAATCCAACCATATCTTGTAAAGGATTGGAAGAAATTACCACTCCTCAAACTCTAGAGGTAGAAGGACATATCAAGAAGAAAAAGGTTCAAGCAGTGAAATATCACATCGAGCATCAACAACAAGTTCTCCAAATTTTAAAGGATAACACCACTTTAGTGCAAAATCAAACGAAACAACAGGTAGATCAATATCGTAGTGAAAAATGTTTTGATGTAGGTGATTGGGTATCTCTACTGCTACATGTCAAGCAAGCCATTTATGAGAAGGAAATGTTGGCAATACTACATGCACTTAAAAAATGGCGACCTTACCGAATGGGAAGACTCTTCAAGGATGAGGATGTGGAAGCATTATTTTGTGTTATTTCTATTATCCAACCAGATTGGATAAACAAAGCAAGGGATGAATGGAAGAAGGACGAAGAAGTGTGGCCACTTATTCAAAAGTTGCAAAAGATCCCAATTCAAACAATATTGCCAGAAATTGAAGAGGAAGGAAAAATCATATTGGAACTTGGAGCAGTCACAGAAACAAGAACTCGACAACTATGAAATCGATTAATTTTAGAGTATCTCATCAAGTGGAAGAACTTACCTGCTAAAGATTCCACATGTAAGGACAAGAATTTTATACAGAAGCATCAAGAACTACTCAAGCATTGAGGACAACACTTTTTGAAGGAGAGGGGCATGTTAGGCCCCTATACTACTAGTGTAACCCCTTATTGTTAGTAGTACAACCCACTTATTATATTGATGCACCTATGTAGTGTCCATATTGTTACTATTGTGCCCCATAGAATCCCACTGTTGTTATTATTGTGCCCTTACATTATTATTGTTATGTCGGCTCTGATTATGTTATGACCCCTTAGACTCCTATATATAGAAAGGAGGTATTTTCATTTGGATCATCAAAGAATTGTTCATTTATGTAATGTAAATGAGGTTGCCCCCTCGAAGAGGGTAAATTCTAAGGCGTTGATCTATCTTTTCTATATTTTCTTGAGCTGGTTTCATAACAAATAGTGTAGAATCTCATATTTTTAATATAATATTATTAGATATGTTGTGACAAACTTTCCATTGGAAAATCCATGATATTTTTCCCCATATTCTTCCAAATCTTCCTCAACGTTTGGAAGGTGTCATTGTTGATGTGTTCTTTAAGTAGAATCAACTAATTCTTCAAGGGTTGTAATAACCAAATCTTCCACCAAATAGACCAATACGTCGCCACAAGTTGTTTCTTTATTTTTTAGCTTATGAGTAAGAATAGCAACGACAAGAAGTAAACCAAGATATTTTTCAAACTAACAAGTAATAGGCCAGATTGTCTGGAATTGATACTAAGTGACTTCAAAAACTTGTTCCAAACTTTGATGAGAGGACTCTCCTATCTCAAGAATGTGATTTCGTGTTACATTCATACTGTTACTACCATGCATGGATGGTTGGTTGTTAGGATGTGGTGATCTTTCAGCCATAAAAATGTTTCCCTCCTTCTAGCGCCATAATGTTGACAGTGATGGATCCCGCAAATATACAAAGGATCTCCCTGATATGAAGTCACAATTAGACCTCACACTATTTGGTATAGGAGCCTCATCTAGAAATGTGGCCTGACTGGGATATAATTAAATATTTTGCTTAGCTAGAATAGTTAGCATAAGAGAGAAATGCATATGTACTTTTGAGTGATAAGGTGAGTATGCCTTGTGAAATGCTTAATTGCAGTATGTATCAAATTTTTTCCACTGGAAAGAGACAAATTGAGTCTTTAGAAGAAAATTATTAGTACTATTATAACAAACACACATGAACATACATATCAAATAATTTCTAACTATCTAACGAAGTAGTTCACATGGACATAACGATCATTAAAACCATTACAACACACATTCAACAAGATGAGTACCAAATTCAATCAAATAATTCAATTTCCTTAGTACATATGAACAATAAATACAACTCAAATATAAAGAATATGATTATTACATTCATGATATATTCATGAGAGTGTGTAGCTCAATGAGCTTCGGATATTAGGTGAAAGTTCTAATATACATTGATACAATGAGACACCACTAGCTCCAATAATGGTTCATTAAGCCACAACTTGCTCTCCAAAAGAACAATATTTCTATATAATGCCTGGATGGATAATCCAAGGTGAAAAGTCATTTCATTGAGTAATGAGGACTCTTTTATAACAAGAGGAATGACCTTTCATATCCTCGTGACTCCTGAACTCCCGTCATGACTCTTGACTTCTATTGTGACCTTTTGACCTTAACACGACCTTTCGACTTCTATATGAATTTTTGACTTCTATATGACTTTTGGACTTATCCATGTGACTCTTTTTTCCATATGTGAATCTTGGACTTCCACATACTTACATTTACAATTTTTTTCAAAAATTACATCATCATTTTCCACATCATCATGTGAGAACAACATGACAAGTCATAGACATTGATGACTTAGACCCATGGTGACTTGTACATAAAATTCCTTGAAAAGTGACGACATTGCCACTATGTCTTTAATCATTAGGGGACTTTTGAGGTCTAAAATGGGCCTCCTAATAAAAATGTACAACCAATATAAACTTTATAAGAACCAATAAGATTCAATATGATGATGTCAACCATGGGCGACGATTCACCATTTTTGGAGTAAAAAGGTAAAAAGATTAAAAAATAATAAAATAATAAAACTACTTTTTCAACTTATCTCCCTAATTTTTTACTCAAATTTCAAGCGGGAGTACTCATTGGATGAAAAACATAATTCCCCATCCAAGGAGTACCCATGTTTCATACTTTCAAAGGACCATGCTACAAGAAAAATGAGAAATACATGAAAAAACGTGATTGTAATAATGTTTTTCATGTATTTCTCATTTTTCATGTAGTAGGGTCCATAAAAATTATGCAACATGGGTACGCGTTGGATGAAGAATCAAATTTTTCATCCAACAAGTGGTTCCTCTCAAAATTTGAATAAACCCATAGGGAGATAAGTTGAAAATATGACTTGAAAAAATAGTTTTTCTTTTTTCCTTCTAAAATTTGATGATGTAATCTAATATTATTTTATTATTTCCACTATTATTTTAAAATTTCCTTAGGAGGCCCATTTTATACCTCAAAATTCCCATAATGACTCATAATAGATCTTACATTGTGATTTCCTTCCACTCTCCAAAGGGTTTCATGAGATTATGGAGTCTTCATGAGTCACTTTAATCATCAGAATCCACCGTTGCTTCAACTGTTGCAACATGGTACCTTTGTGACTTTTCCTTCAAAATTTTTCCTTTGGAATCCCTTCTTGACACATATCCTCACATATCTTTTTCATGCTTTAATGAACACCTGCAAGTATACATCACTCATGGAAAGAAAACACTAGCTCAAAAATCTCTTACTTTATCATGTTCCATGAAAATTATTTGTCTGTGGATCAAAAATTCCCCAAGGGAAGAGGAAGATACCTATTGGGCACAAGGCACACTTGCAAGAGATGGGAGAGGCTTCACTAATCATTAAGTCTGTGCATTGCGCATATCTAGAGGAGAATGAGGTTTGATGGAGGGTGCAGGTTGTAGTTCCAAGGGACAAGGAAACATGACTATTCACTAAGGATGCGATATGCACTGGGAGGGAGAGCCAGGGCCACAAGAAGGGTATAGGGTTAAAAAAAAGGAAAAAATAAGGCATCGCTACCCACTAAGAGTGCACAATGTGCTCAACTAGGAGACAAAGGCTAAGGCTGGCGCAAGGTGCAGGGATAAGCAACATGAAGGAGGGTTTTTTGACTCAGAATGTGCTATGAATTGGAGATACGCCTTGTGAACCCAGGTGTAATTATAAATGACAAGGAGCATCTCCACTAGACCTTAGAAGCGCATTTTTCACTCTTCGTGGCCTAGAGGGTAAGCTTGCAGAGTCACAAAAAATGTTTAAGTCTAAACGGGTGATACCATGAAAAACACACTAAGTTAGGAACAAAATCAATCCCGAAACATCTTAACTCATAAAAAATACTTGTAAAAGATCCAATACTAATAAATATACATCAAAGCTCCAATTCACATACATTCTCCAAGTATAACAAGAAAAGTATGTGCAGTTGCGACGAAAAGTGTTGGTTTGTGACTAGAAAGTGTACTATGACTTCAAATTGCCTTATAGTTATTCTCGATGATCTGAAGAAACTTAGGAAGGAACATGGGCACTTAAATGAAACTTGAAGACAAAAAGTAACACTTCACATGATAGGAGGTAGGCTCTAGAATTTAAATATAGAAAATCTTTGGAGGGTGTTGTAGCAGCGACAACACACTGATACCATTAACTTACTTGATTGTATTAATGAGAAATTTCACTGGTCGATTGCATATGGGAATTATATGAATCTATTGATGTAGTAGAAGAACAACAACATGACTTGGACTAGTCGATTGGTGAATGTTTCATGTGTACCATAAATTTTTTATTTCAGGGAAATTGTTCATTTTTGCACAAGAAAAATTGATTTAAGAACAAGAACAATTGTGCTACTAGCGCAAAATATTCATCTGAATGCGAAGAAATTCTAATGGATATTCAAGTTACCAAAACCTAATATGAGCTTTAGATTGTCTAAAGAAAATAGTTTCTCAACGTCAAAAGCAGGTGAGACTAATTTTGTTGGAGATTTATTTTCACCAAGATACCAAGTTCCTTGAGATATTTTTGTCCCGGATATCTCTTTGTTTAACAACCATTTAGGGAGTTTTTTTCACTTTACGAGTGTGTTATGGGTTGAGAAACTACAACAAATGTTTCAAAATGCATTCTCTATATTCTTTATCACACATACAAAAAAAATTGTATATTCAACTGGGATGATATCATTTATAATGAATTAGATTCTTAGTTAGGAAATTTATCCTAGAATAATAGGTTCTTCATGATGTGGTATCTCATAATAGCTTTGGTTTCCAGCGATGACTTTCGTGGTTTACCATATAATCCTAACTTCAATGTTAATAAAGAACTAATGTAGTTCGAGTATCCTATACTGTCGAAGCATAATGCTTCTTTAAAATTTTGTATAATTCAAGATGTATTTGTAAAACAAGTCAATTGCATGATAACTAGATAAGAGCCTCATCAAATATCTACACATGCACAAGTGTTCCTATTGGGAAAAGGTATGCAACAAGAAAGCGAAAGTAATATGCTAATTCAAATTTATGGATTTCAAGTTAAGTTGTTGCTATTTCCAAAATTTGTTATAGATGGGTATTTTGTTGCTGAAGTCTATACGAAATACCGAGACTGGCTAATTATATTGGAAAGAAAAATGATAAAAATATCATTTCTTTGTCGTTTATTGTTGGAGAAGTCACAACGAAGAATTTGGCTCATGCTATAGAGATTTCAGAGACTTTGCATACTTTTAACTTAAGTAAAGTTGAATCCATTAAATCCTTTGATAAGGAATATATCTTTGGCATACACTTGGAAACTATTGGGTAAGGAACTTGTTTCAACAAATTAGGTAGAAGAGCGAGGAAATTCAAAATGCATCAACAAAATATCAAGGGATAGTCGTAGATGCTGAAGAAATCACTGAAGAATCAAGTATCAATACTTCTGCAGATAAATATATGCATTGCGCAAAAAATACTGATGCAAGTTCATCCTCAAGTGAAAAAAAGACAAAAGATACTACAAATATGAAATTGAATCATGATAAGCTATCAGGTAACAGAAAGGACAAAAATCTTGATCAAAGATTCATTTCAGAAAGAATGTATACTGATGAATCATCCAATTCCATAAATCCCAGGAAAACAAGAGGTGTTGAAGGAGCTATAAATGTAGAAGTTGACAATGTTGTGCTACCTGATTAGGTTAGTGCTTGTTTTGTAGAAAATGAGAAATAATGGCACAAATTCTCGAAGAATTTATTACTTTTGATGATAGTTCTGTCACATTTTAAAATGAGAAGAATGATAGGGGCAGTAAAAAGTTGAAGATTCAAAAAGTAAATTTTCTAAAAAAAATGGTTTTATATAAAACTAAAATGCATGTTGATCTATCCGGAGTTGAAACCACATTGTTCATGAAACTACATCAAGCTACGAGTGTTGTGATTGCATAGTCTATTAGTCAACATGAAGCAAAAAATGTGAGACTAAAAATAAGAATAAAGGACCTAGAAGATGCTCTAAATATGGGTCCTTTGTTTATGACTCCATTGACAATATGGACAACATTGTTGTCAATTTATACCCACGACACATCATATATATTTTTTAAATCTACTAATCTCTTTAATGTAGTGAAAACATGTATTATCAATAATATATGCAAAAGGTTGCAAATCTTTGAACATGCATGGCTAGCGATTTTCGATATGGATCATTTAGTGCAAAGAACTAAGTCATTTGTTGAGTTCATTCAACTTGACCTTGAAGGAGAGAGGTATTTCGTGAATTATGACTTATTTGATTTTATCTAGAAATGAGATTTACTTTTTGATCCAGAGAAAAAAGGAAAGGAATTGTTGAATGCTAATCGAATGAAGAAAGTAAAATTTGCATGGTCTCAAAGAATTGAAAGAATGGATAACATTATTTATGAATCTAAAAACATAGAGAATCAAAGAGAAAATGCCTATGTCAAGGTTGTAAAAATTGTGCAGAATTTGAAAAATCCATGTATTGCATTTGACTCTGGATTAATTTCGAGAGAAATAATGATAATTGAATTATGTATATTAAAAAAATAATAGGCAATAGAATTTTATAATATAGCTAGTTTTAGTACGCAGAAAAATAACAAATGACTAATTAACTTTGTTAATTTTAATAAACAAAACTTTGCTTTAGCTGCACAATTGCAAGGAGAAGTCAGGGAAATTGAGAAGGAGATATTCAGTCAATGTGTCAAAGTGGAAACTACAGTTTCTCCTATGAAAGATTGCATTAGGGAAAAGCTAAGGAAATTTCTTCAAGAATCCAGAAATATAAAAAATAGTTGACACTTAAACAATTAGGATTTACGCTTTTACATATTGTGAGTCTTCTTAAATATTGGAATAATCATTTTCTTGTCTACTAATAATTAAATGTTCAGGGTTTTTATATATTTTATCATGAACTTAACCAATATCTCGATGTAGTTTCTTTATTATATTTGCATAAGGATTTTTCATATTGTGGTTCATAAGAGTCCAATTCATTTACTTTTGAAGCTAGGTATAAATATTTTGATAAGCGCTTTAGGAATCAAGCATCATTACCTGTACCCTAAACTTTTAAAGTGGTTTACATAAGGGATTTCATCTACACATACCTTTATTTTTCCAAATAGCTTTGTTTGAAAGTTAGATTATCATTTATTATGTGTATTTAATTGATTATGGAACAATTGTTGGTATTTTTCCAAAATTTAGGTGCAGAAAGTTAAAGAAGAGAAAAATAAGTGATATGGTTGTTATGAATATGTTAGTGAACTCGGATACCATAAAAGTATCATTATGGATAAAATAGCTATAATGAATAGCCATTTTATATTATTATTACTCCAATTGTATTCGTTACTCTTTAAAGCTAATTGCTTTGTGAAATTCTAAGTATGTTTACCAATTTTGTGGACAATTTAAAGATGATGGCTCTTTTGTTGATAGAAGTGAAAATGAATATTCAATAAAGAAAATTGGTTATCAAAAATCTGTTTCATCTTTGATGTTTATTTTAATCATATCTATGGTAACTCACCATTGAATTTGGATACAATTCTTGCTACTGTAACTACTTTTGTTATTGTTAAATTCTTTTTAGACACAAACAATGATCACTCTTTTTTAAGTCTGAATTTGTTCCATTTTTGTGTAGTGTCGTTAAATAATGTTTTTACAAAAGTTTATGAGAATATGGCCTGTGCTCTTCATTATTATTAAATAATTTTCATGCAATTCTCTGAAATAATATTTTTTTGCAAATTTTTTTGAGGATATTCTCTATGTTGTTACCTATATACATTGTTTAGTTTTGAATAGAATTTAGCTTATAGAGTTAATGTTTATACTTATTCGGCATCCAATGCACACATATACCAATATTTCATGATAGAAATTAGTACTTAATTGACCCATTTGTAGTATGGTTCACATATTCCTTTAACTACAAAACACTTCTTCCTTACATGAATTGAAAACAAATTTATTTAATATTTCATAATATGATTTCAATTGAAAAATGTGAAATTACTAATACACATAGTATTCAGGAAATGTGGATAACAAATTTCGTTTTTAGTTTGAATATTTCCATGCAACTTTGGTGAATCATTTAAAATTGCTCTGTTCTCTTATCTATTAACCATACAAGATGAACATTAACAAATTTCTTTCACAACGTAAAATAATTGACATCTAAGATATGAAATCATTTCTTCCCCCAAACAGTAAAATCTCTTCTTTCAGCCTGCCCCTCCCGCCTATGCAAAGAACCTACAATCGGGTGAATTTTGGCATAATTGACAATAGTAGTAAGATAATAATATCAGTGTGAGAGCACCCCTCTTATGCAAAGGACCTCCACTCTCTCACACATACTCCGTCATATGTATAGTAAAATCTACACACAAGAAAATGTAATGATCAAATCGAGATTTGTTAAGGACCTGCCCCCCACCCCCCCCGCCTATGCAAAGGACTTGTAACCACATCAATTTTGGAATCATTTCACATTAAGTCACAAATTGACATCTAAGATATGAAAGGACATTTAACTACTATTGATTTCAATGGTATTCGTTAACCAATGATCATCATGAATTTGGCTAGTGTTGATTTTCCCGATCTTTAAACATAAAATACTATTGTGAAATTGATTATTTTAAATTATATCCATTTTACTTAAGTTCCAATTTGAGATAGTCCAATTGATACGATTACGTTTCATGATTGATTTACTTTTCACATTTTGGAAATTGATATCAAGATACTATTTTATTAATATTCTGGATAAAAATCTATTTTGATTAACTCAAGATCTCCTGCCAATAAATACAAAACCTTTTTGGCATTTATTTAGTGAAGCAACATGTATCCAGGAAATTGACAATGTAAACTTCTTTTGCTATCGGCCAATTATGCATTTGTGATTTCAGATTCACTAATTTTACTTATATTATCCAATATTAAACAAAATTTGTTTACTCAATTAAGTAATAGTTTATGTATTTGTATGGTTTGTACCATTTTACATTAACCTACAAAATAACATTCCAAAGCTATTATACCCTTCTTCTACGTAATGAAAGTTGTCATTGTAAGCTTTACATAATGAAAACTTTTCACAATGATGATCTAGAATAAAAAAGCACAAGTTTTAAATCAAATTGTGAAAGGTTACTATTATAAATGGTTTATACATTAGAAATTACGAAATTAAACATTATAACTATAATTACCATTGTAACTAATCTGCTCTTATCAAAGTTTGCAAATGTGTCATATGCATAGAACTTTATGTTTGTGTATTCATTTATGCATTTCAGCATTACCTTCAAGAAAAAATGATAACGTCGGAAGCATTTATAAATGAAACAAAATATTAGTATATGCCAAATATTACATTATCGATAATAGCTTAATAAAACTTTCAGGATCCAGAAAAATTTCAACATCATCACATTACCAAAAACCAATTTTCTCAGAACATCATTAGAAAGATAACACTAAATAGAACTTCGCAAGATAAAAATCAAGAAAAATGTTCATCCATCTCCATGTTTCACCTTCATATAAGCACAACGTGATAGAAATGAGTCTCAAACTATTTACTCGAGAAATAGCCTGGGAAATAGACTCAATATGTGATGGAATGAACGAAAGTAGTTCCATTCACATAAGCACCATTTGGTCTACAACCTAATATCTAACTCAAAAATTGTACCTTCCCCACATGTCCTTCGCCTATAACTAACTTCTATCACTAGTCACATGTAGATAAAAGCTACCCATTAGTAGTAGCGGCAACACCAACACCAGCAACATCTTTAGTTGAAACTCATTCTTTCTTCTCCAACATAGGATGAATCTATCGAATTCTAAATGTCGCTCTTTTAGAAGAAATATATATTGGATTTCAGAGATCTGTGGTTTGTGTTATTTGAATTTCTGATCGGAGAACCCACAATAATGGAGTTTTTACACCAACGTTTCGAATCCCAAATGGGATCCATCATCAGGGAAAAGAGAAAGATGAAGAGAAAGATGATAAAAAGAAGAGCCAGATGGAGGGAATATATACTTATGTGGGCAGAATAATAGAGGCAAAGCACAGGTCGGCTTGGAAAAAAAATGAAACCTAATTTTAATTTTATTTATTGATTTTAATTTTAATAAATTAATTTTATTTATTTAGTAACTTTAAAATAAAATCATTAAACTAAACATTTTAAAATAATATTAAAATCATATAATTATCTAGAAACTAAAATAAATAATGATAATAATATCAAAAAATATTTTTAAAAACCTGAAACCCTAATGGTAATAATATCTAGAAACTAGAATATAAATTTTAATATTTTAATATTTAAATAAAAAAAACATCGAATGTATATAAAAAAACATTTTATAATATTGATAGATACGATTTTATTGATATCTTTGCAACCAGCAATAATTACACAATGAATTAGAGTAAATTATATTGAGAATTTTTGTGAGAACATGATTAATTTTTTATTTTCTAAATAGACATTAATAGTAGTACTAAGCATTAATTAATTCTTGGATGCTAATTGTGAATTCCAAGTTTCTATATTTTCATAAACATCACTATCTCGATGTATTTTTTGCATATAACACACTTGTATTTCCTCACATGCTCTTGTACTAAATGATTTCAACAGTTTATATGTTTCCCATTATCATTAGCATTATTGAGTTATATAATATGTTATAAACACTAATATTAAATTGTGCTAAAATCTACTATAATACGCAACATTTTTTTTATAAATGAGATTTGGTATTGTATGTTGGCTTTGAAGTGCGTAACATTTGATTGCACAACATTGTATATTGGCTTTTAACTTTCTGCATTAACTCTCCGCATCCAAACAAAGCTCTGCACTTCCGTACATGTTCTGAGAAAAAATATGGAGTGCAGAGTATTTAGTGGAGAAGAAGTTGATTCTGTGGTAGTGCAGAGAAATCACTATTTCACACTTCTGCACATTCAGACAATCCCAATTATAACATTAAACTATATTCCAATTATTAAATAAACTAAAAGAGTTATTTGACAATAGTCAAATTCTTCAACCATAAATAAAAGGTAATGTTAAGGTTTCTCGAAAATGCACGAAATAAGAATTGAGGAATTGCTGGATTGCTTGACAATGTAAACAAAGAAAATAATCATTGTAGTCTGCATTAATTTCCAATAGTATCACTGAAAAATGTTCCATTGATTATCCCATCTAACCAAGTTGTAATATTGTATGACTTGTTATAGAATTTTTAAATTTGATAAATCAATAAAACAATGTAAGAAGTGAGAGTGCAATGAAGCAGACATCGTACTCATTATGAAAAGATAACACTTATGCACATTGGAAGATTCCACACATTAGTTATGCATATTTCATAGATTTTGGACTTGTGTAACCAGAAATTGGCTTAAGTTATGATAATAAAGTTTGACTATTGTCAAACATCACTCTCGGTTTTCCTCATGTGTACTTTTGTGCTTTTCCATATCCTTCCTTCCAATCTTAACATAGTATTGGAAGGAAAGCTTTATTTAACCAAAATAGGATGAGTTTTAGGACATTAATAAAATAATATGTTGATATCAATTTATAAAGTGTCTCAAACAGAGCAATTATTTACATTAAAAATTGATATATTTGCTAGTATTTACGTTTTGATTGTGTGAAGTGTTGAGGCGAAGTGGAAGATTTTATTGAGTAGTGGAACTAGATATAATAGAAAAAAATGTCAATGTTAATGTTGTGAAGACCTTTTCCGTAGCTTGGCACTCATCATTACCCATTTTACACATCTTTGCACATCTATCCTTTCGAAAATATGTCTCAGCATTTCATTATGTGGAATCAGAAAATGGATATTGAGAAAATACTCATCAATATTATATATTAGTTAATTTGTTCAGATTATCCATGTGTACAGGTGTGAAGCAAGATTTCATTATGAAGAATATGGATACAGGATAGCAAAAAAATAAAAAATAAGAACAAAGGGTGAGAGAAAAGTGGGGAGTGCAGAGTGTGAAGCTCTTCAAGTTGTCTGAACTTTTGAATCTTTGCACTAGTGGAATTTTTTTTTGCACCCTCGTATAAATTTCCATCATCATAGAATTTTTTGATACACCTATTTTGTGCAAAGGAATTATTGTATATATGGATAACTTTTGCATGTTTCATAGACATTAAATTGTTTGCAGATTTGTTCCGCATAATAATTTTATGCTAATTGATAATGGTTAACCAAATTTACATTTTTGTATATACGGTCGAGGCGGGAAGCGAGGCTAAACATATCTCCAATTAATATTATTATGTTTCCTTGTGCGGAGATTTTATTATGCAGAGGGTGATGTGTACACTGGATAATGACTGTTTGGAAAAGGATTATGTGTGGAAGCCTTTACATCATGTATTTCACAACTCTACACACTTTTCTCGATGGCACAAATCGATGTCATGTTTGGCGATATGATTTAATGTCAAGAAGACAATTAATAAATGGCTTTCATTACAAGATTAAATGTAAACCATTTTGGAAATTTTTTTGGTTGATCAATGTGTATTTAGTCCGTTTCTTACCTTGTGTCAAATATCTATCAAAGAAAATTGAAAAAATGATAATTGACACCACGTATAGAACATTAACAAAACCATGGAGTCATTTTATTTTAAATCTATGTCATCATAGTATGCACATAATATTTCCATATGTACAAAATATTTCCATATGTATAACAATGATCATGATCACAATGAATTCATATTTATTTTATTTGATAAATTACTACTACTTAGTAAATGTATATCGATGATATTAAAACAATAACGATTATCAAAATAAAGGAACGAAATAATTTTTGACTTTCGAGATTTATTCCACCACCTACCATTAACATTCACTTTGATATTTTCAATTGTTATATATTGAAAGTGTTAAGCGTGTCAAGAAATATATAGATCAAATGTGAATCTGGTAAAAGATAAGAAAAATAACGGCAAGAACTATTGGCATAGACTATTATGTCATGATTTATAGCATTAGCAGGAGAAATTGTTTGTCATAAATAATGGAAAATTGTGTACGCAACGAGCTGGAATGAGTTATGACGATTAGCTTTGTACCATGATCTTGAAAATTGTGTATTATATTATTCATAAATCATGTTTCGCTTCTCATTTTCGTACTCTAGTACCAGAATAAAACAAATCGAAATTAATTTAGCTATGGGGGCTGGCTTAGCCACCAAATCAATTCATGGTAGAAGTAGTTGAGCACGTATGCATAGAATATTTATTTCCCATTGTTTACAGTTATTAATGGCAGTTTCAAAGCTAATTGTCATAATAAAAAATAATTCATATTTATTTTCTATCACAAATTTCTGTTTCTAATGATCGGTATGTCAATGATATTAAAATGAGAGAAAAAAATTGGAGTAAGTGGAAAATATGGGTTTGGAATATTGATATTTATTTCCATTATTTACCATAAATGTTGGATTTGATATTCTCAATTTCTATTTATTGAGAGTGTCGTATGTACAAGTTTCCACATGAGAAATAATGACAACTGGTAATTGGGATTAGAGTGAAATTTGCGAACTTATGCAATATTGAGAGTGAAAATAAGTAGTAGATGAAAAAAGAAGTTATTTGCACTCATACACTCAACTAAGTGATATATGAATCTGCCAATAGAAAAGAAAAGAAACAAGGACAGTCGCAGTGGAATATTGATGAATGTTGTAGTGAACAAGTACATGAAATCGTGAGAAGAAAATACTTTCTTGGGCTCACAACTGAGTAGAGTCAATGTTATTCAAAAATCCATTTTCTCAACCACTCAGGTTCTTTTGAATATTTCTCTCCAATGTATTTCTTTCTTTACATAATTGTCTAGAGATTTCTATTTTCTCTTTTCACACTTTACGAACATAAGAACTCCAACAAATGTTTCCCTATGCTATTCAAATTAAATTCTTTGTTAGTCATACAAGACATATTGTATTTGAGGGCTTACCAATATAACCTAAATTTCATCTGAAAAAAGAAGTAACGCAATTTTTGCATCTCATAATGTGCAAGCAAATAGTTTGTTTAAATATTTGTCTAATTCAAATATTTTTACACAACTGAACATTTACAAGACTTACAGAGAATCAAATATCAAATATCAGTAATAGATGCTAAAAAAATTACTCAAGAGAACAACATTAATAGAGAAGAAAAAGGGAGGAAAAAGGCTTGCATCTTACACAACAATCTCTAGCTTCTACACCTGGTACTGGTGCAACCTCATCCTCCAATCTAGGAAAAAGAGAAACTCATGGCACCAAAAAATTTGTTCATGGTGAGCTATCAGGTCATGAATATGACAAAGAGTCTTATCGAAAATACTTTCTTGAAAAAGTGCATATGGTTCAAATAGAAAAATCGAAAAGTTTTGTAAATAGAGAAATAAGTCAAGAATCTATAGACCCAGAAAATAATAAGAATGTACCACCTCTTGGGTTACTTCTTATTTAGCAGAGAATCAAAAGATAATGATTTAGATTGCAGAAGGGGTCATTATTTTTGACGAACATCCTGTCACATTGCATAATGCAAAAATATGACAAGGCCACCAAAAAAATTATTTATTGGAAAGGAAAAAGTTCAAAATAAAAGTATTATTGATGAGGAATACATGGATATTGATTTGTCTAGTGTTGACAAAAATATGCTCATAATATTCAATCAATATACATGTACCACCTCCTCTCACATTTACCCAAATTCACAAGCTTGCAAGGGTAAGCATGAGATGTGTCACTATGACATGACCTGGTCTCCAAGTTCTAGTTATGGAAGTGGGGCCGACACACCAAACTTATTTTTCAAAAGATTAACCCCTAATCACATGAAAAACACAATATGCATGTGGTTATGTGCCTCCAACCACACTCACAAGCCAACATCCATGTGATTATGACCTAAAATCACTAGTTCATTGCCAACGGTTCCAAGATTTGAGCCACTTCTTTAGGCTAGCCTCCAGAACAGTACCTAGATCTACCTATCACTTTCCAGAATGCAAAAAAAGGTAATGGAAATGCTAATCAATCAAAACTCAAGAAATAACTTGACTTAGACATGCCTAATCCATGATTTACATTTCATCAAACATGTGGAAAATATATAAGATATAGGTTATGAATGCATATATGATCATAAACTTTTGAATTTCATATAAGAATCAATAAGAAGGCTCCAATCCCTCATTAAATAGCTACAATAACACTTTTTAGCCCATGCATTCATCAACAATTCAATAAATTATCAAGACATGTCAGTATCCATAAATATAATTCATCATATAAACAACATATAACTAGCTTATAAACATAATCAAAACCATGGAAAATTAATCGTCAAATCACTAGCATTATCACCACAAATGCTCATAGATCACATTAGGAAAACATATCATTTTCAAAAATGAAAATTCTAGCCAAGTCAAAGACTTCCACATACCACTCAACTATAGATTTGGCTAAACCAAATATCCATTTTAGCCAATCACCCATGTTCCAGATTCCAAGCATGAATTTGGGATCTCATGGGTTAAACCCAAACAAAGCCAACCAATGCTTCCAAATGCCAAACCACCTCAAACCTCAACTATAGTGATTCCATCCCTATGCTCTGGAAATCACTAACATCAACTATATTAGTCTCTACCCAAGTCGTACAGGGCTCAAGGAACTAGTATCTCAAACCACATCCTTCCAGGGCTCCAGCGCATTTGTTCCAACTGTGACTCTAGGAACTAGTAACTCAACCCACCGAGGATTCCATAGTGTTTTTCCCAACCTATGGCTCTAGGAACAAGTAAATCAACCCAAACTATTCCAGGATTCCAAAGTGTTTGTTCCCACCCACAGCCATAAGAAACCTGACCATTAATCATAAAAAAAAGTGGGAAACCCATAACACCATGTTTATCCAAGAAAAGGCAAGGCAAGACTAAAACTATTGTCAATCCAAGAAAATATCCATGCTAATGACATCACATAACCAAGGAATCTCATGCATATACCATGCATCCAAAAATCATCAAGGAAACAACAAATAAAACCTACTACCTGCAAAGTATCCTTGTTGTAGTTGTTGATCCAACTGTGCCCTTGTGCTTCCTTTGTTTTCTTTTATTTCTTTCTCCAATCCAAGTGAATATTAGAATTCTCCAAGAATGCTCCAAGAATTCTCTAATTGTGTAAGCGTGAGAGAGTGACAGAAAGAAATGAGAGAGCCAAAAAATGAACTGACAAAAGTTGTAATGACCAAATGTAACGAACCTCCTGAGCCTACCCAGGAATTTAGACCCTAAGCCCCTTAAATTTGGGATTTGGTCCAGGAATTTAGCCCCTAGACGCCTTAATTTTCAGGTTTGGTTTTACTACAGTTAAAATTTTACTGCATTCTTTAGTACATTAATCTGAATCACTTCATGAACACTATTACCTAGATCTATCATTAAGCACAATTTTATAAATTTGTAGAAGGAAACTGGTTCTGTCATGTGATCCATAACATTCATTGATTAATTCTGCCACCGATATTAATTAACTTAATTCTAATGTAGTTAGCCACACATCAGAATCATAATTCATCACACTTACTCAATTTTTATACAATAGGTAGAATGGCTAAACCAGCCTCCTTGAATACACATGTAATAGCTAATCGAACTGTCATAGACTATACCATGAAATGCACGCATCTATGTCTTGTGCCCATTATCTACCCAGATAATTAGAGACATAATAAAAACTATGTTCCTTTAACATAATTATGATTAGATTTAGATTCACTGAACAATTTACTCATCCATATTCATAAGACTGAAATCACTTAGTATCATCAACATATATCTTACGCAATACGACTAAAGAGTTGGGACTCCTTAATCAAACCAAAATCATTTACCATGTATAGTTATCATCGCACCTACAACTAAACCTATATGCTAAAAGAACTGAAGTAATATCCAGGGTAAGGAACAACATACAATACTTTCCACACAACTGACACCGACTAAACCTCACTTGGAGGGAGAAGCACCACCACCCAACCATGAATCACCTCTGATTCCCCCGAGTCGAAGACCTTGCCAAGGATCAACTGTCCTCAATTGATCAATGCATTGGGTATTTAATACCATATTTCATGATTTAGTTACCATTAACTGCTTCTCGCTTTATGGATTTCTCTATTTGCCTAGGTCTTATCCGGAAAATCTCGTCTTTATCTCCCATGATGCTTTTCCACATAAAATCTTGCCTTTATCTCCCGCAATATTTTATGTCTGATGGGTCTTTATCTCTCGTCCATCGATGGATATCCAATCCATCCAAGATTATCTAGATCCCCATCTAGAAGCTTATCATGAAAGATTCATCTTTATACCATTCCTCATGGGATTTGGCAAGCATCTCCTCTCTCTTGGTGCTCCACCCTCCAAGTGATTTATTTTATTAATTTATTTAATAATACATTTTCTTTTCATATTACATATCACCTAGCTTTCCTCAGCTTAGGTGTAGAATAGTTTAACCCACAAAGGAGGGTATCAAACCTAGCTTTCCTCAGCTTAGGTTTACAACATTTAACACACAAGGGAGGATATCACACCTAGATTTAACTTAGCTTAGGTTTACAATAATGTAGTACACAAGGGAGGGGTGTTACATACTCCCCCCCTTAAATTTTACACCGTCCTCGGTGTATCACTGCATCATGTTCTCGTTCATAGGTAGATGGTTTCTGAATCAACAGCTCTCATGGCTCTGCCATCTGATGCAATTTTTTTCTCCGATGTACATTGGTCACAAGGAGTGCTCCCAGCATCTCTCCTTCCATAGCTACCTATTGTACATTTTTTGAAACCATTTGTGAGAATTTCTCAATGCAAAGTTTAACTATGATAAATATCATAATCTATTACTTAATAGTATTAAAGAAACTATTGTTTATTTATTTTATTTGAAGAATGCATGTTCTCTGCTTGCATTCTTTCAAGCCTTTGTGTTCTTGTCAAACACCTGATTCTTGCAGTCTCTCTACATACAATACATCAGTTAGCATATTTTCCACATTAATATGCCTGCAAGGTCATAACATATTATTTCACATCACAATATATATTCATATACATATATTCATCGTAATCAAACTGCGATTAACCATAGTTACTTATACCAAACTTACTTTCCTTTTTCTGGGTAATCTCCAGGTTTGTTTACCTTGCCAGACATCCATCTAATGAGTACTGCATACCCTGCACACAAGTTATGTTATACACACCAATACACATTTCATTTTACAACTTTGTAGCATATGTAGTCATATAGTCCCATATGTCTGTTGTACATAGTCTAGCTGTGATACAGCCTATAATACCATCCTCATGGTATCACCTGCATGACATAAACTTTATCCACATATCTTTCCACCATGTTAGTATCATCGCAACATTAATTTTTCATGGTTCATCTATGTAATTAAGAAAGTTTTTATGCCATGTGTAAATCAATTCCAAATGTCATGTGGTTACAATATCAATTAGATATTATTGGATTCATGCATATTTTTCGCTTAACCATACCTTCTACTTAATGTTCTAAAGCAGATTATTAACTCATAGCTGTTGAAGTTCAATATTCATGAGACCATTAACTCACCTCGTATGTTTTACTGTTGCCCTATTTATGCTTCAACAACCTATTGACCATGCATAATTCCATGTAGTTATGAATGTTTTTACTACTTACAATCCTACACTCCTTGTAGTTGTAAGTGTTTATGATCTTAGGGTATTTGCATGTTAGCTCATTCTTAACATTAAATCACCCTTTACCAAAGCTGAGTTATTTATTTATGAATTCTGTTTGAATCACACAACATTTCCTTATGTTCTCCAGACATCTTATCAATGTAATCTGATAAGAGATCCTCTCAAAATTTCTTGTTACAAATTATGATATCAATATATTTTAAATAGATTGTTAAATATCATTTAATTGACCCAGGGGTCCATACCATTTTTGCTACATCACCAATTACTATGGTTTGCCTTCAAGGATACTTATAGGTTTTATTATGCATATCCTTCAAAAGATGCATATGTCCTGGAAATCAGTTTAAGTTAAATTTCTCCTTTAACCATACTTTCTTCCAACCGAAGAACGAGTCACATTGTAAGAAGATGCATTAATCAAAGGATTAATTTGACCACAATTTGTACAGTTATATAGCCTTTATACTATAAAATTCTCTCACCATCCTTTACTTTGGTATAATACTTTTATCGAAATTATACCATTTATAAGTTATTTTTATAGCATGATGACCATAGTTTAATCTCTAACCAGAATCATAGTCTAGTTTTATGAGAATTATGATTCTTGCATTCATGAAGGCAACATATGTAAGTATTCCACTCAAGTAATGATATATTCCACCCATATACATTACTTGTTATTAATTTTAACATTACTTTTATGGTAATTGCTTCAAATTGTCTGCTATAACATTTTTTATTATAAATTGTTTCCTGTCAGTAAGATTAATAACCTTCAATTTCTTTGTCCAGCATGACTCTTAACAGTCACCCATACTTTTCCTATTTACTATTGGAATATATCAGTCCAAGCATGCATGCTATCAATATATAACTTCAATATAGTTCAAATCCCCTGCATGTAGGAAAAACCAAAGTTCTACATGCTATGCATATTTGTAAGCATTGATAGCAGCATAACATTGATTCTACAAATCACAACCCACTAATCCTTGCTCAACATACAGTCTATCATAACAAAATAACAACTCCACCCTATTTTACCAATATAATCATTAGGTTAATCACGCTTTTTCCTTCTACATAACATACTCCCCTTTAATAGGCATTGGGGTAACCAATATCTTTATGATTGTTGAGCAATGAATTTTACTTTATTTCAACATGTAAGAGACTATCAATACTAGAATTCATGAGAAAGTTCTTACATGGAAAATTCCTATGACTCATTACTATGCAACTATACTATACCATTTGATAGTACAATATTCTTACAAGTCTATAATACTACACACATGTGCTTGCATTGTAAATTCATATAACTCATTAATATGCATGGATATTAAGCATGTTCCTCTCCAACATGTTTATCTCAATGACTACTTAACAAGACTATGGTAACAACATGTAAACTATCCATGACAAGGCATGGGAATATGTATCATTACACAACAATTCAACAATGATACAACCATGGTTTTCTTTATCTATTGCTCTTTTCTAAGGTTAGGTGATTTTATTTAGCTATACATCTATACCGTAATTGTACCAATCACTATTTAAATATCTTCTTCATTCACAATACCAATTTTTCTCACGTTTCCTCTTATGTACATCTAAATTCTATCATGCATGAATATGTATTTTTCCTTCACTTTCGATACCACAATCTCCACTTGCTCAAGCATGACTATTTTGGAGAATTACATGAAAAATCAACCCAACAAAATATCCAAGTCTTGCACGTAGAAAATTTCCTAGAAATCATTATACATAAGGATTTCACTCTTCTACGTAATTTGAAATGAGTAGTTATTTTCTTAACCCATGCAAACTACTTTTCCTAGATAAATATTCCAAGTCTTGTGAAAAAAAGTTTTCACATCTATGTTGCACGCATCTCAACAATTCTAATTTGCAATATACAATTAAAAAATTAATCAACTCATTCATCATGCTTTATGCAGAATTAATTACAAAGCAAACATTTTGAGAAAACATGTTTTACATGTTTTACCATATCTTAGTTATATATATAGATATATCTATCTATATATATATATTCCTTTCAGATTGTAGACTTACTTGTGCAACTATACTTCATAAATTTCTTTATCTCAACTTGATCTCGTGTTTCAAAAAAAAAGAGATGTCACGACTTTCTTGTCACCATACTTGTGCAACTATACTTCATAAATTTCTTGCTTCATAAGTTTCTTTATCTCAACTTGATCTCATGCTTCAAAAAAATGAGATGTTCACAACTTTCTTGTCACCAGCATGATCGGTTTCCTAGCCCATCCACACATCCTCAAATAAATTACCATTCGCACGAAATACAATAATATGCATGAACGAAAATTCACATATAAATTAACATAGTTTGAGAAATGGTGAAGCTAAAGAAGTTTTAGATTTCCATTTTATTTCATGAAAACAAGTTTTGTAATTGAATTAAATTTGCATTTTTTTAACTGAACTAAGTAATGTACAAAAATATAATTTGTACATATTACATTAAATTTATATTTTGTAATATAGTATGCATTTTTAATTTATGTGCATCAAAGAAATTTACTTACGCCATCTTTACAGCATAAACCAAAACCCACCCAAAGTGAAAGCATTTAATTTTATTAATTCTACTCACTTCATTTCACTTTTTGACTTCATTTTACTTTTTGATTTCTTTTCCTGGTGAATAGTTATATTTAATTTTATTAATTCCACCAACCTCATTTCACTTTTTTCTTTCTTTCCCGGTGAATAGTTATACATTTGAAAAATTAATTTCTGCATATTTTCCACTATGTTGGTGACATCTAATAACATATCGATACAACGTGCAACCCGCATACCTATTTCGTAATTTAAAGGCTATAATTAACAACATTTCAACTTTGCCAAAGGAGGTTTTACATTAAGTACATATCTTTCTCTCGGTAAATATAAAACTCATTTTCATTCATATCTGACTTCAAATAAAACTAATAATTGAAAGAGACGCAGGTAATCAGGCATTATATTTTTATTAAGATGAATAAGTCTTTGTAGGGTCGATGATGAGATATACAGATCTTTTTGTGATGGACTGTATTGCACTGTGGGCGTAATACTATATACTATACAGTATTAATATGAAATCAGCCCACTAAAATAACTATAATTGCAGGTAGAAAACTGCCTTTGCTAAGAAAGAAAGTGCGCTGATGGTGGAGAAATTAACAATGGTGAATTTTAGTGACTCTGCCTACATGTCCTGTATCAGAAATTATGTTGATGAAGATCGAGTCATAAAAAATGAAGAGACTAAATTTTTCTTTAAAAGGGTATGAAAATCCATAAGGAAAAGTCCACGAGTTTGTTTGAAAGTCATCGCTTCAAACTGCACGAGGAGGAGGTATCCATCAACTCGGCCGAAATTTTACCCTATCTTCTTCATTATCAACCTAATTCGATTCTAGGGACCAGAGAGCATCGACTTCGATCCTCAGCACAGAGAACCTCACAGCGGTGTAGCCAATAGCCGAGTCATGTTCTAGAATGGTCAACCATAGTTGGAATTCGCTGTAACTAAAGACTGTCAACAGTTAAATTCTTAACGACCAATTTAATTTACCACGTTCCATAATTTTAAATATTTTTTTTTTGATTATCGTGCTGCTTGGAACACAAGGTCTATTTCACCATGACGATGCCACTTAGCATTGTACCATTTCTTTGAAATCCTGTGCTTTCCTGTTATGATAATAACAGCTGCGTAATTTAATATACGTTAGTCATTCATTCTTTTTATACTATGGTCGGCAACATAACTGTATACCTAAAACTTGAGAACACAGACTTAGGGAGGAAACCACTGGTGCGTCTCCTCCATTACATGCATCAAATGACTTCTTTGTTTCCGTTTTTCAGACCTATTTCGCTTTCAAGAATTTGTATTCATACATGCTTCTGCACATGCCTGTTGTTTCGAGTTTGAGCGGCCTCTTTGGTGTTGATGAACATGCACGATGGTGGCGGCAGCAATAATAACTAAAAACCCTACTACTCTTGGTGAACCATGCTGGCCGAGGAGAGATAGAAAGCATAGAGTGGAGTTTCTGCATTCTGTTTCTAACGGGATTTGTCTATGGATATCGTTTTCTTTTTGTTCAAGCAAGACAACATCGACCGAATAAATAACACTTACATATGTTATTTGCGCTCATCAACGATAGAGCACTAAGTTAAAAATATTGGGATAAACATTATCTTTAGGCTTTTATCCTTTCATCTTTATCTCCTATCGCCACCGAATAGGTAACTCATGAAAGAAACAACACTTATCTCATGAAAGGAACAATGCTAATTTTTTTTTTTTTGGAGAAAATCAAGTCGGTAAATGTTGTTTCTTATTTCTATTGCATTACCGTAACCCTGAAGAAACGAGGTGTGGGTGATAGCATCCCCTGAAAAGTATTATGCAAAGAATTGATAAGGATGCATGCCTATGGCGTAATGGAATAACGGATGATCTTAATGGTGTGCGTGCGGTGATTTTGGTTACCAAAAGCCGCAGCTTTCTAGTCATATCAAAAGTCTGCGCTGTTTCGAAAACCCCGATATTTCAGGTTGCCTTGCATCATTACAAAGGGAAAAGAAATGGATCGTGGTTTCCAATTTTTTTTTTTTTAACACTATCTCTATCAGCCTATTAGGATAATCGTTATCCCATTTATCTCTTTCCACCCATCGCATAGGCACAAGGAACATTGACTCCACGTCCATCAATTTAATTATCCATATTTTTTTATTTTTTTCACATATGTTATTTTAAAATGTAATTTAAATTTAATAACTTAAAATCCCATATTTGTTTTAACTACAATGGTTAATACATATCGATTGACAAATAATTGATTGTAGGAATAATTGCCTAGTTTTCGGTGATAACCATTGTATTTAACCAATAAAATATTCAGGCATTTTTTTTCTAGATAATCATGCTGCATAACTTCTATTTTGAAAACGATCGCGACAAGCTTTAATGCACCAATGCTCACGTACTTTTTCGTCGATCTTCTAATTTAAAAAAAAGCATGGCACACTGAACTAATTATGTTGATGTGTGTCCAGCTTATACACTTTGAATCACATCTTGTGATAGGGAGGTCTTTACTCTCTGCACCCGCAAACCTTTATCTTCAACATCAGGGAAAAAACAAAATTCCACTCCTGTTGTCGTCATCCTCAACGATTGTAAGCGGTGTTATCTTGATAACGTCCTAGAAAGAGCACAACAGTCATGATAGGTCTAGTCACGATGAAATCAATCAAGTTGCCAACGTTCTATTGTTTTCGGCACTATCTCTGTCTTTTTCCTTTTTTTCTATTCAACATGGAATGACTAATGTAGTAAAGATACAAGTAGATTATATTTTACTTGCCCCTAAATCCTTTAGTTGTCCCTTAAGCAACTTATCTACCCTTTGACATAGCCATGCTTGTATTGACCGATTAGACCAGTCAACATAAACTCTACTAGAAGTATGCACCATGTCATGCTTGTATTTACTGATTCAATAATGTTGTTTTGGGGTTGTCCTGTTATGGAATATAAAAAAAAAACAGTTTGAAACCTAACCCTCCTCTTCCGTTTGAAGGCACAATGATCTCTGGCCAGTTGTAGAAGCAATAAAAAGGAAATTTGAACATTTTATTTCCTTTGGATATGGTGCATCTCTAGTGACCTTGGCATGTGAGAAGAAGGCGAGTTGAGCACACCCCTCAGCCCTATTGTAACCAATCCTGGCTTTGTATACAACAAAACTATTTATTTTTAATAAAATGATTCCCTTGGTTTACGAGAATTTATTATAAACTTTATATGCTTAAATTTCGAGATAAATTTTGGGGCTATTGTTCCATAGGAATTTTATAATTAAATCTGCCCACAAAAATTTGCATAGGTAGATGAGTCCACAGGCCGCAAGGCTTGATGATACCATTTGTAATGAACCTCTTGAGCTTACCCAGTAATGTAGCCCCTAGGCCCCTTAAATTTGGGATTTGGTCCGAGAATTTAGCCCCTAAACCCCTTAATTTTGGGATTTGGTCTGACTACAGTAAAAATTTAACCGCATTCTTTAGTACATTAATCTGAATCACTTCATGAACACTATTACCCAGATCTATCATTAAGCACAATTTTATAAATTTGTAGAAGGAAACTAGTTCTGTCATGTGATCCATAACATTCATTAATTAATTCTGCCACCGATATTAATTAACTTAAGTCTAATGTAGTTAGCCATGCATCAGAATCATAATTCGTCACACTTACTCAATTTTTATACAATAGTTAGAATGGCTAAATCAGCCTCCTTGAATACACATGTAATAGCTAATCGAACTATCATAGACTATATCATGAAATTCATGCATCTATGTCTTGTGCCCATTATTTGCCCAGATATATTCAAGACATAATACAAATTATGTTCCTTTAACATAATGATGATTAGATTTAGATTCACCGAACATTTTACTCATCCATATGCATAAGACTAAAATCACTTAGTATCATCAACATATATCTTACACAATACGACTAAAGAGTTGGGACTCCTCAATTGAACCAAAATCATTTACCATGTATAGTTATCATCGCACCTACAATTAAACCTATATGCTGAAAGAATTGAAGTAATATCCACAGTAGGAACAACATACAATACTTTCCACACAACTGCCACTGACTAAACCTCACTTGGAGGGAGGAGCAACACCACCCAGCCATGAATCACCTCTGATTCCCCTCGAGCCAAAGATCTTTCCAAGGATCAACTGTCTTCAATTGGTCGATGCATTGGGTATTTAATACCCTCTTTCATGATTTAGTTACCATTAGCAGCGTCCCACTTTATGGATTTTTCCGTTTGCCTAGGTCTTATCCGAAAAATCTCGTCTTTATCTCGCATTACGCTTTTCCACATAAAAGCTTGCCTTTATCTCCCACAATATTTTACGTCCGATGGATCTTTATCTCCCATCCATTCTAATGGATATCCAATCCATCCAAGCTTATCTAGAAACCCATCTAGAAGCTTATCATGAAATATTCATCTCTATCCCTTTCCTCATGGGATTTGGCAAGCATCTCCTCTCTCTTGGTGCTCCACCCTCCAAGTGATTTATTTTATTAATTTATTTAATAATACATTTGCTTTTCATATTACATATTACCTAGTTTTCCTCAAATTAGGTGTAGAATAGTTTAACCCACAAAGGAGGGTATCAAACCTAGCTTTCCTCAGCTTAGGTTCATGACAATTAACACACAAGGGAGGATATCATACCTAGCTTTAACTTAGCTTAGGTTTACAATAATGTAGTACATAAGAGAGGGGTGTTAGACCAAAAGTTGTGAATTGATTCTCTGATGTCTTTTTATCATTGATGTCTCCTTTCTCTTCATTTTCATTCATTTTCCCTCTAATTTCCCTTGCATGAAAATATGTGTCTCTTCACCTTCCTTTTCTCATATTTTTTATTATTTTCATAATTAAAATTCCAATTGTTGCCTCTTTGCCTTTGCCAATTTCCATAATCATTAATTAGTCACAAGTGATTCCAGCTAAAGTGTTTTTCCCAACATTCAGCTTGGAATATATGTCCCATGACCTTGGTCTTATTTTATTTATATGGAAAATAAACCAGTGGTTGTTACAAACCCCTCCCCTTTGGGCAAACATTGTCCCTGGTGTTCAGTAATACTTATAATCAGCAAAACACATGCTGCCCATGGAGATTTATAACACATCTTGATGCAAAATTTACAACATACCAAATTGTTGAAACCATGAGCACCATACTGTTCATTGAAGGGTTATAACATAACTCAATGTAGTATCTACAACATCCTTCTTATTAGAGCTTTACAACACAACTTATTACAATATCTAAAATACACATATGCAAAAACATAAACCAAAACACATAAATCAAACTCATCTGCTCAAGCAAAAAATAAAGAAGGATACATAGCCAACACCGAATTAGCCATCTCCAATGTAGATTCATCAGGCCCAAAGTGCTTCCACTACACTTTAACTCGCTTGATTTCGTTTTTCAGGAGCATGCGTTGTTTATGCTGCAAAATGCATTGATGTTATGTCTCGAATTCGCCCTCTGGTTCCACTTGAAATATAGACTAATCAATCACATGATCAAAGTTCTAGAAATATCTCTTAAGTAATAAAACATGGAAAACATCATGTACTTTCATTATTGGTGTTAGTTCAAGTCTATAGGAAACATGTCCAATCCTCTCAAAGATCTCAAAAGGCTTGCAATACTGTGGTGTAAGATTGGTACATGTTCCAATCCTTAAGGAGCTCCTCTTGGGCTTGATGCATAAGTTCACATGTTCCTCAACATGAAACTCCTTGAATTCTCTATATTTATCTACATAACTATTTTTCTTGTCCTGTGATGTCTTTAAATTCCTCTTAATAACCTGCACCTCCTGCTCCATCTCTGCCATCATATATGGTCCAATCAAAGCCCTTCTCTCTGGATCACTCCAGCTGATAGGAGTATTATAACTCCGCTCATAAAGAGCCCCAAATGGACTCATCCTCAAGGACTCCTTATACCCATTATGATATGAAAAATACACCAGTGGAAGATACTCTTCCCACTTCCTCTCCCGATGCATGATATACATCCCAAACATGTCCTCAATAGTCTTATGGACCCTCTCTATTTCTTCATTTGTATGCAGATGATAAGTTGTATTTAAAGTCAACTCTATCCGTAATCATGCAAACCACTCCTTCCAAAACCTAGTATTAAACTTGGAATCTCTATTTGATATGATCTTCTTGGGAACACCATGCAACCTAACTATCACCTTGATGAAGATATGAGCTACCTGTTGACGGTGATGGATCCATCAACATGTCAGGGGATCTCCCCGGTAAGAAGTCCCAACTAGACCTCAGACCGTTTGGTGTAGGAGTCCCAGCAGTGGGTCGTACGGTATCGCCTTGACCTCAATGGTGTGCAGAGGAAAGTAAGATGTCCCTATTGGTAGCAAGGGTGTGACATATGAAGTAAGTCAAGGAAGGTGCATGAGCGGTTCTAACACACGAGGGGGGTAGGTGAGTGCGCCCCTTGGAAACCTATGAAAGCATGGAGTTAAGAAGGGAACACACGAGAAAAGATGCATCATAAACTAGAAGGCAAGTAAGCTAGCAATCCAAAGTGATGGTTATGGTTCATACATACAGACATAGGAAATCCATACATGCATGCGTAAGAAAACAGATACATAGATCATTTAGAGTAAACAAGATAGTTGAAATACAATACGACATATGCATGAAATGTGTTGGCTCTATTATATTAAGAAGTGAAAGTTCCACTCATACAATACAACCATGGCCAACCACTAGCTTTGACAGCGGAACGTTACAGTCACTATTGCCTACTCCTCCAAAGAGATATACTAGCTCTACATAATGGAGAAGCAAGGGCTTGTTACAATACTCTCCAAGCTTTCTCTAAGATACTCTTATCGGAAGCTTAGCTGACCAAAAGCCTCTACAATGAGTTATGAGGCACTATATATAGCAAAGGGTAGGGTGACCCTTGACATTCCCCTTTGTGATTGTTCGCCTACCCACATGACTCTTCAACTACTCTATGACTATTACATTCAACTATCGACACTTGAACTTCCACTTGACAAGATGTTACATACAATCTGCACATGTACCCATGTGAGATAAAATAGGCTTGAGAAAGCCATGCAAGATATCACTAACACTCGAGCAATTGTGGTAAGACCAACTCTTCAACATCCTTCTAATGATCGATGTTGGCGAACTGATGCCAAGCTTGGTCATTCGTGATGGTGTCCATGCGCTTCAATGGTGACATCTTGTTGAAAGTCAGCTCTTGCCTCTGTTGCATTCAGGTACACTGATATGGCTCCTCTATCCAACTCGTCTGATAACATGTGCATCATTGTCTTGAGCGCAGCTAGACAAGAAACATACTGATGCATAGTGTCTGTGATGATCTCCAAGTGTGTGCTGGTGACCATGTGCATCAACTTGTCAAAATTCATGTTCAGCTTCAGTCAAACTTTCTTCTTGTCTTCATCGAGGCGAGTGTGCGAAATGGGTGGGATCGCATGCATGTGCATAATGACATCCATGCTCCTGAATACCCTTGCATGGGATCAACAACAATGCTCACCTTGTCTGCTCCATGTCGGTTGCTGAATGGATCTATAACTTGTATGGGAACAGTTTCATCAGTCTATGCATGTTGCCCCTCTTGCTGTACCTGTTCCTGCTGCACCTCCTTATCTTGTTTGTGCAACCCCTATTCTTCCTTGAGTTGCTGTGTCAGCACCTGCAACCCCTTCTCTATTTCTCTCTCTACCTTCACATGATCTTCGTGTCGCGCCATCACCTCATAACTTCAATATCCAAAGCTCTTATCATCATGAGTGGATCTGCTTTGAACTTGCCGCTTTGCTCCGCCTTTGTGTTGTCAACAACCTTCCACTTACATTTGTCACATGCATGTGTGCTGCCTCTTATGATGTTGCTACTATATTATCTTGATTTCCTTGTCTACGAACAAGTTAATGTCTTCATAGGTAGGCAAGCTCATAGACACTTGCTTGGTTGCAAACCCTGTTGGGCTCTCAACAGTGTACTTTGACTCTAATCTCTTGAATGCCATTGTACTTGTGTTTCTGAGAGAGAGATGACCACCTGTGATGCCTGGAGACATAGAAACACTCATTGCAAGCAATATGTCAATCGAAAACCAAAACAACCTTGAGGACTGACTTGCAACATACATGTGTGATAGATCATGGAGGTTGTGCAATTTTCGTTTGGAGGTCGGGTGACTAACTTCCAAAAATGTGCAAGGCATAGTCCGGGCTGCAAGGAGGTTGAATGACTACTAGAACTATGCAATGCACACTCTAGCCTAGCCTACTGAGGATTGAAAATGTGCAATGGGCAATTTCAGTCAGCAGTGACATGTAACCAGCAAACTACATTGTGTAGTTTCTGGGGCCAGTAGGACACTACCTCTAATACTTGTGCAATGATATCCTGGATGTCAGTGTTAGGCCAGACTTGTGCAATTTCTGGAGGGAAGGTAGAGCGTTCACTTCCAGAAATGTGCAGTGCTAGCCAGACAAGGCACGATCGAGGCCAAGGTAGCCCAGACCAGCCGACAGGCGACTGAAAACATGAGAAGTGTGAATGCATGATGAGATGAGTGAAAACAAGAGTGAATGATTATGCATGCAAACAGTAAGCGCAGGATTCATAAAATGGGGATTGAAGTGGGTCGTCATGATGGCGGCCGTCGGTGCAAAAACAGTGTCATGCATGCAAAAGCAGTGTGGTGCAAACGAAAATTGAAATGATGCTTGTAGAAGTTAACATGCATGCAAGCGACAACAAGCATTCATAGAAATCAAGCAGACAACACTCACACAAGCCGAAACACAAAAAGAAATAGAAACACAGTGCAAGACATGTGAAGTGGGCTTACCCTGAAGCAATTCAGTTGAATGTGTTGATGACTCCTACATGTGACGTGGGATGTCAGAGCTGCAATATCGATTCGAGGAATGAGCTTTGCAGAGTCTAAAAAATGAATTTTTATAAAAGCGAGGTTATGACACACATGCCAAAAATCTAGGAAAAGTGAGACTTGGTGGGGGGTTTCTAAAGTGATCCATGCATGTAACCTCTAATTGCCAAAAATAGATC
This sequence comes from Pinus tabuliformis, assembly GCA_031772625.1. Lineage (NCBI taxonomy): Eukaryota > Viridiplantae > Streptophyta > Pinopsida > Pinales > Pinaceae > Pinus > Pinus tabuliformis. The sequence goes on along the minus strand of CM062814.1, from coordinate 562,519,579 downwards.
CCTAAATCTAGGGATGCCTTTGCATGCTGCCTTGGGAAGAGCATTCCATGCATGTAAATCATTTTTTCTTGGTCACGAAGGTAATTAGTCAACCTGAAGGCACATGCATTGGTCTGCAAGGCTGGGAGAGGGATTTGTGCAATTTTTGGGCTGAGCAGAGCTGGTTGTCCCAGAGGGATTACGTGATTTCTAGGCTGAGCAGCTGTCTTGGGTTAGATTGCACAATTTTATAAATGAAGCCTATCTAACTACATTGCACAATTTCTAAGCCCAACATGTTGCTTGACTGATTTGCACAATTTCTTCTAGCTGCTCGGCTGGCTCTCTTAGAGGGATTGCACAATTTTTGGGAGCAACAGGTGACTCCTTCCCATAATTGTGCAATTTCTGGGCTGAGTAGCTATCCTGGGATGAATTGCACATTTTTTTAGAGGAAGGCTGTCTGGAAGAATTGTGCAATTTTGAGCCCAGCTAGGTGTCGAGCTGGGTTTTCTCAATTTTTGGAGGGAAGGTTGGTTCCCCTCCATAATTGGGTAATTCCCAGAAGAGCTTCTCAACTAGCAATTGACACTAAGTTTGGAAATCAGCCTGTGAAGGAGGTGAAACAAACTTGCATGCATAAGCTGACAAGACTCTATGAAATAGTTGAAGCTGATGTGCTTGACAATGCAAGACATGCTGTTGAGGATGGTTAATAGGGAGGCTCCAAAATGAAGCTAAGGAAAATTTTTGGAGGTTGTTTGTAGCCGCTACAACACATGGTGACATACTAGTAGAACTCCAGCTGTATGAATGGACCTTGTTCGTGAAAAGAAATTCTAACACCTCTGGAAGTATTGTTCAATTCTTTATTCATCTTGGTTTCCACACTTGCTTTATTGGAAGATGTAGCATCTACCAAGACCTTAGTCAGTCGAAACACATTCCAAGCCAAGCCAACACAATTGTTTCGATTAGGGATGAGGGGTATATTAGTGCACAAGTCATATGATCATCATATTTTTAGTTTCATCTCTAGTGTTGCTTCGTTGCCAGCAGGCCTGGACATTACCCCGGCGGAGTCACGCAGGAACACAAGCATCACTCCATTGCCAGCGAGCCTAGTCAGTACCACTGCAAAGTTACTTGCATCACCTCTCTGCGCAGGAAGCCTTTCTCTTCTTTCTCCTTGTTCATTTATCTTTTTCATTTTCATTTTTTCATTTTTTTCATTTTTTCATAACTGTGCATAACACTTATTCATTTCATAGGTGAAAGATGGATCCTGACTTATTGAGGGTAGAAGAGGTTGTTCCTTCAGAGAGGGTAGTTTTTATATACCTCTAACATGCTTGTTAAGTTTTCCCCCCTCACCTTACTCTACTTGACTGAGCTGACAAGGATTAACCCAAAAACAATCGACTTGAGTAGGTGATACTAGTTTGCGTGCAAGCGTTGTGTTTTCACCGAGCTTCACTTTGAAGAGTACGTATTTTCCATTGATGTATCATGGACTGAAGATAGAAAATTGTCACATAAGAGGCAGGATGACATATAACCAAGTATTGATAGTTTAACAAGTCCTCTTTTACTTCACCTAGCTTGTTTCAAGAGTCACACACAGTCCATGCGAAACTAACCTATAGACATAAACAAGAAAACAAACCAGAAATCAAAGCAAGAAGTGGAAGCAAATGTGTATGCAAAGTGAGTAAGCAAACAAACAAACAAGAAATGAAACACATAAAGAAAGAAGAAAACAACTGAAAAGAAAACACTACTACTCCTAAGATAACAGTGCATGGGTTGTCTCACGTGAAATGATACTTCCAATGCAACCACTGGCTCATTGGTCGAACCATATTGGTGAAGGCATGGTTTATGAACATCGCAGTTGTAGAAACCAGCTAGCATGAAAGATATAACGATGAAGACGAACACACTCTGATCTTAGAAGCATCCATAGAACAAAAATGAGTGAAAGCACATGACATGCACTCTGTGGACTTGCAATGATGTTGTTCTACACTACGTAGAGATGTTGAGTGTATGCATTCTCTTGATTGTGAAATGCAAGAAAATGTGAGAAAGTTAGACCACTTACGGTGCGCAAGTGTGCTTTCTATGTAATATTCCTCCAATGCATGAGTGACGGGATCGTGTAGTTCAAGTGGAGGAAGTGAAATATGAGTATTATATTGACCTTTAATGCATACAGATGAGTGATGAGGAGCCTTGCATGTTTGATTATATTCCTGATTAGAAGCGAAACCAACCTCAGGACAGTGAGGGCCTGACATAACCATCAGCTCAGGCTGAAGTGCCTAGATAATCTACAAGGTTTCGACGTCATTGACAGATAGATCATCATAGACCAGTGGCTCAGACGAATTAATAACGAGTGAATCAACATCGTGATTAGATAAAGAAGCAGAGAGATCACAACAACCAAGATCAGAAAATCCAGGATATTTGTCGGCATCCTCATGATTTGATGAATTATGCAGAGGGGTAGATGAGAAGCAAGGATGTACACCCTATGTGTTTTCAGAAATGACAGATGACTGATTGGACGGATTTTCAGAGGAAGATGTGTCCTCTTCGCAATGTGATGATAGATTGACATCTAACGTGTCCTACGAATAATCGGAAGTAGAAACATCCGGAAATGAGTTTTCACAAGGGAAATCAGTAGAGGTAGAATTACAAGGGATGTCAGGTTAAAGAGGATGAGGCATGGCTGGAAGGGAGTCATCCTTAACCGTAGGTTCTTCTTAAGATTCCCAGACTCACTCATCATGAATGATGGTGTAGGTTGGCTTCATAACACCAACTCCTTCAACAACTTGATCCTCGTTCATAGCAGATGAGGAGTGCGAAATGGAAGAACATGAGGAAGTACAATCTGGGGGATCAAGAGAACGCTGAGATAGAGGTTGAGGGAACAAATAGACATGATAACCAGCAGGCTTGCAAGCCAAATCTGCGTAGATATCAAGAAGGTGGGGTGGGATGATGTGACATTTTAACAGATGTGTGTACATGATATCCCACATCACTTTGCGGTGGTGGAGTTGCTTGATGAGGTGAAGGTGGATGGTCACTTGTGACAGCAACTGTGCCTTCCTATGATTGTGTGGCTCCATCAATGAAGTGTGCTGAGTGGGTTTTGAGTCATTTCAAGAATTGTGGATTTTCAGATATGTGAAGAAGATACTTAAATCTTCCATCGAGAAATTCCTAATCAATTTCATCTTCAGAAAATCTGTACGCAAGATTAAAAAAGTGTGTGTAAAACTGTTTAATGGATTCATCAGGTGCTTTTTGTAATTCCACAATTTCTTTGTTGAGTGCTTATCAGTTGAAGTGATTTAAAGCATAATCTATCTTTGTGACCAGATGACAAAGAGAATGAATAGATTTTTCGGGTAGTGTGGCACACCAGTGCAATGGGTTCCCTTGAAGCGTGTGGACGAACAGTGTGAAGGTAATGTATTCTTCAAATATTCTATGTCTTTCGCATGAGCCTATAACACTGACTGAGATTGCCTAACCAAGGCTATGTACCCTCCACCATCGTATGTTTTATGTGACAAGTTATCCGAGAGCTTTTTCGAGATAATGAAGTCGTTTCCCCTAAGACATACACTCCAGAAGAGAAACTCTATAGTTAGTTATGATAGATATGCATATATTCAAAACAAATGTGAGGACTCAGCTTGTCATCTGGCCCTCCTTCTGGTGCAAAAATGTTGACAGTGTTGGACCCGCGAACATGTCAGGGGATCTCCCTTGTAAGAAGTCCCGACTAGACCTCAGACCATTTGGTGTAGGAGCCCCAACAGTGGGTCGTACGGTATCGTCTTGACCATGATGGTGCACAGAGGCAAGTAACATGCCCCTGTTGGTAGCAAAGGTGGGATATATGCAGTAAGTCAAGGAAGATGTATGAGTGGTTCTAACAAACAGGGGGGGAGGTGAGTGCGCCCCTTCGAAACCTGTGAAAGCATGGAGTTAAGAAGGGAACAGACAAGCAAATATGCATCACAAACTGGAAGGCAAGTAAGCTAGCAATCCAAAGTTATGGTTAAAACAACAACACATTTCAGTAAGATTCATATATACATAGGAAAGCCATACATGCATGCATAAGAAAATAGATACATATATCATTTATAGTAAACAAGATAGCTGAAATACAATACGACATATTCATGAATCGTGTTGGCTCTGTTATATTTAGAAGTGAAAGTTCCAATCATAAAATACAACCATGACCAACCACTAGTTCCCACAGCGGAACGTCACAGTCACTTCCACCTACTCCTCCAAAGAGATGTACTAGCTCTGCACAGTGGAGAAGCCAAGGCTCGTTACAATACTATCGAAGCTTTCTCTAAGATACTCCTATTGGAAGCCTGGCTGACCAAAAGCCCCTACAATGATTTATGAGGTACTATATATAGCAAAGGGTGGAGTGACCCTTGAAATTCCCCTTTGTGACTATTCTCCTACCCTCATGACTCTTCAATTACTCTATGACTGTTACATTCAATTATTGACACTTGAACTTTTACTTGACAATATGTTACATACAATTTGCACATGTACCCATGTGAGACAAAATAGGCTTGAGAAATCCATGCAAGACATCACTAACACTCAGACAATTGTGGTAATACCAACTCTTTGACATCCTTGCAATGAGCGATGGTGGTGAAGTGATGTCAAGCTTGGTTGTTTATGATGGTGTCTGTGCACTTCAATGGTGACATCCTGTTGAAAGCAAACTCTGGCCTCCATTGCATCTAGGTACACTACTATGGCTCCTCTATCCAACTCGTCTGATAACATGCACATCACTGTCTTGAGTGTAGTTGTACGAGAAAGATACTGATGCATACTGTCTGTGCTGATCTCTAAGTGTGTGCTGGTGACAATGGGCATAACCTTGTCAAAATACATGTTCATCTCCAGTCGGACTTGCTTCTTTTCTTTGCCTCGGTGAGTGTGCCAAATGGGTGGGATCGCATGCATGCACACAATAACATCCACGCTCCTGAATACCCTTGCATTCGATTGACAACAATGCTCACCCCATCTGATCCATATTGGTTGTTGAATGGATCTATAACCTGTATGGGCGCAATTTCATTAGTCTATGCATGTTGCACCTCCTGGTGTACTTGTTCCTGCTGCAACTCCTTCTCTTGTCTTTGCAGCTCCTGTTCTTCCTTGAGATGTTGATTCAGCACTTGCAACCCCTTCTTTGCTTCTCTCTTTGCCTTCATGCGATCTTCGTGTCGCGCAGTCAACTCACAGCTTCAATCTCCAAAGCTGCTTTCGTCACGAGTGGATCTGCTTTGAACTTGTAGCTTTGCTCTGTCTCTGTGTTGTCAACAACCTTCCTCTTGCATTCGTTGCATGCTGGTGTGTTTCCTTCTATGATGCTGTTGCCATATTATCTTCATGTCCTTGTCTACAAACAACTTGATGTCTTCATAGGTAGGAAAGGTCATATACACTTGCTTGGCTGCAAACCATGTTGTGCTTTCAACGGTGTCCTTTGACTCTGCTCTCCTGAAGGCCATTGTACTTGTGCTACTGAGAGATAGACAAAAACATGTGATTCCTAGAGACATAGCAACACTCATGGAAAGCAATATGTTAGTTAAAAACCAAAACAAACTTGAGGACTGATTTGCAACATACCTATGTGATTGATCGTGAAGGTTACGCAATTTCTGTTGGGAGGTCAGGAGACTGACTCCCAAAATTGCACAAGGTACAGTCTGGGCTATTAGGAGGTTGACTGATTGCTGGAACTGTGCAATGCATAGTCCCTCCTGTCCTGCTGAGGGCTGAAACTATGTAATGCACAATTTCAGTCAGCCGTGACATGCAACCAACAAACTGCATTGCGCAGTTTCTGGAGCCAGCAAGACACTGCCTCCAAGACTTGCACAATGCAATCCTAGAGGTCAGTGCTAGGCTATACCTACGCAATTTTGGGTGGGAAGGCAAAGACATCGTTTCTAGAAATGCACAGTGCTAGCTGGGAGAGGCACGGTCTAGGCCAAGGCAGCCCAGGTCGGCTAACGGATGACTGAAAACATGAGAAGGTTGAATTCATAATGAGATGGCTTAAAACAAGAGTTAATGATTATGCATGCAAACAGTAAGTGCAGCATTGAGAAAATGGGATAGCATGCATGCGAGTGAAGTGGATCTTTGTGACGGTGACCGTCGATGTAAAAACAGTGTCATGCATGCGACAACAGTGAGATGCAAACGAAAACTGAAACGATGCTTGTTGAAGTTAACATGCATGCAAATGACAGTAAGCGTTCATAGAAATCAAGCAAATAAACTTCACACAAGCCGAAACACAAAAAGTGATAGAAACGCAGTGCAAGACATGCGTAGCGGGCTTACCCCGAAATAGCTGAGCTGAATGTGCCGACGACTCCGAGATGCGATGTGGGATGTCAGAGCTGCAATATCGATGCCAGGAATGAGCTCTACAACAACCGAAAAATGAGTTTTGATAAAATTGAGGTTATGACGCGCGTGCCACAAATTTAGGAAAAGCGAGACTTGGCGAGCGATTTCTAAAGTGATCCATGCATGTAACCTCCAGCTACTAAAAATAGATCCCTAAATCTAAGGATCCCTTTGCATTCTACCTTGGGAAAAGTAGTCCATGCATGAAAATCAGTTTTTCTCAGTTGGAGGAAACCGATCAACATGAAGGCACATGCATCGGTCTGTGAGCTTGGGAGAGGGATTTGCACAGTTTCTGGGCTGAGCAGAGCTCGATGTCCCAGATTGATTGCACGATTTCTGGGCTAAGCAACTATCCTAGTTCAGATTGCGCAATTTTCTCAAGGAAACCTGTCTGACTGCATTGCACAATTTTCAAGCCCAGCAGGGTGCCTGACTACTTTGAGCAATTTCTGCTAGCTACTGGGCTGGCTGTCCTAGAGGGATTACACAATTTCTGGGAGCAACAGGTGACTGTTGCCCAAAATTTCACAATTTCTGGGTTGAGCAACTGGCCTGGGATGAATTGTGCAATTGTGGAGCCCAACTGGGTGTCGAGCTGGGTTTTCTCAATTTTTGGAGGGAAGGCTAGTTCCCCTCCAGAATTGCACAATTCACAGAGGGAGCTACTCAACCATCAAGTGACACTAAGTCTGAAAATGAGCCGGTGAAGGAGGTGGAACAAACTTTCATGCACAGGCTGACAAGACTCTATGAAACAACTTAAGCTGATGTTCTTGACAGTGCAAGACATGCTGCTGAGGATGGTCGGTAGGGAGGCTCGAAAACGAAGCTAAGGAAAAATTTTGGAGGGTGGTTGTAGCCGCTACAACACTTGGTGAGACATTAGCAAAAGTCCAACTCTCTTAGTGGATCTTGTTCATGAAAGCAAGTCTAACACCTCCAGAAGTATTGTCCAGTTCTTTGTTCGTCTTGGTTTCCACACTTACTTGATTTTAAGATGTAGCATCTTCCAAGCCCTTAGTTAGTCGACCCACATTCCAAGCCAAGGCAACACAATCGTTTCGATTGGGGATGGGGGGTATATTGGTGCACAAGTCATATGATCATTAGAGCTTTAGTTTCATCTCTGGTGTTGCTCCGCTGCCAGTAGGCCTGGACAGTACCTCAATGGAGTCATGTAGGAACATAAGTATCACTCCACTGCCAGTGATCCTGGCCAGTTTCCTGGAGGAGTTACTTGCATCACCTCTATGTGCAGGAAGCCTTTCTCTTCTTTTTTGTTGTTCATTTTCCTTTTTCATTTTCATATTTTATTTTTTTAATTTTTTCATAACTGTGCATAGCACTTATTCATTTTAGATGCGGAAGAGGGATCCTGACTTATTGAGAGCAGAAGAGGTTGTTTCTTCATAGAAGTAGTTTGTATATACCTCTGACGTGCCTGTTAAGGTTTTCCCCCTGACCTTACTCTACTTGAATAAGCTAATGAGGATTAATCGAAAAACAACTGACTAAAGTAGGTGATACTAGTTCACGCGCAAGCATTGTGTAGTCACCAAGATTCACTTCGAAGAGTATTTATTTTCCATTGTTGTATAATGGACCAAAGACAACAAGTTCTCACATAAGAGGCAGGATGACAGATAACCAAGTATTGATAGTTTTACAAATCCTCTTGCACTTCACCCAACTTGTTTTAAGAGTCGCACACGGTCCATGTGAAACTAACCTACAGACATAAACAAGCAAACAAACCAAAAAGAAAATAAAGAAGCAAAAGCAGATGCATATGCAAAGCGAGTAAGAAAACAAACAAGCAGGCAAGAAAACACACAAAGAAAGAAGAAAACATGCATGCAAGAAAACAACTCAAAAGAAAACACTACTCCTACTCCTAAGCTAACTTTGCATGGGTTGTCTCATGTGAAGTGATGCTTCCAATACAACCACCAGCACATTGGTCAACCCATGTTGGTGAAGTCATGGTTTACGAACTTCATAGTTTGCCAAACCAGCAAGCATGAAATATATAATGATGAAGACAAACACACTCTGAGCTTACAAGTGTCGACAAAACAAAAATGAGTGAAAGCACATGACATGCACTCTATGGACTTGCCATGGTCTTGTGCTACACTACGTGCAGATGTTGAGTGTATGCATTCTCTTGACTGCGACATGCAAAAAAACATGAGAAAGGTAGATGACTTACGTTGCGCAAGTGTGCTTGCTGTGTAAGATTCCCCCAATCCATGAGTGATGGGATCGTGTAGTTCGAGTGGAGGAAGTGAAATCTGAGTGTTATATTGATATTCAATGCATATAGATGAGTGAAGAGAAGCCTTGCATGTTTGAACAACTTCCTGATCAGAAGCGAAACCAACCTCAGGACAGCGAGGGCCTGACATAACCATCAGCTCAGGCTGAAGTGCCCCAATAGTCTGCGAGGTTTCAACTTCATCAACAGATAGATTATAGTAGACCAGTGACTTAGATGGATTAATAGTGAGTGAATCAACATCATGATAGGATGAAGAAGTAGAGATATCATGACAACCAAGATCAGAAAATCCAGGATGTTTGTCGGCATCCTCATGGTTTAATGAATCATCCAAAGGGGTAGATGAGAAGCAAGAATGTTCACCCTCTATGTTTTCAGAAATGACACATGAAAATTGGATGGATTTTCGGAGGAAGATGTGTCCTCTCTACAATGTAATGAAAAACTGACATCCGACGTGTCCTGTGAACGATCTGAAGTATAAACATCTAGAAATGAGTTTTGACAGGGAAAACCAACAGTGGCATAATCACAAGGGATGTCAAGATAAAGTGGATGAGGCACAGTTGGAAGGGAATCATCCTTCACCAAGGATTCTTCTTTATATTCCCGCACACACTCATCATGAATCATGGTGCAGGTTGGCTGCATAACACCAAATCTGTCGACAACTTGATCCTTGTTCACAGTAGATGAGGAGTTCAGAATGGAAGAACACGAGATAGTACAAACCGTATGATCAATAGAACGTGGGGATGAAGGTTGAGGGAATGAATACACGTGACAACCAGTAGGCTTGCAAGCCAAATCTGCACAGATATCAAGAGTAGGTGGGGTGGGAGGATGTGACAGTTCAACAGATGTGTGTGCATGATCTCCCACATCACTCTGTAGTGGTGGAGTTGTTTGATGAGGTGAAGGTGGACAATTACTTGTTACAGAAACTATGCCTTCTTGTGATTGCGCAGCTCCATCACTGAAGTGTGCTAAGTGGGCTTCAAATGATTTCAATAATTGCAGATTTTTGAATATATGAAGAAGATACTCAAATATCCTATTGATAAATTCCCAATCAATTTCATCTTCGGGAAATCGGTATGCAAGATTACAAAAGCGTGTGTAAAATTGTTCAACGGATTCGTTGGGTGCTTTTTGTAATTCCAAAATTTCTTTGTTGAGTGGTTTATGGTCAAAGTGATTGAAATAATGGTCTATGTCTGTGACCAGATGAGAAAGAGAATGAATAGATTTTTCAGGCAGCGTGGCACACCAGTGCATTGAGTGCCGTCGAAGCGTGTAGATGAACAACATGCAGGTCATGTATTCTTCAAAGATTCCATGTCTTTCGCATGAGCCTACAACACTGACCGCATGTCTAACCAAGGCTACGTAGCCTCCACCATCATATGTTTTATTTGACAAGTTATTCGAGCGCTTTTCCGAGATAATGAAGTCGTTTGATAAGAAATACACTCCGGAAGAGAAACTCTGTAGTTAGTCATGATAGATATGCATAGATTCAATACAAATGTGAGGACTCAACTTGTCATCTGGCCCTCCTTCTAGCACCAAAATGTTGATGGTGCTGGACCCACAAACATGTTAGGGGATCTCCTTGGTAAGAAGTCCCAACTAGACCTCATACCATTTGGTGTGGGAGTCCCAAAAGTGGGTCGTATGGTATCGCCTTGACTGCGATGGTGCGCAAGGGAAAGTAAGATGTTCCTATTGGTAGCAAGGGTGTGACATATGCAGTAAGTCAAGGAGGGTGCATGAGCGGTTCTAACACACGGGGGGGGGGGGGGGGGGGGGGAGGTGAGTGTACCCCTTTTAAACATGTGAAAGCACAGAGTTAAGAAGGGACGACACGAGAAAAGATGCATCACAAACTGGAAGGCAAGTATTATAGAAATCCAAAGTGATGGTTAAACCAACAACACATTTCAGTAAGATTCATACATACATACATAGGAAAGACATACATGCATGCGTAGGAAAACATATACATATATCATTTAGAGTAAAGAAGATAGCTGAAATACAATACGAAATATGCATGAAATGCATTGACTTCGTTATATTAAGAAGTGAAGGTTCCAGTCATACAATACGATCATGACCAACCACTAGTTTCGATAGTGGAACATTACAGTCGCTGCCGCTTGCTCCTCCAAAGAGATATACTAGCTTTGCATAGTGGAGAAGCCAAGGCTCGTTACAATACTCTCCAAGCTTTCTCTAAGATACTCCTATCAGAAGCTTGGTTGACCAAAAGCATATATAATGAGTTATGAGGTATTATATTTATCAAAGGGTGGGGTGATCCTTGACATTCCCCTTTGTGACTATTCACCTACCCTCATGACTCTTCAACTACTCTATGACTATTACATTCAACTATCGAGACTTGAACTTCCACTTAACAAGATGTTACATACAATCTGCACATGTACCCATGTGAGACAAAATAGGCTTGAGAAAGCCATGCAAGACATCACTAAAAATCGAACAATTGTTTTTAGACCAACTGTTCGAAATCCTTGCGATGAACGACAGTGGTGAACTGATGCCAGGCTTGGTCATCTGTGATGGTGTCTGTGCGCTTCAATGGTGACATCCTGTTGAAAGCAAACTCTTGTCTTCACTACATCGGGTACACTAATATGGATCCTCTGTCCAACTCGTCTAATAACATGCACATGAATGTCTTGAGTGCAGCTGGACCAACAACATACTGATGCATAGTGTCTATGCTGATCTCTGAGTGTGTGTTGGTGACCATGCAAATCAACTCGTCAAAGTAAATGTTCAGTTGTAGTTGGACTTGTTTCTTGTCTTCACCTCGGTGAGTGTGACAAATGGGTGGGATTGCATGCGTGTGCACAATGACATCCATGCTCCTGAATACCATTGCATACGATCGAAAACACTGCTCACTTGGTCTGCTCCATGTCGATTGTTGAATGGATCGATAACCTCTATGGGTGTAGTTTCATTAGTTTATGCATGTTGTGCCTCGTGTTGTACCTATTCCTACTGCAACTCCTTCTCTTGTCTGTGCAATCCTTTTCTTCCTCGATTTGTTGCTTCAGCACCTCCAACCCCTTATTTGTTTCTCTCTCTACCTTAGTGCGATCTTCATGGCGCACCGTCACCTCATGGCTTCAATCTCCAAAGCTACTTTTGTCACGAGTGGATCTGCTTTGAACGCGCAGCTTTGCTCCACCTTTGTGTTGTCAACAACCTTCTTTTGGCATTCATCACATGTGGCTGTACTACCTTCTATGATGCTATTGTCATATTATCTTGATGTCCTTGTCTACAAATAACTTGATGTCTTCATAGGTAGGCAAGCTCATAGACACTTGCTTGGCTGCAAACCCCGTTGTGCTCTCAACGGTGTCCTTTGACTCTGCTCTCCTGAAGGCCATTGTACTTGTGTTACTGAGAGATAGATGAACACATGTGATGCATAGAGACATAGAAACACTCATGGCAAGAAATATGTCAGTGGAAAACTAAAACAACTTGAGGACTGACTTGCAACATACTTGTGTGATTGATCGTGAAGGTTGCGCAATTTCTGCTGGGAGGTCAGGAGACTGACTGGAAAAAATACGCAAGGCATAGTTCGAGCTGATAGGAGGTTGATTGACTGCTATAATTGTGCAATGCACAGTCCAACCTGGCCTATTGAGGACTAAAATTGTGCAATGTGCAATTTTAGTTAGTAGTGACATGCAACTAGCAAACTGCGTTGCGTAGTTTCTGGGGCCAGCGGGACACTGCCTCCAAGACTTGCGCAATGCAAGCCTAGAGGTCAGTGCTAGGCTAGACTTGTGCAATTTCTAGACAAAAGGTAGAGCCTTCGCTTCCAGAAATGCGCAGTGCTAGCCGCGCAAGGCACGGTCCTGGCCAAGGCAGCCCAAACCAGCCAACGGGCAACCGAAAACATGAGAACTTTGAATGCATGATGAGATGAGTGTAAACAAGAGTGAATGATAATTCATGCTAAAAGTAAGTGTAGGATTCAGAGAAAATGACAACATGCATGCGATTGAAGTAGGTCGTTGTGACGACGACCATTGGTGGAAAAACAATGTCATGCATGCGACAACAGTGAGATGCAAATGAAAACTGAAATGACGCTTATATAAGAAAACATGTATGCAAACACATCAAGCATTCACAAAAATCAAGTAGACAACACTCACACAAGTGGAGACACAAAAAGTGACATAAACACAGTGCAAGACATGCGAAGCGGGCTTACCCAGAAATAGCTGAGTTGAATGTGCCGACGACTCCCAAATGTGATGTGGGATCTCAGAGATGCAAGATCGATGTGAGGAATGAGATTTGTGGCATCCGGAAAATGAGTTTTGATAAAATCGAGGTTATGATGCACATTCCACAAATCTAGGAAAATTGAGACTTGGAGGGCAATTTCTAAAGTGATCCATGCATGTAACCTCTAGCTGCTAAAAATAAACTCTTAAATCTAGGGATGCCTTTGCATGCTACCTTGGGAAAAGTAGTCCATGCATGCAAATCAGATTTTCTCGGTCTCGGAGGGAACCGGTCAACCTGAAGGCACATGCATTGGTTTGTGAGCCTAAGAGACAGATTTGCATGGTTTCTTACCTGAGAAAAGGTGGCTGTCCCAAAGGGATTGCGCGATTTCTGGGTTGAGCAACTGTCCTGGGTCAGATTGCACAATTTTTTCAAGGAAGCCTGTCTGACTGCATTGCGCAATTTTTGAGCCTAGCAGGTTGCTTGATTGATTTGCATAATTTATTCTAGCTGTTGGGCTGGCTGTTCCAGAGAGATTGTGTAATTTCTGGGAGCATTAGGTGACTGCTACCTAGAATTGCGCCATTTCTGGGCTGAGCAACTGTCCTGGGATGAATTGCGCAGTTTTTGAGAGGAAGATTGTCAGGAAGAATTACGTAATTCTGTAGCCTAGTTGGGTGTCCAGTTGGGTTTGCGTGATTTCTGGAGGGAAGGCTAGTTCCCCTCCAGAATTGCGCAATACCCAGAGGGAGCTACTCAAGCAGAAACTGACACTAAGTCTGGAAATCAGCGTGTGAAGGAGGTGGAACAAATTTGCATGCACATGCTGACAAGACTCTATGAAACAACTAAAGCTGATGTGATTGACAATGCAAGACATGTTGTTGAGGATGGTTGGTAGGGAGGCTCCAAAACGAACCTAAGGCAAACTTTTGGAGGGTGGTTATGGCCGCTACAACACTACCTCACTAGATAAATTTGTCGACTTCACTACAATGAAGTGAGCTACCTTACTCAACTTCTCAACCACAACCATGATGGAATCATGATATCTCAATCCTCAACGAACCTCTAAGGAAATCCATAGAAATGACCTCACATTTTCACCCTAGAATTGGAATCAAATTTAACAAACGAGTTGGATGCTTACAAGTCTCTTCTTTTACCTACTGATAGTCTAAACATATAACAACAAACTTAGCCACCTCTTTCCTCAATTTCAACCAATGATAGAACTTCTTAACTGCTACCATTGTTTTCTAGATATCTCGACTGACCTAAATATGGCTTGACATGAAACTCCCTCAAGATAAGCTTCGTGAGCTCATTGTTTTCGAACACATAAATCTTGTTACTTAATATGAGTAGGCCATATGTTGTGAGGTGATACTACTCATCCCTATCACCTTCAACCGGTTACTGCAATCTCTGCTTGAGCTACTGGTACCTATCATCATGATGCCTTGCATGCAAGATCTTCTCCTACAAATATGTCCCATATGGACTCACAACTGAAATGTGATTCACCTGCACTCTCCTACTAAGAGCATGTACAACCCTCTTCTCCTTACCCTCAAATTTAAACTCATTGAGGGTAGCAAACCATCTAACTTGCCTGTGATTCATATTAGTTCAGTGAAACAGGTACCTCATCCCACTATGATCACTCATCAAGATGAACCTCCTATCAAGAATATAATGTCTCCACATCTTCAGTGCATGAATGATAGTTGTGAACATGCGATCATGAGTCACATAGTTTGGCCCATGCTCATTCAACATCCTTGACTCATAACATACCACCTTCCCACATCATAAGTCACATAGTTTGGCTTATGCTCATTCATACTCCTTGACTCATAACATACCACCTTCCCTTCCTGCTTCACGACCACACCATGACCTTCTTTTAAATCATCTATACATACCATGAACTCTTTATTAGGATTTCCTCAAAACCAATTGCACACTCTTCGGTCCATTCAAAATTCTTGCATTTCCTCTGCAAAGATGTAATAGGATAGCTAATATTTGAAAATTTCTTGATGAACCTCCTATAATAACCTGCTAGTCCCATGAATGATCTGATGTTATCGACATTCCAAGGAGATAGCCACAACATGAGAGCTTTAATCTTTTGTAGGTCCACTGATATCCACTCCTTGGAAACATCATGTCCCAAGTAATGAACTTTAGTCTGAAATAAACTGCACTTGCTAAGCATGGCATACAATTGGTGATCTATCAATAATATCAACATTGGTGCCAGATGCTTTGCATGCTCCTCCTTATTCTTAGAATATATCAATATATCATCAGTAAACACCATCATAAACTTGTCCAGATAAGGACACAACACACTGCTCATCAAACACATGAAAGTAGATGGAAAATTGTTATTACCAAATGGAACGACCATAAACTCATAATTCCCATACCTAGTAAAATATACAGTCTTATAAATGTCTTCTTATTTGATGCGCACCTAATGATATCCTGATTTGAAATCAAACTTTACGAATACTACTCCTCCCTTCAACTGATAAAAAAAATGATCAATCCATGATAATGGATACCTATTCTTCATAATCACCTTATTGAACTGCTTGTAATTAATGCACAACCTGAGAGTATTATCCTTCTTCTTTACAAAAAACAATGTTTCACCCCAAGGAGATACATGTGGCCTAATGTATCCCTTATCAAGCATTTCCTTATGCTGCAAATTCCATTCCACCAACTTTGGAAAATTCATCTTGTATAGTTCCTTGGATGTCGGTGCTTCTCCCAACATCAACTCAATAGAAAAATCCACTTGCATATGAGGAGGAAATTCTGAAATATCTGTGAGAAACATGTCCTAAAAATGCTACAAAACTGGATACATTTTTAGAACTTCATCATCCTCAACATTATTCCCTTTGTCACTCGAAATATGAATTGAAAACAATCCACATCCTTTCCAACAACTATGCTTTTCCTACATAGTTGTAACCATTCTCACAAATGTAGGCTTCTTCTTTCCCTACAAGATTCTCCTTTCCCCATCATCATCAGGACACTCAATAGTCTTATCATAGCAGTCCAATTTAGTCATGTTAATGAAAAACCAATCCATGCCCAAAATCATGTTGTATGAACCCAAAGGAAGCACATTGAGATGTGTTGATGTAGGCATACCATTAAGCTAAAATGCACAATATCTCACCCAATGATGAACTCTTCTCTTGGTCCCTGTAGCCAAATACACTAACCAATATTCTGCATGCACTTATTTATTCAAGAAACACTTATCCACCAGGTCAGGACTAACATAACTATAATTAGTTATAGGGTCAATCCAAATAGAAAGAACTTGATCACAAAGCTTACCTTTCATCTAAATAATGGATACCTAATGATCAACCTCCCTATTATCCATTGCTGCTTAAATTCAAGGAATAATCTTCCAAAAATATCCAACTATCTATGCCTGATGAGGACTGTAAATTTGAGGTCTTCCATCCTAGTGTGACGAACAATCTCTCCTGCGATTCTCTCCACCACAATTCCAACATTGTAAAGGCTTCCTGCCATTTCCCTTATTCTGCTCCTTAGACTGAAATTCATGTCCTCTTTCAACTACATTGAACTTCTTATAAGGTTCCACATTCTCCTTATCACCTGCATCCTAAGGTCCTCCTCATTCCTTACCCAACTTTCCTTTAATCTTATCATTACCTTTCTAATCGCACTTAGGCTTAGAATTACACTTAGACTTCTCATAACAATTCTTCAACTTCACAATAATTTCATCCAATGACCGAGGCTCATCATATTCAATCTGGTCTTTAGATGATAAAGGAAATCCACTGACAAATCTTTGTACCTCTATCTCCTAATCCTTAAGATATGGCACATACCTCAACAACTCCATAAACTTAGTCAAATACTATTCATTTATCGTAGAAGCCATCTTAAGCTCATAGAACTCCTTAGCCTTTCCATCGTAATATATCTTAGACAAATACTTCTTTCTAAAGAGTCTTTTAAACTCATGCCAAAGCAACTCCTCTATCTTAATGCCTCTGACATGCTTCACATCTTCCCACCAAACATATACTTTTCCCTTGAGACTAAAAATACTTATCCTAGCTTTCATATTCTTTGTATAGTCATGCAATTCAAAAAAATTCTTCATCCCAAGTAGCCATGCTTTTTCATCTTCCAATTTCTTCATCTCTCCATCAAATGCATGACCTTTGGCTTTCTTGAACTCATATGGAAATTACTTCTTCTCACTCCTCCTATAAGGATGGTGGCAATGATGACCATGATGTGTCTCTGAACTAGAAATATTGTAAACCATAAGCACTACCTCTCCTATTAGGTGCATCCAACCACCTACCACCTCTGACTATGCCATCCATGTCTAACCTATATCTTGATCGAGACCTATTACCATATGCGCCATTAGCCCTTTCCTCCTGTCCATGATTGATTCTTAGTTGTGGCTCTCTCTAAAAATATGATAAGATTTAAAGGATCACTACATTAACTTATTCTTGCTCTTCCTGTGCTCTAATGAGCCTTTCCTTTGACTCAATTAGCTTGTTATTTTATGCCTTGCATCTTTTTATTTCTTCCTTCAGACTTCTCAGTGCATCTGTTATATCATGAGAGTATTCATCTGCTTGTTTCTTAGCTAATCTATATGGAGATTCATGTGAGCTGCAATCCACCATTCTTCTTATCATTTTTGATATTCTATCTCCTACAAAACATGCATGTTATATAAAACAAATATAAACATAATAAAAGCCATACCTCAGTGAAGTTCAAGGGAGTCTATCTCGTTTGCACAAATCAGTCCATATTAGCACTATATATATATATATATATATATAATCACATCAGCCTATCAACATCTCACATCAACATCATGCATGACAACTCAAACTATAACACTGACTATACACATGAGAACTATATCCACTACAATGCATGCATATGACTGACATGCATGCATAACAATCACATCTAGCCCTTAACACCCTCCTCCCACATCTCATTAGGGGAATTTTGAGGTGTAAAATGGGACTCCTAAGAAAAATGTACAACCAAAATAAACTTTATAAGAACCAATAGGATTCAAAATGATTATGTCAACCATGGGGGATGATTCACCATTTTTGGAGTAAGAAAGTAAAAAGATTAAAAAATAATAAAGTAATAAAACTATTTAAAAACTCATATTTTCAACTTATCTCCCTAAGGTTTTACTCAAATTTTGAGCGGGGGTACTCATTTAGGGTGTTTTGGAGAATTTGGTATCTACGGATAAATACTAATTCCCTAGATAAGTAGCCATATCTAGAACAATAGTTTAAAGTACTTTAGCCTTTTCCTATAAGCTATATATAAGATGAGAAGACCTACTTGTAGTTCCGCTTTCCTCTCATCTCCTTTGTATCGATCCTGTCGCTCCTTCCCATACTTAACATGCTTGAGAAGTACCTGTAAACACAAACAGAAGACAAAGAACCGATCAAAGCAAAAGATCTATTGAATACAAGTAAATGGAATCAGATACATTTCACACATATAAGTATTATAAGACAATACAAGCATATGGGATAAAGGTTAAAATACTTTATTGAATAGAAGAAGAAATTACAACCATTGTGTCTGATTCAAAGTCATTCCTCCAACTTGGATCCCATCCACATCACATCAAAAGCATGACAAACTTGGAGCATTACAATACTTGCTTCAAAGCCAATTCTCATAGAAACATTATCTCCTTACAATTCAACATAATCCAGCTGTTGATCACTTAGATGAGTGGTCCATTTATAGGGATTTGAAGGAGGTTTTGTCATAAATGGCAGCATTGAATGGCCTTCCATACTTAGAATTAGTTCCATGGAGGAAGGGATGAGAGGATAGGATGCATCTTAACTCATTCCTCATCCATTTTCGAGTTCATAGGAGTTGATAAGTGAGGGAACCTTCTAGATGACTCCAAAAGATAAGAATATTCCCCAAACCCTATGTGAATTTTGCTCAAACTCGCCCAACGCAGGTGAAAGGAAGCTTAAGTGCTCTACAGAGCACCTTGGCATGGATTTAACTGCTCTGCAGCACACACTTACATGGGCCTACCTGCGCTAGTCCCTCTAGAGGCCATTTCTGTATGTCTTCAAGTCATGAAACTGTCTAGGAAGGAGGCATTCAAATGGGTGACTTGTTTAGGGCATGTAGCAACTGAAATTAGGGTTTGATGAGCCCTAAAACACTGATCTAGATGATGGGATTGATGTGCCCAAATGGATTTGTAACGTAGGGGCTAGTAACTCAACCCACAAAGGGCTTCCAAAGCATTTATCCAATCAAGGCTTTCAAGACTAATAACTCAACCCAAGTTGTTACAAGGATTCGAGAGCATTTTTCCGACCAAGGTTACAAGACTAGTAACTCAACCCAAGATGTTATAGGGCTTCCATAATGTTTGTCCAGCCAAGGCTTGAAGGAACTAATAACTCAACCCAAGCTAAGGAAACATGAGTACCAACAAAAAAAACAAGGAAATAAACGCACAATCTCCATGGCTATCCAGGAAATAGCAAGGCTAGGCAAATCCACTGTCAATCCAGGCAATCCTCCATGCCAATGATTGATCATAACCAAGAAACCACATGCATGTGCCATGCATGCCAAAAATAGTGAGGAAAACATACATGCAACTCACTACCTTCAAGAAAAATTATTGTAGTTGTTGATCCCGATGCCCTCTTGCATTTTCCTTCTCTTCCTTTGCCTTCTTGCTCCAAAAATCAAAGTATGCCACACCCTCCAAGAGTGCTCCAAGAAAACTCTAAGTATCCAAGAGTATGAGAGAAAGAAAATAGAAGAGAGCTCCACCAAAACCTGTCAAAAGCTTACCAATTGATCTCAGAAGCATTTTTATGAATGAGGCCTCTATTTTCTTCGTTTTCCATTATTTTCCTTCATTTTCCTCCTCACATGAAGCCTGTGACCTTTCACCTCCTTTTTCTCCTAATTACCATTATTTTCATAAATAAATGCCAATTAGTGCTTCATGCATTTCCAAAGCCTTAGTCATTTCCTTTGCTAATTTCCTTAGCCATAATAAATCGAATCAACCTCCACTAGGATGTTTCTCCCACCATTCATCTTGGAATATGTGTCCCATCAACTGTGGTCTTATATATTTTTACATGGAATCTTCACCAATGCTATTACAGAACCCTCCCCCTTGGGGAACACCATCCTCGGTGTTCAAAAACACCTATAACCACAAGACTGTTGAAGAAAAACATACTGCCCATGGAGCTTTATAACACAACTCATTGTAGTATTTACAATGACCACTGCTGAAGCATGACAAACATACCATTTACTTGAGCTTTATAACACAACTCATTACAATATTTACAATAACCACATATACACATACACATTTGCTTCAACAAATAACCATACCGCCTATGTAGCTTTATAAATCCAACTCGATATAGTATTTTAAATAATACACACATTTGCATATTTTCTCAACCAACAAATAAAAATCATATGATGCCTGCATCCGCAACAAGGGAATCCATAGGCACACAACTCCACCCTCGATGTAATACTAGGATTCACCTCCTTTCTAGGAAGTCCGGAATCCACTACAAAATCAAATCTGCATCCAATGTCCAACGTTATAATCTCACACCACCTGTCCTCTCAGTGAACAGTTACCTACTCATTATTCCAGGGCACACTCCCAATGTGCATCTGATTCCATCTAGTAATGCTAATGACCAAAACAAATCCATCCCCATTCTTCCCTTATCTACTACACAGTCCCTCGAGAAATCCATTCATCCCCTTCTGTGCAGTCACACACCTTCCAAGTTCTGTTGGCACCCACATCCCAGGTCGTCCATCCCTTGGCAGGCTTCATTGCATCAGAAGATACAAAATCCAAGGATTATCCCTACCTAAAAATAATCATACCATTCATAGAATTCTCATGGAAATATATGGTCACTATTGGGTGCTAGTGTCCCACAATGACCCTGATCCTAAAGTGCTTTACCAGTATACTATTGTATGTTCCAATATCTTTTGTTGTTGTTACTAATACTTGTAGTCGATTTCAACCACCCAACTGGGAATTTCTATGCTTCCTGTACCAAGCACATAACTCCCATTAGATTCAAAATAAATTGAAATAAATTCAAATCATACCTCATTGATATCTCGTCAATAAGGTACACTCACAATCATGTTTACTTCCTGTCACAAGTCAAACTAGCATCTTTGACCAAATCATCATCTATAAATATGTCACATCAGGTTGGCTTGTAACTCACATTTAATGACCATAAACTAGAATAATAGATCACATGTAATCATCATAGGCTAGAATCATAAATAACATGCATAATTAGACTGAAATAAAATACTGATACTTATCCTTTAGTCAATCCTTAGCTTCTACCTTGCCTTTATTTTATATGCACTCTCAATCAGTTGTTAGACCCAACAAACACCAGGTGCCTTCTCCTCTACCATGTGTGCACACACATAGTGTACATAACGCACATACAACCACAAACAACATACCACACCATGAAATACATGCATTTACACTTGACATACAACACATACACCTATACCCAGTGTACAACACAACATGATACATACTCCTACGTTTGGTGTACGACACAACACAACACGTATATGTACATAATGTACATCACAATACATACATTTCACACACAACATGCGACACCACACAATGCATACACATACACTGGATATACAACACAACTCATACATCTATACCCAATGTATGATGCCCCACAATACATGTAACCACACAGAGTACAACACAATGAATACACATGTCACGATACAACGAGTAGACAATGCACATACATAGTACTGCATGTACACAACACAACATGTATGACATGTACATAATACCACACGTCCACCAGTACCATATGTACCACATGTACACAGTATCACTTGTACACCACAACCACCTGTACAACATGTCCACAACATCGCATGTAGATGACACCACCTGCACAATGTGTATACAATTCCACATGTACACTACACCACCTATACAACGTGTAACCAATATCACATGTACATAGTACCACATACACGACACCGCCCATACATAATGCCGCATTCATGACATGTACACAACACCACCTGCACACATTGCCACTTATACAACATGTACACAACACCATATGCACATAACAAACTTGTACAATCATGCACACAACACCATATGTAGATAGAACCACATGTACAACATGCACACAACACCACATGTACATAGCACTACATATCCAACATGTACATAACATCATATGTACACAAAACCGCATATACAACATGCACAGAGCATAATATGCACACAACACTATGTGTACCACCTAGTACATAATCATTGCATAGCAACATGTAGACACACTATATATATACAAAATTGCATGCAAAAAACATCACATATGCAAAATGTACAACATATGCACAACAATAGTACCTCACATCCAAAAAAACATTGTATCTAACAAGAAACCTTGCTTCCAGTATCTTATCCATGCTTGTCCCAACATGTTGCAGACCACACTGCTTTCATTTCGCTGATGGATCCCTCACCATTACCTGTCATAACATAAACATATGCATAATACAAGCATGCAATATCAATTCATATCCACATGATATTGACCTCATATATTTTTCATGACTACTCTTCCCAATTGATTTCTTGTAAGACCAGGAACCTCTTCATGCCATTTTCCTACGTAAGAAATCATTCCTCCACAAGAACGATTCCTAATGATCCTATTAGACAGTGACCCAGATACATAGATACATACACATATACAAGAATTAACATAAACAATCATGATCCTATCAGGAAACGATATGCATACATACACATACATACATATAAACATCAACATAAAATAATAATGATCTAGTCAGTCAATGACATACATATATACATGTATACGCATATAGACATCAACATAATCATGATCCAAACATAATTACATAAGGTCAAGGTTAAGATAAATTCCTTATTTGTGCATATCATGCACAACATTTAGAATAATCATTCCCAACATAGCCAAGGCACATGACACCTCATATCCATTTACTTCACCCTTCCAGGTTACCTTTCTCATGATTGTCCTTTCATCATCAATTTACGAAAATGGAACCAATAAATCCAACCGACTATCATAGTCTTACCTTTCGCTGCTCTTACTCATGCATAGAGCTTCATCTAAGTCTTACATTCCATTTTGGGTACCACACAACTCTCACCGAGCTCCATTAAATTTCCTCCTTCCCCAACTAATTCCCAAGACACTCAAAACAATAAAGGAAAGACTGAGAATAAAACAAGAAGAAAACCATGGAAAACAAACAACAATATGACACCACAAACAAAGTGGAATATCTATGCATGAGACACAACCAAAATTTCATTCAATTGAAATGCTTGCAAAATACCAAAAGAAGAAGACTAAAAAAAAACACCATGATGCAATCCCCATGGTTCCCAAGGAAAGTTCAACCCCAACCTTCTTCATAATTTCATGGTAGCTTCCTTTCCATGCAATCCACTGTATCATATTTCCATAAACACATAAATTTCAGTGAATAAATAAAGATAATGACATACTAGTTACCTTACCTTGTTATTCCAAACATGTTCCTTTCATTAAACACATCCACTCCATCTCTCAAGGGACTCCAATTCCCTTGACATATCCACTTGCAACTAGAGACTGGATAATATACATGTCAAGTACATGTTCATTACTATAGCACATATCCACATAATGTAATAAAAACTCAAGGTTAAGAAGACTTATTGTATGCTAGGTACCCATTCGTTTGGAATTAGGGTTTCCAAACATAACCAAATGAATTCTTGTCCAATTCCTTTCTTTTGCCCTTTTTTTCCATGTTGCAATCAGGGCTTACTATGTACTGCCACATCACCCAACTATTAGTTATATAAACATGTCAACTATTACCTTATCATATTAATACCAAGCATGTTTCCTGCAACTATTTGCCCATGGCAATCACACATTCCAAATATCAATACAATCATATCTATCAAATTGAGATCAACCTATACAAACAATCGTGTCATAATCCATAGTCAACTCATAGTCATTATACATAATGCTACAACTGTCACGTACTATGCCCAAGTATATATCAACTGTCTCAACACATATGTGTTAGTACAATCATCTCAAAACAATATCATTGGAACATATACTCGTATTATGCAACTCATCAAACATTCAACCAACTTGCAAACATATCATGTTAAATAAATCAAATATATGACATAATAAACACCAAACTCTCAACACCAAATAGACAACATAATAAAGAATGAATCACCAAGCATACTACATAAGAAAACTCATACGTTAGTGTACCTTAGGGGAGGCTATATTTTCTACACAATCAGTCTAGTTAGCAAGATATAACTTTATAACATGTCAACTCAAACATAAATAAGATCATGATATTGATAATAGGAATTAACTATCATGTTCACATCATAAGCTTATAAAAATTTGTCGTTCATGCATAGAAATCACATATGTATGATCAGTCTAGACTAGAACAACACCATGTCACAATAAGTCGAATCATAACTTAATATCATAACCATAACCATCTACATAGGCCAATCAAAGTTAACACAACACATATAACATCAAGATATTAAAGTAATAACCCTAATCATCAAGTTACTAGCATATAGAAGCAACAATTTATATATCATTCTCATCAACAACATATAACCTAATCATCAAGCTATCTAACATAAAACAAAAATAACAATGCATACAACCACATGTTACTATCATTCATGACACATGTGCATGTGGCTATACTAATAAATTATCATCTATCATGTATGTAATGAGAACTTCAAAAACATGTTCATAAACCTAATGTATATAAACCTAATGCATATGAAAATACTTAACTTACATACCTGCATGCCAAACATACAATACCTATATGATGATCTACTCTTTGCCTCGAGGTCCAATGCTACAACTTCACTTTAATGATCTGCATCTCCTATTCTATCTCAACCAACACATTAGAATCATAACAACCAATAGCACCATGATGACATAAATTTTCATAAAATGACTTCACAAGGCATTTTTGACCTACTATTCATGCATAACTATAACCAAGACTATACATGCATAATAACTACATATAGACATATAACACATGAGTGAAAAACCATATACACATCATCGTAGCTAGAGTTGAGTCATCAATGCATGACCATATCAACTACACAAACCATGACCTCATGGATGAAAACAATAACCACCTCACATAGATTTGATAACATGTGAACACTGACATGCATAACAATGCATAATCAACCATACACACATGAAGGCATACTCCACGACAACACCTTCAACCTTCACATGGTTAAATCACTACAAGCATGATCAACACCATGAAAATGCAACAAGCACATGGACTACATGCATAAGGAACAAATATGCAATTAACATGAAATCATGATCAACACACAGCCCAAGGAGAGCGCAACCACACTCTGATACCACTTTGTAACACGCTCCTCCCACATCTACCCAAGCAACTAGTCAGACAGGGTAAACACGCAACAATAGGCCACTATGATAAGAATCAACCTCCTAGGTAACCTTAAGGAAATGGAGTCGACAAAACAAGACGTTGCAGACCTCCCTCAAGTGCTTCACGACCCCCAAGAGCTAATCCACCACTCCAGGTTCCCAACCCTTGAGTTAACCTAGAATTTCAATGAAATAAACCCAAAGTCTCTCCCATGACAAGGCATACATGTGACTGGAACCCTATAGTTTTTCTGATAATTCCTTTCAAGGGAGAGATTGTAGTATTTTTTAGCCAGTTCTGTGCCAAAGACTGCGATATTTAAGCCACTTTTTCAAGGCTAGTCTCCAAACCAATCCCTAGAGCTTGATGAGACTTTCCAATCCAATAAATTACACCAAGGAAAAGCCTCTAATACAAAATTTGATCAAGGGCTTTACCTAACCAAGCCTAATCATGATAGACATTTTCTCAAACGCTTAGTAAATACGAAACCTACAGGTCTAAATAACAGATCTGAGCATAGGGGCCTCATATTTACCTGAGATTCACCATGAAACATTGTTTCCTTATCACTTTAATTTCCATTCCATCCATTAGGTCATATATACATTTTTCATTCATTTATAAGTAAAAACATGATGACATCCATACATAGTTGCTATCATAAAACATATACATAACCAACATAATAGGGACAAAAATATCAGTGAAATCACAACAATATACACCACATATAATCCATCATAATACTCATAGAAATACTAGGAGAAATAACCTTTCATTAATGATGTAAAATCCAAACTTGGGATGGGACTTCCATGTTCCACCTGACCATAGGATGCCTGAGCCAAATCTCTCTTCAGTCACTCACCCCCATGCCATATTCCAAGCATGTATGTGGGATCTCATAGAACACATCAATCAAAAACCATTCAGGGCTTCCAGATGACATCCACCTCAACCCATCAAATAGTGATTCCACCTCATGGTCGTACATCACCAAAACCATCATCCGATCAATCTCTATCCCATCCTTTCAAGGCTCCAGAGCGTTCTTTCCAACCCGACTCCCAGGATTAGTAACTCAACCCAAGCTAAGGAAACATGAGAACCAACAAAAAAAACAACTAAACCCACAATCTCCATGGCTATCTAGGAAATGGAAAGGATAGGAAAATCCATTGTCAATATAGGAAATCCTCCATGTCAGTGACAAATCATAACCGAGAAACCACATGCATGTGCCATGCATGTGCCATGCATGCCAAAACTAGTAAGGAAAACATAAATGCAACTTGGCACTTGTAAGAAAAAGTGTTGTAGCTACTAATCCCCATGCCCTCTTTCATTTTCCTGCTCTTTTGTTTCCTTCTTGCTCCAAAAATCCAAGTATTCCACACCCTCCAAGAGTGCTCCAAGAAAAATCTAAGTATCCAAGAGTATGAGAGAGAGAGAATAGAAGAGAGATCCACGAAAACTTATCAAAATCTTTCCAACTGATCCTCAGAAGCCTTTTTATGAACAAGGCCTCTATTCTCTTCATTTTCCTTTATTTTCCTTAATTTTCCTCCTCGCATGCAACCTGTGACCTTTCACCTCCTTTTTCTCCTAATTTCCATTATTTTCATAAATAAATGTCAATTAATGCTTCATGCCTTTTCAAAGCCTTAGCCATTGCCTTTGCCAATTTCCTTAGCCATAATAAACCAAATCAACACCCACTAGGATGTTTCTCCCAGCATTCATCTTGGAATACGTGTCCCATCAACCATGGCCTTATATATATTTTACATGGAATTTTCACCAGGGTTGTTACATATCCCATCTAATCTAAGTGTTTGAACTTGGAAGCTTTGATACCACCCTATAATGCCTCCTCCCACATTTACCCAAATTCACAATATCTCTAGGGTAAATCTAAGACAAGTGTCAAAATGACATGACTCGACCTCCAAGTTCTAGTTATGGAAGTGGGGCTAAAACACCAAAAACTTACATACATCCCTGAGGAACACTAAATCACCCAGAGGTTAGTCTACAACCTATAAGGAACAAACCTTGAGTTGGAACTAATTTTTCACATGCTTAACCCCCAACCATGTGCACAACAAGACATGTGGTTATGAGCCTCCAACAACACTCATAAGCCAATTTCCATGTGGTTATGACCTAAATTCCCCAGTTCATGACTAGTGGTTCCAAGATCTGAGCCAATTTTTGAAGATAACTTCTAAACTACTACTGAGAACTGCGTGTAACTTTTTAGAATGCAAATAAAGGTAATGAAAATGCTAATCAACCAAAACTCAAGCATAACTTGACCTATACATGCCTAATCCATGATATACATTTCATCAAACATATGGAAAACATATAAGCTACAGGTCATGGATGCATATATGATCATAAACTTATGAATTTCATCTAAGAATCACCAATAAGGCTCAAATCCCTCTCTAGCTAGCTAAAATAACAATTGTTATCCCATGAATTCATTAACCATCCAATAACTTATCAAAACATGTCAATATCCATAGATATAATAAATCATATAACCAACATAGAAACAAAATGGAAACCATGGAAGATAAACCATACAACCACTAGCATAATTACCACAAATTTTCATATATGACATTAGGAAAATATATCATATTAGCATATAAACATTTCAACCAAGTCAAGGTCTTCCACATACCACCCGATCATAGATTTGGATGAACCAAATATCTCTTTCATCCAATCATCCCCGCACCATATTCCAAGCATGAATGTGGGATATTGTGGGTTAAACCAAAACAAAACCAATCAAGGCTTCTAAAGGACAAACCACCTCAACCCTCAATCACAGTGATTCCATCCCTATGGTCTAGAAATCACTAGTGTCAACCAGATAAGTCTCTACCCATGTTGTGTAGGGCTACAGGAACTAATAACTCAACCCATATCATTCCAGGTCTCCAAAGAATTTTTTCAAACCATGACTGTAGGAACTAGTAACTCAACCCACCAAGGGCTTTAGAGCATTTGTGCCAACCCATCACTCCAAGAACTAGTAACTCAAGCCAAATTTTTCTAGGGCTTCCAAAGAATTTGTTACAACCCACAACCATATGGAATTTGAGAAATAATCAAGAAAAACAAGTGGGAGAGCCACAACACCATGGCTGTATAGGAAATGGCGAGGAAAGGATGAAAACACTGTCAATCTAGGTAAATATCCATGCTAATGCTAACACATAACAAAAGAATCTCATGCACATACCATGCATCCAAAAATCAACAGGGAAATCACACATGCAATCTATTACCTCCAAATTATCATTGTTTAAGTTGTTGATCCAACTATTCCCTTGTTCTCCTTTGTTTCCCTTTACATTCATTCTCCAATCCAAGTGAATACTAGAATTCTCCAAGCATACTCTAAGAATGCTCTAAATGTGCAAGAGTATGAAATAATGAGAGAATGAAATGAGAGAGCCAAAAACTCAACTAACAAAAGTTGTAATGACCAAAAGTTGTGCCAAAAGATGTGAACTAATTCTTTAATGCCTTTTTATCATTCAGGTCTCCTTTTTCTTCAATTTTCTTCATTTTCCCTCTAATTTCCCTTACATCCAAATTTATCTCTCTTCACCTTTTCTCCTATTTTCATATAGTTTCATAATTAAAATACCAATTATTGCCTCTTTACCTTTGCCAATGCCTTTGTCAATTTCCATAGCCATTAACTAATCAAAAGTGATACCCACTAAAGTGTTTTTACAAACATTAAGCTTGTAATACATGTCCCATGACCTTGGTCTTATTTTATTTACATGTAAAATCAAACAGGGGTTGTTACAATATTGGTGATGCACTTTATAATTCTATCAAGAAGCTCACTATATGAAACATGAGATTGGAAAGTGGATTAAAAGAACTAGAAGACATTTTAAATTTGGTTCCTTTGTTTAGCAATACAGTCACCAACATTATCAAGTTCTATTACTGCAACACTGCAAACATCTAAAAAAGTTGACAATCTACTCAATGTAGTAAAGTCACATATCGTCAATAACATATGCCAAAGATTATAATTTTTTTATGATGCATGGAAATAAATTTTCGATTTAACATGTTTGCAACAGGAAATTATGACATTTATGAATTTTTTAATATTAATCTTGAGGAAGACAAAAAATTCATTAACAACGATGTAGTTTCTCTTAGTCGAGGCTTGAATTACTCTCTGATACTGAGAAACAAAACCAAGAGCTTCCAGATGTTAATTGAATAAAGAAATTGGAAGCTGGATGGTTGGAGAGAATAAAAATACTTGAGAAAATCAATTATGAGTGTAATAACTTAAGAAAGAGAAGAAGTGATGCTTATCTTAGGGTGACATAAATTATACAATGCTTAGACAATTCACACATCCTATACAATTATAAATTAATTTCAAGAGACAAGTTAAAATATAAAATGGACCAGTTAAAACAATCAATGGTAGTGAAGTTTGATAGCATCATTGATTCTAATGTAGAACAAATTACCAAATGGCTGATCACTTTTGTTAAAGTCAATAAGAAAAACTTTTCCTTGGTTGCTTAGATGCAAGAAGAAGCTATAAAAGTTGAAAAAAAGATATTCAATAAAAATGTGAAAATGGAAATTACAGTTGCTCCTTACAAGGACTACATTAAAGTTACGGTGAATAGATTTGTTGAACAAATCATGAACTCATAAAACATGTAACATAAGTACAGTGACGAAAGACACTTTTGCATAGTCTAAGTGTTCTTAAATTGTTCAACATTCAAATTTTTGTTAGATAATATTAGATAAATTAGCTTTGTTGTTTAATCTTATGGTAACCTTTGATAATTAATATATACAAATTATTATTTTTCATTGCAGATTCCCTTTTTAATGTTACATTTTATGGAAGCGCAATCCTATTTTCCACTAGAACAAACGCATTTACTTTTAGTTCTTGTTGCTACAATTCGGACTTTGTTTAGAATTTTTTTCTTTTATGACTATGTTTTGAATATGATCTCATATATATCTGAATTATGGTTATGGGCATTGACATTTGAATCTAGATACGATTGTTATTGAATCTCACCCTATATCAATGTTATAATAATGTTTTCTATAAATTTTCAAACATATTATTTGAGTTTTCTAATACATTCAATGTTGTGCTAATGGCTAAAATGAAATTGAACATTTGAATATAGTTTTGGATATTAGACATACATATATGAATAATATAATACTAGAACCATGTCTTCCAAACCAAATAGATTTGATTCTGCGGAATACGAAAATCCAGAGAAAATTTCATTGTAGTTCCTCCGCATTGATGCATTCTACACAATGAAACTTTTTTTTGTGACCTAAAGGAACCCAACATCTCGCTTGACATGTAACTAGTAGTAAACCTTTGGGAGGATATGGTCTGTCCTCCTCTCCGTAAACCAAGTCGTAAACAGGGGGATTTGAACATGGGTCTCTCGGGTTTCAACGATTTCACATATCTCGGATTAATAGTTGAGTTGCCCCCTAGGGACAATCTATTTTTAACTATGCATATGCCTATTAATTAATTAATTATGTTTCCCACACACCCTTTTTGTGTACAATGAGATAAATCTCGTTATTACAATTATGATTCCATTGAGAAAAAAAAATTTATGCCTATGTTTCGAATATGATCTAGTGCATTGAATATGTATTATTTTATTGTGACATAAACTTTAATTAGCTAAATAGGATTTGACGTATTCACTATCTACAAATTGAAGTACTTTTACTTTTAAAACTATCCGACTTTGTATCAATTTTATGATAACGTATTTTATATGTTTTCAAACATATGATTTGAGGCGTTATTTTATATCTAATATTGTGATATTTATTAAAACAAAAATGAACATTTGACAACAATTTTGGATCCGAGACATAGATTTATGAAGAATACAATTGCTAATGGTAGGTATTTAGATTGAATAAATTTTGTTCTGCAGAATACAAAAGGATTTATAAAGTTTTTAATGTGTTTCATTTTAATTCTCGCATTCCACATAATCAAAACCTGTTACCCTATAAATTATGCTAATTTGAAATATCATGAAAAGGGAGAATGGAGTGAAAATAGTATAACATGGAATTGAACTAGTTAACTAAGAAAAATCATTTGAATTAAGATAATGATAACTTTGTTGATAGGTGTTTTCTATGTACTCTCTCATATGAAATATTGTATAGAGTAAATGAAAAAAGGAAACTTCACAACCTAAAACAAATAATTGACAATTTGTACAACCGTAACATAAGCATTAACTCTTCAATTCCCTTTGTTTTCACACTCAGAAATAATGTTCACCTATATTCTATTTCACTGAAGCTTACTTTGAAGTTGTGCTATATCTGCGTCTCCTTCTCCACACTCACTTGTTTCTGTACATATGATTTCACCCACATCTCTTGCACTCTGCACTTCTCCCCTCGTTTGAATATGCTATATCCAGTTCCTTCTCATTTATGAAACGAAAGAGGCAAGTGTACTAAAACTACATACAATCTTTAAGAAATTTTCACAATGCATCAATGTTTCTTGTTCCTCACCTTTATATAAACACATTTATATAAGTCATAATATGATATAGATGTGAAATTATCTTTATGCGAAATGTGCAGAAAGAAATATTCAGTCGCTAAGCGAATATCATGATTGAACATTCTAGTTATCATTTACTAATTTTGTTATTAACAAAAAAATACAAACTACATAATGATTAAATGTGTAATTTTTTAATATTGAGTAATTTGTGCTTTAGAATGTTATTACGAGTGGATGGGTAACACACATGAAAGTGTAAAAAACAATGAATGAAAATTCAATCGTACAAATTTCTTTCTACACATACCTTTACTCTATCATAACAAATATATGCATTATTTAGTATTAAAATATTACCAATACTATATAATAACATGAAAAAGTGCGAAACATCACTAGACACTACCATTTCACAACAAGATCGTGGTTAATATTTAGGCTGGACAACACCATACAATTATCATTTAGCATAATTCTCATCAAATATTGCAGACGGATGTAGCATGATCATTGAATCATTACAAATAAATCGTTATACAATATAGCTCTAGCTGAGTAAAAGGAATTGATTTTTGAAAAAAAATTTGACCAAGAAATTGCTTCACGCATTCAATTTCTCGAACGACATGCAAATCATGTAGTGCAATCTGATATAAGATTTGAGTGTGCTGAGTTTTATCCACACTCCACACAACCTTTAATCAATTAGTTAGTTTTTTGGCTATTTTTTTGTTATGCAAAGACATTTCACCATGTAGAGAGCTTTGTGCGAAGAGATTTCATTGTGCATAGAGTTCTGTGTGAATATATATTCTGTGCGGAGAGCTTTTATTGTGAAAATAGATTTCATAAAAAATGAATTAATATTTTCCCACACATATTTCTCTTTGCACATCACGTTAGTCTTCCATAACAGAGATATGAATTATTTAGTATTAAAATATTACCAATACTACACGAAGTGCGCAAGCTATATAGAATTAGTTTCCCTTTGCATCCGCATTGTCATTTCACATGGATTTCATGGTGAAATATTTGGACTAGTAAGTAATGAGAAATTATCGTTTAACAAATTAATTGATTAAAGGTGGTGCTCTCACAATGAAAGCTCTCAACAAAAATCTCTCTGCATAATGAAAGCTCTTTACATAAATATGGCGTGCTTTTTTGTACATGCATATACATATTATTGCAAATATTTTAATATTAACTAATCCATATCTCTTGTGAATATTGCTATATTTATCGATATTCACAATAACAACTAGGCATGTGGTGGACCCATACAATATTATTGGTAATATTATAATAATAAATAAATGATATCTCCATATTTCGAATATCGCTAGTAAATTGAGTAAAGGTTGTGCAGATTATGGACAAAACAATGTACAATGAAAGCTCTTTGAACAATGAAATACTTTGCACAAAAATCTCCACATAATCACAAATGTTAGTGAACACCTCTCAGAGACTATGTATGGAAGTATAGATAATAGTGATTTTTCCACACTCTAGTAGAATCGACATCTTCTCTGCTCATGACTCTGCTAATAACTTGGTTAAAGGTTATAATGAAATCTCTCTACACAAAGCACTACAAAGTGATGGGTAGCTATCCTTTAGCAAATTCCATGTGGAATATTGTGAATGGATGCAACTCTATCTAAGGACATGGAATTGATTGTTGAAATTGCTACACATCTGATTTCATT
Organism: Pinus tabuliformis; assembly: GCA_031772625.1. Lineage (NCBI taxonomy): Eukaryota > Viridiplantae > Streptophyta > Pinopsida > Pinales > Pinaceae > Pinus > Pinus tabuliformis. Next base: position 562,485,498 of record CM062814.1, on the reverse strand, counting down.
AGCTTTCATTGTCCAGGGTACACAACTTTTAATAAATTAATTAGTGGTAAAGCTTTGTGTGGAGAGATTTCATAAACAATATTTCTTTCTTCACCGCCATAATATAGATATGCATTAATTTAATATTAAAATATTACCAATACTAAATAGAGTGCGTAAGATATGTGGAAATAAATGTCCTTCACATGTGCACAGTGAGAGTAATGGGAAATTATCATTTAGGAAATTGCATGTAAAATATTGTAGATGGATACAACGTGATCATTGAATCAACACCAAAAAATCGTTGAACGAGATGAGATGGGTAACTATCATTTTAAAATATTCTGCACGGAATATTATGAATGAATGCACTTCTAGCTAAGGACACAAAATTTATTGTTGAAATTATTTCATGTATCTAATTTTTCAAACAACAAACAAATCAATTAATTATTTTCGTTGACTATTTCTTTCATTGTGCGGAAAGTTTTGTGCGAAGATATTTCACTACGCATGGATCTTTCACTATGCCAAGAGATTTTAATGTGTAGAGTGTTTGGTGTAGAGAGATTTCATTGTGTGGAGAACACAACTTTAATCAATTAATTAAAATTAGAGCTTTGTGTGGAGAGATTGCATTGTGCAGAGTTTTGTGTAGAGAGTTTTGTCCAAAAAAATTACATTGTATGGAGAGTTCTTTGTGAAGAGTTTTCAATTTGTAGACTATGTAGAAATATTTCACTATGCCAAGATTTTTTATTATGTTGAGTGTGTGGTGCGGAGAGATTTCATTGTGAAAAATACAAAACCTTTAATCAATTAATTAGTGATATATCTTTGTGCAGATAACTTTCATTAGGAGGAGAGTTTTGTGCAATAATATTTCATTTTGTAGAGCTTTGTGTAGAAAGTTATGTGTAAAGAGATTCCATTGTACGAAGAATTTTGTGCAAAGAGATTTCATTGTGGAGAGTATTCTCCACACTCCATACAATATTTGATCAATTAATTAGTTGTAGATGCAAGGACTATGTTGCATTGCAGCTATTCCACTTACTTTCCTATTGCAATCATGTATCTAAGTGAAATTACGAAAATAAAATAATAAAAATATAATTTTCCAAGACAATATTAAATAATAAAACTATAAATTTCCAAGATAATATTATCAAGCAGATACCAAATTGTGGGTAAAGGAAGACATTAGATTACAACTTCAAAAGTGAGAGAAAATTAATCATTGTAATAGGAGCTCTCCAAAACATATGCATGCACCATGGACTTCCAAACAAATAGCAAAAAGATCAAATCTGAGCACTCAAAACTATTTTTATAGACTTGGGTGCTTTAAATTATTTGATTTAAAATTTTCACCAAAGCTAACGTGATTTTCCCTAAATTCCTTACTATTTAGTGATTCACTCAACTAACAATGGAGATAAATAGAATATTTCATAGATATACCTCCTTGTATGTCTTAGGATAGAGAGTAACTAAATAATCTAGTGTCAAGTTACACAGATTTTCTTGGTACAATCAGTTAGGGAGATTCATCTCATTTAATAAAATTCCTAGTGTATTTTTTCCTAAAATTTGACTTGCAATAAAATTCCTAGGTTATTTTTGCTTATAATTTGACTTGCAATAGTATTCCTAGGTGAATTTAGGTGAATTTTGGGGAATTCTTATGTGGATTTCAAATCTTCAAAATATTTTAGGAATCCACAATCAATTTGGGGCATTTATATGTTGATTGCGAATTCCCGAGAACCCATAATCGACTTGGGGCATCCTTATGTTGATTCCTTGAAAATCAAAACTTAGGGTAAATTTTGATTAAAATTGGCCTTGCATTCTAGAAAATTAGGGATTCTATCTCCAACAATAAATTTTTAAGCCAAAAGGTGACAAATTTGTCAAACTGGCCTATATTTTACTAAAGATTACAAATTCTGTGATAAAATGTAGGCAAAATGCAAGATTTAGGATGTTCCTGCAGCAGAGTCTTCGATGTTTTCCCAAGTAATTCCACCATTTTATCTTCTGAATATAGAAGAAAGTATGAAGTTAATTAAGGTGCTTTCAACAATTTTTTTTTGAGATCCCTCAATCAACAAAACTTTGAAAATAGCCCTTCCCCTTTTTGCATTGGGATGTAGTGTGGAAACCTCTTCTCACAAAATCGGATGCAATTAAGTCACTTCATATGTCTTCACATTGCCATAGTAAAATCACGAAAATTGTATTAACCACCTAAAAAATATCATGTGGAATACACATCATTTGTAGTATGAGTAGAGTTTTGGACAAGGCCATTGTCAACCATGGGTTAGCATTGTCCCCAACTTTCATGTTCTTGCGCCCAACTTCTTTTTCATTTCTTGACTTGGTATGAGCTGTGGGTTCTTGTAGTGTCTCCAAGGTTGACAATGGTGAAATTCTCAAAGGTTTCACAAGGGTGAAACCTTTTTCAAATTGAAAACCTTTGGTCCATAGACCAATTTCTTATATAAAAAATAATTGAAATAAATAAATGGAAATAAAATATTGCCCTTTGATGTGTCAATACACAATGTTGCATGCAACCCATGTGCTATGATTTTGAATGTGGAACAATGATATAAGTTAACAGATAGTATATTATTGAGCTGAGAGGTTCATTCTATAGGCCATTATGAGCGGATGTGCAAGTTCTGTAGAAATTCCCATTGTAGATCAATAGATTATGCAATATACTAAAGCAAAATACAAGATCTACTTCTACAACAAAATTTGAGGAAGCTTAATCGAATTGAGCAAGATCAATGAGAACACATATAACTAAGAATGAGAAATCAATCACACATAACATAGAAGAAATAACCTGGGGAAAGCCTCAACCTAAAAACCCAATCTCTGTATTATCATACAAGTGGAAATATGTTCAAGTTACAAAACGAATTAGCTCTCAAGCTATCCTGCTCTCTCTGCAATCAAACAATACTGCTCATAGACAATCAAAGGCTCTCAAAACCTTCTCCTCTGTCCTCCAAGCCTCCTATTCCCTGGTGCAGTTTTTCCTGGGGTCCAGTGCTTCCACTTGTGTGAATTCCCACCTCACACTGCTCACTTTGCTCAGAAATAACTGCACAAAATTGAAGGAGATAATTCCTTCTGCATGGATGAGTTTCATATATAGGAAAATTCCTCCAACTGATAGTACACTGTCCCTTTCTCTGATCTCAACTGGGTCTCTGACTGAATTGATATGCATGAGTTATTTATGAGAGAATATTCAGTTATCTAAAGTGCAATAGTTACATGCATGCATGCATTAACTAACTGAACTCACAATTAATTCAACAAACTATTTGAATTAATCTAATCAGACTTGACTTAGTTAATTGAGCCAACTAATTACAACTCAAACTACAACTCATCCTGATCTACTTTAATCAAGGGATAACTTCCTCAATCAATGGAGAAACTATTGCATGTCTTCACATAGACTTCATGTTTGATTTTCTACAACTAATTAACTCAATATGAATTAATTAATTATATTACAAACAGTTGCTAAGATTAAATTCAAATTTTACTTCTCAATTTTAGTTCAGGGACTAACTAAAATTGGAATCTATCCCGAAATGCTATTATAGCAATGCTATTTTTAGCACTTCCATTTTTCATTCCTTGTTGCTATGTCCAACACTAGTACTCGAACTGCTATTTGTAGCAGTGCTATTTTTAGCATTTCTTGTTGCCATTTTCAGCACTCCCTCTAAACAAGAAAGGCATTCAACTCGAACCCAATCCTGAACCTTTGGAATATTTTGCATGCAACACTTCTCCCAAATATTATTGCTCCAGCAACTCTAGAAACAAAAAAACCTCCCAACTGACCTCTCTGTTGGGCTAGAAACATCCTCTGATGTTGAAGCTTCCTCTACCACATACAAGTGCTCCCTCTGGGACCTCTGAGCTACTACAACACTCCATGCATCTCGCACCGTTGCACACCTCTCTGTGCCATCCTGCACTAGTGCAACACTCTTGTGCCTCACGCATTGTTACAGCCTACTAGCTCTGCACTGTCTTGGGATTCCTGCACTGTAGCTCTCTCTGCTACTCCATCTGCCTTTGTCTCTACCCACTCAACCAGTCCTGCTACTCCTCGTTGGAGCTCCTGTAGGAAGGTCTAATCAAAGAGGTTGGGTACCTCAATGATCCTGACCCTATTCTGGCCTTCTTGGGACTGTCACTCCACATCGCCCCACCTCCGACTCGGAGGTATGGATGCATGTGATCCCTCTGCCCACTTGGCTTGAAATTCCCCCCTACTGGAGGTCTCTGCATGAGTGGATGCCTCCACTCAGTCTCCCCTCGGCTTTCCCAGTTGTGGTTGCTCCATGACCTCCTGAAGTTGCTTCACCAATCGTGGCTCCTGCACAATTGTCTGAGACTTCATTTGGCACTGCATGTTGAGAGGTAGTGTACTCTCCTCTCAACCACCAAGTCTCCAACAATTGCCTTTCTCCTCAAGGCTTTGCATGCATCTTGAACCTCAAGATCATATAGGTTCTTAACTCATGAACTGATCTGATTGACTTGTCTCGTGATGATGTGTCAAAGGAAAACCTTTCCCTTACTGAAGACTACAACATAGCCTTTGTCTTCCAGCATTGCGATCAACACCAAATTTTTCTTCAGTCTTGGTACATACTTGACATCGGTCAAGGTAATGCGAGCTCCATGCTCCCTATGAAAAACAACCGTGCCTACACCTGAGAGACTATACTTTTCATCATTACCCATCACTATGAGTATCTGGAGATCTTTCTCCTCCAAGGTACTCAACAAACTCTTGTCATCGATCATGTGGAAAGAAGCTCCACTGTCAAGAAACCAACCACATCCCACCCTGGATGAAACCATGCATGCGAAGAGGGTGAAATCCAACTTGAACTGTGAGGCCAATGCCTCACCTTCAGATCCTTCCTTGGATCCCATCTTGGATTTCTTCAGTGGACAGTTTGTAGCAAAATGGCCCACCTCATGACAATGAAAGCATCGCACTTTCGATTTGTCAAACTTCTTCCCACCATAGGAAGAACTCGATTTGGGATGAGAATCCTTCTCCTTCCCCTTCTTCGCCTTACTCGCTAAGGCACAATTTTCTTCATCCTCCTTGGATGAAGAACCATCTCTGGTGCTTCTTCTTATCTCCTCCTGCATTAGATCCGACCAAAGTCGTTCCCATTATGGCAACCTTTCTCTTCCATTAACCAAGTCTTGGTAGCTATGCTAGCTATTAAGAAGACCGAGGAGTGCAAGAATCACCATGTCATCATCAGTTGTCGTGATCCCTACACTTCCAAGCTCATCCATGCAGGTGGTGAGCTTGTTCAGATATGTAGAGATCCTGTCACCCTTTTCACACTTGATTTTCCGAAGCTTGTCTTTCAGCGCCAGCTTCCTCTGATCGCTCTTGTTCTAATATAGATCTTTCAATGTTTTTCACATTTAAAATGGTGTCTCCTTCCCATGGAGGCTCGAGACAATGTGGTCTCGAACTCCCTCTAGGAGGATTCTCCTTGCTCTAGCCACACATTTCTTCCATTCCGCCAATTTTGTAGCATCAGTCGGCTTGGGGACTTCTTGATCAATGAAGTCCTTTAGACCGTTATCCTCTAATACTGCTTCCATGTGATCCTTCCAGGCTATATAATTCGAGTTGCCATCAAGGGCATACTTGAGTCTTAAACCGTTGAACGCCATTGGTGAAATTGAGATGTGATAAGAACTCGATTTCTATATTCAGGAACTTGAAACTTCGAACTTCTCCCTTCTTGTATACTGTTCTTCGCTTTGATCACCTTTGCTCTGATACCATGTAGAAATTCCCACTGTAGATCAATAGATTATGCAATATACTAAAGCAAAATACAAGATCTACCTCTACAAAAAACTTTGCGGAAGCATAATCAAATTGAGAAAGATCAATGAGAACACATATAACTAAGAATGAGAAATCAATCACACATAACACATAAGAAATAACCCGGGGAAAGCCTCAGCCTAAAACCCAAATCTCTGTATTATCATACAAGTGGAAATATGTTCAAGTTACAAAAAGAATCAGCTCTCAAGCTATCCTGCTCTCTCTGCAATCAAACAATACTGCTCATAGATAATCAAAGGCTCTCACAACCTTCTCCTCTGTCCTCCAAGCCTCTTATTTCCTTGCGTAGTTTTTCCTGGGGTCCAGTGCTTCCACTTGTGTGAATTCCCACCTCACACTGCTCACTTTGCTCAGAAATAACCGCACAAACCTGAAGGAGATAGTTCCTTCTGCATGGATGAGTTTCTTATATAGGAAAATTCCTCCAACTGGTAGTACATTGTCCCTTCCGCTGATCTCAATTGGGTCTTTGACTGAACTGACATGCATGAGTTATTTATGAGAGAATATTTAGTTATTTAAAGTGCAACAGTTACATGCATGCATGCATTAACTAACTAAACTCATAATTAATTCAATTGAATTAATCTAACTGGACTTGACTCAGTTAACTGAGCCAACTAATTACAACTCAAAGTACAACTCATTCTGATCTCCTTTAATCAAGGGATAACTTCCTCAACCAATGGAGAATTTGTTGCAAGTCTTCATATAGAATTCATGTTTGATTTTCTACAACTAATTAACTCAAGATGAATTAATTAATTATTTTACAAACAACTGCTAAGATCAAATTCAAATTTTACTTCTCAATTTTAGTTCAGGGGCTAACTAAAATTGGAATCTATCCCGAAATGCTATTTATAGCAATGCTATTTTTAGCACTTCCACTTTTCATTCCTTGTTGCTATGTCCAACACTAATACCCGAACTGCTATTTATAGTAGTGTTATTTTTAACATTTCTATTTTTAGCATTTCTTTTTGCCATTTTCAACAAGTTCATCTGTCTATCTATAAGTTTGTTTAAAAAAAAAAAATCAAAATTATATTTTAAACAGAAAAATAGCATTTCCTATAATAAACAAAAGAAAATGAATATATTCTAAAATAATTAAAAAAAAAAATGTTTGAGTGTGGTAAATTAGAGATTTTTTGAAGAGACTATGACCGAGAGGTGTTAGAATATGTGGATGACAGAACAAGGATTGAGTCATTTGGAATGTATAATTTTTTTAATCTTTTCACAAATTCTTTTAGTGTTGTGAGTACATTTATAGAATATTTATTTCTACAAAATCAATTTATATATTTTCTTTGTCACAAGAAACATGCTTACAAATAACTCCTTCTAGTGTGCTACATATTAATTTTTTAGAATCTTTATTTGTAGAAAATGATATAAAAAATTTCATTGTGATGGAAAATTATTTTTGTGTGTGCAAAGGGGGAGTTGGACAATGAACGAAATGCCTAAGTATGTGGTGCTAATAATTTTTTTCGTTAAAGTTTAATATTCAAACAAATTTAGTCATAATGATACTTATTCTATTTGTTTTCTTAAGTATAAAGTAGTAAGTTTATTTTATTGATAGAAAATTCAGAAATATATGGAATTAAAAAAGTTATGATAGTTAAGGCTGGGAGGAGAGATTCTAAATTCTTATAGCTAGAAAAAATTTCAAAGTTGTTGGTTGATGGGGATGTTCGCAGATCGATTTGGCTACCATTGGAGTCTTCCACTTTCAAAAGCCCTACGGCTATGGGACAACAAAGAATACAAGCACTCTATTTTCCTTTCTTGTTGTTTCAATGGTTGAACTAACCTCATCCTTTCATGGTTGATTCACGTCCAACATTTAAAGGATGTTGACTCAAAGCACGTTTAGAAACAAGGGAGTTGCGGCACAGCAAGTCCGTACCTTGAGTGGGCTGACCAACAGAAAAATAAAAACTAGAATTTCATGAAATGGCAAAATAAAAACCGAGAGAGTGAGTTGCTCACCTAATTTCCTTATCACATGAAAGAAACTTGTTAATACAAATCTTGATAATACAGAGTAGGGGAAAAGATGGAGCTATCCCTTTGTAGGATTCATGCCATTGGGGATCAACAAGGTAAACACATGCCCACACATAGGTGTGCACGTTTAAATGAGTTGTAATTAGTATTAAACAATAATAAAATAATATTAAATATATTAATTGTTTTTCTTTTTAAATATGGTTGGGGAGGGAACTTGTTAATACAAAGCTTGCCTAATGTCTTCAAAGCATGAAGGCATGCAACTTGTTAATACAGAGCTTGATAATTCAAAGTAGGAGAAAAATTGAAATATGGTAACATGAGGCTTTGGGCAGCTTCCCATGGTAGTTTGGTGTATATCATAGAGCAAACGGAGCAAGAGGGAAATAAGGTGGTGAAGAATCGGGTAATCATGAAAGATATAGATATTTCATTTTCTTCGGGCCAACTCATCACGTGATTAACTTGGTGTAGATCACAGAGAAAACTGAGCAAGAGGGAAATAAGGTGGTGAAGTAGCCAGTAATAGTGAATGATATAGATATTTCATTTTCTTCGGGCCAACTCATCACGTGATTCACTTCAAAGGAATATTGGAAAGTAGAGTAGTTAAATTGTAACATTGTGAGACTCACCTTCAAATTTGGTTTTTCATGGCTCATATAGAGTCTTACACAACCATGAGGAAAGATTTGATTTTCATGGTCGATAAAGAGTTTAGAGATGCAAGGAAACATGCAGTGGGACATCATTGAAAAGGAATAGTTGCAACACTGATTGACACCTAATCAAAATATTAACATATCGTATTTACGTAGTTGAAGTCCATCGCTTTTGGAAAGGAATTTGGAAAACTATTAAATTCTAAATTTTAACTTAGGATATATTGTTGGGAGAGAACTGCAATGTCCACATAAAAAAACCTATTTCGTTTATATCTATCTATCTATATATATATAACTTGACTTACTGATTTTTAGGTCAATAACATTTATATTTATTAATATATTAAAATTTAAATTAGACTTACATCAAAACCCAATTAAATTCAAAAGAAACTTTCCACAGTTGCGCGACTCCAACTTTCAAATTCACATTATAAAGCCTTCCTCTGATAATCATTAACTGAGTTTAATCTCTTTTAGGACTCTTAAATTAAGCAAGTTAAAAGGAAAATACGAGCATTCTTCATTTAAAACCTAAAGCAACGCAAGAAAGGGTAACCTTGTCTTTACATTGTAAGGATCATTATTGTTGAAGAAATATGAGTTTAATTTATATAATCTACTTTATTTTTAACATATATGTGAAGATATGAGGAAATGAGAAGCATACGTTTTCCTATAATAAAGATGCATTATCTCAAATCTGGCAGGGTGCATGGTCATCTCAATTAGAAAATAATTAAAAGAATTATTTACATAATTAAGCACCAATTACAATCCACCCACATTATAGCCATGTATCTCTCATTTCATGAGCGCCAACATGCATGTATACCAAATTCCATATTCTAGATCTGTGAGGCTTGTCTATATTCAGTTAGTATGTCAGGCTTTTTTCGATTTTCTGTGTGGAAAGGGTTTAGATCGCCAAGATGAGTGAAATCCTGCACATTAAGGGCATCTAATGTGACAAATAGATCGATTGCAAGGCACAAAATATTAAACAAAGTAGATTTTGCAGAGGGTAGAGCTCGTGTCTTCCGTCGTGCACACTTAGGAGACCAGCAAACTCAGATTGCCTGTAACATCTCCATAGCCAGAAGAGAATGTTGTTGGGGTAGTGTTTTGATGAATCCATGTGGTAACAATCTCTTTGATGACATTTTCGTAAGACACATTTGATAATTATCAGAGAAGTACCAGAAACACTTGGGTCCTTTTCGATACTTTGTGGCTGGTACTCTTAAAATCCCTTGCTTTCCAAAGTACAACTATGAAGTTGATCAACTAGCAGAGTTTAACACTGAAAAAGGGGAGTTGTTATATGTACCCGAGATCCTGTGACATGGGCCTTGGCGCGACTTTAAACGCTAGAGGAAACTGATGTTGAAGAGGCAGTGATTAAAATGACAGAGTCGTTGGTTTGAAGGTATTAGCAGAAACGTATCTGTTGAATGCATCCGGGAGCATATTCACTCAGGATGGAAGTGCAAGTTGACGGAGGAGAATTTCATTTGTAGTGAAGGAGTTGCTAAGCCCATGACTGTTAAAACCATAAAATATGATGAACTATAGTGGAGATGACTCATTTGGAGACAAATATCAAGAAACAAATCATGTGCTATTTTATAAAGCACGAAATCCATTTCTTTATCTCTCCTGTTAAAATAACTTTCATTTTCTGCTAGTAATTCTGAAGTTTTCCACTCAAATTCTCCCTAGTTTGTTGCACTTCAATAGCCTAGTTGATTATCTTGATAAGATCATTTTCCTTATTCTGCATCTTGTAATAATTTCATAACTAGCATAACAAGTTGAATGGGAAGAATACCTTTAGTACCGTATGCTAATTGAAGAATAAGTTCATTACCATATACTAATTGAAGAATAACTTCATTACCATATACTAATTGAAAAGGAGATGTACCTTTAGACCTCAACTTACCTACCTACAACCCATATTACAGTGAAATTTTGATTTACTAAGAATAAATAATGGACCAAAAAGGCCTATGGACTCTACATTTTGATGGGGCATGCAAAAGAGATGGTAATGGTGCTGAGGTATTACTATTTTCTCCTCAGGGAAAGAAGTTCTTTCATGGATTCAAGCGTGAGTTTTCAAGTAGGGTAAGAAGTAGAAAAAAATTGTTCATTTTTTATTTTGTACGCAAGTACAATGTGCCATATTCTTAGTATGGGACATATCTGTTCTTGTGAAATATAGTGATTTGTCATTTAGTATTTTCATTATTTGGTGCATTTTATTATTTGGATATTATGTGTTTACCTTGATTGTATTCTGAATATTGCAGACCACAATGCAAAAATTAGGCAGACTCTTGTATACCACAATGCAAAAGTTTGACAGACTTATTGAGAGTTATTTTTTTGTCTATCTCCTTCATGTGGAGAGAAACTATTGTATATGGTAGATCTCTATAATTCTTCCTTCCTACATAGTTGAAGGAGAAGCATGAGTGATCCAGGTGGCTCCAGAGATGCACACAGGACAAAGAGGGCTTATGGAAGCTCAAAAATCAAAGTGATCAGAATGTTGTCGAACTAGGACCAGAGCATAGATCTTTTTGTCCTCATCACAGTGGTGTGAACGGTTCATCAATCTGAGCTCGTATGAGGGAGAACGAGCCAATCAAAGTTTTGGTCAAAGTTGGACTGTGGGCCAGGTTTAAGTGTCCTACAATTTGACCGACCCCGGAGCATGAAACCTAGGTTCTGAAAGCGGGTGAATTTGTTGGATCGTTAGTTTGTCTAGTATCCCCTATATTAGACAAATTCAAAAAAATGTATTTTGTTTTAAAAATTTATATATATATATATATATATATATATAGGTGGAGGGCCACCACCCCCGCCACCCCCAAACTACATAACCAAAATTATATTAAAAAAGGATCGATGGGCCATGACCCCCGTTGGTCCAACCGCACCCTCAAAACCAAAATTTAACATTAAAATTGGGTCGGTGGCCATTACCCCGCCGAACCCTCCAACCTCCACCATATATGTTATATTAATATCATTAATGGGGTGGGCGGGCCACCTCCAGTGGACCTGACCCACACCCCAACACTACACCATATATAAACCATATATGCAGGAGTTTAATGCGGGGCTGGTAGGGATTGAACCCGCCTGGCCCACGTGGGTCGGCCCACACCGGGCGGCCCCATGAACCAACAAACCAAAAAGCCCAAAAAACACCGCGCCAACAAATTGCGCCTTAAAAATTAATGCATTACGGAGAGAGGTTAAGGGGCGGGCTACCCAATGTGGACCCGACCCCCAATAAAATATATATTTGCAGTTTTGTAAAAAACAAAAGGTGTATTAATATGGATGGGTCGAGGTTTGACCACCCGACCTCCTCATCATAATTCAACTTCCTAACCAATCCACCAACGGCTCGCCTTGGGACATATGCCAGAAAAATTTATATAAACTCGTCTTTTTGTTAGTGCGCCTAGCAGCATGGAGGAGCCAAGAGCGCACTCGGAAATCGTGTCATGAATTTTTAATTGATTTATTGCAGGTGGAACCATGAGCCCAGAGAAGAGGCAGGCGGAACCATGATTGGGCGAAATTCTCAAGAGGGTGAACTTTTTGTAGTGTCCAAATTGGACAAATTTTATGTCGATCTTACACCTCTCATCGAAGTGAACCTGATGGCACAGTAAGTTTCCTGATCTGAGCAACCAATCTTTAGATGACCTGCAGGAGGGAATCTTTGAGGAATCTAGGGGGAATATAAAAGATTACTTAAGCCCCAGATTTCCACTTTTTTAGAATTCAGAAATTTGAAAGTCGATTTTGCACTATTCGACGCTACAAATCTGATGGTGCATTCAAATTTTCCATTTGACCATTCTATTTTTCTGCCACTTTCAAAGTGGAGTGCAGGTGTCAACATTCAACATGCGAGCAATCATTCCATGCGATTTGATTCCATGAGATTGATGGTACGACCAGCTTCAGCAGTTTGACATCCTCTTCTTCAGATGACCCTAGGATGTGAGGTATATGCACTGTGTTCATGTACTTCTTTTTGCTATGAGATGCATTGTGCTGCATAGATCCCTGTTTGATGTTTGATGTGGGATCTTGTTTCTTACTTGTTTCATGATTCTTGCTTGATGTGATGCGGAATCATCTGTGAGATGTACTTGTTGTCATGATGTGTCATGTTTTGTTTGAGATCCCTTTTTCGTTATGTTGACGGGATACTCATGTGTCGCCATGTGTGTTTGCATTGAGATCCCTTTTATGCCATGTTGGCGGGATGTTCATTATCATCATGCATGAGTTTGTGTCATACTGATAGGAGTCCTTTTTTACTGAGAGTTCTTGTAGCAGAACATCTCTTGGTGCCACTCCTGCGTCAGGGAATTTTCATTGTATGGTAGCGACGTCACCTCTTATGTACACATCATTATTGATAGCACTTAATGCAGCGGCCTACAACATATTGACACCGGGGTCCAAGGACATAGTCCCTCCTAGACAAAATATGTTGTCAACGTCTTGTGTATTATGTTGCTCATTCTTGTCATGTTTCTTCTTCTTTAAAGCATGCAGATATGTTCAATTATGCTATTTTAAATGCAATTTTAATCACATCATGAAAGTAAAAGATCTTGGTTAAATCCGAGAGTTGAGTCAACTGGGATCAAGTTTGGTATCAGAGCGGTCTTTGCGTGGATGTGAATTACAAGCGTGAACAATGTAACGTGCAGAGATGGAGGATGAAAAAGTGATGTACGAGACCATGCTTGAAATTTCCAAAAGGTTGGAAATAATGTATGAAACTCTACAAAAAGAGATAGAGAAAAAGGTGCGATTGCAGCGTCAGTTGCAAACCACAAAAGAGGCCCTAGAAGAACTGAAGCACAACAACCAAAATCTTCAAACAGATAAAGTTGAATTGAAGATGCTTCTACATGAAGAGAAAGATGAGAAACATAGTGTGCTACGATAGCTACAAGAAAAGGACGAGGCCTTGGAAAAGCTGCAGCGTGACCCATGTGAGATAAAAGGTAACTCTCCATCTTCATGTATGTTTCCTGATGATGATTTCGTTGTTTTTGAAAATCATACCACAAGAATTGGCTCCAAAGTATTGAATAAAATGGATATGAAGGAAAAGGCTTGGGCATTAATGGTCAAGGCATTGTCAACCCCATCAAAGTAGAAGAATTACCCCGTCAGGCAGGACTTGGGTATGTCAGGAAGGAAGTTGGGGAATGCGACGAGACAGATAGCGAACCACCAACAACAGATGATGAGGAGCCCTCATCAGTTCTTTCCAAATCAACAGAGGAGGTAAAAGGTGTTGATTTCCTTTCGGTTTCATCTTCACATAGTATGATTTCTGTTGGAGATGTGGAGATCCCAATTACAGGGGAAAACATGAGGCTCCTTACCAGGATGAGGCACAAGGGGGAAGAAGATATTGGTGTTAATAACCAAGGCATAACTCAATCATTAGAGGTTGTACAGAGACCTCGATTTGCAGGCTTGGGATACACCGAACGAGAATGCTCAAAGGTGTCAGATTCTTCCTAGACATCGTCGAAATTGTCGAGGAAAGAGAATGATGGGAAAACATCCCCATCATCCCATGGAAGTTGCCATTACAGGGAAAGAGTTGAGGCAAGCTGTCATCAACATAATGACATCAGAGACAACAAGGAAAGGTATAACCAATTTCGATATTTGAATGTTCATTTCAATTATAATCATGTTGTTAATGATGAACGTAAAACATGGCATCGAAAACATGTACCTTTTATGGATTACATAACCATACATTTTCAAAGTGTTGGAAAAGAATAGCAGCACAAACAAAGAAGAGGCATGAAAGACCCTCTAAACAACAGGTAAAGAAACATGGTAAGCAGATCTAGAGGAAGAATATGTATTACAGTCATTGCGACAAAGGTGGCCATCAAAGAGCCACTTGTTGGAGGCTCCATCTAGAGCAGTGCCTTAAGGACAAAGTGTCGGTGCATGAACCAGGTGAAACAGTTGTTCGAAAAGCAAAACCACCACAAGGGGGTGACCCATTCACAACGATAAGTGAAAAATGGTTTCTAGATATATTAGATTGTCATGGCCGTACTTTTGTAAATCATTCGTTGCATTTTAAGATGTAAAAGTGATGATGTGTGTTCCATCACTTGATAAGAAACAATGATGTCTGGTCTTATTTTGAGTTGCATGATAAATTGTGAAAGTGATGTTGTGTTTCCATCACTTGTCAAAGAATAAATAGTGTTAGGCCTTATCTTTGTAAATCATGTGTTGCAGTGATGATGTGTTTTCCATCACTTGTCGAAGCAATAATGATATGTTGGCCTTGTTTTCGTAGCTGGGGTATTGTTTCCATTCCGATGAAAACTTGACCACCGAGTATGTGTTATAAACTCATGGAAAGTATGTGATGCTTGGGTCATTAGTTGGTCATGAAAGTCAAGCATGTAATTTGAAAAACAATGTACTGCAGGTTGCAGAGGTTGCAGGTGTCGAATCATCGCTTAAGGCTCCAAAGAACAAAGGTGAAGGAGATGGAAGCGATACCTTTTCAAGCCACTTATGATGCAGACAAGGTACAGAGAAGTTGTAGATTATTTTCCATGCTTTTGGAGGACCAAAAGATCCTCAGCGGGGAGGATTGATCCAGGTGGCTCCAGAGATGCCACACAGGACAAATAGATCTTATGGAAGCTCAAAAATCAAAGTGATCAGAATGTTGTCGAACTAAGATCATAGCGTAGATCTTGTCGTCTTGATCGCAACAGTGTGAACGGTTCGTCAATCTGAGCTCGTATGAGGGAGAACGAGCCAGTCAAATTTTTGGTCAAAGTTGGACTGTGGGCCAGGTTTAAGTGTCATACAATTTGACCAACCCCGGGGCATGAAAACTAGGTCTCGAAAGCAGGTGAATTTTTTGGATCCTTAAAATTTATCTAATATCCCCTATATTAGACAAATTCGAAAAAAGGTATTTTGTTTTATAAAAATAAAAATATATATATATGGGGTGGCGGGCCACTACCCCCAGCACCCCCAAACTACATAACCAAAATTATATTAAAAGAAGGATCAACGGGCCATGACCCCTGCTGGTCCAACCACACCCTCAAAACAAAAATTTAACATTAAAATTGAGTTGGCAGCCATTACCCCGCAGAACCCTCCAACCTCCACCATATAAGTTATATTAATATCATTAATGGGGTGGGTGGGCCACCTTTGGTGGACTCGGCCCACACCCCAACACTACACCATATATAAACCATATATGCAGGAGTTTAATGCGGGGCTGGCGGGGATTGAACCTACCCAGCCCACATGTGTCGGCCCCCACCGGGCGGCCCCATGAACCAATAAACCAACAGCCAAACAAACAACACACCAACAAATTGCGCCTTAAAAATTAATGCATTACGGAGGAAGGTGTTGTCACTGAAAATGCTGTTGCCAAAAATTTTTAGCCTAGCTTAAAGACAGGGTGTTTTCGCAGCGCCAGAATTCTTTTAGTAGCTTCGCAGCGCTACATGTTTAGGCGGTTTCGTAGCGCGCTACGAAATTGGGGATTGGCTCGAGCTTTCAGCAGAAGGTTCATATACTAAATTTTGATGATAAGGTTCCTGCCCGAATGGTGCTTACTACTATTGACACTGCAGTGTTTAGAGCCACACCAGAGCCTTCTTGGTCCATCACAAACAGTTGTTCAGTTGCAGCTCATTAAGATTAATCTTCAAGAGGAAACATGTTTAATAATTACTTCTTTTGTGGCTGAGGGCATTATGGTAAATCCTGGTGATGTTTTACCCAATACTTCGGTGAAGGCTCTTTACTTCGGTCTCAAGGAGATTGACCTTACAATTCCGGTAGATGTAGCAAAGCTAGATCAAGACATTTGAAAAATTGTTGATAACTGCTACACAGGAGTAAGACTTCATGTTCAAAGATTGATTTTTATACAGTCATCATATGTGTCATTTGAACTTCTCAATCTTGAAAAAGATCCAGCTTGCTTTTCTCTTTCCAGAAACATGTTCCTACAGTTTTAGCAACTTGTAAAAGGCGAAAAACTACACTTGTGACAACCTCTTTACCTCCACATGTTCTACCACGCACTGTACATACACTGTTGGAAACAGCAGGAAAAAATGCCCAGTGGAGCTCAGGAAAAGAAGAGCATTCAGCTAACATTTTCTGCTAAAGGTACCGGGGGAATATCATTATGTGTAAGGAATGGAAATGAGTTGCCCTTCTGTATCACTCATGTTCCAAGTTGGCGGTAATGCAACCTGTCATAATATGGGTGCTTGCAAAGAGACGGTTGACAGTTGTAGAAGCAAAAGTTGCGGTGGTTATGAGGTGAACATAATGCACTTTCAATAGGAACCGCCATTCCAGCTCGTTTGTCTGGCACCAACATAAGTGATAATACAAATGGCGCTGGAGGAGATAGGATTCTCTTGGAGGAAACAACAGAACTGTAATGATTGATTCTGAAAGAAGAAGTGCATGATCTACTTGACCCAAATCCTCTAGCTGCAGCGAAGCTAGATGGTCCGGGTAGTGGAAAGCCAACACTCCATGTAAAGTCACCCATAGAAATTCGGGAAACAACTAATGGTGGAATAAATCTTATAGGTGTAACAGAGATAGATGTCGCCGCTCAAGAAGAAATGGCTTCTGTTTTAGCTGAAGGGTCGTTGTGTCGAGCTACTGGAAGCACTAACATGAATAATCAATCCAGTCGTTCTCATGCTATCTTTACAATCAACATGGTGAATACGAGGAAATGGGATGCGGCATTAAGTGGTGATCCAGGTACTGCAGAAGATCGGTGTGAAGATTTTCTATGTGCAAAGCTTCACTTAGTGGATCTTGCAGGTTCTGAACGAGCCAAGAAGACAGGTGCGGATGGTCTCCGTTTCAAAGAAGGTGTTCACATTAACAAGGGTTTATTGGCACTTGGAAATATCATAAGTGCATTGGGAGCGCATAAGCAAGGGCCTGCAACTTTAGTCTTCGGAACCAACAGAACCGTATTTGTCATCTCAAAATTGTGTACAATAATAATGGGTATTTGTTACAGTCAATATGTTCAGTTGATGTAGAGTGTGATAAGGTATTGATTGTATTTTTATTCTGAACCGTGGGTATCAGAGAAAATGCAGAACTAGGTATCAGAGGTAGCCAAGAAGCTAATAGCAATCGGTTTGGATCCTCGTATGGTGTTGGAATTGCAGCGCAGGGTACAAGGCACAAGCAGTGCCATTCGACTGCAGGCCATTCAAGGAGATGTTCTCAAATGTGAACTGCCTTATTTCGATGTGTGTGTGTAGCAAATATTCCTTACCAGATATCTTCTCCGTTTACATTTAAATTGTTATCACACAGACCAATTTTTAGATGTGCCATTATCATGTTCCAAAGAGAGTTTGCTATGAGACTTGTTGCAAATCCAGGAGATAATTTGTATTGCCGGCTTTCAGTGAATACTAAATTGCTAGCTCTTGTTTCACATCTCTTCAAAGTTGGCAAGAACAATTTCAGGCCTCCTCCAAAGGTTGACTCCTCGGTTGTACTTATTGAACCCTGTAATCCTCTTCCTCCAATTAGTTTCAAGGAATGGGATGGCATGGTCCGTCTCTGTTTTAATTGTAAAAATAAGACTTTAGGGGCGATCTTTAGGCAAAAGGCTATCTTATCACTACTGAAAAAGAACTTCAAGACATTTCAAGCTTTGCAAGAAGCATGTCAGAAGACAAATGAGTCTGAGAACAATTCCAGAAGATATGGATATTCTCGATGAAAAATTGCTTGAGAATATTGATGATACAACTGTCAAAAGTTTGAATGGATGCAGAGTTATAGCACGGATCCTTCAGCTAGTACCCAAGATTGAGAACTTCCGTTCCACCCTGAGATGTATCAAGTTTTGGGCAAAGAGGAGAGGAATATATTCAGATACTTTCGGGTTTCCTGAAGGAATACACTGGGCTGTGCTTGTTGCACGGGTTTGCCAAATGTTTCCAAATGCCACCGTCAGTATGCTGGTTTCAAGATTCTTTTGGATATATGCACATTGGCAGTGGCCAACTCCAGTGACATTGGTGGAGACCCAGGCTGATTATTCTGATGGATCAGATAGACATCACCATATACCAATTATCATACCAGTGTACCCCTATAGTTGCCGCAGTTACAATGTTACAAGAAGCACCCTACAAAGACTCAAGTAAGAATTTTCACGTGGCTGGGATGCAATAATGAAAATGGAGTTAAATTGGAGCACCTTGCCAAATAGTGGTGACTGGAATGTACTCTTTGAACAGTTTCCTTTCTGCTCTAGTTATGATTTTTTCATTCAAATCCATGTTACAGCTTCAGATGAAGATGATTTTCAGAGTTGGAGAGGGTGGTTTGAATCACATTTCCGTCATCTTCTCTTGAAGTTTGAAAAGCTTCCAGCATACTGTGATCCAAATCCATACCCATATTTTGACAAGAATCTAAAGGAAGCCACCAACAGGGTAGTTTTTCCATAATGACCAATAGCAACAGCTGCAACCAGTGGGTTTGTCTACGATGGCAATATCCTTCAAATGGTGAACTGTGAAGCCTAGCAAACAACAGCTATTCAATTTTGTGAGGAGTTTAGAGAAAAACTGTGTTTTTTTTTAAAATCACACAGCAGTTTCGTAGCGCGCTACGAAACTGCTGTAGGTGGTGTTTTGAACATAAACAGGCAGTTTGGTATACAAGCAGGAATTTTAAAAAAAAGTGAGACACCTGTCCATCATTACAGCCTACAGCACATTAAGGACGTGGCAGCCCGCTCTTTTTATTAAAGGATAAAAGCATACTCCTTAGGATTCGAATATGTTGAGGCAAATCAAAGACCGACAAACAGGGGCCTATGTTTCAGGGTAACAGAAAGATATGTCATTAAAGACAAACATGGAGCATTAAAGTTTCATCACAGCCACCGCCAGAAAGTAAGCAGATGTCAAAGAATGAAGTTCATTGTAATTAAGGCCATCAAAGCTACCGCTATAGTAATCCACTTGGCAGAGAGTGAAGCTTGGTTGTAATAAATGCTTTTTCCAGCATGATGTAGAATTAGAGTTTTAATTGTTTTAGGAGTCCAGAGCTGTCAATTAGTAGGAAAGTGGCTTTTATTAGTTAGTTTAAAAGTGAATAGGTGTCATTAGGAAAGGACTTCGAATTCCCCTCAGAGGAATCGGAGTCAAGTAGGAGAACTTTATAAATAGCTGAAAGAGAAATAAACAAAGGGTTGGAGATTTATGAAAAAACAGAGTTTTTATCAGCTTATGTAAAAAGACTTTTTGACAGTAATATAAGGATTACTTTTTCTTCCCAAGATTCATCATGTGTTCAATGCTCAGAATATGTGTGGTTTTGTCATTATCCTTTTATATATTTTACAGCTCACTAAATATGCAATCACTCTGAATTCACCTAGTGCTCAGACTTCCTGTGTATATTTATGAGTTGAGGTTCTTTTTGAGAGATGTTTTGAGTGTTAAACATTATATGCCTTGGCTTCTATGATTGAGTGGTTTATAGTTTACTGCAGAAGTATTTGACTCCATGAGCCCAATGGAAGAGATGTTATTTTGTTGTTCCAACCAGCTTGTTTTCATAAAATGTTTGAAGAATTAGCCATCTTTTCTTGTTAATAATTCCTATTACAAATCTGTGAGAGAGCCCTCTCTGACTAAGGAGGCTAACCTTAGTCTAAAGCCTGGTCTGAAGTAGTTACATGAAATCTAACTGGTAGCAGCCATCAGTACATGATTTTGTGATAACAGAAGGTTAAGGGGTGGGCTACCCAATGTAGACGCGATCCCCGAAAAAATATATATTTTCAGTTTTGTAAAAAGCGAAATGTGTATTAATATGGAGGGGTCAGGGTTTGACCACCTGACCTCCTCCTCATAATTTGACTTCCGAACCGATCCACCAATGACCCGCCTTGGGACATCCACCCGACAAATTTATATAAACCCGTCTTTTTTTCAGTGTGCCTAGCAGCATGGAGGAGCCAAGAGCATGCATGGAAATCGAGGCATGAATTTTTAATTAATTTATTGCAGGTGGAACCATGAGCCTAGAGAAGAGGCAGGGGGAACCATGATTGGGTGAAATTCTCAGGAGGGTGAAATTTTTGCAGTGTCCAAATTGGACAAATTTTATGTCGATCTTACACCTCTCAGCGACACGAACCTGATGGCATAGTCAGTTTCCTAATCTGAGTAAACGATCTTCAGATGAACCAGAGGAGGGAATATTTGAGAAATCTAGGGGGAATCTAAAAGATTCCTTAAGCCCCAGATTTCCACTTTCTCATAATTTAGAAATTTGACAGTCAATTTTGTACTATTCAACACCACAAATATGATGGTGCATTCAGATTTTCCATTTGACCATTCTATTTTTTGGCCACTTTTCAAAGTGGAGTGAAAATGCCAGCATTCAATGTGCGAGCAGTCATTCCATGAGATTCGACCCCGCGAGATTGATGGTATGGCCAACTTCAGCAGTTTGACATCCTCTTCTTTAGATGGCCCCAAGATTTGAGGTATATGCAGTGTGTTCATGTACTTCTTTCTTCTAGGAGATGCATTGTGTTGCATAGATCCTTGTTTGATGTTTGATGTGGGATCTTGTTTCTTACTTGTTTCATGATTCCTCCTTGATGTGATGCGGAATCATTTGTGAGATGTACTTATTGTCATGATGCGTCATGTTTTGTTTGAGATCCCTTTGTCGTTATGTTGATGGGATATGTATCACCATGTATGTTTTCATTGAGATCCCTTTTATGCCATGTTGGTGGGATGTCCATTATCATCATGCATGAGTTTGTTTCATACTGATAGGAGTGATTTTTGACTGAGAGTTCCTATAGCGGAACATCTCTTGGCGCCACTCCTGCGTCAGGGCATTTTCCTTGTATGATAGGGAAGTTGCCTCTTATGTACATCATCATTATTGACAACTGTTAATGCAGCGGCCAACACCATCTTGACACTGGGGCCCGGAGATGTAGTCTCTCCTAGACGAACTCCATTATCAAGGTCTTGTGTATTATGTTGCTGATTCTTGTCATGTTTCTTCTTCTTTACAGCATGTCGATATGTTCAATTATGCTATTTTAAATGCAATTTTAATCACATTATGAAAGTAAAAGATCTTAGTTAAATTCGGGAGTTGAGTCAACTCGGATCAATGAGGGAAATTCCACTATGTGATATTTAATGTTTGACAAGTGTTATAATATTGAAGTTCTTGGTCTTCTATAATTATTTTGTAGATTGAACAAGACAATCTCATTTTGTGTGTCCTCATGTTCTCTCACCTAGAATATCTCGATGATGATATAAAAGCTCAATTTGATGGCATTGAAAATTCTCTAGTGTGTGAGATTATAACAACTGAAATCTAGAAGTTATTTCTAATAGAGTTGAACTAGCTATGTCTATTCCAAAACAAAATGGAGTTGAATATTATAGTGTTGAATGAAATAAATGAAGCGTCTCTGGAAATAATGTTTATTCAAAATGGTTGTGGTTTCTGAGAAAAAAATGACCCAATGGTTGCAACTATGTCTAAAATGTTTGAAAAATAATTAGAGATTGAATGCTCTGCAACTTCATTTTTCACTAAATGGGAGTTAAGGAATTGAAGGGAAATATGGAAATTTTCATATTCATTGAAAATTTTCTTCTGACAAAGAAGCTGAAAAGATATGTGTTACCATTTTGCAGGTAGGGGCCGTAGTCGGCCACCTGAATACTTGTCTCTATGCATGAGCTTGAGAACAATCCATGTTTCAATGTTGGGCAAGGGCCAGTCCTAACAGAGGAAGGCATAATCGAAATGGAGGCATTAATCATGGAGCGTTGTACATGCACAGAGCCATGCGGTTTGGTCTTTCTGTAGTCTGGTGGCATGTTTGTGGCGTGTCGTGTAAATTACAAGACATATGTCTTGTATAGACAAATAAGGCATAGGTAACAAGAGTTATATCCAAACTATAAACCAAACATTCCATGCCAGGGAACTAATGGAAACATTATTTTACGCTGGTGAAATATACGAATGGAAAAATTCAGATAATATATGGTCTTCCTCGAGAAGAGGCCAAATAAGATGATGAAGTGGAAAAACTATGGTCGAAGCTATTTTGAGTACATAGCAGGGCAAGGAATAACCATCTTACTTTAATGTTAACGTCACTATTTCAATTACAATAGTCCCAGCAGTGCCTGCGGTAGGGTCTAATAAAATATATGTAGCGTGTGAAAGACCTCTTTCATAAACATAATAAAAATAACTAAAAAGGTTGTGTGATAGGTTTCTTAAATCCTATTTTCTATTATGCTAACTTAAATGCCATATTTTGTAGGGTATGATTGAAATGAAAATATTACTAGATTGATTATATGTTTCACACTAGTTTAGTGGTGCAACATCAAAATGGCTTCTTTCATTGTATTCATCCATTGCTTCAACTGAACAACGAAGGTTTTTCTAGGTCCATCAAAAAATATATATGTAAGGTACAACAAAAATCTTTCATTTTATGCTTAGAAATGAAAAATGAAAAAATTGGTTTACAATGATACCAAGTGACCAGGATGGAGATTACCTATGTTTATAGTGATGCCTCTTTCTCAATTTGTATACATCTTTGTTTATAATTTTTATTTCTATCTATGATTGAGTTAAGGAAGATGAATGAATTATATATTGAACTTATATGTATAAGGGAAGAAGAAGAAGGGGTGGTAAGGGGAAAGGTGTGTAACCAAAAGGTGTGGAATCAAAACATATGGAGAACATGTGGTGTACAATGAAGGTGTTAGCATGCTTTCTAAAAAGTGGTGGGTTGGCCAAAGAGTGTGGAAAACAAACTTTGGATATGTATTTTATTTGGTTATATATTAAAAATTTGGATATCCAGGGCACATAATCATATGTATTAACACTTTGGATATGCAAGGGCACTTTGAATATGTTGAGAATATAAATTAACTTGACAAAAAAAGACAAAAATAAGGTTCACAATTTTATTTTCCTTACAGAAATCAATGAACATCGTCAATGGTTTTTTTTCTTAAACTGAATGCAATGCTCATTGTTAATCTAATTACTTTTAAATTAATATATATCATATATCTAGTTACATCAAATCATAAACCAACATCTACATCGAAATCAATGCATCTAGTGCAAGCAATAAAATAGTATTAGAAATCAACATCTACATTGAAATAAATGCATTAAATGCAAACAATAAAATAGTATTATAATCAACATCTACACTGAAATCAATGCATCTAGTGCATGCAATAAAAAATAATTAGAAATCAACATCTACATTGAAGTCAATGCATTTAGTTCAATAAATCAAATAGGATTAGAGACCAACATCTACACTGAAATCAATGCATCTAATGTAAGAAATCAAAAACTACATTAAAATCAATGCTTCCAATGGAATCAATCAAATAGGAGTAGAAATCAAAATCTACACTGAAACCAATGTATATATTTCATTGGAAAAACAAAATATTCATGGCTTTCCAAATCCAATTTCTTTTAACTTTTCTAAAATCCTTACTTCCTCTTCCTTTATGGTTAATAATGCTTAATATTATATAATACTATATGATAGTTGTATTTATCTCAGTGTGTCTCTTTCTTCTTCATTTTCCCTCCCCCATCCATTTCTATGTCTATCTTTCCCCCTATCTCCTTCTCTCTCCCCCATCTATCTCTCTATCTCTCCACCTCTCCCTTCCTCTCTCTATCTCTCTCTTCTTCCCTCTCTATCCCTCTGTTATCTATATCTCTATCTCCCCAAAACATCCTTCTTTGTCTCTCTATTTCACTTCCCAAAAGACACACACAGACTCTCTCTCCATATCTATCTATTTATCCTTCCCTCTCTCTCGTTGACTCTCTCTTCTTCCCTTTCACCCCCTCCATCTATATCTCTATTTCCATACATCTCTCCTTGTCCCTCTATCTCACTCCCAAACATACATATTCTCTTTCCATATCTATGTATCTATCTTTCCATCCCTCTTTAAATTCGCCTCTCTCTCTTTACCTTCATCCTTTCTCTCTCTCTTCCCTTTCTCTCCCCCCTCTCTCTCTCCCCTCCTACTCTCATCTCTCCCTCACTCTCTCTTCATATCTCCCTTGTCACTCCCTTTCTCTCTCTATTTCTTTATTCTTCCCTCCCTCTCTCTCCCCCTCCAACTCCATTTCTATCTCCTTCCCTCTCTCCTTCTCTTTCTCAATTCCTATCTCTCATCCTTCCTCTCTCTCCCTTTTTATCCAACTTCTTTATGTCTCTCCACCCATCTCTCTCTCTCTCTCTCTCTCTCTCTCTCTCTCTCTCTCCACCCTCCAACTCTGAAACTATCTCCCTCTCTCTCTCCTTCTCTCTCTCCTCCATCCATTTTTGCATCTCACTCTCACTCTCCTCCCCTTATCTCCCTCTCTCTCCCCTTTCCTTCTCTCTTTCTCTTCCCTCCTCTCCTTTATCCCTCACTCTCTCTCTATCTCTCCCTTATCACTCCCTCTTTCTATCCACCTCTATCTCTCTATGTCTTTGTTCTTCCCTCCCTCTCTCTCCCCCCCATCAATTTCTCTCTATCCACCATCCAACTCTGTCACTATCTCCTTCTCTCCCTTCCCTTCCCGTGCTTTTGTCTCTCTGAGTCTTTATATCTCTTTCTCTCTCTTTCATCCATATGATCAAGAATTGTTACTATGTGTGATAAATAATATATGTAAGGTTTAATATAGTAGTACTTATCATGGAGACTATTATTATTATTATATGTTGGAATAATAATAATCAATATTATTAATTAGTATACCAATAATAATATATAACTAAGTAATAGTTAAACTATACATTCTTAAGAGACCAATTTCTTATGATGAAATTAATAACTTTATTCCTTACATTTTATGTTTTCTATTTTACATAACATTTTCATTTTGCATTACATTTTACATCATAATTTACATTTTAAATTACATTGTATTTTACATGTAAAAATGTTATGATACTTACATTTTGTCTTATGTTTAACAACTACACTTTTTCTATACTAAGCTATAAAGCACCCCTTAACACACACAATTTAATATTAATAACTATATTAGTATTAAATTTAATATTAATATTCCGTTAAAAAAAATTAATAATAATATAGTTAACACAGAATTAATATTAATATTAATATTTTTTAATGATAATATAGTTAACAAAGAATTAATATTAATATTAATATTTTTAAATGTTAATATAGTGATATTAATATTAATATGATCAAATTGAAAAGAGATAAATATATTAATGTTAATATAATGAGAGGAGATATTAACACAATATAATCGGCTAATAAATGATTATGGAGCCCTAAAATAACAACATAGGTATGGAATAGAAATATTTGATTTACAGCGTTGATCATTATAACAAGCCATTAATGTTATAACTTTTATTAGTGTTTCGTTATAAGTGTCATAACATTAATTAGAATAATTTTTTTTATTTATTTTAATTAATAAAAGAGTATTGGTTAATAAATAATAAAAATAATAGTAATTATTTTTATTATTATTTTTATAACTATATATATTAATAACAATCCTATTATTATTGTTAATAATATATAAGAATATTATTAATATAATAATAACATTAATATTAATAATAATACAATATCAATAATAACTACTAGTGTATTGGCCTCTTGTGATTGGACTGCGGATTACATTGTCTTTTCTTCAAGTTTTATTGCAGGTCTCGAGCATGCACTCCATTTTCTCCCTTCGTCCAACTAAGTTCACTAGGCTTCACGTGGTAAAACATTGGAATTATTGTACCCTACGACTCCAGTGAGTAATTATTACCTTATAATATATATATATATATATATATATATATATATATATAAAATACGGCTTTAAGGAAAATTATAATATAAGAAGAGGTATTATTTGTTGTAAGGGGAAACATGTGGAAGATAAAATTAGGCCAAGTACACTACGAAGCAGAGGAATAGCCATCCTTATTCATTTAAATGCATCAAGAAAGTCTAACTAGATTTTCTCTAATTTAACATTGTAACCTACATAGCAGTGTTTAGTTTTCTTTGTAATTTTACTTTATATATATATATATATATATATATATTTTTGTTATCCTCACTCTAATAATAAAACAATTATAAATTCAAAATTATAATTTTGAGAATGAGGAGTTAGTTCTTTAAACTAGGGAGTTTAGTTAGGATGAGAGATTCTCTCTAACTAGTTCTTCTAAATTAGTGTTTTGTTAAGAAATATCTCAACCAAGTTTGTTCAAGATAGACGCATTATCTTGAGACAAACTTCCTCATGTATTTATTTGTACTATTATCATTTTTTATACATTGGATGAGAATGAGAATGTGAAGAACGCGATAAGGGTAAGGCCTTTTCCGCCATGTCTAGTTTTTCTATATTTCTGTTATTTATTGTATGAGTGATTTATTGTTAATGTGTTAATTTTCTACAATGGGTATCTAAGCAATTTTGGTTCTTAGGGCCTATGTGAGTCCATCGATTTGCTACCAGTTATTGATAGGTGTGTGCAAGGAAACGTGAGGCGCTATTGAGAAGGGAGAAATTAATGAGAGCCAATCGCATAACCAGAAGAAGTATCACTGCAATGGAAACAAAATCAACGTAGAATTCCTGAACTTGTTGCACAACTTCATGTTCATCAGAATCTCCAAGAATCTAAAGGTAGTGAGTCTTCAAAATGTTGGAAAAATACAGGTGATATTCACCAAACCGTGGATTACTTAAGTGTCGTTTTAGATGTTGAATGTTCTCTATTGTTGGGCGTAGAAAGCAAACTGCTTTTAGGTGTGTCATTACATCTTTTGAAAGAGAATCCACTGTTTCTACAAGAAATACTTCCTTCTGAAGTAATTCTGACTGCGAGAAAACCACACTTGTAATGCGGACCATATTTGCATCCAAAATGAGGACTTGTATGCCTGAAATGTCGTGAAGCATTCTGTTGACATAGTCCCTCACCGCAGTGACGACCATCCCTCACCGCAGTGAGCTGTCATGAGCTTCAGTTCCAACTCTCTGGCTTCTACAAAAGATCCTTCTCCCAAATTACTATCTAATTTCACAGAACTCTTATTTTAGGGCGCCTTATTTGGCTTTTTATTAGGCAATGCTTCATGTTCATCAGGCTTACGCTTCTTTTGATTTCCCTTCCCGATGAGGTTTTTCTACCTGCTCAACCACATCATTTTTTGAATCTTGGTTGGTATCCTGAATGTATGGTTTTGCAATGCTTCTAACGGATTCCTTATCTTCATCAGTCAGGCTGTCCCATCCGGGCATTTTCTCTATTGGACTAGTCCACCAGCCAGTCTCTAGGAAGCGTTTGGCATGACGCCAGGCCGACACTTTCCCACGGAACTTGGGATTATCTGATTCAACCATTTTTGAGATGCAGACCTAGCCTTTTACTATCTTCTCATTACAGCTTTTACAAATTGCACGTGAACTTTTAGCACTCTCTGTGTCATATTCATTGCTGCCATCATCTGCAGTACTTCCACCACCACCCAGCATAGAACCTTCATCATACTTCCTGATTTTTTTTGATCTTCTCATCTAAGTGCGTCAACCCCTTCAACATCATTTAATGTTTTAAATTGACATTTTTCCTTCAGAATACAGCCTACATGATTCCACATAGGCATGAAGCCATCGAACTGTGTGGCAGCGATCATCTTGGCGATTCTCAGCACGTCTTTCTCGATGGTAATTTTACATGTCTTGCAGGTCAATCTTGAAGACTTGGCATATTCGATCTTCCATGGTTTTGAAGGATTTGCCATTGAATCGAACTTCTTCGGGCTTCAATGCTTGGAGCTTGCAAAGGATACAGTGATACGCACAGCAAAAGGCAGAGTACCTTACGTTCATTAATGAGTAGAACGAAGCAACCCATATTCTTTAAAGTCAAAGATTAAAAAAAAAACACAAATTCAAAGGCCAAGTCGTTATTTCTAAAATGAATTTTGCACTTAAGTTCATTTAAAGTAATGATTTTTTAAATTAAATGGGCATACCAAGCGTGTATTAAAAGTATAAATCAAGTTGGAATGGTTAAATAAGGGACTAAAAAAATGAAGATAAAGTGTTTCTTGTGGAGAGATAAGGTTATGAAAGCACTCTTTTAAAGATGTGTAATCATGATAAAATTAATAGAGTAATAAGGGTATGCTTTTTAATTTGTATAACATTTATGGAGTGATAAGTTGTATTTTGTAAATCTTTGGAGTGATAAGGTTGTAACTTTTGGTTTGAAAAATTTCATTTAATTTTGAACACAAGTTGCTTCAAGAATTTGTAATTTTGGAATTATCATTGCTTGAGAAGTTACAATGACAATTTTGTGAAGGTGAAGGTTGATGTACTCCAGTAATTAATAAAATCCTAATTTTTGTGGTGCTTGTGTCCTAGATCCGCCCGAAATTGAATAAGGGGATATTAGGTACACCATGTGTAATGAATGCGTGTGCATGACTTGTGTTCAGATTATCAAAACGCTGTCTTTGTATTATGATTAAACAACTACATGTACATAAGCAAGCTTAAGTATAAGAACGGTTAATCAAGCTCCTGTAATCACGCTTAAGTACACAAGATCATCAACTTGATAAGATGATCTCCCAAGAAAGCACACTTCACATCATGTAATCAAAGCAATCAAGTTAAAGATGCTACAAAATCAAACATTTCATGCCAAGACGACATCAACATCATCAACACTTTTTGTATCACTTGCAGATAAACATTTTTTAACAGAATTGTATGCATGCATTCTCGATTGTAATCGACACCCTAATTTGAATTGTTAAGGTGAATACATTAAGTCAAGTAAGTATTCAACTGAGTCATCAAGATTGAACTTGTCATTTGTCACTTGGGTGCATTTTCGACAGTGTTTGACACCCTTCCTTTTTTAAATCAACACATTCAGTGAGTACATTCAAGAAAGCACAAAGTGTCAGTAATCAATCAAGCAAGTTCAAGCAAGCCATCTAGCAAGCAATCATCATCAAACAAGTGTGAATTCTAGTATTCTATTCTTCAAGTGAGCATCAAATCAAGCCAGTGTTTAACGCAAGTGCAATAAGCAATAAATCAAGGGAGCGTGTCATTCAAACAACAAAGCAAGCGAGCGTGTCATTCAAACAACCAATCAAGCAAGCGTTTCAAAATCAAGTGTGAAAGTTCAAAGCACGACATCTACAACAAATGAGCCAATGTGAAGTTGATTGAAGCATTCACAAAGTGTCAGTGAAGCATTCAAGCAAAGCGATCATCATCAAGCGAGCGTGAAATCAAGAGTTCAAGCAACCAAGTTATAAAACTCTAGCAAGTATTTAAAGAATAAGAAATAAGCAACAGTAAAAGCAAGCCTGAATTCAAAGTGAGGAAGCTAACATGGTGACACACATTCAACTATTCCAAATTCTTAACAATTTGATTTTGTTATCAGCTGGTGACATGGTGAACATAAACAAAACAACTCTTGCTGATATTGAAGTGCATCTTCAACATGCACATGAAATGATTGAGTTCCTTCAACAGGAGTCACAAATACAAAGAACAAAGTTGCTAGAGAAGAGTGATGATTGCAAGTCACTGATCCAACCAACTTCAAGTGTCGAAGTGGTTCCTGGTCCAGTTCAAATTTCTTCCAAACCAATCATCAAGCCATGGGAAGAATCCAATGTAATAGAAATCGACGAGGCTTAGGATATGTAAAAGATGACACCACCTTGCATATTCCAGATTATTCAAGGCCCATTAAGTTTGTCAATGCAGGGTTTATTGCACAAATCACATCGTCTAGTTCTGAGAAAGTTGAAGACAAACAACAATACACGCAAAATGAAGTTGTAGTCAAACCAAAATGCCTTCATTGTCAAAAAACCAGTCATCTGGAAGATCAGTGTTTTGATCTCCATCCTTGTCACCATTGTGGCAAGTCAAATCATTCATCAGTACAATGCATCAAACAACAAAAATCAACCAGATTGAAGATCAATTATTCATGGATTGATCCCTGGGAATGGTCATCCATGGTTAGAAGATTGTATAAGTTTTACAATCAAATTCACTCACACATATTGCAGCCAATAGTAAAAATGAAGATGGTACTCTTGTGCAGTTGAACGGGGGAGTACACTAGTGAAACACTCCTACACTTGAAGGAGGAGAGTTCAGAAATAATTTGAAGAAGATTATCTCTCCTTTCAGCTGACAAAGGGGGGGAAATTTCAATGAAATTGACAGTGGTTTTCAGACTGAAAGTCTGGACAACATCAGCAAAGCAGCCAGTGGGCATTTTCATCAGCGAGTGAGCATCAACAAATTCGCTAGTGGGCGATCGACAACAATGTTAGCAGTGAGCGGTTTTCAAACACACCAAAAGCAACAGTGAGTTGTTTTTCAATGTCATCAGCCAGTGGGCGATCATCATCAGTAGATTCGCCAATGGGCGTTCATCAAATTTTGTCAGTGGACAAACAAATATGCCAGTGGGCATTCATCAAATTTTTTCAGTGGACACAAGATGCTGATTTCAAGCAAAGGACAGTTGGATCCTTTTGCAGCTTGTCATGTGATGGAGTTGTCAAGCAACATTCAGAGATGAATTAGACATGCAGCTGACTCATGGTCTCTTCATATTGCAGTTTTGTCAGCATACAACTTTGGTGGTTTTTCAGGCAAATGTTTTTTGAGGATCAACTTGAGAACTTGGAAGAGGGTTCCTTGTTATTATTTTGTATTTATCATTGCGGGGGGTGGAATGTTAGTCTCACTCTCATAATAAAACAATTATAAATCCAAAATTATAATTAAATAAATCAAATCCTGAGAATTAGGAGTTAGTTCTTCAAACTAGGGAGTTTAGTTAGGATGAGAGATTCTCTCCAACTAGTTCTCCTAGATTAGTGTTTTGTTGAGAAAATATCTCAACCAAGTTTGTTCAAAATAGATGCACTATCTTGAGACAAACTTCCTCATGTATTTATTTGTACTATTATCATTCTTTGTACATTGGATGAGAATGAGAATGTGAGGAACGTTGTAAGGCTAAAGCCTTTTCCGCCATGTCTAGTTTTTCTATATTTCTGCTATTTATTGTATGAGTGGTTTATTATTAGTGTGCTAATTTTCTACATATATATATCATTTGTTGTGAGTGTAAACACGTGGAAGATAAAATTAGGCCAAATACACTGTGAAAAAACAATAAGGAATGACAATGATTATTCATTTAAATGCATCAATAAAGCTTAACCACACTTTCTCTAATTTAACATTTTAACACACACTATTTTTTTTATTTCAATCAACAAAGTAATTCTATAAAATAAAATTAATTATGTTTATATATATATATATAGAGAGAGAGAGAGAGAGAGAGAGAGAGAGAGAGAGAGAGAGAGAGACACACAGAAGCTTGGCAAGACTCATTTTCATCATGTCTCATATATTATCCCGATCGGGGAACTAAACACTTCACATCAAGGAGTGCCTTAACAAAGAACCCAATAACCATTTATCCAAAGCCCATATATATATATATATATATATATATATATATATATATATATATATATATATAATTTCTACGTTATATTTCAACATCAACATTCTGACAGGTTTATGAAACTATTATAAATTTATATATTTTACATAGGTTTTAAATATAAAATTTATATAAAATTTGACACTTTCCTAAATTCTATACATTGTAACATCTCTTTTCAATTTTTTTTTTTTTATAACCATTCTATGCATCAAAAGTGGAATTTTCCTAGTTTACAAACAAAATAACTTTTCATTGTTCTTAACTCTCATCAGTGTAACTTAATACCATGATGATTTCCATAGTTGAATTGTGTTCCTTCCCTGCGAACCTTAGTTACATTTTCATTTATATATTTATATGTGTTGTTATGTCTTAGGAGAACCTATTCTTATGGAGTTTGTTGGAAGTAACGCTTCCATGTCATGTGTATTTGTAATTAGGAATTACGAGGAGTTAGTCTAGAAGTTCTTGCTTCCAATGTATGAGTTGTAGTGATGATCTAGTTGTGTCGAAGTCAATAATTTGTGCCTTATATATTTGTAACTGTGGTGATCAATAAAAGTATCAAGCGAGATTTGCGTTGTGTGTAATCGCTCTCTCTGATCTATCTCTAATTTGTAACATGGTATTAGAGCCTAGGTGGGTTTGACTCCCTGAAGGGAGGGCCCAGGAAGATGAGAGATCCTTGAATGCTATTCCTCTGTAAATAGAATAGGGTAGAAAAAAATAGATTTTTGTTTTGAGTGTGACTGTTAAATATGTGTCTCTATAAATATTTTTGCATGTTTACGTGCTGTGTGTAAGAGAAGGTTGAAATTTGACAATTTTTTAAGAAAACATCCAACAATTTGCGGGAAAATCCAGATCTCAAATCCCTTATTGAAATATGGCAATTAGAAACTTCACTGTGGAATTTAGAAACTATAGGATTGGAGATAAAAGCCCTTGGGGTTCTCTCAGATCTGCACGATCGATGATCCATTGCGGGCTTGGAGATGGATGCCTTCAGGGTTCTCTTGGATCTGCATGATTGCGTGAAGAGGATTTGGTCATTGGTCGCTAGTCACAGAAAAGTAGAAGAAGCGGTCATTATTTCTCCCTCATGTTGTTATAAGCTTCCATAGTGGCCATGGTGGAATCCAAAGCGCTATTTTTTCTATTTTGTTATGGCATGGAATCACTCAGAAATTGTGGTGGGTCTATTCATAAATTGAAGGACATGAGTCTAGATCATGCACAAGTGTTATTTTTCGAAGGTTCTGTCAAACTTGAAAAGTCATAGCCATATGTTGGTGTCGAAATATGGCAACAAGAATATTTCAATTTAATTTGTCCTTCAATTAAGTTGTGAACTAAAATCGAATTTAGTCTTAACAGCTACTTGGAAATAATTAATTAATTCATTATGGATTAATTAGTTGGAGAAATTCAAGTTAGAAGTCTTTCTGAAGTCATGCAAAAGTTATCCCTAAAATTAAGGAGATAAGATTGAGTTATATTTGAGTTGTAATTAGTTAGCTTAGTTTACTGAGTTAAGTCCAGGTAAATTAGTTCCAAACTATTTGAGGAACTAATGGTGAGTTAACAGTGAGTTGATGCATGCATGCATCCAAATAGTGTACTCCAGTTAACTGAATATTCCCTCATCAGAAACTCATGCATATCTATTTTTAGGAAGGCCCAGTTGAGATTAAAGTCAAGGACAGTGTACTATCAGTTGCATGGGTTCTCTTATAAAGAAAACTCATGCATGCAGCAAGGCATCATTCCTTGAGGATTGCATAGTTTTGATAGTGTGTGAGAGCAATGTTACACTTGGTAACATGGAATCATCCACAAGGAACATGGGAAGGAAATAGGAGATTGGAGGGCAGAGAGGAAGGCTGGAGAGAAGCCAAGATTTCCTGTGAGCATCTGTGAGGATTTTACTAAGAGCTCGCTAGCTGTGAGAGCTAAGGCTTTGTATAATTCCTATGTATTTCCACCTTGTATGATAATAAAGATAGTGGGGTTTTTAGCTGAGGCTTTCCCAAACGTATTTTCATGTGTATTGTGCATTGATTCTTCTTCTTCTGGTTATATGTGTTCAACTCGATCTTTAAGCTTCCACAAGTTTATAATAGAAGTAGGTTATAGTATTCTACTTTGATTTATATTGCATTATCAGGTTAACCTACGGAAAATTTTCTACATGGTCTCAGAGAGATAGATTTGTAGGAAATTTCTAAATGGTATCAGAGTTGTGAATAGTATATTGAGAAGAGAATTCGAAGTTTGAAGTTCGGGGTTGCAGGTGCAAATCGAATTCATATCATAATTCAAGGTTGGCCAATGGCGTTCTATGGCTTGAGACTCGAGTATGCCTTGGAAGGTAGCTCAAATTACATAGCATGGAAAGATAGAATGGAGGCTATATTAGAAGACAATCGCTTGAAGGAATTCATTGATCAAGAAATCCCAAAGCTAGCTTCAACTAATGCACAAGAGTTGGTTGAGTGGAAGAAGTGTGTGGAAAAGGCGAGACGGATCATCCTTGAGGGAGTTCGAGACCATATTGTCTCGAGTCTCCATGGGAAGGATACTCCATTTTCAATGTGGAAGACATTGAAGGACCTCTACCATAATAGTAGTGACTAGAGGAAATTGGCGCTCAAGGATAAACTTCGAAGAATCAAGATGGAGAAGGGCGATACTATTTCCACATATCTGAACAAGCTCACCACCTACAGAGATGAGCTTGGCAGTGTGGGAATAACTACTGCCGATGATGATATGGTGAGCCTCGCTCTCCTTGACCTTCCAAAGAGTTGGAATAGCTACCAAGACTCTGTGAATGGAAGGGAGAAACTGCCAGATTGGGAACGACTGTGGTCGGATCTTATGCAGGAGGAGATCAGGAGGAGCACACAAGATGGTTCTTCATCCAAGAATGATGATGAACAAAATCTGGCTTTAGTAAGTAAGGCAAGGAAAGGGAAGGGGAAGGCTTCCCATTTCAAATCGGATTCTTCTCATGGAGAGAAGAAGGGTGACATGTCTAAAGTGAGATGCTTTAATTATCACGAGATGGGATTATATGCGACTAATTGCCCATCAAAGAAGTCCAAGAAGGGATCCTCGGAGGAATCGGAAGGTGAGACATTAGCCTCTCAGTTTGAAATGGACTTTACCCTCATCGCATGCATGGTATCATCGATGATGGGTTATGTCTGGTATCTTGACAGTGGAGAATCATTCCACATGACCGGTGATAAAAATTTATTCAGTGGCTTGGAGGAGAAAGACCTCAAGATGTGCATAGAGATGGGGGACAATGGAAAGTATAGTGTTTCAGGAGTGGGCACAATTGCTTTTCAGAGGGAGCACGAAGCTCCTCTCATCTTGACAGATGTGAAGTATGTGCCTGGATTGAAAAAGAGTTTGGTATCGGTCGCGATGTTCGAGGAAAAAGGCTATGATGTTGTCTTCAGTAAAGGAAATGCATTCCTAACACACATAGCCATGAGTCAGACCAAGAGGATAGGGATTTGGGTGAATAATCTTTATAAACTAGAGGTAGATGATTGTGCAGCATTGAGTACAAAAGCAAAATTGGTGCAAAGCCAAGACATTGGCGAGTTGTGGTATGGGTAGTTGGGCTATTTGCATCATGGGGCTTTGATGATAATGCAACAGATATCTATAGGACTTCCCAAAGGTAAACTTGAGAAAGTTGACACATGCAAAGGTTGTACCTTGGGAAAGTACACCAATTCTTCCTTCCATGGTCGAGACGGTCGGGAAGAGGCTATCTTAGAGCGCGTTCATACTGATGTGTGTGGAAAATTATCAACGACGTCCACAGTGAAGCAAATCTATTATGTGATTTTCATTGATGACTATTCTCGTAAATGCTAGATTTATTTCATGCAGAAGAAGGATAAAACTTTCACAAAGTTTTGTGAGTTCAAAGCTTTGGTCGAGAAAGAGTGAGGGAAGAAGATCAAGGCCTTGGGAAGCGACAACGGTGGAGAATATGTCTCTCAAGAGTTTAAGGACTTCTATGTAGCGGAAGCGATTAAATGAGAGTTGACGGCACGTCATAACCCACAGCGGAATGGGGTGGCCAAGAGGAAGAACAAAAGTATTGTAGGGGCATCACGGGCAATGCTGCATGACCAAGGCCTATCACTTCACTTGTGGACTTAGGCATGAAACACAACGGTCTATTTGCAGAATAGAAGCCTGCATCACATACTTGGGATGAAGACACCAGAGGAAGCTTTCTATGGTAAGAGACCAGATGTGGGTCACTTCAGGATCTTTGGCTCATCGGTATATTTCCATGTGACAAAGAATGCATGGAAGAAGCTTGAGCCGACAACAGAGTTGAGTATATTTGTGGGGTACACTGATACACCTCACAACTATCTGGTGTACTTGCCTACCAGTCGAAGGACAGTGGTTCGCAGAGATCTCAAGTTTGATGAGCATAAGGCCATGCGAGTTTCCCTTGAGAGGGAGTTCCAACTATAGGTTGTGGAGGAACTATTGGTTCCTAAGGAGGAGGAGCCTCAGACTGATGCAGAAGAGGCACATGCAAAGGTTCCAGGAGTGGAGACATCCATTCAAGCAGAGTCTTCCAGAGATGGACGGAAGTGCACAAGAGAAGCTGACAGATTGTTGCAATATGCGAGAGAGAATGTGGGAGAACCATCTTCTTAGCACAGACAGAGGAGGTCACCTGAGAGGTACACTGGACACATGACCCTTGCTGGGGAATGTGTTGAGACCGAGCCATTTTCCTTCAAGGAATCAGTGCAGCAGCCAATTTGGGTTGATGCTATGGTGGAGGAGTATGACTCCATAGTTCGTAACAGTGTTTGGGACGTGGTTTTGAGACCGAAGAACAAGTTAGTTGTGAGTTCTCGTTGGCTTTACAAGGTAAAGCAAGCTGCTGATTGTAGTGTGGAGAAGCATAAGGAAATATGTGTTTCCTGTGGCTTTTCACAGATCGAGAGGATCATGTTGCTGCAGTATATTTTGACGGAGGAGCAAGATGTTGACATTTTGACAAAGTCATTGTCAAAGTGTAAATTCAAGTTCCATAGAGACATGTTACACAACAATTTGTCACCGTTTGTCACCGTCCCTGTTCCCCCTCACCCGTACACTGGAGGACTCATTCCGGGACCTGTGAGAAGTGACATGGCCTGAAATCACTTGCATCATATTCCTCTAAGTATGAGTTTCACATGCCCTGAAGACATCTCCTGCAAAATACCCATGAAAACAGCTCTTTTTGCATTAGCGCGGGTCCACAGTTCACTGCTCGCGCCAATGAGGGAAATCCTCTAAAAGGGGCGCGCCATTGGTGCTCTGTCTCAGAGTCACACTCGCGCCAACCGAATTGAGTAAAGTTTTTAACCAACAAGCTCCTGAAGGTTCTCTTCAACCCGTTCACCAACTGAATCTATGTTGAGCTAGGATGGTTTGGCTTCGAATCTCCATAGAAGGGAAAGTGGTTTGCCACCTTTCATGGAAGTTTCCAAGGGATAAAGCCAATCCCATGAATAATGTGGTTGATCCTATCTCTTTCCTCTCTATCTATAAAAGCTTGCCTCTATGCCTTGAGAAAGCTAGTTACAATAGTTCTAGTCCCAGCATAGTGATAGAGAGTTTGAAGCTGCAAGAGCCTTCTTTGCACCCATAAGGCCAAATCTAAGTAAGGAGATTCTTGTCACCCAAAGAGAGAGAGGCTTGTTCCTCATCCCAAAAAGCTTTGCAAGACTTGTGTAGCTGACTACCCAGCCAAAGGAGGATTTGACGTCAGAACAATGGTTGTATTCTTCTTTTTTATTTATTAATAATAGATGACTATCATTATGGTTCCACTCTCATTGTCTTATGTTTGATGTTGAGTTATATCTTTTCTGACCGATATATAATTGCATCTACTAGATTTTATGCTTGTTTTCGTGTTGTTCTTTGCATGTGCAGGTGTCCAATCACGGAGATCGTGGGGATCGTGACTGACCAAGGCAAAGGAACGAGGACGACATCTCTTCTACGAACACTAGCGTTGGAATCCAAGTAGGTTCTCACCATCCACTTTGTATTTGCAATTAGGGACTTGCGTGATAGGATTGTGTGATTGTTGCTAGACCCAGTCTAGGCTAGTAGGGATCGTCTTTGTCTGCAGAGAGGATTTACCTCCACAACAATTTGGCGACTCCGCTGGGGAAGTCTTGTCTCTTTGGTTTCTCGTTTGGTTGCTTAGATAGCTTTCTGGGTTGGATTTCTTGCTGTTTCTTGCTTCCTGGTTTGCCTAGATACTGTTTTCAAGCCCTGGGTTGCTTGCTTTTGTTTTTGACTTAGCAGACTCGATTAGCGCGCTTTTTAGCCTTACAGTCGCGCCAATTGGTGCTAGTTTCTCAACAGCAACCCACGCCAATCCCATAAAAGCGCGAGTTGCAGCCTGACAGTTGCGTCAGGCCTGTCAACTTTTCCAGTTCGCTTGTCTTCAAGCCCTCTGAGCTTGGATTTGTATTTTTCCGCGTCTTTTTCAATTACTGGAGTGTGTTTGACTGGTTTTAGACCTTCATCCTTCAGGTGTTTGCCTTTTTCTATCGATTTCACATTTTAGCCCTAGGGCATCTAGTGGCTTTGTGCATCGAGCCTTCCGTAGGAGTCTTGGGTTCTTTGATCGTCTAGTCGACTTTGTGATTACTTTTTGCACTTGCTTAGTAGTTGTCAAAGCCTTTTGTTGGTATTCAGGTGATTTGCTCCTTTTCCACTTGGATTTTGCTTGACTTCATTTAGGCTTGGATTACATAGCCCGTAGAGGTCTTTGTGTTTTCTTCTTGGTTTGAAGGACTGTCTTGGTGTTTTTGGGATTCGATTGTGTGCTCATTGAGTGAAATTGATCTTTTTGCTCAGTGTTACTATCTCTCAAAATTTGTTTAGTGCACTTTGCCATTGAAAAGAAAACGAATGATCTCTTTTGCGTTGCATTAGTTAATTGAAACTAGAAGCTTTTCATTGATTAAGCAATTTAAAACAAAGAAAAGTTTCGTTTATTTGTCATTAGCTGCATTAGAGTGGTTCTTGGTTGTTTGTGGTCATTTTGTTTGAAAAATTCTCAACTCTCTCGTAGTTAGTATTCATCGAATGAAATGATATTCTTTGGCATATAGTTTGCATTTAGGGAATTGTGAGAGATTACATACGGTAGGACCTGGAAATTGAAACTTAACTAAAGATCAACCATAAAATGAACTAAATGAACTTAAAAACGCATTGGAACATAACTCTCACTGATTAGAGGTCTAG
The DNA here is from genome assembly GCA_031772625.1 of Pinus tabuliformis. Lineage (NCBI taxonomy): Eukaryota > Viridiplantae > Streptophyta > Pinopsida > Pinales > Pinaceae > Pinus > Pinus tabuliformis. The sequence goes on along the minus strand of CM062814.1, from coordinate 562,445,792 downwards.
GCTAGAGACGTGCTCCGGCGTCGTTAAACCTAGTCACTGTTGTTTCACACTACGGTTGGGTGATTCCTCCTTTTGTGACTCGATAGTGGTCTAGCACGGACTTGAGCTCCCACGTACCGTCGCGTATATAGGGGAGACCCCACTAGGTTATCATCCTTTATCCACAGGAAGCCGTGTCTGCCGCCTTACAAGCCGTAACGCACCGAACACAACATTCGGGAAGATTGACTGCCGTACGGGAAGTCCTTGGTTTTCATATGACTGCCAAGGTGTATATGTAGTTTTACGGATTTGTTTGGTAAACCCTTTGCCTAGTCTCTCTAGAGGAGTCACTTTTGATCCTTTTTAGACTCCTTAAAAGAAAAGGCTCACTTGAGCAGTTTGTCACTTCGGGCTCAAAAAACATTCGAAGGCGACTAGAGTCACCTTTTTGTCCTTTTCTCGACTCTTAAAACATGAAAAGGTCAAGTTGTGTCCTTGCGTCTTAAAATTTATTTGGCCGCGATTAACATCACCTGGTTAGATCTTGTGTGCGTTAGTTTGAGTAGGGTCCTTTATCGTTAGATTCCCTTAGGTCTTGTTTGAAGTTTGTCATCCTGGCTGAACCGTCGACTCCCGTTTCAAGTGATCAAGGGTCTCCGTCTTCCGTTGCTCCTGAGGTACCGGTTGTAAGTGATACTCTTCCTGTCATCTTGAGTATCCAACCGATCAACTCTCATGCCCCAGACGACGAGGATTACGAAATTCATTGGAACCCCATCTGGGAGCCTGAAGAGGACGATATTCCTGTTACCCCCCCTGGTGTTTCGTCTCCAATGTCTACCTCTCACATGGATGAGACATCTCCTAGAGTGAGTGAGACACCTGTTTTGTCGAATATCGACACTCCCATTCCAGCTACTTCTCCGCTCCCCCCACGCTACCAGTCGTTGAGGGATAGGGTAAGTGCCAGGACCCCTGCTTCGAGTATGTGGGACCCCCACATCACTCCCACCATGGGATCTTTTGTCTCACAAGTCCACACTACACCTGTCACTTCAGTTCCGACAAATCCAACTGTTTGTGTAGCACATTCAACTCCGGTTGTTAGTGCCGTTACAACGTCTTCAGCTTTGAACACTGGTGCTGGTCCCCCTCACGGTCAAGTGAGTAGTGGCCAGCCGGCACACACATCCAAAGTTGTTCACCCTGCACAAAGTCCACCACCCTCTTCTGCTCCCGTTCCAGGAGGGGGGCCGTATGACCGATATGGACAAGCTGTTCAGGATCCGAACGCGCAAGGTCCTTTCTATTATTATGATTCTACTGGTCAGTTCCTTTATCGTTCCGGACCCTTGCCTGCTCAACCTATTGTTGAGGTTTTGGTACCATTATCCGTTGCTTGGGACGCCACCACTTTCCATGGAGGCGAAGCAATCCCTGTGCAGCTTCAGGGACCACCTAACCAAGGCCAGCCGTCTTATATGCAAAACCCCCAAGGGCAACAATATTATGGCCAGTCTCACCCAGGACAACCTGGGGGCCTACAAGGACAACCCTATCAAGGACAACCTTTGGCCACTGGTGGTCCATCTTTTACTTATCTGACTCAACCTTCTGGTTACCCGGGGCAACCTGGTACCCAGTAAGGTTACCCGTCTAGACAACCAGGACAACCTTACATCCAACAAGGCCAACCTGGTATCCAGCAGGGTTATCCCTCTGGACAAGATGGACAAAATTATATTCCGCAAGGTCAATCGGCAGTCCAACAGGGGTATCCTTCTGGGCAAGGGGGGCAGCCTTACGTACAACAGGGCCAACCCACTGCTCAGCCTAGTCATCCTTCTGGGCAAGCGGGTCAGCTTTCTACACAGCAAGGCCAACCCATTGCCTAGCCTAGTCATCCTTATGGACAGGCTGGCCAACCTCAAGGTCAACCGGCTGTTCAGCCCGCTCAACCATCTGTTTCGCAAGGACAACCCTTGGTTGCTCAAGGACAACCTGGTACCCAGCAAGCACATCCTTCTGGGCAAACAGGTCCGTCCCAAACCCAACCAGGCCAACCTTCCGGCCAGATGGTCCAAGCTCAACCTGTTCAAGGACATCCTTCTGGGCCCCAGACTCAAATTTGTTATCAAATGCAAGGTGGGTCACGACCCCAACCTTCTTACCAAGTGCAGCCTTCTTATCAGGCTCAGTATGGAGCTCAACCAACGTATGGCTACCAGCAACACCAGGGCAAACTCAATTTACCCCTTATCAAAATTATCAACAAATGCAGGTCACTCCTTACCAGAATTATCAGCAACAATACGTTGCACCTGCAGGTCAAGTTGCTAGTTCATGGGGTGCTGGGGGGCAGACCCAGGGTCAACTGTCTGCTTATGGATAGAATCCTTATGGACAGAACCCTTATGGGCAAAATACCTATGGGCAGAACCCTTATGGGCCAGGCCCATCTGGACAAAGTCCATGGGGGCAACCACCACCTGGTTGGAACCCTGGTACTACCTCTCTTCCACAGCCACAAATGTCCTTCAATCCTCAGTTTCCTTTCTTAGCGACATTGGAACTCCCAGATGTGGCCCAGTTGATGAATGATCCCATTCTTCATAACCCATATTGGCCACCAGTTCCAACTAAAATACCCGGTGATTGCCCGAAATTCGATGGCAAAGCTGGTGAAGACCCTCAAGCCCATGTCATGACCTATCACCTTTGGTGCTCATCCAACTCATGGCTTGATGACTCCATCTGGCTCCGCCTCTTCCAAAGGACTCTCACCGGTTCGACCGCTAAGTGGTATATTGAGTTGAATCGCGGAACATTTCAAGATTTCAATTCGCTGGCTATGGCATTCCTAACTCATTTTCAGTTACCCATTCGGTATGAGACAGGGACACATATCCTTACGTCTCTCAAACAGGAAACGGCCACGCATATATCCGATTGTATACATGAATGGAGACGGCGTCGTCTCTTGATCAAATTTTGGATTCCTGATCAGCTCCTGACTGATTGGTTCATGACTTCCTTTGTCCCTGCAATCGCACAAGACATCGCCATGGGAGCTTGTGTAACTGAAGAGTAGGCTATCGCGCGTGCTCAGTACCTTGACTTGGTGTATTCTCAGTCAGGTACTTTATATGATTATTTTCCAGATGCCCTGAGACCCGAAACATCCAAAGCTCCGCCAAAACCATCTGTTGACAGTGTTATTGGCTCTGTAAACGCGTCTTCAAAGAAATCATCCGCGAACCCTGGGAAGCAAAAACAGAATGCTTCTAATGGAAACACTTCTCAAGGTCAATCTAATTCTGGAAGTACCTCCGAGGTTAACATCGTTCTGTCCACCACGACGGATAAATCCTCGAAAGGGAAAAAGAAAGGGAAAGCCAAGAATAAATCCGAACAGCCCAAACAAGACTCCCCTAAACTTCCACTCGAGGAAGGAGCCAAACGTAAACCTAAGTATCCTTGTCTTATCTGTGATGAGGATCACTACACTAAAGACTGCCCTAGGCGGTCCGAAGTTAGTCGATTATTGAAAGGTGCTCCTGGGACTCCTGTTGTGCTTAAAGAACCTTTCCCTTCACAACAAACTCAAATGGTGGCAGATCCATCGCAACCCTCTTCTTCATTCGGCTCTCAAGTCTTTATGGCTGGGACGATTCCCATCCATGTCACTACTCGAGCGAAAGAATATCCATCTCATGCCAGGAAAGAGCCGGAGGTCCCCTCCAACGCTCCTCCATCCAGTTCTGGTCCACTCCACATCGAAAGACCTAGCACTGAGACGACTATCAGACCCCCTCCAAAAGGTGTACTTCGGAAGTCTTCTTACAACCCTAATGCTCGTGATGCTTAGCACTACAGCATTGTTGAGGACTTAGCCCAGGCTCCGTCTGCTATGTCCGCTCTTGAAGTCCTCCAGAGCTGCCCCTCCTAGAGGAAGTCCTTGCTATCGGCCATCGGTGGCATAGACCCGGCTGAATCGGATCTGATTTCTTTTGATCTCGAGGGCTATACGCCGAGACTGCCTCACCAAATCGCTTTCCTTATACAGGTCATCATCAATGGTAAAACGATTCATCGTACAGTCATTGATGAAGGTGCCTCAACTTGCATCATGTCTGTTGCCTGCTGGAAAGCTATTGGTTCTCCAACATTGAGCCAGTCTCCTACGATGTTAGAAGCCTTTGATGCAAGAGAGTCCCGTCCTTACGGTATCCTCCAACGCTTGCCGATCTCCTTGGAAGGGAAGACGGTAGAAGTGGAGGTCGAAGTTGTCGATGCTAATCTTACCTACAACCTCCTCCTCGGATGTAGCTAGACATACGCCATGCAAGCCGTGGCTTCCTCCCTTTTCTGTGTCATTCGTTTTCCCCATCAGGGGAAGATTGTCACGGTAGACCAGCTCTCCTTCTTCGCCTTTTCTTCCGAAGGCAATGTGCCATTCGTGGAGCATACCTCCAAATCATTCGAGAGTGTGGGAGCCGGACTCTTTAAGGATCCCGCCCTAATGGGTGTCTTTTCACTTCCACCTCCGAATCTCGCCCCTATTAACATGATTTCTGTGCGTTCTGATCCATGGGTCCTTCCTCCCGCTAATCAGATAGAATTTTGGGGCGATATGATGCCGTTTGAGCACCATCACAGTAATGTCAACCTTCACTCCATTTTCAATGGACTGAAGCTTGGGGGGCATGTACCTCGAATTGAGACACCATGCTGGGGGGCATGCTCGTTCCTTTATTCTCGAGCATAATTCATGTGCTTCGATTTGTACATGCGTATGTGTGTGTGAGTTTTCATGTTTTCGGTTTGGTGTGAAAGCGTGATTGCCCCTTATTGTGTCTTTTTGCTTCTTGTGCAGATGTCGGGTGCACCTTACATTGGTTTCGCTAATGGTGACTGCCGCAACACTCGTAATTTGTCCTCTGCGGCGTGGGTGATCTACGATCCTCACGGTGAGTTGATAGATCTTTAAGGTGTCTGTTTAGGCTGTACTACAAACAATGTTGCTGAATATAGCGTTGTTATTGAATTATTAGCTGAGGCAATTAATCTCGGTATTCGTACATTGCTTGTTAACCTAGACTCTCAACTTGTCATTCATCAGCTCAATGGGTGATATTCTGTTAGAGACCGTCACATTTTAAGGTTGTACTTACGTGTTAAATTGTTAGAAAGGAATTTTGACTTTATCACATATCAACATATTCCACGATGATTAAAAACATTATCTGATGCATTGGCCAATCATGTATTAGATAGACATTTGCGTAATTGATAATCAAAACATCATACAAGCAAGCACATAAAAGCACAATAATAAACCATAGGCATATGTATATATATATATATATGTGTGTGTGTGTGTGTCATAATGTTTGCACCGCGTGCGTTACAAAACCCAAAAAAATAATACATGTTCATCCTGATACATCCTCGGACAACATGTCCCTCAAAAAATATGCATGAAAGAAGCCTAGGAGTCTATTCGTGGTGGTGCTCATGATAGCACGTCACCGCGCGCACCAAGCACCTCAACAGACGATGGATGTGGGTCGGCACCCCCACTGTGTGCCTCTGGTATGCAAAAGGCACGCCCGCCAATCTAGCATAGTCTGGAATCCCTTGGGTAAGTCCCTCGAGATTCTGCACCAGCTCTTCCCCCACGGCACCCCTTGCCTGAGGATCAGCTGCAGGTTGATCCCTCCGCGCTATAGGAGACAAGCCGGCTGGTCGCTCTGGGCCCACATCTGCATATACGTACAACTGTCATCATAACATGCATGTATTGACAAAAAAAATGAAAATACATAAAACATCAAAAGAGAAGATCATACCTAACTCCTCTTCCCACTCCTCTCCCTCTGGCAGTGGGAGGTCTGGGTCCCCCATGAAGTTGGTTCCCGCGTATGGCCAATCCTCTACCACGATCAGCTGACGGCGAAGCCATATGAAGAACTCGGGCCGCCAAGACATCTGCTGGCCCCCTCCTCCTCTGGGCATCAATGCTGCCCAACGAGCCATCCTAGGCTCTCGTGGTAATGGATCCGCCACTACAGCTCCCTGGTACTGGAAGAGGGGTAATCGTTTCAAGAAGAACGACACCACAATCGAGCCATACCCGAACTGTTTCACTCCCCCGCGCTTACACTTTGTAAGCTTCCTTTTGATATTTGTAGTCACCGCTGTAGCCCAGTCAAAAATGGTGGGGCTGAGGCATTATGTCGCTAGTAACAAATGATTCTTGCTCACCTCATGGGGCACCTATACCCCAGCTGCACGCGTGATAGTGAACAGTACCACCCTAAGAACCAAGTCATGGATGGTGGCGATATCCACCTTGGCACTGTTTTTCCCAAATTGTGCCTCTGGACACACACGAGCCTTCACTTCACCTATCTTCTCTCCGAAAGGCCTGCTTCCGGTCAAAATGGGGCTCGCCCCTCTCTGTGACAGCCCAGTAATGAAGTACACATCAGATACATCCAGCTCTAAGGTCTGATCCCGTAAGCGAAATACTTGGTCATCAACATCCCAAGCATCCACTATGAACTGTAATAGCTCCAGTTGAGCTCGCAGATAAGAGGTGAGGAAGAACTTTTTGAGACCACAGTCTCTCAAAGCATTCATACATCCCTCATCCGCTATGGCCAAGGCATCTACGGCATCATGCTCCCGTTCTTTCCATTCCACCACCATTTTTGCTTGTCTCCTGCACCCACAAGGATGAATAAATCATTATTGAAACCCTGGTAGGCTTACAAACCGGACAAATTTCAAAAATGATGGGAAAATTCAAGTAAAAAGTTAGGTCGCGCGGTTGGCGCGGCACCTTTGGGAAAATCACCCCATTGGCGTGGACCTGTGCCCGATACCCGCGCCAATGGGGCGCAACCCTAAATTTTAACATCCCCCTTGCGGAGGCTCAATCAAGGGACAAAATGCATAAAAAAAGTATGAAAATGGAGCTAAGGGAAGCACCTCTTACCTGGAACTAGCGGAATCTCAAATGGTTGCACGGATTGGCAGTAATCACTGCTCGAAGTTCACTCCCCAAATGGACCACTACTACTATGCAAGAGGTAAAAAGTAAAAGTAACTCTATTTTTACATTTTCACCATATTGATAGACTTTTTGACTTGTAATTAGGTTTAAAGAGTTCTTTTTTGAATATTTAATATATTTTTGGTCGAAAATGGATTTTACGCTTGCTTCTGGTACTATGACAGGTCCTTTCTGCAACTTCGATGGTGAAACAAGTTGTATTTTATACATTTTCGGACTCGGTAAATACACGAAAAAGTCACTATGGAGTCATCTTTCAGCTCTTTTCTGACTCGCTAAAAATGAAAAGATTGCCGGGTTACCCCTCTTGACTCGTTAAACGTAAATAAGAGGCGGTCGTCTTTAAACCCTTTTCCGACCGTGTAAAAAACGAAAAGATCGTCGGACCCTTGTCGTTTTAGGTTCATTAATGGTTACAAAACGATGTGATGTTGATCACTTTTTTACTTTTTCAGATCGATGTCACTATAAATTAAAATTACTCCTCGATTGTAATGGTCGGGCGGTTCTTTCGAGCATTGTTTTATACTTTTTCGAGCTCGGGAGACACAACTTTATGAAAAAGGACCCCCCTGGAGTTCGCTTTTCTGCTGTCTTTTCAAACTCTCTAAATAGGAAAAGACGCTGAGTTCCTCCTTTGTCAGACTCGTTAAAACTTAATGACATCGGATTCCGTCGTAATGACGCTCACAAGCATATGCTATCCCCATCAAGCTTGTTAAAAATAACTGGGGTACTCGCCAGAAATGGTGGGGAAAATGGACCCATAATTATTGTCGTGTCGGCAGTATGTTGCTCTTGGACATGGCACTAGTCTGCATTTGTGTCTGGGTGGGGATATCTCATCTTGTTTTTTACACTTGCCTCCGTGGGTTTGGGTGATCCTATTTGACCTCTCATCTGCTCATTGCCTTGTCACAATGACCTCTGCTCATTTGATGTCAAATACTGCCAAGTCCACTATCGTGCCGCCGATATGTTCAAGAGAAGTTGACCTCTACAGAATTACAACCTCCCTCTGATACCTCACATAATTCTGAATCACCACAACATCTTTCCTCTGTCTCGTGTCAATGATGTGGGAAACACTATGGCCCACCTTTGATTAAGGTCACTTCCTGTCGACTTCAACTCATTATCCAGGAAGTTGATCTAGAGACTCCCTTCCGGTGCCTTAGAGCCTGCATGACTCAATGGCAGGTTCTTCGTGTTCGACGCGAGGTTTTCATCATTGGCCTCCGATCGAATGATTCTACAGGTGTTCGACGCCAGTTCATTGATTCACACGCCGTAGATTGTACCTATAGTACCTTGAGGGCCATTGTCATTATTGGTGGTACCTCTCGCGTCTGTTAACAGTTTTCATCATTGACTGGTAATCAGACGATGTTCATGCATGTTCGACTCCAACTCATGTATTCACATGCTTGAATTTGTACTCTGTTCGGGTCGAGGTGGAGCGCAAGACCCTGGATTTTGTTTGTTGGAATCCAGGCTGCGATTTGTGGCTTATTATGATCATTACATGACTCATTCACTGGATGGCTGTGACCATGCCTGAGTCTCTTTATCGATCCTCACTGGATGGCTGTGCCCATACCTTGGATCTAGTTTATTGTGTACTCTGTTATGGATGGCTGCGCCCATACCACACCTATCATGTACTTGAGATATCAGTTGTACTTCTTTACGCAGGTTCTCCAGCGGCCGTGTTTTCAGTCACGCATGTTCTTGTAAAGCATTTCACCCCTCTCTCTCTCGGGCCTCATGCTTTAGGGGGCATCTGTTACACAGCAATTTGTCACCGTTTGTCACCGTCCCTGTTCCCCCTCACCCGTACACTGGAGGACTCATTCCGGGACCTGTGAGAAGTGACATGGCCTGAAATCACTTGCATCATATTCCTATAAGTATGAGTTTCACATGCCCTGAAGACATCTCCTGCAAAATACCCATGAAAGCAACTCTTTTTGCATTAGCGCGGGTCCACAGTTCACTGCCCACGCCAATGAGGGAAATCCTCTAAAAGGGGCGCGCCATTGGTGCTTTGTCTCAGAGTCGCACTCATGCCAACCAAATTGAGTAAAGTTTTTAACCAACAAGCTCCCGAAGGTTCTCTTCAACCCATTCACCAACTGAATCTATGTTGAGCTAGGATGGTTTGGCTTCGAATCTCCATAGAAGGGAAAGTGGTTTGCCACCTTTCATGGAAGTTTCCAAGGGATAAAGCCAATCCCATGAATAATGTGGTTGATCCTATCTCTTTCCTCTCTATCTATAAAAGCTTGCCTCTATGCCTTGAGCAAGCTAGTTACAATAGTTCTAGTCCCAGCATAGTGATAGAGAGTTTGAAGCTGCAAGAGCCTTCTTTGCACCCATAAGGCCAAATCTAAGTAAGGAGATTCTTGTCACCCAAAGAGAGAGAGGCTTGTTCCTCATCCCAACAAGCTTTGCAAGACTTGTGTAGCTGACTACCCAGCCAAAGGAGGATTTGACGTCAGAACAATGGTTGTATTCTTCTTTGTTATTTATTAATAATAGATGACTATCATTATGGTTCCACTCTCATTGTCTTATGTTTGATGTGGAGTTATATCTTTTCTGACCGATATATAATTGCATCTACTAAATTTTATTCTTGTTTTCGTGTTGTTCTTTGCATGTGCAGGTGTCCAATCACGGAGATCGTGGGGATCGTGACCGGCCAAGGCAAAGGAACGAGGGCGACATCTCTTCTACGAAGACTAGTGTTGGAATCCAAGTAGGTTCTCACCATCCACTTTGTATTTGCAATTAGGGACTTGCGTGATAGCATTGTGTGATTGTTGCTAGACCCGGTCTGGGCTAGTAGGGATCGTCTCTGTCCATAGAGAGGATTTACCTCCACAACAAGACAAGATCGAGGTGGCAGATAATCCCTTTCTTGTTGAGAGGGAGTGTTGAAATATGGAAACAAGAATATTCCAATTTAATTTGTCCTTGAATTAAATTGTGAATTAAAATCAAATTTTGTCTTAATAGCTACTCGGAAATAATTAATTAATATGCGGATCCAAAGCATGAAATTAAAATGTATATTATGGAAATGGATGTTTGTATGAGCTTATTGTGGATCAATGCTTATTTTGGGTCTTTCTTTTTTTATTATGTGACTTTATGTTTGTTGGTATAAAAAGGGGTGGTGGTTCTTAAACTGGAAGCCCCAATGTCAGAAACGTCAATTCTTGTGTGTTAGTAATTTTGGTTATAAAAAGGGTTGGTGGTTCTTAAATTGGAAGCTCCGTGTCGGGAACATCAATTCTTGTGTAAGGTCAAGGTGTTTGATCAACTCTTGAGCACATTCAGTATCGAGACCTCCATCCTCGCAACTAACCGCTAATTGAAAGTGAAATATCTGACAAATGGTGGTTGGTCCATAGGATGGTTCATTACTTGATGACACTTATCGTGGAAGCCCTGATGAGACACTATGTCAATATTGTTGATCTTGAAAAGTTCATCAATGACGGTGAAAGGTGGTTACATTTTAAATGGAGGTCAAGTAACAACTCAAAGATGTGGTGATGAAGGATCAGAGTTTGCGAGATCCCAGAGTGGATGTGGGTGCTGATGAAGACTAATCAGACAAAGATTTATTTATTGTTATAATATGTGTTTTTATTATTATCCATATAAGCATTAAGGGAGCTTGTTGGAAGTAATTCTTCCATGTCATGTGTAGTTGTCATTATAAGTTATGAGGAGTTAGTCTAGAAGTTATTGTTTCCAATGTGTGAGTTGTAGTGATGATAGAGTTGTGTCGAAGTCAGTTATTTGTGTCTTATATGTGGTGATCAATAAAAGTATTAAGAGATATTTTTTTTGTGTGTAATCTCTCTCTCTTTTCTTCACCATTTTTGAGCTTCCCACTTGATCCATTTAAGACATAACCGCTTCAGACCATCATTCACGTGCTTTGTAGAATTGACGCTTCTCAACCTCCCGAAGCACAATGGGTCAATCTCAATACTGAACCATCATATGGAACTGACACCATCTGTGAATCCACAATCCTCCACATCTTTCATTAGTTATCTAGGATAACATTCTGGCTACGGAATGTCTTCAACAGACAATTCTACAACTTTACCTTGCATAAAATAACCTGTACTGATGCTCCCAGAGAAAAACAGTCACACCAGCTTGACCTTATTAATAACTACCGGTGATAATGCTCCTGGAGCATGACAGGTCACATTAGTTTGTTTAATAATTGCCCTGTTCCTTGTGGTTTTGCATCATTTCATTTTTCCCAACACCTCCTTTTCACCATTAACATTTCTACCAACAAAATCCGCTCTTTTTTTTTTTTTAAACTTCTCAAGAAAGGATTATGATAAAATCATAATAACAACAACATAAAAGTTTCTATAGAGATTGGGACGTTAAGATTTGAAATAACATAGATGTCACAATAACATGTCTTGTCTCATAAAATAACATCACAATTTTTTATCTTTTGAAACCAACAATTGAGCTCTAATAAAACTGATTTCAACGAACATGACCTATCAAGGATTTTCAAAATTGAGCATACCATTGGAAACTTACAAGGACAATCTCTATCATCATATTAAAGAACAGACATCACATTAAAAATTTTCATAGTGTTTTTTGAAGAGCCACAACACGTGGTGGACATTTGCGGCTCTCGCACTGGACATGGCTCCATTAATCCAATGTCTATAAACCAAACAAGAAGACCAATAATATATTGACCTCTGAAAATGAGATCTTAAGTACATGAACCAAGATTTCGTCTTCTAAGTCTTCTATCTGTAATTTCTATATGTGATCAATAAAATGCATTGTTTTTGATGTTGTGTGTTTAATTAATATCTCGTTGCTCTCTGTTCAGATTTCTAACATAGTATCAGAGCTGGTGCTAGTTTGACTCCCTCAAGGGAGGGCCAGGAATATGTGAGGGATCCTAAATTTTATTGTTTGTATACATAGATAGATTAATATAAGTGTGTGAGAGTTGATTTCCGTAGTGAGATTTATTTGTCTTTGTTTAGTTCTGTGTGTGAGTGTGGTTTTCTAGATTAGGATTTGATCTTAAGCGAGAATTTCACTCCATTTTATTTAGGAGATCTATAGCTCCATGGATCTACAAAGCGCTGCCTACCATTGCATGTCACACAGGGAGTGGCATAAAAGTTGTGCATCATGTTTTGAAAGGAAGAGAGCAGAAGATTGTTTAAGATCTCGAGATGTAAAAGAGGGAGATTCTAATTTGTGTTGGCAGTGCTGAGTCATTTCACTATTTTTATTAAGTTTTTCTGCCCGGTGATTTGTGACATGCGTATCTTTGCATCTTGATTCATCGTGTCTTCATTCTTGCATACTTGTAATCCGAAAAGGTCATTGAGATCTGCATAGATCGAAGGTATTATATTTTCTTCGGTTCATTTTTGGGTTTCGTGGTAGTTAAATCTCTGGGAAATTTAGTTGCACAAAATTGATCTAAACATGGTGGACTTTAAAGGAAAAAAAGTTGATTTAAAATAGTTCTTCGGCAAAGAATTCAAGTCAGTGAACCATAATTGTCATTGCGGTTCTTAGGGCCAAAGGCTCGTGAAGAGGAATATGGACGTGAGTCTTGCCCACAATTAATTTAGAAGTTCATTTTTCTTTGGAAGTCTTCACATGGAAAAAGTTTGTTTATTTTTTGGAAGTTGATTTTCAAATGGAGAATGTCTTCATCCTTTTTAAAGTCAAGTTATTTAAAGTATTATATATATATATATATATATATATATATATATATATATATATATATATATAATGATTTTTGTTGGCCTGTGGAAGGATTTGGGTATAATAAATTGATGGATTGCTGATTTAAGAATGGTCAAAGTATAACAATGTAAACTTTGAAACGCGAACTATAAACTTAAAACGAGAACTCTAGCCAAAAAATCCCCCAAAAACACGAAAAATTCGAAAATGAAAAGTGTTGACGCTGAAATAACAATTTTTTTTTTTTCTAGGGTAAATCTTCAACATGTTTTAAAAATGGCAATGAAAACCAAATTTTTGTGCAAAAATTGTGCAAAAAATGTTGAAATAAAGTTTGTTTTTTCTTTCAAGATAAATTTTCAACATTTTGAAATAAAGAAGTAAACAATTTTATCATGACTCCGAAAAACATTAAATTTTCAAAAGAATAATGAAAACATAAATTTAGAAATAAAATAAAAGATTAAAACAATGAAAAAAAACTAAAACAAAAAAATAAAAAAAATAACAAAAGGTAAATAAAAATATATATTAAAAAAAACATAAAATTAAAATAATGACAAAAAAAATCAACTATATAAAAAGACAAAAAAAAAGCATGCATAAAAATAAAAGTAAAAACAAAAATAAGATTAACCTAAAAAAGGCAAAAAAAAATCAATCATAAAAATGTTAAAAAAGGAAAACAAAATTAACCTATAATAAAATTTTTAAAACTAATATATATATATATAAAATAAGAAAAACATATTTTCAAAAAAAAAAAACAGAAAAGATGTATTTTATTTTTTTATTATTTATTTATTTATTTATTTTTTAACAATAAAGAATTGAAAAAAAACCTATAAAAATAAATAAATAAAAAGCCCCAAGGCTTATCTCAGTTGGTCAAAATCAGTGCCTCGCCATCGGGAGGTCACAAGGTCCAATCTCCCCGAAGCTCTTAGGGTCAGGCCTTGCTAGTGGGTTGCGGGGCTAGATTCCCTTCGGGGTCAATCAATCCAGATTTTTCTGTGGACCTGTTGACCAAGGTGTCCGTAAACCACAACCTAAAAAAAATACAAAAAATTTTAAAAACCATTAAAAAACTAAAAAAGAAAAAGAAAAAAGAAAAAAAACATGATTTAAAAAAATAACTAAAATATTAAACAAAAAAATAAAAACGATTTTAATTAATTTAAAAACAAAATTAAAAAAAAAAACTATTAAAATTAACTTAAAAACATTTAGAAAAATGTAAAAAAAAATATTTAAAAAAAATTTAATTAATTAATAAAAAAATTAAATCTAAAAAAATAAAATTATTAACAAATCTTTAAAAAAAATTTGAGCATCGCGCCCCCTCGGGCAGTGCTGCATGTGGGCAAGGTTTGTTAATAATTTAATTGTTTTTTAAGATTTTAATATATATTTTAACTAATTATGTTTTATTTATTTATATATTTATATTTATTTATTTATTTATGTTTAATATAATTTTTTAGATGTTTTTAATTTATTTTTAATAGTTTTTTAATTTTTTATTTGTTTGTTTTTAAATTATTTAAAATGGTTTTAATTTTTTTGGTAATTTTTTTTGTTTTGTTTTATTTTGTTTTTTTTTTTAAATCAGGTTTGTTTTAGTTTCTTTTAATTTAGTTTTTTTTAATAATTTTTAAAATTTGTGTATTTTTTTATTTATTTATTTTTATAGTTTTTCAATTTTTTTTTCAAATTTTTATCCTTTACAAGATGTCTTTATTATTTTTATTAATGTTTTTTTTTTAATATATATGTTTATATTTGTTTGTTTAAGTAATCAACATTTAAAAAACAATTGGACATAAAAAAATTTAAAGTGTCAAAAAATGTAACATTTAAAAAAAACATCCACACTTAATACATTAGAAAATTTAAAGTGTCAAAATTAACCCCTCTAAAAAAAGAGGTTGATGTTGCATCAACACATTTCAAAATCAACATGAAAATCAATAACATTTAAAAGAAAATATTTATATTTGATATATAAGAAAATTTAAAGTGTGAAAAATATGCTAAAAAAAAAAAGTGTATTCGGAATGAACGCTTTTCAAAATCGGATGATTTTTTTGCTACCTCAAAAAAAGGGTAATCGTATCAATTCTCATTTCAAAGTTTACATTGTTATATGTGGATTTCACTTATCACATTGAAATCAATTCGCTACCAAATCCAGTGTCCTAGAGGTTTCGTTAGTCAGCTTCATATTCAGATTCATCAATTCCATATTCAGATTTGTTCATGAGAAGATCTCCTTTGAAGATGGTGGTGTTGTTATATTATTTATTAAAAAAACCAAATTGTTGGTAGAAAATTTTATGGTGTTTTTTTATTATGTTGTAGTGTGTATTTTTTCAAGTGTAGTGTGAAATTCAAATGAAGCAGAACCACAAAGAACATGCCAACTATTCAACAGATTAAAGTGACATGTCGTGCTCCGGGAGAATTAGTCATAGGTAGTTCTTAATAAGGTCACGCTAGTGTGACTGGTCGTGCTTCGGGAGCGTCAGTACAAGTTATTTTATACAAGATCAAGTTGTAGAATTGTTTGTTGAAGACATTCTGTACCCAGAATGCTATCCTAGATAACTAATGAAGGCTGCGGAGGGCCGTGGATTCACAGATGGTGCCAATTCCAAAGGATGGTTCAATATTGAGACTGACCCATTGCGCTCTAGGAGGTTGAGAAGCGTAAATTCTGCAAAGCATGTGAATGATGATCTAAAGCAATTATGTCTTAAATGGATCAAGTGGGAAGCTCGAAAGTGTGGTGAAGAGAAGAGTAGAAACCTTGATATTTCAGAATGGATATGAGTGCTAGTGATGGACATATCAGACAAATCTGATTTATTGTTATAATATGCATGTTTAATATTTTCCATGTAAGCATTAAGGGAGGGTGTTGGAAGTAATAATTCCATGTTGTGTATAGTTGTCATTATGAGTTAAGACAAGTCAATCTAGAAGTTGTTAATTCCAAAGTTAGGAGTTTGGGCTATGGTATGTATAACGAATAAGTTTGGAGTTGATGTATTTACATATTGGTCATGAACAACAAGTGATTCAAATTGGATCCTAAAACACTCTCTAAGTTTTCAGGACTGTTTCAAATTAGCCAAAAAATTCAAATTCTTACAAAAATCAAAGCTATCAGAAGGAATCCTCGTAACAGTGGTAGTTGTGGCCAGAGCGGAGCAACAAGGATAGTTGGTCGAGCGCGCAGACCGTTGACACATGGTAACGTGCGCTAGTGCAAACTGGAAAAATCGGAGGCCAAATCAAGATGTGTATCGCAGGGCATCCCCCTCAGTGGAGGAAAGCCCTGAAGCGCCCGACCCGAAATTGCTATAAAATTCAGAAAAGTAACGCATTCGGTTCCGTAGCGTGGGGTTCGACAAACCGACAGGATATCGAAAGGCCTCGAGGTGGTAAGCGGTTTTGACTGAGTCTCGCCCGATGCCACACATCGAGCGACACACGTCCGGTGGATGAGAGAGAAAACTGCCCGCATCGGATGGGTAAACATCGTGCAACTTATCCGCCCGATACAAAGGAGGACCGTAGGATCTGGGGGGCCCAGATCGACGGCGGAGATGCATCCCGATAATTGACCAGATTTGACAAGTCAAAAAAGCAAGATGATAGGGGATTTGAAGTTCAACGTGGGTGATCAGTTGGCAAACGATTCATGATTTGCCAGTGATCTTGAAGCAACTGGAATTAACTGTTATTCAAAAATGATTCAAGGAATCTAACACCCAGTTCGTTGGGAAACAGGTGGTCACCTCCTTGTGAGGCATTACCAAGTGATGATGACGTAGAGCAGAGGAATTCGAATGGACAGAGGTAAGGAAACCAAAAGGTCGAGAAGCAGAAACGAACAGTCAAAAGAACAGACTGGCTTTAAAGCCATGACCTGACAAAAGCAAAAAACACACAGAGATGTAGACAAGAGTTAGCAGATGTAGGAAGCTAATAACAGAGAACAGAGAGTAGAAGCCGAGCTGACCTGAAGGCAGCATCGAGCCAGACAGAGCCAAAGAGAGTCAGAGAGTCTGTGTACTCCATTGAAGGTTTGAGAGGATCAAGCAAACTCCTTGGCATAGGCCTCTCATACTACTATGACCCTCAGAGGTTGAGTTTCAGTAAGGAGAGTCTGTGCACTCCATTCCAACTGACTTCATTTTGTTTAGTGAGTCTCGAATCAAGCTCACTATTGTAAAAAAAAAAAAAACTCTGCTAGAAAACATAATAGAGAGGTCACCACTGAAAGGTTGGACTAGGAGACGTAGCCCAGGAGCATTGGGTGAACTCCTTATTAAACTTATTTTGTTTACATGTTTGACTATTATGTTTTCTCTGATTGCCTTAGTGTCTATGTATTCTAGGAATCTTATCGATCCGTTGCATAAGTAACATAGGCACATCCATGCACATGAGTCTGTAATACCTTTAATTCTTTGTCCTGGATAAATTCCAGATCAAGTGGTATTAGAGCTCTAGGTTACTAAGGTTAGACAAGCTTGTGCTAGATTTTGTTGTTGAATGCTAACTAGATCAAAGCTTAAATTAGGAGAAGGAGAGTTGGCTGAAACTAACCCAGAAATTGGAAGAGTTTATTCTAAGAGAAAAATGTTAGAAGAAAATCCCTTGGAATCAGACCCCCAGTTCATGGATAGTTTTATGACCATGAGATCCATGGTGGAGGAAATGTATAGGGAATTTAAGAAAAATAGAGATGAATATTCATCAAACTCCAAACAAGACAAAGGAGTAGAAGAATCTCTCCTCCATGACCACTCTAAAGGCAAAGGGAAAGAAGGAAAAATTCTCATGCCTCCTAATAGCCCTGAAAATAAAAAGAAGACATCTTTGATTAAATTAGATGTTAAATTTGATTTACCAATATATGATGGAGAGTTGAATGCAGAGAAGTTGGATAATTGGATCAGACAGATTGATGTTTATTGCAGAGTGCAGAGCATTGACTCAGACAAGAGTAAGATTCAACTGGCCAGCCTACGCCTTGGAGGCATTGGCTTGGTATGGTGGGAAGGCAGGACACAAGCTGACATGAAGAAACATGGTAAGATTCTTTCTGTCTGGAGTGAAGTTGTTTCTGCAATTAAAAAGAAATTCTATCCACTAGCCTACATGCAGTAAGCCATGATGAGCTAGCAAACTCTTCGACAACTAAAAGGGCAAAGTGTACAATGTTACACCCAAGAATTTAGGAAAAGAGCTTTGATTCTAGGAATTTCTTTAGACTCACCTGAGACTTTGTTGAACTATATTGGTGGTCTACACAGCTACATGAGGCACACTATCCTCATGTTTAATCCCACTAGCATAGATGAGGTATCCGTTCAGGCTACACATCTAGAAGCTAGAGGTAAGAATGGGAACCCAGAACTTGGGGATCATCCAACCCCACTGCAAGCAAAAATAAGGAGAAAAGAAAACAGAAATGGAAAGAGTGGAAGACAAACACTGTACAAAAAAGCAAGTCTTCATGCACTCATTGTAAGAAGGATGGGCATGATGATGAGCACTGCTGGATTCTGCATCTGGAGCTGAAACCTAAGAAGTTCGAGGGCAAGAAGAAGAAGACTACTGCAGCTATTCAAAAGGATTTGGGGTCAGACTCAGGAGATGAAGCAACAATCGCAACCACGGGTATAAAAGGTAAAAATTCTAAAGCATCTACTAGTAATTCTGCATAATCTACTGATAGTGAAGAAAATGAGAGAAAAAGGCATGAGATTTTTCAAATTTGAGTTATTTCCAATCATCAAAAGATTGATACTTTGTTTGATAGTGGCTCACAAGTAAATTTAATTTATGAAGCAATTGTAAAGAAATTGGGATTACTAACCACACCTCACAAGAAACCATATTCATTAGGTTGGTTATGTGATAAAGAAAAGCTACAAGTGACTAGACAATGTAAACTTAAGTTTTCTTTTGGGTCAGCATTTGTAGATGAGGTTGAGTTAGATATAGTTCCTTTGGATATATGTGGAATTGTTTTAGGAAGTCCTTACTTGTATGATAGAAAATCTATTTTCTATAGAGCTGAGAACAAGTATCTACTCGTTAATGATGGAATTGAATATATTGTAAGAGCTTATAAGCTCAAGAATAATTATACTCTCATAAACTCAGGGCAAATGAAACGAATTGTAAATTCATGCAAACAATTTTTACTGATGGTTGTAAAGGAAAAGAAACCCGATAAAACCAATGTATTTGAGGGTTGTGATGCTAAACAACAAGCTGATTTAGAAAAAATTTGTTTCAGAATATGATATATTGTTTCAAGATCCTAAAGGTCTACCGCCCAAAAAGGAAATAGTGCATGATATTAATTTGTAGGAAGATGCTCCATTGCCTAACATCAGAATGTACAGGTTGTCCAATTTAGAGAATGCAGAAATCAAGAAGCAGGTACAGGAGCTGCTCGAGAAGGGGTTCATTAGACCTAGCACATCACCATGTGGGTCTCCAATTATTTTGGTGAAAAAGAAAGATGGCTCGTGGAGAATGTGCATTGATTACCGAGCACTGAATAAGGTAACGATAATTTTTTTTTTATCCCCTTCCTCACATAGATGATCTATTAGATCAGTTGAAAGAAGTTGTTTATTTTTCCAAGTTAGACTTGCATAGTGGCTATCATCAGGTCAGAGTTGCAGAGCAAGATGCATGGAAGACTGCTTTCAAAACAAAGCATGGATTGTATGAGTGGCTGGTTATGCCTTTTGGCTTAACTAATGCTTCTGATACTTTCATGAGAGTAATGAATGATGTACTCAGACCTTTTCTTGATGATTTTGTTATTGTATATCTAGATGACATTCTTATATTCAACAAAACGTGGGAAGAACATTTAAAGCATGTTAAGCAGACTCTATATGTTTTGAAAAGAGAAAATCTTTATGTTAAACTCTCAAAATGTGAATTTGGCAAAACATCTTTGAATTATTTGGGACATTTAGTAGGGGGTGGTGAATTGAAGATAGATCCCTCTAAGGTTGCAGTCATTGTAAACTGGCCTAAGCCCAAATTTGCTACAAAAGTTAGAAGCTTCTTAGGAGCAACACAATATTGGAGAAAGTTTATTTCTAACTTTTCCTTAATTGCAGCTCCCTTACATGTTTTAACAGGATTGAACAAGGTGTTTTAGTGGGGAGGCAAACAACAGAAAGCCTTTGACACCTTGAAAAAAAAGATTAGTACAACACTAGTACTAGCACTACCCAATCTTCAAAGACCATTCGATATTGAAACAGTTGCACAATTGCAAATATTTTGTTATTGGCCAAAAATGAATGAGACGGTTTCTAGATATGTAAGAGAGTGTACCATGTGTGTTAAAAGAAAGCCCAACAATAGAAAACTAGGTTTGTACACTCCACTACCAATTCCTTCTCATCCTTGGGAAAGTGTTTCCATGGACTTTGTTGGAGGACTAACTAAATCTAGGACAGTTCATGACTATTTATATGTTGTTGTGGATAGGTTCAGCAAAATGTGTATTTTAATACCTTGTAACAAACAGATTACAGCTGAACAAACTGCAAAGTTGTTCTTCCAGCATGTATGGGTCCATTTTGGATTACCCACTTCCATAATATCTGATTGAGATACCCGATTTGTTGGGAAATTTTGGTCAAGTTTGTGGGAATTGATGGACACCAGGCTGAAGAAGAGCACAACTTTTCATCCGCAAACAGATGGCCAAACTGAAGTGGTCAACAGGACAGTGATCCAGTTGCTCAGAGGCTATTGCAGCAAGCATCCCAAACTTTGGGATGAACATTTATGTTATATGCAACATGCTTACAATTGAGCTAAACATTCTTCTACACAGAGATCTCCTTTCGAGACCTGTTTTGGTTTCACACCAAGGTCTCCCTTGGATTTTGTCTTTGGTAAAGACATAGCAGTTGATGGACATAGTGATGTGGACAAGGCAACCAGGTTCATTGAACAAATCCAAGAGATTCACCAGGAAGTACAGGAACAGCTAGAAAAGAGCCAAGCCAAGTACAAGGCAAGGCATGACAAGCATCGGATGGAGCATAGTTTCCAAGTTGGTGATCTAGTCTGGCTGTATATCAGAAAAGACAGAATGCAAGGTGAAGGTAAGAAGCTGAAGCCAATAAGGTATGAATCTTTCAAGATACTTGAGAAAATTGGTGAGAATGATTTTTGCCTTGATCTACCAGCTTACATGCACATCTACTCAATCGTTAATGCAGACAGATTGAGACTATTTGAACCTTCACTAATCAAAGATCCCAAAGAGCAGAGTCAATTGCCTTCTATTGATGATATATTGCATGAATATCTTAATGAATTGCAGGAAGATACAATTCTGGATAGGAAGGTAAGAACTACGTGCAGAGGGGATGTTGAATACCTCAGGATTGGACTCAAAGGTTCAAAATGAAGTGGTTCGAAATGGATAGAAATTGAGCAAGCGAGGAAGCAATACCCTCACTTGATTGATGCTTAAAAGAAAACCAACTTTTGGTGGTCCAAAAGATTTTTCAGTGGGAAGGCCCTAATTCAAATTAGATCCTAAAACACTCTCTAAGTTTTCAGGTTTGTTTCAAATTATGCCAAAAAATTCAAAGTCTTAGAAAAATCAAAGCTATCAGAAGGAATCCTCGTAACAGTGGCAGTTGTGGCCAGAGCGGAGCAACGAGGACCCTCGGTCGAGTGTGCAGACCGTTGGCCCATGGTAACGTGCGCTAGCACAAACTGGCAAAATCGAAGGCCAAATCAAGAAATGGGGGTGGTTTCTGATACGCGATTAGTGCTAAATCGTGTATCGCAAGGCGTCCCCCTCAGTGAAGGAAAGCCCCAAAGCACCCAGACCTGAAATCGCTATAAAATTCGGAAAAGTAACGCATTCGATTCCGTAGCACGAGATTCCACAAATTGGCAGGATATCGGAAGGCCTCGAGGCGGTAAGCAGTTTTGACTGAGTCCCGCCCGATGCCACACATCGAGCGACACGCGTCCGGCGAATGAGAGAGAAAACCACCTGCATCGGATGGTTAAATATTGTGTGACTTGTTCGTCCGATACAAAGGATGACTGTAGGATTTGGGGGGCCCAGATTGACGGTGGAGATGCGTCCCGATGACTAACCGGATTTGACAAGTCAAAAAAGCAAGATGACAGGGGATTTGAAGTCCGACGTGGATGATGAGTTGGCAAACGATTCATGATTCATAGGCGATTTTGAAGAAAATGGAATTAACGGCCATTCAAAAATGATTCAAGGAATCTGACACCTAGTTCATTGGGAAATAGGTGGCCACCTCCCTGCGAGGCGTTACCCAGTGATGATGATGCAGAGCAGAGGAATTCGAATGGACAGAGGTAAGGAAACCAAAAGGCCGAGAAGCGGAAACGAACAGTCAAAAGAATAGACTGGCTTTAAAGCCATGACCTAACAGAAGCAGAAGACACACAGAGAGGCAGACAAGAGTTAGCAGATGCATGAAGCTTATAACGTAGAATAGAGAGTAGAAACCGAGTTGACCTGAAGGCAACATCGAGCCAGACAGAGCCAGAGAGAGTCAGAGAGTCTGTGTACTCCATTGAAGGCTTGAGAGGTTCAAGAAAACTCCTCAGCATAGGCCTGTCATACTACTGTGACCCTCAGAGGTCGAGTTTCAGTAAGGAGATTCTGTGCACTCCATTCCTACTGACTTAATTCTGTTTAGTGAGTCTCGAATCGAGCTCACTGTTGTAAAAAAAAAACTCTGCTAGAAAACATAATAGAGAGGCCACCACTGAAAGGCTGGACCAGGAGATGTAGCCGAGGGGCATTGGGTGAACTCCTTATTAAACTTGTTTTGTTTACATGTTTGACTGTTACGTTTTCTCTGATTGCCTCAGTGTCTATGTATTCTAACAATATTATCGATTCGTTGCATAAGTAACATAGGCACATCCATGCACATGAGTTTGTAATACCTTTAATTCTTTGTCCTGGATAAATTCCAGATCAACAAGTTAATAAATACTATGGTTTGATTACACTTGGCTTTTATTGGCCGACACAAAAGTTGAACTTGGAATTTATCATGTATCAACATTATCGAACCTTTATAAATTGTAAGCTTGTTGCTTGGAAGTTCTCTGACTCTTACAACTAGCATGTACTATCATTATCGGCACCCATTATGTTGGAATTAATGTTGGGGTGCGAACTGATGGTATTGATCATCATTCCTAGAGATCAACGGTGGAGGTGGAACAAGGTAGTTATGGAGAAACTACCCTCCCTTACACTGCACCGCCTCACCTTCAGTTGTGTCGTTAACCCAGCAAGGGTTCCCGCTCTACAACAGGTGGAGATCCTACTTTTGGCTGTCGAGTAATTATAGAAGTGCTTGACAGCGAACGTATTGGATTTTCTAATTCAGTGCCAAAGCTTCTCCCACTCTAATAATGTGGCATTCATTGTAGGGTTTGGGCACATATTTATTTTCCATAATGTCAGTGAATCGAGGTCTAAATTTTTGACAGTTTACTGCGTAGAGAGGAAAGACGTCTCTTTCTATACAAAGAGAACGTAAATACATGGTTATTTTCAATCATTTTTCCCTTTCCAAGATACTCCAACTAAACAACTTCTTGTATTCCCCTTAATTCCAGTTCACAAATTTATCTTATTCAAGTTTAACTTGATTGGATCACTGAATTATTATTATGATACTACCTTGTATGGTTTATTTACTCCAGGTCTTCAAGGGAGGAGTTCGACCATTTTGTATTTAGGATTAATTGTTGAATCACAAGGGATTCCAACCCTAACTATTGTTTCTAATTGATCCAGGTGGATATTGGTGGCCCCCTGCCTATTCCACATAGACACCCCAGTCAGTTTCATCTGTTTCCTTGTTCATTTCAGCATTTACTAGTTTTAGCAGTTTTTCGAGTGTTGAACTTTTGGAGCAGTTTTGACCCCCTAAATGATGCTTTTTTTGGGGTCCATAGCAGGCCCATAGCAACAGGTATGGCCTGCGGTGAAACCTATAGTACTCAGAGATACCTTTCCAACAAGGTATTGTACTTTCCAAACGAAGATAATATGACCAAGTTATGGTCTTGGGAAGTTGGCTGCCCAACTAACCCTAATGGGGCCCACAAAATCTTGGTGTTACATCTCCTAGGGTTAGGGTTTTAGTTATTTAGGGTGTTATCATGTTTTCCAATAATAAATAGGCCCTTGAGCCTCATTGTAACATGGTTCAGAGGCATGTAGCCACCATATCTCTTCTCAGAGATAAGCTACCATTGCCTGAGCTATATTATTTCCATTCTATTTGTAAGCATGGTTTAGTATTTTTCTATTAATGAAATGAAGTGTTTTTCTTTTTCATCTCTGTGTTTATGATTATATCAATAAGTTGTTACGTTCCTATTTAAGTTCGAATTAGTGGTATCAGAGTAGTCTTATCTTTCTCTGTTTTTCCTTGCATTTCCCCAACGAGGTCAGGGTATAAGGAGTTAGGGCTTCATGTAGTTGAACCATTGCAAGATAAGCCTCGCAAAACTTTATGACCTCCCATGGTGAAAGAAAAGAAATACGAGGGGGTAGGAGATCCTTTTAAAATGTTGCTCGAGGAAGCCCTTAAGTGAAAAAGGGACATGATGATGGATAAATTTGCCAAGATCCTTCGACGACTACCCACAGGCGATACATCTTCATCCAGAAACCACTTTGGAGGTGCCACTCCTTTTAATGTGCAAGTTAAATTAAATATTCCCATATTCAAAGGTCTGATAGATGCAGACGCTGTAGATAAATGGTTAAATCTATTGGAAGGATATTTTTTAGTTCATGACTTTTCCAATCGGGAAAAGATTACTTTTTTCACTCCTGAAAGCTGCCCCACATGTCAAGGACTGGTCAGAAACCTATTGTGAAAAAAAGGATGAGAGTGAACCCTCGTTGTTTTTAGTTACACACACTTGGAATTATTTTCGAGACACCATCAAGGAACAATATTACCCTATCGTGAGCTATGAAGACAAATACATAAAGTTGACCATGCTATGGCAGGTAAGGGAGAAATATGTGCTAGAGTTGACAAATACTTTCCATACCCTTTGCACGAAGCTAAGTATTAAGGATACTGAGTGGCATTTGTTGCTCAAGTACTGCGATTGTCTACACAAATAAATCTAGGATGAGATGGAGTTCTTGGATATTTCCTCGCTCAGCATGGTGTATCAGTACACTGTTAATATTGAGAAGAAGTTTAAACAAAAGAAGTATGAATTTGGATCTGCAAATCCAAAGCAAGGAAAGGGCACCCCCAAACCATAGAAAAAAGGACCAAGCCAAGGTAGCGCTACCTAGGACAGCCTGCCAAAGCCTCAAGCAAAGAACAACACCCCGAAGAAGAAGAAGGACATGGGAATGGTGTGAGTTCCATAAGAGCTCCACTCACAATACAAGTGACTGTCAGGCCAAGCCATGACTGGTGGCCGAGCTGAAGGATTCTGAATTAGATATAGGTTCTGAATCTGAATCTGAACTTGATAAGGGAACTGACAAAGGGAAGCAGAACATTGATGTGGAGACAAGTGCCACCATGGCCACCACCAAGATCCAGAAGATTGAGCTTGAAGATCCAGAGGAGCGGAAACACCTCTTCCACTCATAGATTTGGGTGAAGGGTTCTATGTTGCAGTTCATTGTCAACAACGGGAGCCAAAAGAACCTCATTTCAATAGAGGCCATGAAGTAGCTAGGCATAAAGACTACACCACATTGACAACCGTACACCATCAGGTGGCTTCACCAAGGACGAGATCTTCGCATCATCTAGCAGTTCCGCCTTCCCTACAGCGTCAAGTGCTTCATGGATGAGGTACTCTGTGACATTTCTCCTCTTGAAGTTTTTCATTTATTGTGAGGAAAACCATACTTGTGGAAGTGACATGTTGCATATGAGTCTAGACCTCGCTTTGTGATTATTACTTTGGCTAATAAGTTGTACAGGATATTGAAGGTAGCCCCACCTATCACCAACTCTTTGATCACTACAAAGCAATGTAGTAAGATCATTTCCCATAGAAGGAATTTTTTTTTCGTTATTATTTTCCCCTAGGAAAAGAAGAAGGTTGTGGCCTGTTGAGGCCTCAGATTTCTTCTGCTCCAATATGGGGGATAACCACTTGGTCCAGACCTTAAGGCAACTCATTTTCCATTTAAAGTGGTGGCTCTCACTGGAGATAATGGGACAAGTTTCCCAGTATTGTTTTTAAAATGAGAGTGGGTGGTTTATGGGTGATTGCAATAGAAAAATGGTAATTAGAATGACCTATTCTATTATGCAAATCTCTCGCTAACTTAATCTAATATAAACCCGGGTATTTCTGTATAATATGTGATCTACAAAGATATCTGCTTGACATGTGATAATAAATATTAATCACACAAGAAAAAGAGATGATAACATATAAGATAATTTCTTTGACTAAATAGTTAGTCAAAGTAATATATAAACTATATCTCATATATGATGATTTATACATGAGAATAAACAATCTCTACTAGTCATCATACAATAGTGAAATTAACGCTTAACAGAAAGAATATACCTCATATACAATTTATGAAAATAAAGTCTTGTCACCAATTAAACAGAAACAGAGCTAATCATATAAGATAGAAGTACCATATATGTGAAGTTCTGCTCATTTGACTAATGACATAGATCAACTCCTTTCTTCACATCAAATTATCTTCCAAGTATACAAAAGTGCATCAATAAAGGAAAGTAGTATGATATTTAAAAGAAATTATCATGTTCCATAATTTCACCAAAGCATTCACAAACTTACAGTAGTGCATTCTTTGCAAATGTTTTTGATAAAATTATGGACCCTTCTCTAAATGCATGAGAAGGGTATAAATACTATTATAACTAATGTTCAAAAATGGATTATACAAAAATTTTAGGAGGTTTCAAACAACCTTCCTCCTAACTAGTTAACTAACTCTAAAAATAAATAGTGGCTTGATGAGCAGATGCTATGATGATGATTTGTTGTCTGCTAGCTTGTCCTTCAAATCGCATATATCGGCCATCAGTTTGACTTGAGGATGTGACCCAAAATGTGTTTTGACCTATCCTGAGAAAATCACATCAGTGAGAGGTGGCAACATCCGTTGAGTTGAATGGAGAGGGAAGTTAAGGGTCATGATTTGACTATGTGGCTTGACGAGGTATTGCCAATATGACTCCCAATCAGTATTTTCCAACTTTGTGATTGCTTCCCTTTAACTTTCTGCTCTTTCCCTCCATCTGTTATGCAAGTCATTCAGATTGGGAAGTTTTTTTGGATTGATTTCTTTCACCAATTTGGTGGCAAACAGAGTGTGTTTTACCACTTTGATTATGTTCTTCAACACCCCAGATGCTCTTGCAACTGCTAGCTCGACTTGTTTGATTCTCATATCCCAATTCATGAAAAGAATGTCCTTGCGTGTCTCCTCGATCTCAGGCAGATTGGCTCTTCTCCCCTCTTCTGTTTCTTGACATTCGATGAACTTTGAGATTCTTGTGTTTCGATCAGTAAACTCAGTTCTCTAGTCAATTTCTTTATCTGTTAGCTGGTCACCAGTGATCAGATAAGGAATGATAGGTGACATGTTTTGGCAGAAATTTTCTTGTTGTTTCAATAGGAGGGAATTCAGTTCCAACGCCTCTATGATGAATTCCTCGATAGTAGGAACATCATTATATCTTTCCATGGCTTTTTGCAAGTCTTGGAGTTGCATGTTTTTGCCTAATATGTCTGCTTCATGGCTTATCTTCAAGACCTCCATGCTTTGTTGCAATTGGGCCAACTGCTTAGCAGCCTGCCTGTTCACACTTGCACTCTTTGTTTCAAGCTGCTACTCGAGATGTGCAATCTTCTCTTCCTTTTCTCTCAACAAAATAGAGACTTCGGTAGCTTTTTCCATGGTGGCCATTGCATACGCTCCTGTAAACTGTGACAATCTAGTCAATTTTTCAGCTGGGTTGGAAGGAATGTCTCTCCAAACTATGTCCATCGGCTCATTTCCAGGTGGGAGCTCGGGTGTTTCTACCCTTCTCCTTTTCCTCTGCCTTCTTACTACAAACTTGTACAACAAGCTGAAGAACACATCAAGAGGAGGGATTTCAGTCACTTTTAAGATAATCTCTAACGTGGGCAGAGCAGGGATAATTTCAGTCTACTAAGACGTTGTCGCTTGCTCATCCATTGGCTCAGACTCTATATTTTCCTGAATATGTAGAGGAGTTTAACGCTCCATTTCTTCATGCATATATTTTGTTTGGGGAGTGTCTTGAAGTTTCTTATTAAACTTATCCCACTCCTGCTCCAAACTTCTTCTTTTGACCTATGAATTGATCTCTTTAGGTTGGGTGCTCATAACCTGTTTCTCGGCTGACTTTCTACTAGATTCTATTGTATTATTGGTGTCTTGGGCATTCCCTGTATCCAGTGTTTTCTTAGTATTCACCTGAGATTCTATGCGAGAACTAGGTCCTTTGTTGTTGACAGTCACATTAGGTGTAGGCTTGTCCTCTATTTTCAACAAGTGCATCGGGATTACTTCGAGCCTTTTGTTTCTGAACTCCCGAAAGTTTTCAAAATCTTCAGGACTCAGATTTTCCCTTGCCCATTCGAACGATTGTTCGAAGGATTCAACCGACTGTAACAGGTCTTCAAAATCGTTAGCGTCATGGTTGTATGACATGATCTTTACCGCAGTAGTGATGTTATATGCTATATTGTCTGGATCAAATTTCCTTTTTGGCAAAGTATGAAGCCTGAGGCCTTCCAGGCTTACTGAATCCTTTATCGCATGATTAAAATTTGCTAAAGAAAAAGAAATGGACCTGATAGGAAAAGATGGCCATAATAACTTCTTTCTTTCTTTGAGAAATTTGGTGAGGCATTTTCCCATGGTTTGGTGGGCTATTTCTCTTGCTAACATTTTAATAGAAACATACAAAGGGAGGACATGTGGGTCCGTTGTGCTACCAAAAACCCTAATGTAGGTGAACCATTATTCAAAAGATATTTGTCGACAACGAGAAGGTCTATAGCGGCTTCTTGGGAAAACCTGGGGGCTTTCTTATTGAATTTTAACTGATGCAGCGGCAAAATAACAACATGACATAATTTATAGAAATGGGGTATATAATGGGATTCCAAAATTTGTTTATGGCTGAGATGGATAGGGTAGGGGTCCTGCAAGGCCCATTTCCAACCCATGATTGGAAATTTAGAGTAGAAACAGATGGCATCCATAATGTAGGCACTAAAAGAGAATGGAGGAAGGTTCTCTCGAGAGGAGGATCTCTTCTGTTGATATTTGGTGATGATGGTGGCTAGGTTATCAAATAGGATGGTGGCCTAATTCATAATGTGGGAATTAACACAGGCATCAATTAGAGTAATCCATTCTATGGAAAAGTTAGTGTTATTTGGTAACCCGTATAGTCTACATAACATAGAAGTTGCATAGTTGTATGGGTTTTCCAAAGAGGCTATAGGATACACACCCGGTTTATCAAATTTGAATTTGTTCTCCAACACAATCCACCCCTGAATCATCTTGAGGGGTTCTTCATTCTTCTTTGTGATGTTGGCCACATATGTCTTATCATATATATCTTGAGGGTGAGGTATATGGTACATTTGCTTCAGGTCCTCTTCTGAATGACCCCATGAGTTCCATTCTCTAATTTTTGAATTGCTTATCTTCAATGGTGAGGTTTTGCACCACCCACCTGATCATATCAGTGTATGGGAGGATTTTAGCTCTCGCTCCTATCCTATGAAGGAAAGAACAAGCAGTATCCTTGAATTGGAGTCTCGAAGGTCTTATTGAGTCAGTTGTTGCTCTTGTGACAGTAATCTTGGGACGTTCATCCTCAAGCCTATTGTATATGACCTCCAAAGCTGTTGCTCCCCCGTCAATACTGCATACTGTATCAGAGAATATAGGAGACATTTCTGATAGCTTGGACTCCGTAGCACTCTACTTCTTCTATTTCTGCATCACCTTCCGCAATGACATGTCTTTTATAGCTTGCCTGAAATGGATGAGATATATCAGCATAGATGTTATCGGGCAATTAAGACCGAAATCTCTTCTGAAATGACTTTTAATCGTGGGAAAAGTTCCAATGAGATATTCAGTGTTAACTACCCATATCTTGGAAAATCATTACCTCTCCTCAAGCCGCTAAACATTTATTACCCTATCAAACCATTCAATTATTTCACACGCTTATTGCTTTATTTCTGCATCACAATATTTAAAACGATGTAATATAGCATTGCCTGCTTATAAAGTGAAATACGATTGCGATCATCGCAATATCGGATTTCGCAAATCGTTAATGGATGTCATAGTGGAATGGATTAATTACTTGCGATCCTTGTGAAATGCAATTGCGAAATCGTAATTTGTTTTCATCAGGATATCACAACGGGAGGTTTGATCACATATCGCAATTTTTTTAAGATGTTTTATGACTATGACATGGAAAAATGTGATTTGCAATTTGCAATGAGGATCTTATCCTTGGTTTGTTTTCCAAATGTTTTCAAGGGAATTTATTAGAGTTAGGTTTTATTATTCTAAGACTAATTTTTTTTTAAATAAGGTCCCCATTTATATGTCTATACTAGCTATTACTATATATATATATATAAATGGGGGGGGGGGGGTTGTTACATAGTACAAAAATTGGCGATTCACTTGGGAGAACCATTTATCTCTGATTAGTTTTCTGAAATTTCTAAAACTTTCAAAGTAAGTAGAGTTATGGGAATAATAATTACATGAGTTATAAAGTAAACAACATTTCTATAGAATCATAATCACTTAATCTATTTACTCAACTACTTTACTCTTGTAGTAATAAAAATACAAATGTTTGCATCAGTAACTAATAAGATTTAAAGTGATATAGCAGGTGTTTTCTACAAATTAGTTTTTTGGTGTTTACTCATTTATCACAGATAGAGCTTTTGCTGTCAGCAGGCATTCATAGCCTCGTCAGGGTTATCTTTGAACCAACAATGGTTCATTGTCCCATCTGAAGAAATTTTCAAAATTCAAAACGATATTCACTTGCTTTGAATCTCACTTGGATCTTGTCCTTTTTCCTTTTTAATATAATCCTTTTTCTTAGGTTTCTTAAAAGACGTTGTCTAGGCTTGGTGACCTAATAATGAACATGCCGTTCACTGGTTGTAACTAAAATGAACAAGATAGCTCTTGATGAGACCCCTTGTCCTCTGATTGGTGAGATCATTGGCTATTACCTTGTTTTAATATGCAGTTTTGGTAATATCAGTTTAATTATTTCTCTATGATCATGGTAAACAAGCTCACAATGAGACTTTTTATCTTCTAAGTTTTACATATTTTAGAATTACACTCTGAAAAAGGAAAATTTTATCAGATGGGGTGAATCATTGGCTCTTTTGAGAGTTTTGGATGATAATGAAAGAGTTTTAAGATACTTATCTACAGAAAATCCTTACTAGGTTAAAGATTCTTTTCTTGAATGATAACAAAACATTCATACTTTATAAAGATAAGAGTTTGTTCATAGAATAATTTTTTTGAGTAAGATCAAGTTTTTTCAAAAAAATCGGGTTTACTTTTGGCACTCAAATGCCCTAATTATTTCTTTAACTTTTACCTACTTATAGAAGCAAAAAATAAGAAATATTATCAAAGATTTTATTTTTAAAAGCCAAAAGTAAATACTACTTAACCTTTATTTTCTGAAGAATCTTAAAGGCGATATTATACAAAATTGGAAGAGGCTATCTTCTAAGAAAAATATTTTTTTCAAAATGTTCGCATTAACGAGCAAGGAATCCATCTTACTTGACAAGTCTTGTAAAAGAAATGTTGATTGACCAATTTTCGCAATGATTTGAAAAGGGCCAAGCCACAGTCTTTGGAATTTGGTATGTTTACCTTTTTCCTCGTGTGATTTGTCCCATTTCAAAACAAAATCACCTACTTCAAAATTTTTATGACTGGCATAGGTTGTATCAAAAGAGGCTTTGACTAATTTTTTATGATGGAAGTGGGTTGCTTTAGCCTTTTCTCATTTTTCTTCAAGCTTAAGAATCTGAAACTATCTAGCCTAGAGAGAAGAGGAAGGGTTTTCATCAATGAATTTCACTAGGGCAAGAGATGGGATTGCTATGTTTGTGGGAATAACGACTTCTTTTCCATAAACTAAAGCAAAAGGAGAAGAAACAATGGAGGTCTCCTGTGTAATTCTATTTGCCCAAAGAGAAAATGTCAATGCTTTGTGCCAATTCCTATGATTTTGGTCAATAGTCCTTTTGATGATTTTGATGAGGTTTTTGTTTGTTGATTCTACTAATCCATTACCTTGTGGATAATAGTTGGCTGAATATTTTAACTTAAAACCTCACTCTAAAGCAAATTATACCATTGTATTTCCAGAAAAATAAGATGCATTGTCAAACATTAAAGCTGAGGGTAAGCCAAACTTGGTAATTATGTATTGATCAATGAAGTTTGTTATGCTTTCTGTATTAGCTATCTTTAGTGGGATATCTTTACCCATTTTTTAAAATAATCAGTAGTTGTAAGGATGTATCTATGCTCTTTGGAAGAGTTAGGAACAATCTGACCAATTATGTCTAATCCCCATTGTTCAAATGGTTGTTGAATTTTTACTGGTTGCAAAGGGAATGATGGCTTCCTTTCTCTTTCCGCTGTAATTTGACAAGTTTTACACTTTCTTGCATATTCATGTGCATCCTTAAATATTGTTGGTCAATAATATCCTACATGTAGGATTTTGTGAGATAAGGTATTTCCTCTGAAATGTCCTCCAGCTGGTCCATCATGTAATTCGTGGATGACCTTTTCACTTCAGGTTTTTTTAGGCATCTTAATAATACTGAATCATAATTTTTCCTAAACAATACATCATTAATTAATTCATATCGATTTGATTTCAACCTTAAAGCACACTCTGTTTTATAATTAAGATGCATAGGAGCATACCCATTCTTCAAATAAAATTTTAAATCAGCATATTGTGATTGTGTATCATTGAGGCTTACCTCTAATATTTGTACTTCATTACCTTGGTCTTCTTCTACTGATTAGTGGGAAGCTCTAGTTAACATCCTGCAAAAACCTTGGCCACTAACAATTTTAGCTGTCTGGATTTCTACATCATATTCTTGAAGTGCAGTAACCCAATTGTCTCTTTTCTCCCCCACTTCTCTTTGCATCAATAATTGCCTTACTATGGGGTAAGGTACTAATATCTTTGTATGGGTTTTGAGAAGAAAAGGTCTAAAATGTTTCAAGGTTTTAAAAACAGCAAATGCTTGTTTATCAAGAGCTGAATAATTTAACTTGGCTACTTGCAAGTTGGAACTACAAAAAGAGATGGGTGCCTCGATATTTTTATCGTTCAATTGTGTTAAAACTATTGCATATGATGTATCGGATGAGAAAGTATATAATACAAAGGGTTTGAGAAAGTCAGGAATTGTTAAAGAAGAAGCATTAACAATGGATTTTTTAATCAATTCAAATGACTCTCTTTCATTTTTACCCCGTTTGAAGACTGCATTTTTTCTTATCATTGCTTGAAGGGGTAGAACGATCTATGAAAAATTTGGAAAAAATATTTTTACAAAATTAATTTGGCCTAGGAACGATTGCATGGTATTTTTGTTATGTGGGAGAGGAATATTTTTTATCCCTTGGACTCCTTCAGGATCAATGTAAATCCCTTTCTTGGACACTATAAACCCGAGGAGTTTTCCTTCTGGTAAAGAAAAATAAGATTTTTTGGGATTTAACGAAATGCCATATTTCTTGCATCTTTAAAAAATGTGCTTTAGGTCATTTAAATGATTGTTTATATCCTTAGAATATACTGTGATTTCATCTAATTAAATAAAAATTGATTTACTATTTAGACCTTTAAAAGAAATATCCATAGCACGTTGAAATGTAGCATCTGCATTAATGAGTCCGAAAGGCATCTTCTGATAGGCATATGTTCCCCACTTGGTCCTGAAAATTGTCTTTAATATGTCATCTAGATGCACAAGAATTTGATTATATTCTGAAAGTCCATCTAGAAAGCACATTAATTCGGAACCTGCAACTGATTGCAATATCTGCTCCATGGTAGGCAGAGGAAAGTTATCCTTTTGACAAGCTTTATTCAAGTTTCTAAAATCAATACAAATCCTAATATCATGGTTATTTTTCCTTACGGGGACCCTATTTGATACCCACTTTGAGTATTTAACAGGGAAGATTATTTTGGCTTTCAGAATCTTCTTCATTCATATTTGATTTGAATCTCAAGGTTTGGGTGAATTTTCCAAATCTTCTATTGAACTGGCTTTTCATTTGAAGTCATTGATATGGTATGTTGAATTACAGAGGTATCATAGGTCTTGAGATCTGCATAATCCTAAGCAAAGACACCATTATATGTTTTTAACAACTTAATGAATTATATCCTCTTGTCATATGATAAACCAAGACCTAGGTTGATATTTTGAGGTTTTTCAGTTGACCCTAGGTTTACCACTTCAAATCATAGAGTGGAACTCTGAGTTTTGTAGTTGGTAATTTTCTTGAATCTATCCTTTAAATCATAGAGATCTTCCATCTTAACTACAGACTTCGAGATTGGGTTTTGATCTTGTTTATGTTTAATTTGGAGATCATGCTCATGTTCATCTATGATCTGTCCTCATAAGACTCTTCTGATGTAAGGAAATTGATTATATCTACATCATTATTAAACGATCTCCAATTTGTCACATTATCTGGAATAGATGGCCTAAAAACTAACTCTATTGAAAATCTATCTGGACTAAATTCTTCAGAAGGTATAAGCTTGAATGCCACATTAGCAAGTAAATCAACACTCGCGTTTTGCAATCTGGGAACTGAAGAAATGTTAAAAGCAGTGAAATGAGAAGTGAGATTCTCAGCAAGAGATTCATAATCTTTAAGGTTCCCAGACACACAATGAATTGTATTTCTTACCTACTTAACAATTATTTCAGAATCTCCATAGACTCGCAAATACTCGACATTAAAGCCAATGGATTTTTACAATCCTTGGATCAATGCTTCATATTCTGCGATATTATTAGTGTATTGAAATTCAAGTCTGCATGCTACCATGGTTTTCTCTTCTTACGGGTTGATCAAAATCCATCCTGTGCCTACACCATCTTCAGATTTGTAACCATCAAAATAGGGAGTCTAGAACAAAGAATTATTGAAAATTTTATCTACTAAATTTACACACTTGGAAGCATTTGTTTGTGAAAAAAATTATATTTGAGACACTACGGTATTATTCGGAAAGGGAGACCTTTGAGCTTTAAAGGATCCCAAGAATTATTCGGCTGAGTAATAACCAATGATATTATTGGTGAAGGAAACCGGTTCATTGCTTCCCTCAAGATCAGTGACTGTGTATTTCATGAAATTTTCTCGGTATACTATAATTTGATTTGGTTTACCATTATGTGGCAACCACATGTGAAACCAATCAGTTATGAAGTAACCATGCAACATCTCACACCAATCCCTACTTAGAGTCAAGCCATAGAATTCTGGGATATCAGCCACTAGAATATCAATTATTTGCAAAACTTTTGGATTAGAGGAATGCCTAATTGAAACTGATGCTATTTCTCCAAGTACTTCTACTTTTGTCCTATCCAATTGAACTATGTGTACTACAAATTTTTGAGGTGTAATATTCAATTTGGTGCACACGGTCCATGGCATAATATTTGAAGAGGCACCTGAATCAACAAGGCAATTGTGGACATTTCTGTTGAAAATATCATAAGTAAGAGGAAATGGAGGAGTGTGAGAGATAGAACTATCACCTATCAGGACTAAATCTGTTAGATTTACTTTGTTTCAAGATGAGGGGGGTTTTTCCATATCGTAAGTAGCTTGAGTAACTACAACACATGGTAGAGGGGATACAGGAACTGCCTTTAATTCTATTAATATAATTTTCTGTTGTTTCTTGAGTTTAGTGAGTTCATGCAAAGAAATGTTTGCTCTCGTCTTTTTCATATCTTTGGCTATGTTGTATTCCACTGTATTTGAGATTACCAATGGTTTGGAAGCATTTGAAGGATCTAGTGGAATAAGGTCAGTTTGATTAGTCTTAGACTTCTTACTTACTGTTTTCTCCTTTACGGGAGTAGCAGTATTTATTTTATTTTATTTTTATTTATTTATTTATTTTTATTTATTTGTTTATTTATTTATTTTATATATATATATATATATATATATATATATATATATATATATATATATATATATATATCTATATATATTTATTTATTTATTTATTTTATTTATTTATTTTATTTTATTTTTATTTATTTATTTTATTTATTTATTTATTTATTTTTTTTTTTTTCTGATTTGTGATAGACATATCAGGAGAGTTTTTACTTCTTTTAGTTATTGGAATAGCTTGTGCTTCTTCTTCAGTTGGAAGAATGAAATCCCACATTCCATTTAATTCAACTTCTTCTTCCATTTCGGCTTCCTCTTTGGCTGGTGAGTCTTCTTCTATGTCTGGATCAGATTCAACATTTGAAATAATATTCGGTGGTTGTGATGCAGAAGAAGGGTTTCGTTTAAATGAGCAAAAAGGTTTCTTGGGAGTAGAGGATTTTGCAACCTGTTTCTTGATTTCAACCATTTCATTAGACATGGTTTTTAAAACTTTCTGAAGGCCTTCAAGATCGAAAGGGTCCTTTGAAGTTTTCTTTTTGGAATCATCCTTAAATGTTACTTTCTTTGACTTCCTTTCATCTGTCTATGATCTATTTTCTAAAGCAATAATCCTTATTTCTATAGACAGGGCTTCTTTCATGTTTTCTACAAGGGTAGCCATATTGGCTATATCTACAAAAATTGCAATATTAGAAGGAAGAGAGGATATGTACCATTCAATTTGTACATCTACTGCAGGTTTTGAGGCAGTTGGGATTTTATTTAGTAACTTGTTAAATCTAGAGTTGAACTCTTTGATACTTTCATCTAAATTAGCTTTTAAGTTAGGAATATCATTGATTAAGGATGCAATGGTCGTGTCATCACCAAATTTTACAAGAAACACTTCTTGAAAAGTATCCTAGTCTCGTATTGAACTTATTGGAAGGGAAAAATACCAAGATACAACAGATCCTTGGAAGGTATACGGGAACAGTCTAATTACAACATCTTCATGTGCAACTCCATTAATGTTCATGGCTAACATAAAAAAAATTTGATGTTCTTCAGCAGGAAGAACATTCTCAGGATTGTACTTAGGTAACCATTTTTCAGGGTTTGCTGGGAGAGCATTTGGATTTGCAACAAGAACAACACCAGGTTTTGTCAAAGGTTGAGAGGGTTGATTGGCCATAACTTGAGTTGGAGACTGAACAGATGGAAAGGCCGTTCGAGAAGTAGTTATAGATGGCGAAGAACTTACTACTGGGTTAGTACTACTAGTAGTAGTACTAATTGGAGAAGTGGATGGTTGAGAAGTTGTGGATTGAGTAGAAGTGAATGGATGGAAAGGTGATGTGATCTCGCTGGTATCTGATTCAGATCTTGATGAGGTAAATTTCCTACGTCGTAGAGGGATGGGAAACTCGAAAGGAGTTACACCAAGCCTTTCACTTTGGAATCTAGTTAATACACCAGTTTCTTGTAATAAGGAAGTAACACTTTCTTAAGAAGCTTTGGGCCTCTCTGGCTTTTCGGAAGAAATGGATATCTATTCCAATTTTTGTATCAAAGAATGGACTTAGGGAGACTCGGGAGTGTAATCTGGAGAAGGTGGTTGTCTTACTACTTCAGGAGATGAGGGATATGTTTCTACAACTTCAGATTTCTGATCAAGAGATTTTGAACGAGATCTAGAAGGAGTAGAAGTTGTGGAGGGGTTTTGACTCTTATGAATGTTTTTCGATTGATATTTAGGTTTATATTCCATTCATAGTCAGATGGCCCTCCTTCTAGTGCCAAAATGTTGAATCCTCGAAAATCGCTGCAAGAAGATGGGGGAAAACCATCTGGTTGAGGACTTGAATACTGTCCCTTATCTGTTTGGATTAGTGGCTCCGATTGGTTTAATTAGGTCCAGTTACCTTCTCTCAATATCCAATGACTTAAAATATGACTTTCATCCATCAATGGGGAAGAGACATCAGATTAGCCCTCTTGCTGATTAGGCAAGAAAGTGATCCTTAAGTTGATCTGGGGCTCATCCAAGCCATGACTAAGTTCTGAATTTAAAATTAGCCTAACTTATTCTAACCTAACTATATCTTTGGTCTTAAGTTAATATTAATTGTTAATCCTATATGATACTATGATAGTGTTATCCCTATGAAACTTGTTAGTTTAATACTATTTATTAATCCTAAAGTAACACAATGTTAATACTACACTATCATTAAAGTCATGTTAAGTACTAAAGTATTCCTATTTATCTCATATGCCAAATATAAACAAACATATCCTATGATATTATACTAATTAACTAACTATACTATATAAAGAAATATACCTTATACTATATTAATACTATTTTATAATAAAATCACTATACTATAATATATTCCAAATTATTACTAATATAGTTCTAACAATAAAACTAAATATTTAATCTAGTTCATTATAAAATTACAATATGTCTATGATAAAATATAAAATGAAGGTTAATTAAACTAAATAATGTTATTATTATTTTAAGGAAACATTTAGTTAAAATAAGATCTAGTTAAATACACTACCTAATTAAAATTAATATTATTCTAATTCCCTTAGGTTATTATTATTTATCAAAAGTTAATGTTAAAAACTAATTAATAATTAGTATGCTAAAGTTAAATATAAAAAGAAAAGAAAAAAAAATTGAATGTTAAGTGTTACCATTAAAAATAAATTAATATACAATATTTTACATTAATCCTTATAATTGATTTTTTAGTGTTTTGAATAAAGATTAAAATCAATCAAGAAGGTTGATTGATATAAGGCCTCAATCATGCCATTGAGAACTAGGATGTTTGCCTCTAAGGAAAGAGTACTTTATGCAAAATTAATTTACAAATACAAAACTAATTTAAAATGATTCGTCGAGATAGCTCCATTAAAGCTTCAACAACATATCAAAATTAAACCAACAATAGTGTTATATATCAACAAGAAATATTATTTAGAATAAACTTTGAAATCAATTATAAACTTTTGACAGAAATATAAAAATTCAGCATTCGTGTGTAATAGTACACAAGAATAAGAATTTGTTTAAAACAGTGCCAAAGCGCTTCTTACAAAATACGGAGTTTTTGAGAATTTCAGACCTATGATCTTACTACTTGCAATAGTGCTAAGCAATTAAACAAGGCCAAAAACCCTCTTTCAATCTCTACAATCATTCTCTCTGTTCGACATAAGTGCATAAGCACAAATTTGATCAATAGTAGAAAATCCCCTGGGCTGGATCACAACTCCTCCTGTGCTTGGATCTGAATCGGCCCCCCTCCCTCTGTTATGATAGCCTCGTCTCCTTTTATAATTCGTCAGGTAGTTTTGCCTCCCTCAATCTTAGGCTTCGAATCCTTCCATTTTAACCTTGTCATTTAATCCATTAACATTCAATTCGTTGTTTTCCATTGAGAAATCCTTTACTCTTAAAGAAATTTGTTACGTTTGGCATGGAGTTTGGTGTGTATTTCAAGCTAGATTTTCGTTCCTTTCAATCCGAGTTTTCTAGTAGACGTTATCTCATCTTGATACAATGCCTCTATCTCGAGGTGTTTCCTATATGATGCAATCAAATTAAACCTTCCCCGTATAGTTGGCGTGATTTTTTTTTTAAAGAGGAGAGAAAACAGATTTTAAGCAATTTATGGAGCAGATTATGTTATTTCTTGTGCAATGCTAGGTTAATTCCTCCAATAGATCTTCATTGTTTTGACCAGACTGTTTGTAAAAATTGATAAAATGTCACACAATCGAGTTTGGGTGCGCCTCTTAGCCAGGATCTTCATACCTGTAAACAAACATAAAATCTTCAATGAAATTGATAAAACCACAAATCCACAAAAATAAAAAAATAAATAATAAAACATGGATCTGGAATCAAGGGGTGAGATCTGGAGCATGTATTTAGCATCTCTTCATCATCTGTACATATGTTGGGCATGATCTCCTCATGTTCTTCGCATCGTTCAGTTCTTTCAATCCAGTTTGCATTGACACTGAGTACATAGTTTGGCGGAAAATTTTGTGTCTCGGAAGAAGTATGGGATCAACGTTCCATAAAAAACAACTGCCAGCCAAAATTTGATGTGTTGACGTTGAAGAGATGGCGCATTGCACTATGATTTTGCAACTAAATCCCGTAGGATACTTGTCCCTGCAATCAAAAATAAAAATCGTATTTAGTTTAATAATATCACAAATCTAGTTTTAATATGCCACGACATCGAATTTATGCATTAAAATCACCATACATAATTTGTGTCGTGCGCCTTTCCATCAGTGAAATGCCATATTAGTCGTTTAAACTATGGCACATTGCATTGAGTTTTGCTTTGTATGGTTAATTAGCATTTGATCGTTATCATTAATGATTTCAAATTTGGTCAATGAATGATATTCACATTTTAGTTGGTGTGGAAATATTTAGCTTTGGAAATGAGTCTTAAGAATATGAAAACATATTACTTTCATTATATGTTTTAATTTTGACATACACGCTTCCTCATAATTTACAGCCCCTAGGTTTGATTCACTTTTATATCATATCTTAGTATATTTAGAACGTATTATGTTACACCATATTTAATTTACATTATGTCCAATATATTTTATAAAATTTATATAATACGTTTTTTTGTTTATTATATACAAACCATAATATACAACAAATTTATAAAGGTTTTGTTTGTTTGGTTTTTGTTAATGTTTTTATTTATATATATTTACATATTTAAATTAATAAACTAGAATATATGCAATTCTATAAAATTGATTAAAAAGAAAAACAAAATGTATATTTATAAATATAATATATTATTCACATCCATATGGTGAAGGGTATGATTAAGAAAGTGCTATGTGAAAGTCTAGTCTAACCAAACTCATCAAATAATCTAAAAGAGGATGGCATTGAAGCAAACTGCCAAACTATTGAAAGCAATCAAACTTAGCAATGTGTCGAGTGACAAGGAGGAGATGTACACCATGTGAAGCCCAATGCATAATGAAAAGGTGATATGGAAACCAAAGATGCTAAATCACCTTTATGTGGCCAGTGTCATCATATATGCAAAAAGTTACCATAAAACAAGTAAGGCGGCAATCAAGACATGATTGTATCCTTGAAAACTTGGAAGCCAAGCACTAAATACCAGAGAAATCAAGAGTCACTCAAAACGCCAATAGAGAGGGAGTTATGCAAAAACTAAAATAGAGGGTTCCCACATTTTGTGTGATAAAATGATGGGGGATTGTGTTTTACCACAACAATGGAAACATACTGGGAAGAACCAGTTATCTCTAGCTAAAGATAATGAAATTTACTTTATCCAAAGGTTACAAATAATGGAGTTCAGGAAACAGTCTAAAATTAAAATATTTCCATAGGTCTCACATAAATAGATTAAGTAAAATGAGTTTGTAAATATAAGTACTCAAAATGATTCGATTAAAAGTCATGAATCCAAATTTGGGAAAATTTGTTTTAAAACTATTTCATATAAAAATAGAAGAAGGTAGAGATAAGAGTTTTTGATAAAGCATATATCCATTTTATGATTGTCCCTGACATCGGCTCGCTTCCAGAGAGCCTAAAAAGTACCTCGATGAAGTTTTCTTTTATGCCATACAAGCTTAGTCCCACTGCCAGCGAGCATCCATAGCCCCAATGGGTTTACTTGTATTTCCCATTCTTCCTCTTTGCTCACCCTTTTGATAAGCGCATTTTCAAGCTTTTAGTTTATGATGTATTTTAGTGAAAAAGGTGGCAAGGTAATAGAGATTTATGTTTAATGGACATAATACTTTCATAATGTGTACTCCAAATTCTTTCCCTAGAGCTATCAATCAGAGGATTTTATGTGGAGGGGTTGGAGGGATTCATTGTGTTAAACTCAAATTAGTTTTTTCCTTGAAAAAGTAAACTCAATCACTTAGTAAGGATGTGTGTTCCTCCATGAAAATGTATGGTCTTATGGTTCCATTAGGATATGAATTTAATGATAAATGAAACTTACTGAAATAAATAGAGTTAAGAGATTTCCCATGTATGAAAACAGAGTTAGATTGAAAAGTCCCCTATCTGAAAGTTGATAATGTTTTTAAAATAATATGCACGAGGATTTTCAAAGGGATAAAAAATGATATATCGTGAAATCAACTCCATGAAAAGGGGTGAAAAAGAAAAACAAATAAAAAATGAAAACAAACAAGTTTATAAAAGAAAAAGCATGGAATCAAAATGACTCAAAAAAGATGATGATGACTTGACATTAAAGCATTAAAATTGTGTTTATAAATATTCATCAAGTTAAATTGTTGTCTTGTTTAAAGAGTTGTTGTGTTCCTAAGTTTATTAAAAATTAACTAATGACGAGTTGTGATTAACAATTGCTTTTGTGAGTTTTAACATGGATAATTTTCCCTAATCATTACTTACTTTAAAAACATATCATAACAATGATAAGGGAAATATCAGATTAAGAAAAACTCCCTGAACAAGTCTTTAAATACTTCTCCTCTAAGCATTTTCTTTTCATCACAGCTGTCTTATTCACAAAAGTTAAACTAATGCAAACTTGCAAAAAGGACACCAAATACAAGAAAGAAAAATAGAATGGGAACTTAAACAAACTGAAATAAAAACAAACAGATGATAATAATGATACATACCTAAAAGAATTTGAGAAACAATTTACCTCATAGATGTTTGTTTTCTTCCATGTATCTATTACGAATCATCTTTTATTCAAGCTATAAAATAAAAAGAATTTTAAACTATTCATAATCTACTCGAAAAAAGAATTATGGCTACGTAAGATAGATCTTCCAATGTAACCAAGAAAATTCCTTACTATCTGCAGAAATATACATTATGTACATTAGTAACAAAAATTCAACAAATATCGAAATATTAAAAGAAGACTTATGTGCATATATTGTTAATGTGTTTACAAAAAGAATTTTATTTGCAATCACCCTTTCTTGAAAAATGTCCTCCAACCAAATCCCTAATGGATTGTAAAAGTATGGATGAACATTCATTAGAGACTGAAAGAAATGAAATGGAAGAATCGATGAACAAATGTTAATTTTATGTACATGAGAGAAATTATGAACTAAGTCATCCAAATGACCTTGAAATGAATTCTTAAGCGGATCATTGGATGAGTGAGGTGATTGGAAGAATGATGAATTGATACTATCAAGTGTTTGAACAAATAAGTGATAATTAATTGGATTATGAACTCTATGCACTTTTAATGATACACTCGATAAGTATTGAATGTCAATTTCTTCAAAATGCCAACCATTAGTATTTATCCTATGGTTAAAAGACAATTGAGACTGATTCACAAAAAATTCCTTCCCACAAGTTTTGATTTGAATGATATAATCATTAACAGTGTAAACATCAACTTGTGGAAATGATAAAGGTTGAAGATCAAGATCAAAGATAGGAGGTTTAGAATAAAAAATAGGAAGGGAAAGGTCATTACAATTTGATGTAGTCTCAAAATGAAATTCTTGATTGGCAACATTGGTAAAATGAAAATATTCCTCTTGAAACAAACATGAGTTATGAGAAATATGAGAAATTGATTTGGTTATCTCAAATTATGCAGAGCTATCGCAAAAACTTCACTGAAATTCCCCTCCTTTAGAAATAACATACATCCACCAAAATGACCAAATTCAAATTTAAGAGAATTCTCA
Organism: Pinus tabuliformis; assembly: GCA_031772625.1. Taxonomy (NCBI): domain Eukaryota; kingdom Viridiplantae; phylum Streptophyta; class Pinopsida; order Pinales; family Pinaceae; genus Pinus; species Pinus tabuliformis. Next base: position 562,401,822 of record CM062814.1, on the reverse strand, counting down.
TAATCATGAAAATTATAGTCTATTGATAATTCATTAACCTGATTAAATTTGTGTGACAATTCATTACTAGTGAGGTCTAAAGTAATTCCTTTGTCTTCTTTAAAATCGTATGTATCAAAAGGAATCGATAAGGATTTAGTAAAAGAAATGTCTTTGCAAAATAGATCTAGGTAAAGGCAGCAATAATTGTTTGAGGAAATGAACTTGAAATATTCTCTATCTAAACATGTTTCATACTCATCCAAACAACTTCGAGATTCATGCTCTTGTAAAAAATTTTCATTTTTCTGAGAATGAATTTGTAATAATTGAGTTTGGGAAATAGCATGAGATAAATCAAAAGTATCATTTGTATAATTCACATCATTTTCATCAATAATTTCCACTTGTTGATTTTCTTGATTAATAGTAATAGTGGATTCATTTGAATTGTCAACAATATTATCAAGAGGAAGATTAAATTCAACATTAAGATGTAGATCTATGCATTGTTGAGATTTATAATTTATAGATTGTGCATTGTTAATTTGATTTAATTTAGACATGCTATTTAAAATGGACAGATCTTTAATTACCAATACCTTTTCCTCACAGGGAGAAGGAAGAGAAAGGGCTTCTTCTAACCATTCTATAAATTCCTCATTTGTAGGTTGATCTTCATAATCGAATTTTAAACATACCAATTTTTATCTGAGAATGAAATCAACTAAGTCTTTGTTTTATAACTTTCTCAAATTCTAAATTTCTTCGCATACCTGATCGTGATTACAATTTGTAAATGTATGAAGGAATGCCAATGCGCACTCATTCCAACTGTGGATAGAGGCAACTGGAAGTAATTCACACCAATGTTTGGCAACGCCTGTAAGAGTCACCGTAAAAATCCTGCATAAGACAAGTTCATCAAGACCAATATCTGAATCAGTGAAATCTAAAGAAAATTGAAGAATATGTTCAAATGCAAAGGCATAATTTTTCTTGCTATTTCAACAGGAGGGAATTCAGTTCCAGCACTTCTTTGATGAATTCTTCGACAGTAGGAACATCCTTATATCTTTCCATGGCTCACTCCAAGTCTTGGAGTTGCATGTTTTTGGCTGATATGTCTGCATCATGGCTTATCTTCAAGACCTCCATGCTTTGTTGCAATTAGGCCAACTGCTTAGCAGCCTACATGTTCACACTTGCCCTCTCTATTTTGAGCTGCCACTCGAGCTGTGTAATCTTCTCTTCCTTTTCTCTCAACAAAATAGAGACTTCGGTAGCTTGGAACATGGTGGTTGTTGCATACGCTCTTATAAACTGTGATAATCTAGTCAAGTTTTCATCTGGGTTGGAAGGAATGTCCTCCAAACTATGTCCATCGGCTCATTTCTAGCTGAGATCTCGAGTGTTTCTACCCTTCCCCTTTTCCTCTCTCTTCTTACTACATCCTTGTGTAGCGGGTTGTAGAACACATCAAGAGGAGGGATTTCAGTCACTTTTAAGACAATCTTTGATGTGGGCGGAGCAGGGATAATTTCACTCTACTGAGAGGTTGTCACTTGCTCATCCATTGGCTTAGACTCTGTATTTTCCTGAATATGCAGAAGAGTTTGACACTCCATTGTTTCCTGGGTATCTATCATTTTCAGAGTGTCTTGGAGTTTCTTATTAAACTGATCCCACTCTTGCTCCAAACTGCTGCTTTTGACCTCTGAATTGATCTCTTTAGATGGGGTGTTCATAACCTATTTCTTCACTAACTTCTGATTGGATTCTGTTGTATTATCAGTGTCTTGCACCTTCCCTATGTCCAATGTTTTCTCAGTATGCACCTGAGATTCTATGCGATAACTAGGTCCTTCACTGTTGACAGTCACACTGGGTGTAGGCTTGTCCTCGATTTTCAACAAGTGCGTTGGGATTACTTCAAGCCTTTTGTTTCTGAACTCCCGAAAGTTTTCAAAATCTTCAGGAACCAGATTTTCCCTTGCCCATTCGAACGATTGTTCGAAGGATTCAGCCGACTGTAACGAGTCTTCAAAATCGTTAGCTTCATGATTGTACGGCTTGATCTTTACCACAATAGTGATGTTATATGCTATCTTGTATTGATAAAATTGCCTTTTCGGCAAAGTATGAAGCCTGAGGCCTTCTAGGCTTATTGACTCCTTTGTCACATGATTAAAATTTGCTAAAGAAAAATAACCGTAGCTGATAGGAAAAGATGGCCATAATAACTTCTTGCTTTCTTTGAGAACTTTGGTCAGGCCTTTTCCCATGGTCTGGTGGGCTATTTATCTTGCTAACAATTTATCAGAAACATACAAAGGGAGGACATGTAGGTCTGTTGTGCTACCGAAAACCCTAATGTAGGTGAACCATTCTTCAACAAAATATTTTCCAACAACCAAAAGGCCTGTAGCGGCTTCTTGGGAAAACCTGGGGGCTTTCTTATTGAAAATTAATTCATGTAGCGCAAAATAACAACATGGCATATTTTATAGAAATGGGGTATATAATGGGATTCCAAAATTTTCTTATGGCTGAGATGGATAGGGTAGGGGTCCTGCAAGGTCCATTTCCAGCCCAGGATTGGAAATTTAGTGCAGAAACAGGTGGCGTCCATAATGTAGGCACTAAAATAGAATGGAGGAAGGTTCTCTGGAGAGGAGGATCTCTTCTGTCAATATTCGGTGATAATGGTGGCTAGGTTATCAGATAGGATGGTGGCCTAATTCATAATGTGGGAATCAACATAGGCATCAATTAGAGGAATCCATTCTATAGAAAACTTAGTGTTATTGGGTAACCTGTATAGTCTACATAACATAGCAGCTGGATAATTGTAGGGTTTTGCCAAAGAGGCTATAGGATACATACTTGATTTATCAAATTTGAATTTTTTCTCCAATACTCTCTAGCCCTGAATCATCTTGAGGGGTTCTTCCTTCTTCTTTGTGAAGTTGGTGACACATGCCTTATCATATATATCCTGAGGGTCAGGTACATTCTACATTTGCTTCAGGTCCTCTGCTTTGAATGACCCCATGAGTTCCATTCTCGAATTCCTGAATTTCCTATCTTCAATGGTGAGGTTTTCCAACACCCACCTAATCATATCAGTGTATGGGAGGATTTTAGCTTTCACTCCTATCCTATGAAGGAAAGAGGAGGCGACATCCTTCAATTGGATTCTCGAAGGTCTTATTGAGTCATTTATTGCTCTTGCGACGGTAATCTTGGGACCTTCGTCCTCAAGCCTATTGTATATGACCTCCCAAGTTGTTGCTCGCCCGTCAGTGTCGCAGACTATATCAGAGAATATAAGAGACATTTCTGATAGCTCGGACTCCGTAGCACTCTGTTTCTTTTATTTCTACATCACCTTTCGCAATGACATGTCTTTTGTAGCTTGCCTGAAATGGACGAGATATATCAGCGTAGGCGGTATCGAGAAATTAAGACTGAAAGCTCTTCTGAGATGAAAATTTCAAATGAGATATTTAGTGTTAACTACCCATAACTTGAAAAATCATTACCTCTCCTCGGGCTGCTAAACATTTATTACCTTGTCAAACCATTTATTATTATATTAAAACACAATTATTTCACATGCTTACTGCTTTATTTGCACATCACAATATTTAAAACGGCGTAATATAGCGTTGCCTGGTTATGAGGCAAAAATTTCGATTGCTATCATCACAATATCACATTTCGCAAATCGTTAATGGATGTCATAGTGGCATGGCTTAATTACTTGCAATCCCTGTGAAATGCGATTGTGAAATCGTAAGTTGTTTTGATTGGGATATCGCAACGGGAGGTTTAATTGCATATCGCAATTTCTTTAAGATGTTTTATCATTAACACATGGAAAAATGTGATTTGCAATTTGTGATGAGGATCTTATCCTTGGGTTATTTTGCAAGAGTTTTCAAGGGAATTTCTTAGAGTTAGGTTTTATTATTCTAAGACTAAAAAAAAAAAAAAGGGTCCTCATTTATATGTCTATATTAGCTATTACTATATATATATAAATGGGCGGGGTGGGGGTTTACATAGTACAACATGGCCACATCTTCTAGGCAAGGTTCCTCTGCACAATGACAATAGATGGAGAAGGTCGTGGAGGAGTATAGGGATATTTTCACCTCACCCATAGGGGTAACTCTGCATTGTCAGGTCAAGAACTCCATCGATCTAACCCCGGGCGTGCCACTACCCAATGGACCGATCTATCAACGCTCTGTTCTGGGGAACGATGAGATCAAGAGGTAGAGTTAGGAACTATTGCAAAAAGGGCACATCAAGCCAAGCTCATCACCTTGTGGGAGACCAATTGTATTGGTACAAAAGAAGGATGGGACCTGGAGGCTCTGTATTGACTATTGGGAGTTGAACAAGATCACTGTTTGGAATATGTACCTAATCCCACAGATTGATGACCTTCTAGACTAGCTCAAGGGGGTCAAATATTTCAGCGAGATTGACTTGAAGTCAAGTTATCACTAGGTGCGTATCGAACCCTCTGATGTGTGGAAGATTGCCTTCAAATCTAAGGGGGGATTTTCGAATGGTTGGTCATGCCGTTCAGATTGAAAACTCCCCTGCAACCTTCATGAGACTGATGGGTGACATCTTACAATCCTTCACCAATGAATTCGTGGTGGTGTATTTCGATGACATCTTGATCTTTAGCCAGAGTTGGGAATAGAACCTCCACCATATTCGATAGGTCCTTCAAACCCTGCGCCAACACAAGTTGTGAGCTAACATGGATAAATGCACCTTTGGCCTTACCCAGGTTCAATATCTCGAGTAAAACATTGATAAGAAGGGTGTACATGTGGACCCATCCAAGATACAAGTCATTCGGGATTAGCCAACCCCAAGCACTCTAACAGAGCTTCGCAGCTTTCCGAGTCTTTCCAATTTCTACTGTAGGTTCATGTTGGGGTACTCTCATATCACTTGGCCTTTATGTTAAGTCACGAAGGGTGAAGTGAAAGTAAATTTTTTTTGGTCGGAAACCCACCAACAAGCATTCTCTGAGTTAAGGAATCACCTCTATTTTGCACCAGTGCTCACATTACTAGACCTGCAACAACCATTTGATATTGAGACAGATGCCTCCGACTATGCTGTTGGTGTGGTTCTTACTGAACATGGGCATCCAGTGGCTTACCACAGTGAGACACTTTCAAATATAGTCCGAAAGTACCCCAATTACGAGAAAGAAATATATTCCATTGTGTAGACCTGCTGTCAATGGAAGCATTACATTCTGGGGAAGGAAACAATCATCCACACAATCCATAGACCTTTATAGTTCATACAGGCACAAGGAAATTTGCAGAATGATCGCCATTAGAAATGGTCCACCTATTTGCAAAAATTCCATTTGAACATTAAGTATAAGAATGGAAGCACCAATAATGTCGTTGATTGCCTCAACCGACCACTGGTCACGGCGCTAATCACTGTGCTCGACTCCTGTGGTCATGAGAGATCGGGGTGGCCGCATCTTTACAAGAGCGATCTAGAATTCGGCAACATATACCAAACACTCCTGGAAGGGAAACAAATTCCAAATTTTCACCTTTAGGATGCACTGTTATGCCACCTGGGACACATCTGTGTTCCTTCAAGTGAGCGTACCAAGACAATTTGGGAGGCACACTACAGTCGGGTCGTTGGACATTTCGGAGTAGAGAAAACATTGTCGGTATTGTACAAGTATTTTTATTGGCCAAAACTTCATCAAGATGTTGGGAAGTACATTAGATCCTGCACCGCTTGTGCCATTTCCAAACTAACCATCAAGAATCAAGGCCTGTATACTCCTCTACCTACTCTTAGCTGGCCTTGGGAATCTGCCTCCATCGACATGTTAGGCCTTCCTTCTACTGAGCATGGTAATGATTACATTTTCGTGGTCATCGACAGATTCTCTAAGATGGCCATCATGGCAGCATACAAGAAGAGTATCATAGCAAAGGCCACTGTTGAGATCTTCTTTGACTGAGTATGGGTACACTTTGGGATCCCACAATCCATTGTATCATATTAGGACAACAAATTCCAGAGTGCATTTTGGTCAAGTATCTGGTCGATGCTGGATACAAAACTTACTAAGTCCACGACTTTCCATCCCCAAACTGATGGCCAAACAAAGGTTGTCAACAGGATGCTCATACACATTCTGCGCATGCACAACTCGAAGCATCCACACACGTGGGATGAAAGTCTCCCCTATGTCCAACACAACTACAATAGAGCTCTCCACAACTCAATAGGACAGAGACCCTTTCAGGTAGGGCTCGCATTTCAACCATTATGCCAAATTTATGTGGCCATACCATTTGCAGCCCCTTAGGTAGATTTGGCTCACATTCACTCTAAAGATGAAAGGGATAACAACTTCATTGAGTGCATTCAACACATCCGCCAGTAGGTCCATGATATATTAGATAGATCCAATGCTAAGTACAAGCAACGCCATGATCATCATCGAGTGCCGTAGAAGTTCGAGGTGGGCGAAAACGTTTAGCTACAATTGCAGAAGGAGTGCCTTACTAGACCCCACCTCAAGCTTCACCTGCTTTGATATGGGCCATACACCATCAACAAGGTCGTCGATCACAATGCCTTCGAGCTCAGCAACCCACCATTCCTTGGTCTGCACCCAATGTTCATTAGATCGCCTTCGGCCATACTTTCCACCATTGTTAGACACATTTGACATTGAAGAACAAATCACACCAACAGAACTCCACTTTAACTGCATGGAACAAGCCACAACTGATGAGATCATGGACACACATATCAAGAATAGTCGCCAACAGAGGATACATCTATATCAAGTTGTCAAAGCATGTCAACTCCTTCACCAGAGCAAGTGGTTCACCACGGACTAGGTTCAATAGAAATTTCCTCACCTCATGGAGGCTCTGCATGCAATGGGGACCGTTTCTTCCTAAGCGGCGGGGTGTAATATCCCTTCCCTTAATAATAAATAATAAAAATAATAATATAATAATATAATAATAAATAATACAAATAGATAATAATAATATAAATAATAAATAATAAATCACTTAATAATAAATAATAAAAATAATAAATCATAAATAATAAATATACAAGAAAATAAATAAAGATAATAAAAATAAAAAATAGTAATAACTATACTAAAACTCTAAATCATAATAAATAGAAATAAAACAAGAAAACTATCAAAAAGAAGGAAATAAAACAAGAAAGCTAAAAATCAAAAGAAAAGTAAAGAAATAAAACAAGAAAGCTAAAAATCAAAAGAGAGTTGCATGTAGACACATGGAGTGTGTGCATGTGGTTCCCCTTCCAATGTTGTTCTATTTAATAGATGGTGAGGAAGATGAGAGGCATTCCGCCATTCCATCTTTCCAAGATTCTGTCTTTCATTCTCTTGGGAGAATGGTATCCTAAGACCTAGGAGTCACTGGCAGTAGAAGGTTGATTGAGGGCTCGGGGGTGGCCAGTTGTAGCAAGACGTTGCACAATTGAGCCTATGGTTGGGTGGAGAGTCGTCCCCAAAACCTTGTTGCAGATAGCAGACTTCAACCGAAATCACAGGTAAGTATTCTAATCATAGTTTTGAACTTGAAGTTAAATAATTGAATTGCATGTTGAATATCAATTACTTGATTAATTACATGTTTACTTGCGCTGTTACATATGGTATCAGAGCTTTGGCTCAACCCGTAGGGCCTATGGGCATCTTAAAATTTTTTCCTTTATTTTGTTTTGTTGGGATTTTTAACTCGACTTTTTCTGAAAGTTACAGAATCGTTACTTACGAAACGCTGCATGTCTTTGTCTTTTTTTTTGTTTTGTTTGTTCTACAAACCCTCGCTTTCTAATGACTTAAGTGCCAATGATTCTAGTTTTAAGGGCCTATTGGATTTGGTTTTCCCGAGTTCTTTTTGTTCTGTGAATTTTTAAGAAGTATTGTGCATTTTATGATTTCTAACCTGCGATGTTCCAAATCTCCGTTCACTTTTTCTCGTAACTTAGCATTCAATGAACTTAGTTTTCAGCTTAAGTGAAAGATATAGCGTACTGCTTACAATATGTTATAGTTTGTTAGTTTTTTTGAAACACTTCGAGGCATTCTGACTAAGGGAGTGATTTGAGTTATTGGAATCTTTGCTTTTTGTATTATGCTTTGTATCCAATCAGATTTTGATGTGGCGAAGCTCCAAGCCTAAATAGAGCTCCGTGCTTATTAGGAATTCATGTTCTTACTATATCTTTACAGCTCTGCATTGGCTGCTTACGAGCTTCAATTATCAGAGTTTTATCTGTTTACGATTTCACTGGTTGTGTTCACAATGAGTTGGTCCATTTGGCATCAAATCTGACACATTACAGTTTTCTTTCTATTCATCTGGTTTGAATGTTAGGATTTAGTGTTTCTTCAACAAATTCCCGCAGCATTGCATAACATATAACACATTTAACAAAAGATCGCTTGGCAAACCGGGATTTTCAAAACAACTATCAGTCTACGAGGGGCATTAAGTTAACTTTGTTTGTTTGAATTCAAAAGGAATACAGGCAATGCTCGCGGGGCTTCCAGGTTATTCCGCTCGTCCGCTCTTTTTGAACCATCCACAGAGGGCATCAGAATCTTTGTAACCCTCTATAAATAGTGTGCAAGCGTGGCTAGTTTCTGTTTTGATTTGGCTTTCTAGGAGAGCGATCTCTCTGTACAATGACATAAGTTAACAACAACGAAAACCCTTAATGGACCATATGCCGACCTGGAGATGGGGAGCACGTCGCTCTACCCGAGTCAACCCTCCGATGAAATTCAGCTCCAGAGGGCTTTCATAAGGAAAATATACTCGATTCTCACTATCCAACTGCTAATCACCATTTTTGTTGCTAGCGTTGTGGTCTTCGTCCGACTGGTCGCACATTTCTTCGTCTCCACTCCGGCCGGGCTCGCTCTGTACATTTTAGCTATCTTTATTCCCCTAATCTTGATATGGCCTTTGTTTGAGTTCAGAAGTTTTAGAAGCAATGAAATCGTTGGTAAAACCCAGCCCATTCAGGTTTCGAAATGGAAGAATTATCGACCAACGTGATATAATTTTGTTGCCCTTTTTGGGAATTTCGTGAAAAAAAAAAGAGGCGAAAAAGCGACATGTAGTTTCTTGTTGTAATGCTTCTTTTGTATTTTTCATCCTAATAACCTCCTATTTGTACTGTTTGACATGCCATTTTTTCATATTTTCCATCCTATTGGTCAGAAATACGTTCTTACTTTTATTAGAGTTAAAGACTGGTAATTTGGGACCGCACTGGGTATAAGTTTTCCAATATGGATTACTAAAGTATTTGCGTCCCTGGAGAAACTAATAGATCTGCTAGTATTGTGTGCTACGGAGATATTTGGCATGCCTTCTACTGAACAAATATGTGCCTTATTACCATTAGTCTTGTGAAAATATGAAAGCCGATAATATTGTTTTTTCCCCAGGAAAATCGCTTCTAGAAACTCCTATGGCATCTTCGTTGCACATGGAATGCCAAAAATTAAACACTTGTGAATTGACCTGATATGTATGTTCCATACACATAGTAATTCTGGTTGCAAAAGTTATGGACTCTTGGATTTACCTATTGTGAACTTGCTCTCCTTGATACTTATGCAATAAGGTATTTTATCTGAAAGAAAAAAAAAAAAAAAAAATCTATTCTAGAGCCTCTGTCGTTTCAGGGCATCGTTGGTCCTAAACGTCTAACGAGTGAAGTGAACTGTATTCCTGGAAATAAATTGAATCACTTGGTATTTAAAATGATTATTGTACACTAAAAACATTTAGTCTGATATATCCATGTTTCATAAGGCATCACAACAATCAAATCTCTGAAGGCATTGTTATTAAAGTGAAAATTCACCAGGGAAGTATTTCAAATTACCATTGACACTCCATTGATGCTGAACATTGATGAGAGAGTTTTGCCATCCAAGTTCGTTTTTTATACAATGTATGATGACACCATGAAAAAAAACAAAAAAAAACAAAAACCATTTTGAGTCTATCCCTGGCAGTGTTTTTTGTTTGTTAGTTGCTCAGTTGTCAGTGCTCTGAGAGGGTGCATCATCTTTATTGGGGGACTCATGTTTATCCACAATAATAACAAAGTAAGTTCAATAAACTATTCGGGAAAACTAAATAATAGTACGAAATTAACTTAGCGTCCAAACTAGCGTCCTAAATTTGCAGTGGAGAATTTTCCAAATCGATAATCGATTTTCCTTTTTTTAACAAATATTCAAAAATTGTTCATCGGATTTGATTTAGGGACTTAATTGCATGTGCTAATTTTTTTCCACCTTCACATTTTCGCTTTTGTAGCATCCATGCCCTTTTATCTCACTTTCACTCTTGTTGTGCATTTACGCATTCTTAATATTTCTTTGCTTCATCATTTCTAAACAATCTACACTTATCCTTTTATCTTGAATGATTGTAACTTAGGATCTAATACTCTTTCATCAAGATTATAATAATAAACAATACTCAAGAGATGACAATGAAGGTTAACCGTCAAAACTGTGGGGCAAGGGCAATTCACTATTCGAATAAGGTCGAGGGAAATTGTCACTAGGTTTGCATATTTAGATGATTTACATGTGTAAATTGAGATGCATTGGTTTTGTAAGAAAGATAATATGGTCAATTATATATCTGAACTTTACCTATGTTGCAAAGAAGCAATGTTTCATTAAAATAATTCACGTATAGTCTTCATCCATATACGATATGTAAACCATATGGTTTTTTTTTTTTTTTTTTTATATTGCATTTTCGAGTTTTTAAAAATTAAGATTTTAAATTATCAAGTCACCTTCCACCATCAATTAGGCAAAAAAAAAATCTGAAACAAACAATTTTTTTTTTTGCTTTAGTACACCCTTGGCTATCTCTATTACTAGATTTCGAGGGTGCCTATTTCACCAAAACTCAAAATTGCCACCTATGCTTACTCTGGCTTCCTTTTGAATTGCGTTATTTCAAAATCATTAGAATGTAGAATATGCAATTGTTGCCTTTTTAAGCATACTATGTGACATTTCCCACCTATTCAAGTTGAATACGCTTCCGTCAAAAATTTACTTGAACTTTTGCAGTTCTTGAAGAAACTTTTAGGTCAAATTCTTCATCTTCTTGAGCATCTTGCATTCTTTAGGCTAACAATACTTTGACAATAATTATTCATTAGATTCAAGCTATTGTACGATACCATCCAAATGTTCCAATTAACTTTTGGTTTAACCATTGTTTGCTACCATGGATTTTAACATTAACTAATGTTATTTTTATTAATGTGCCTATTCCCATGTCTGTTTTTAAGAGTTGCAATTGAATTTACGACGGGATGGAATCGACTACATCATTAGGTTGATCTCTTTACTCCATCATCATGATTGTTTTATCGAAGATCACGCTCTATTAACTACTTAATGATTGTTTTATTACTGTTTTACCGAGGGGTAGAGAAAATTATACGCAAGGAATCATTATAGATTATGATAGAAACCATCCAGTCGATATCAAACCATTGCTTAAATGCCACGATTGCTTATCTCTCGAGATGTGCATGTTTTGGCAGGCTGTTTCATCATGTAGAAGGAATGTGCCTAATCTTTTGGCAAAATGTGATTAACAAATAACATCATATTTTTATTGATTTTGGAGCATTTCAGTGCGGATTTTATTTCGTTGTGTTGGATGCCGGTTCTGGAGGTGTGATCAAGGGTTTATTTTTTTACTCACCTCTTGTTGAGGCTAGTGCTGATGTGATCTAGTTGGGGTTAACTAAGAAATTTTGAATTTTGTCAATGGGTTAGGAAGGTTTGTTTTGACTGCCTTACAAATGCACCACAATAGGAATTCTGACAACAGGCAAATACGTTAAATGTCACTTGCTTTTCTTTTTGATCCACTGCGTTTTATCAACGGAAAAAAAAAGTGGTCTATATTTATCAATGATTCAACGTGTTCGTCGGTGAATTTGATGGGTAAAATTCTGTGTTGGCTGTTATTATGAGAGGATAATTAAATTCGTTATATTTCGGAATTTTTTTAAATGGTAGTGTATATCAGCTTTTTAAATAGGAATTTTCAGCTGTTAATTTCATTGTAAGTGGTGATTTCAATTTGAAGTAGATTTTTCGATCCATTTTGTTTAAAATTGGTAAGAAATAGGAAAAATCGTAATTTAAGTTGTCAATTTTGCAAAACCTGTTCTAGCAGGTGTTCTGTTTTGTAGGGGTTGTTTTCCGTTTTTGCAAGGGTTCATTTCTTCAGGTTCCGTAAATTTTTAAAGTTCTTTTGTTGAAGCGTTCGCCGCAGGTGTTTTTGAGATTTTCTGGAGTTCTAAGCTTGTATAGTCTGATTGTCTAGGTGTTCTGCAAGGGTTTGTTTCCTCAGGTTTCCTAAATTTTGTTTTTGTTTTGTTTTGGGAAGTGTTCAAGGTTTTGCCAAAAGGTTTTTAGGAGACACGGTATCTTCCGTAGTCCTAAATGGTTTTCCCCGAAGGATTCTTGGAATTTTCTTAATCATTGACCCTGTATAATATTAACTAAGCTGTTCTGATTTTTCTTGATTTTCTGATTTGTTGACCCCAGCTGCAATATTTATGAGCCCCATTTATTTTTAACATTGGTCTGGATTGGTGATTCTATAAAATAGTCCACTAGTTGAATCATTAATGTGGATTTTGCAATAGTTCCAACTTTTCTGATGAACATTGAATCATAAGCTTTGGTAAAGCAAAATGCAGGATATGTTTTACATACAATAAGATGAAGAAACATTTAATAAACAACTTAAAGCAAGAAACATAATCTAGCTGAGGGAATCTGGAGGCTTAGCATTGTAGATTCCGTTAAAGTTGGCACGACTGACTGATACAAGGATGAATTAGTGATGGTACGATCTTGACTTGCTTTTGCAGTGGTCTAGTTTTCTTTAGCTTAATATATCTAAGTGATAATGTGGCTGCAGCAGTCATCTGAGCAAGGATAATGAATAAATGTGTGTGCATATGTATGTGAGAGAAAGAAAGAGCGAGAGAAGATGACCTCAATCATTTCTCTCTGAATTTCATATTGATTAAACTAACAAAAATAATATCTAAATTAAAATTTCATTTTTGATAATTAGATAATTATTAAATTAGACAGTTATTATTTTAATGAGTAATTATATACTATGACTTTTCAATGTATATAAAATTTATGATGTGTTATATGCTAAGTTTATACATTGTTTAATATCTCAACAAGTAAGTTTAGGACAATATTGGGAGGATCAGGTACTAATCACATATATTTATGTAGTTTTTATTTTACTTTTATAATTGATAAATTATTAGAATTATATTTTTCCAAAAATAGCATAATTACTATAAATCAAATTATTTTACTTATTCAAATTCTTGTGAACTTTGGAAATTGGTAAAAGTTGGATTTTAATATTTTTATGAGGGTTTAAAACAAAGATATAAATATAGAACAAAGGAAATAGATTGATGACGTTTCCATGAAATTAAGATCAAGTGATGAATTCATGGAAATACATCTTAAACTATGAAGGTATTTTTCACATTAGTAATACTTGAATTCAGAAAATGTGCAAGGATGAGAACCATACTTGATTACTGACACAACTATGAGAATAGAAGTACACTCCCCTAAGGAGTTCATGTCAAATGAAGTCGAATTGGAAGAAATAATTATAGCCCTTAAAATAGTATCCATTTAATATTGAAGGGATAGTGAGAAACATGATTGGTAATGGTCACAGTGATGATCTACATAGTTCAAAATGTGAAGAACTTTTGTTCCCAAAGCATTAAAAGAGGATTGTTTCCACATAACACCACACATTTAAATTTTTCATGGACAATGATAGTAGTAGTATTTCCAACTATTTCAAAATCTAAAATAAATATACTATTTAATGAGCGAGAATCTCTTGTCCAATTTGATGAAGAGTGAATTTACGATAAAGCAATCAAGTGGTATTGAGATAGGAACTTGACGAGATAAGGAAATATTTTTAGATGAAAATGATAATTGTTAAATGATGTAGGGATCAACAAACCCTCATGCAAGTAAATTATGCATGATATAAAATTAAATCATGATGACCTAGTATTTATATGCAATTGCATATAGCGGTATTGGAATCAGTAAGCCAAAGGGTAAATGGATGTAAAATCAAGGGATTTTAATTCTAAGATAGATGATTTAAATAATGATGGTATCACTAGTAATATCTTAAATGAATTTCACCAGAATTTCCTTAGGGAAGAGATTAAGACTCAAGATGATGAGGCTCATGTGAAATTTAACGAGGTACTTAGATGATTATACCTATGGTGTAAATGGTCAACTTCCTAGTTGAAAGAAGTGGAAATGATTATAAAACTAATTGGTATCTTGATGAAAACATAACACTAATAACACTGATGAGATAACATAGAGCCTAGATGGATGTTGAATAATCTTAGTTCATAGTTGAATGTTTGTAAAGAAATTGATTTTTCTGATGAATCATGATAAGAACTCTTATAGAGAATTATTCTATATTTGATAAGTATTGAGATGTTTCTCATATTGACGATGTTTCATAGAATAATGATGTACATGTGGTTCTTATAGTGATGATGTATCCTTATGATGATGGTGATATGCATAAGTATTATGATGTTATATTCATGATTATAGATATTTAATGTTGAATACTCATGATGGGTATGATATGCATAACGTAGCATAGGAATTATGATGCTATAATATGAGGTTATTGACATGTGGTTCAGTTATTATGTGAAGTCATGATATGTCTTGATGCAAATATGTTGATGTTCTGATTTATGATGGAATTCATGTGATAGTTGCGTACAATGTATGACATGCATGAGCATGCAGTTCGTTATCATTCATAATGTCGCGATTAAAAAGATGAATGTTCTCATGATGACATGCAAAACTTGGCATGTGGATTATTTTCTATGATACTATGATGGTAGAGCTAATGCATTGGTTGCATGTTGAGGTGTGATGATTCACAGGACTCCACAAATGGGCCGAGAGGGTCGGTTTATTTGATGATCTTGTGCGAGCCCATACGCACGAGGGAGAATAAGTAACACCATATGGACTGGGGACAAACTCAATCAACACTACATATGCCAGTGGTTCCTTTGTCTTGTGTATAGCTCTTGATGGATAGCTCTAGAAGAGCTATGGGAACATCTTGAGGAGGCCAAGTGCCTGATGTTCTAGGCTTGGTCCCTGTTATTGGATTGGGATGCCGAAGTCTGGAAGGGATGTAAAGGACTTCGATGCCTGGAGCTGTGCGCCTTAGTAGTTGTGGAGGGAGTGGGCCAGCCTTGCCAGATGCCCGGGGTCATTGAGTACCGGACCGGATGCCTGCCTTGGGGCAGATGAGGTCTGAGTCAGGCGTGAGCCTTGGGGCCAGCCTTGGACTAGGATACAGACCGGGTCAGGCTTAGCCTGGTGCCGAAAGTGGGAAAAAAGACAGAGATTCCTTGAGATTTCCCGAGGTGTTGGGGACTTTCGATGCCTGCTGGTTATACTAGTTCAGCAGAGGGTGTTGGCAACAGGAAGTAAGTAAAATAATAAATAATAAATAATAAAAACAATACATAATACATAATTCAACATAACTTCGGGACGAAGTTCCTTAAAGGGGGAGAGTATGTAATATCCCTTCCCTTAATAATAAATAATAAATAATAAAAATAATAATATAATAATATAATAATAAATAATAAATAATACAAATAAATAATAATAATATAAATAATAAATAATAAATCACTTAATAATAAATAATAAAAATAATAAATCATAAATAATAAATATACAAGAAAATAAATAAAGATAATAAAAATAAAAAATAGTAATAACTATACTAAAACTCTAAATCAGAATAAATAGAAATAAAACAAGAAAACTATCAAAAAGAAGGAAATAAAACAAGAAAGCTAAAAATCAAAAGAAAAGTAAAGAAATAAAACAAGAAAGCTAAAAATCAAAAGAAAGTTTCATGTAGACACATGGAGTGTGTGCATGTGGTTCCCCTTCCAATGTTGTTCTATTTAATAGATGGTGAGGAAGATGAGAGGCATTCCGGCATTCCATCTTTTCAAGATTCTGTCTTTCATTCTCTTGGGAGAATGGTATACTAAGACCTAGGAGTCACTGGCAGTAGAAGGTTGATTGAGGGTTCGGGGGTGGCCAGTTATAGCAAGACGTTGCACAATTGAGCCTATGGTTGGGTGGAGAGTCGTCCCCAAAACCTTGTTGCAGATAGCAGACTTCAATCGAAATCACAGGTAAGTATTCTAATCATAGTTTTGAACTTGAAGTTAATCAATTGAATTGCATGTTGAATATCAGTTACTTGATTAATTACATGTTTACTTGGGCTGTTACATGAGGAATGATCCGAGTGGATATTGGTGGCCACCCGCCTTTTCCAACTATACCCCCTAGTAGGTTTCATTTGTTTACTTGTTGATTTCATCATTTACTATTTTTAGTAGTTTTTCAGGTCTTCAACTTCTAGAGCAGTTTTGACCCCCTAAACGACATTTTTTTTGGGGTTTGCAGCAGGCTTGTAGATGTAAGCAAGGGCTTTCAACGAATCTTGTATTACTCAGAGAGACCTTTCCCAAAAGGTATCGTATACGCCAAACAAAGATAATATGACCAAGTTATGACCTCACGAAGTTGGCTGCCAAACTAACCCCAATGGAGCCCAGAAACTCTTGGTGTTACATCTCGTGGGGTTAGGGTTTTGATTTTTTAGGGTTTTATCATGTTTTACAATAATAAATAGGCCCTTGAGCATCATTGTAACACAACTTAGAGGCATGTAGCTGCCACATCTCTTCTCAAAGATAAGCTACCATCGCCCGAGCTATCTTATTTCCATTGTGTTTGCAAGCATAGTTCAATATTTTTCTATCAATGAAATGAAGTGTTTTTTTGCTACATCTTTGTGCTTATGATTATATCTGTAAGTTATTGTGTTCCTGTTTAAGTTCAGATTACTAAGTTTATATAGTTTTTGGGTATCAGCTATACGATCCAGAGATACTTGTAACTCTTATGGTTTGCAGCTGTGTGATGCGTGGTCTTTGAGATTTGATGTTATCACCTTTGGCCTTATTAATAAAGAATTAATATTAGGTTTAAACAGTGCTATGAATGACATGTTCTCCATTTCTCTCCCTGTTCCACATTATAACTTTCGGGGTTATGGTTAGTTTTTATGCGGTTGCTGCCTCTTTTCTTTACCTAATAATAATATAGCTCAACAATGGGAAAACTTAATGCTTATCAGTTTTTAATTTCTTATTCGTTCTTTTTTCAACCACTCAAACTCTTTAGGGATAATAACAGTTGAATAAAATGCTAGGGCATGCTTCTTCAAAACCTCTTCCAGGAGGAAGGTCTTGCCAGGTAAAGAATTATCCTCCTCTGTTGTTGAGGTTTTGCTTATATAAAATCATTTTTCAACATTATCTTTGTTTTACAGGAACTTTTGTTCAATGCCATCCCTCAATCCTTTTTGTTGTATGGTTTTTATAATGTGCCTCACAAAATCCTAATGGAGTTTCCAAGACTAGCAACAGGGGGTTTTCTCTACTTTTTTCCTGGAGCAGGACTTATTCCTCATCTACTGCACAAGGTACAGACTTCTCCGTATCTTTATTGTGTTTCGAAATCTGCATAAAGTTTTCCCCAATTAATCTTTTTGTCTTTCCTCTATTGGTAGGGTTTTCCCAAATTTAAGTTAATCTTTTTGTCTTTCCTCTATTGGTAGGGTTTTCCGGTGGACTGCCTTCGAGGCCACCTTCACGTAATTCTTATCTGTTTTTTTTATTGGTTGAGGAGGCTATATTTCCTC
This sequence comes from Pinus tabuliformis, assembly GCA_031772625.1. NCBI lineage: Eukaryota > Viridiplantae > Streptophyta > Pinopsida > Pinales > Pinaceae > Pinus > Pinus tabuliformis. The sequence goes on along the minus strand of CM062814.1, from coordinate 562,383,826 downwards.
CTAATTATTGCCTTTGATAGTATACACAAGTACTCACTCCGCTCCACACTGAGAGAAAATACCATGAAATCTTGCAATTATTTCCAAGTTTATCTCACACTGAATTCCTCTTTTCTAAACCGGATTTTTTTTGGTTCATAGTTGAATTAATGTTCCCTTCCTAAGAATGTAATTAGAGTTCTTGCGAAGTTTCGATTTGATTCAACTACTGCCTTCATTTCATGCATTTAATAGCTCTGGGTTTCGACCCTTTTATGGGTTGTGTATTTTTTATCAAGTTCTCCACTGGCTTACAATGCCTCATCTTACGACACATTGTCAATTGTGCTCTACACAGTCTAGCATATTTACCTGGATGTTTTTGTTGTCACGTACCTTTGTCTATCCCACATTCTGAAAACTAATATAAAATTGCCCTTATACTTATTTTGCAATTTCCATATTATATAAGTCCCTTTTATGACATGCGCATTGTCATGTTTTGTTTATGGAATCTCATTCTTAATGAAATTTTAGTTTGATTCATAAGTCGTAGGTCTCACACACATATATAATCGTGTACATGAATTAATTTATAAATTGGGAACTTTTGGTGGGTTCCACTTAGGGACCTGCTTCAGCCCAGGTTTTATTACTAAAGTCTCGGACTGCTCCAGCTTAACAGGTCAAGCCTCTACGGGCTAGACTAAGATAGCCCATGCCCTAGTTATGAGTAACATGTAATCTTCAACTCATATACCATGTTGAATCATTATTTCTTCGTAAGGAAAAAATGTTCATAACTAATTTTAACTGTCTATCATTCAAAAAAGAAACATTGAAAACATGGAAAGAGTTCTTCACAAGATAATAGAACCCTATCACATAATTGACCATATTTTTACTGTTACTCTTGTACCTACTACAAGAATTTACCATTTATGTTGTAATTCCATTGTATTTACTCTAGAAAATGTATTTTATTATTATGGTTACCGTTTCTTTTAATAATCAAGACATTAGTTAAATTTATAGAAGTTAAATTTATAGATTGTACACTATTGTAATTGCATAAACATTACATATCCTGGAAAATAAGAAACACTTATCTGATTTGGATTCTGCAATTACACATCCTGGAAAGTAAGAAACACTTATCTGATTTGGTTTTAGGCTTCTAGGGAAAACATCATATCACGGATTGAAGTTCACTCTACCTGACCAATGAGAATGGTACTCTCTACCAATTCTCCTTCTAGAACAATTGTTAACAACAACCTACCGAATTCTCCTTCGAGAACAATTGTTAACAACCACCTACCCACGTATGTTACAAGGCATCACAATTTCACAATTTTACGTGTTGGCTTTGGGATTTCACTGGCTCCAACCAACTCGAGAATACCTGCCTTCACAGTGTGATGTACAAGGAACTAATTTGTTTTTCTCGCCCACATTTGCCTCAAGCTTTCTCTCATGCTCTCCTAACTTATCTCTAGAAGTGGGAATAAATACCTCAAGCATATGGTAAATAAAAACTTTCACTTAATGACTTTTTGTGTAAATTCTCTAACTAGCCATAACCAAGTTTTAAATAAAATCAAAACAAACTTTAAACATTAAATTTTCAATCAACCTTTCACCCAAACCAAAATTTAGTGAGTTACTACACGAAAAGTGAATTAATTATTTACTTTTGAGTGAGAAATATTACATACATATTCAATACATTAACTAAATATCTCCATATTGACCATGCACATTCACATTCATCATAATATTATAATAAAAATTATGTGATCATTATAAATTATTATAAATTTATATATTTTACATAAACTTTAAATATAAAATTTATATAAAATTTAACACTTTCCTAAGTTCCATACATGTTCAATACATTAACCAAATTTCACCGGATTGACCATTCACATCCATCATAATATTATAATGAAACTTTATTATCATATGATAATAAAAGTTATGTGATCATTTTGACCATTTTATAAAACTATTATACATTTATATATTTTACATAAATTTTAAATACAATTTTTATATAAAATTTAACACTTTCCTAAATTCGATTAATTTTCAATGCATTAACCAAATTTCACCGGATTGACCATTCACATTCATCATAGTATTATAATGAAAGTTATGTGATCATATGATAGCTCTTAATATGTTTATTTGAATATGGACATATATTTATGATCATTATATTATAATAAAATATGTTTGATTATAAAAAGATGTTTTTGCTGGTTTGGTTGATGTTTTGGTTTCCCTATTTAGAATTAATAAATAAAAAAATAGATTCCAAGAAAAAATTAAAGAAAATTATAAGTTTGTTATTTTATATTTTTTTAATGTATAAATAGATTTATGTTGATTTATATGTTTGAAAATTTTTAAACACCGTAAGTTATAAAGCTTAAATTATAACTTAAATTTTTCATTTCAGAAAATTCTAACTCATCAAACAACATAGACTATAAGATATGTTTAAAAAATAAAAGTCAAATAATTAAATTAAGTTCATATTTATTAGAAAATATAAATATATTTGTTCTCATCATAATTATATTTATGATTCAAAATGAACATTTCTATTTTTATTATAAAAACAAATTAGTATTTTATTAATGCAATAGATTTATCTTAATCTTTAATCTATCGAACATCAAGATGAATTAAATCTCTTGGAGGCCCAATGGTGATGATTAGGTTGTTGATCTTTCCCTATTCTTCGTCAATACGAATTAAATCTCTTGGAAGTGCAATGATGATGATTAGATTATTAATCCTTCCGCGTACTTAATATATTTTGAGTTGAAATAGATCTTTCTTGGTTTTATGGATTTATATGCCAATTTTAAGCTAACCAAAAAACATACACATCAATAAAATGTTTTAAGCATAAATAATAATAATAATTCATAATTATATATATATATATATATATATATATATATATATATATATATTTTATTGTTTATGAACCATAATGTCTTCATTAAGATGTTTATATCTATAAAATTCTTTATATATAAACACACTTTAACAAACACAATGAAATTTGGTAGAAATTTCCTTGAGAGCAAAATTGTGGTGGGGAATGAAGAAGACAAACTATGAAAATAAATATGTCCCCTCGTATAGCAGAGAGGGAGTTTTTGTTATTGTCTCAACATGGGATTATTAGATCGGTCATTGCTAAATTCAGTAAAGCAACAATTAAGGTAATGTTCTGCACAACCCACACTCTAGATCTCTTGTTGAGTGCATTTTGAGAACCCATGTATAATATATATATATATATATATATATATATATATATATATATATATATAATTAATTTTGAAGTTATCAAATTGGTTGAATAAGGATTAAAACTATTATTCACAATATTAGATCAACACTTTTATGTCTAGTTAATATCTAATACTTTTTGGCTTTCTTTGGATCACAACTCTAGTTGGAGGATGGAAAAATCATCATTTGAATGGAGAGATCTACATTGTTGAATTGTAATTTTTTTATTTGTTTAATGGTTTTTTTATTTTTATTTCAGTTGATAGTATTTTGTACTAAGTAAATATTTATTTTATTTTAATTTATTGGATATTTATCAATTCTATTTTAAGCACATATAAAGTTATACATTACTTTCATATTGGCCTATATAATGTAATGGTCCATATAATATATACATATTTTCACCATATTATAAATTATTGTTATTTAAAATATATATTTTTAATACATAAATAAATTCAGCATCTTGAAAATCTTCATACACTTAAATTATAGAAGCTACAAAGCTCATACTTTCCATTTCAAAAAATTCCTACCAAAATAGGCTAGAAAATATGTGAAAAATAAATAAAAAATAAAAACATCAAATATTTAGACTACGCTCATATTTATTATAAATATAAACATATTTTTTGTCATCACAATGATATTTATAATTAAATATGAACGTTTATATTTTTGTTATAAGAATAAGTTAATAATTTTATCAATGTACAAAAAAAAATAAAAAATAAAAAGAATTCCTTAGATTAGCATTTACATCTAATCTAACTCACCATATAATATATACAATTTTTTACAATTTTATGTTGAAATCATACTTTTTTTTGGAAATATTAAAAATTAACTTATATTCATCTTAACCTAAGATCTATCAAGTATACAGACAAATCAATTCTCTGGAGATGAAAAAATTTAAGACTCTTGATGCTTGATGGATCCATGGTAGTTCTATGGATCTATGCCCTATGCCAATGCCAAGCTAACCAAGGAAGCTATTACACATCTACTTAGATTTTGAACAAACATATCAATAAAATGTTTTAACCAAAAAAAAATACTAAAAATAAAGTTTATATATTTATAGTTAGTTGAGATTCAAATATTTCAATTCACATTGTTGTGAAAACATGTTGTTTATGAGTCACATTGTCCACATCTCTCTCTCTCTCTCTCTCTCTCTCTCTCTCTATATATATATATATATATATATACGCACACAGACACTCTTGACACAAGAGCATCCAGCTCAGAGAGGACATGGCTAGGAGTTTGTCTCTTTAAAACAGTTTGAGTTTCATTAGTTTTCATTTCCTAGGAATGGCTGTTTTAGCCAATGTTAATGTTTGCTTACTTATTTCTTTTTACTTTTTAGTTTTATTTAAAATTTGTTTTTAATTTACAAAGCCAGAAAAGAAACCATTTTGTGTAACCATATAATGTAACTACTGACAGTTTGTTAATTGTCCAGTGTTCTCTACAAAACAAAAGGAGAAAACAACTAATGTAATATTTTTCCATCAGAGAATTGAATGAAGAGAAAGCACAGAAACATTTTCTGAAGACAAACATCTAAATCCATTCATTTTATAGCTCTAGAAATTTTCCTACAGAATATTGTTAAATTATTTTCTTTTCCATAAGCAAAGTACATACACACAGGTGAACAGCAAGCACCAGAGCGAGAAGAGCTCCCGTACAAGCAGAAACTCAAACAGAGCAAATATACGAAGGAACGAGAAAGCCATTATCCACAGAGACAAGTCTCAGGTACAGAAACGATTACATTCCCAATTTCCTTTGCAAAATTTAAGCAATCGAATTTACAACATATATATATATATATATATATATATATATATATATATATATATATATATATATATATATATATATATATATATATATATATATATATATAGATATATATATATATATATATATATATATATATTTGTCAAAAGTTGAGCATCACAGTGAATTGTTCAACGACCAATAAATAGAACAGAGTTGACCGAGACTACAAACAACAGAGTCGCAAATACACAATGGAGCCACAGGCACAGTGCCAAGAAACCGCAGAGCCAAGCCAAACTACCACCAAAGACTCATAAACCCTATGAACAGTAAACCCTCAGCCAAACAAATAGGAAGACACCAAGGAGCAACCCTACTCAGTTCAGGTGTAGGAGACACAGCATGAAGACCACGAGCAAGCCTATTGCTCACCTGCATTGGCCAACGAACAGGTCGTTAGCCACGAGAAACAAACCACAGTTACGTTAACAAAGTGCAACCAGAACAGAGGGTAGGGTTATAAGGACTTACCAAGGTAGAGCTGAGCCTGTGTAAGCCGACAGAGGAGCCACGGAGCCAAGGTCACAGCCACAGAGTTGCTCGCTACCATGAGGAGCAGAGGCTGTCAGCAACTTAGAAAAACAAAGTAAGAACAACTAGCATAGAAAGAGAGCTTACCTTTCAGAAGACTGCCAAGTGGAAGTCGAAAGTCGAGCAACTCCATAGCCACAACCTGAGACAAGAACAAAACCAAACAAATAATCAACCTGTGAAGCCACCACATGGAGGGGAGACAAGTAAACTAAAGCTGCAACTGAAAACACAAATATAGCCTAGAAAAAGTTGACAACAGAGACCGATACCAAGGGTTCCACACCCAGGTCTCGAAGCCGACCATAGAACAGGCTGAGACATCGTCTACAGGCAGAAACCCTCACTAAATTGCAAACCAGGCATAGTGAAAGCGAAACCTCAAACAAGTGACAGAGAAAACCCTCGTGTTGCAGAACCAGAGACCTCACCAGCAGCATAGCGGCACAACAAAACGAACATAGTAAATGAAATGAACAGTCAGGGTTTCAGGGCATAGAAGGAGCAGGAAGGAACAAAGCCCAAGGCCTGGACACATGTCCTCGTCTCAATAAACCACCAGTACCACAACATTAAAGTCAACCAACCACCGCTTAATAAAAATCCAATCAACAACTTTATCATTAACCCGAAAGTCTTAAGGGCTGGACCCATCAAATTTTGGTATCAGAGCAGGAACAGTTAACTGATTTTCTTATAAAATGGAAGCTGGAAGAAGAGGTCATGGTAGAGCTATTCAAAGAGTAGTAGATGAGGGATTGAGGGAAGAGATTAAGATCCTGAATGCCTGTTTGGTGGCAGTAGAAGCAAGAAGGAGAAGGGATCCGGAAGTAGGGGATGACAGTGAAGAAGAAGCTGTAGTTACAACAGATGGATTAGATGAAGAAGGACCTGAAATCAAATTGTTAAGGTCAGTCTTGTTGGCTAGCAGTAAGCCAAGCCTGAAATTCCGAATTATGATGGCAATTTGTCCAAAGAAGTGCTGTTGGACTGGATTAGTGAGCTGGACAAATATTTTGAATGTGAGGAGGTCAGTAAAGATAGGAGAGTTAAATTCACTACGACCAAGTTGAAAGGACACATGGCCTTATGGTGGGACAGTGTCCAAGCAGAGAGGAGAAGATTGAATAAGTTACGAATTAAAAAGTGGACCAGAATGGTCGCCAAGATGAAGGGCAGGTTTTTGCCCAAAGATTACCAGATTGCTCTGCATCAACAGATACAGAATTTGAAGCAGAGAGGAATGACGGTGAAAGAATATATTGAAGAATTCTATCGGGTGAATTTGAGAGCTGGTTATACTGAAGACACCCTAGAAAAGACAACAAGGTTTGTGAATGGCCTAAGGCTGGAGATATTGGACGAGATAAGTATTCTTTGTCCAAAAACCATAGAGGAAGCATACCAGAGTGCCTTAAAGGTAGGGGAAAAGATCACAAGAAAGTAGAATGCCAGGAGATCACAAGGAACTGGCAGAGGGAAAGGACAATTCTTTGGCAGAGGAAGAACTACCAACAACAGTGAAGAGGGCAGTAGTTCGAAGACATCAAGGACAACAGAAAAGGAAGGTAGCACTAAGGGAGGAAGGCCATACCAGAGAGGAAGGGGAAATGGCAGAGGCAGAGGAGCTACCTACCAGTGCTACAAGTGCCACAAGTGGGGGAATAGATCCTTTAAGTGTCCTGAAGGAGAACATGCTGGTCAAAGAGGAGCATATGTTGCTCAGAAAGAAGAAGCAGAGGCACTGCCTAAAGAGGTAGAGAATGTACCTGAGATAGGAGAGGCCTCAGTCTTGAACAAGGTACTGCTGAAACCGGCAAAGGAAACAACTGAACAAACCCAAAGCAAGGCATTATTCCAAACTGTGTGCAAGTCACATGGCAAATGCTACAAACTGATTATAGACAGTGGAAGCACTGATAATCTGGTTGCAATAGAGATGGTGGAGAAATTGGGTTTAAAACGATTGAAGAACCCAACTCCCTATAAGGTGTTGTGGTTACAGAAAGGTCACCAACTGCTAGTTGATGAGCAGTGTGAGGTGGAGTTGCATATTGGCAAGTATAGGGACAAAGTGATTTTTGACGTCATGCCCATGGACGTGTGTCATATTCTGCTAGGTAGGTCATGGCAGTATGACCGAAAAGTTGTTCATGATGGGAAAACAAACTATTACAAGTTTGTTAAAGATGGGATTAAGCATACGCTAGTACCCATCAAGGAGGAAGAAACAACAGAGACTAGTGGAACAAAAGTATTACTGGTGGGTGGAAAACAATTTCTGAAATAGATTGAAGATAACAAGGTGAAGTATGTTGTTGTAAGGAGACCAAGAACAGTGTTGTTACACACTGAAATTTCTGATTTACCTGAAGAAATCCAGGAAATGTTGCAGGAATTCAGCGACATTGTGGTGGATGATCTACTAGATAAATTGCCACCAATGTGGAGTATCAGTCATCACATAGAGTTCATCCCTGGAGCTAGTTTACATAATAAAGCTGCTTACCGGATGAGCCCCAAAGACAATGAGGAGATTAGGAAACAGGTACAAGAGTTGCTGGATAAGGGACTGATTCAAGAAAGCTTAAGCCCGTGTGCAGTTCCGACAGTTCTAGCTCCCAAGAAAGGAGGCGAGTGGCAAATGTGTATAGATTCACAAGCAATAAACAAAATTACGATCAGATATAGATTTCCATTGCCACAAATGGATGACATGATGGACTGTTTGAGCAAGGTAGCATATTTTTTGAAGATAGATTTGAAGAGTGGATACCACCAGATTAGAATCCGAGAAGGGGACGAATGGAAAACAGATTTCGAAACTAATGAAGGGCTGTATGAATGGCTTGTGATGCCATTTGGGTTGAGTAACGCCCCTAGTACTTTCATGAGCCTGATGAATGAGATGTTGAAAGAGTTCGTTGGGAAATTTGTGATTGTGTATCTTGATGATATATTGATTTTCAGCAAGACCAAGGAGGAACATTTTCAACATGTTCGATATGTTCTAGAGAAGTTGCAGCAAAATTTGCTGATAAATCTGAAAAATGTACTTTCTTTCAGAAGGAGTTAGTCTATTTGGGTTTCGTGATTGCAGAAAATGAGCTGAAAATGGACCCAGAAAACGTTGCAGCGATACTTGGTTGGCCATCCCCTAAGATTCTGTTGGAAGTTTAAAGTTTTCATGGCTTGGCAAGTTTCTATCGCAAGTTTATAAAGGATTTTAGTGGAATCTGCGCACCTATGTTGGATACAATGAAGAAGACAAGTCAACCTTTTCAGTGGACTGAAGCTGCAGAGAAGAGCTTCCAGATATTGAAGAAGAAGATCATTGAGAGGCCAATTTTGAGGCTACCTGATTTCAACAAAAATTTTCAAGTTCATTGTGATGCCAGTGGTACAGCCATTGGAGCTGTACTCAACTAGGAAGACAAACCAGTAGCCTATTTCAGTGAAAAATTAAATGAAAGCAGGAAAAGGTATACATCTTATGACAAGGAGTTTTATGTCGTCGTCCAAGCTTTGAAGCATTGGAGACATTATCTATTGGGTAATGATTTTGTCTTGTTTTATGATAATTCTGCATTACAGTATGTTATGCAGCAACATAAGCTGAATCACAAACATGCAAAATGGGTGGAGTACTTACAGAGCTTTACATTCGTATTGAAGCATATCAGTGGTCAAGCGAACAAGGTAGCAGATGCACTAAGTAGAAGAGTTCTACTCTTGTAGGAGAGCACGATACAAGTGTTGGGATTTGAACACCTGAAGGACTTGTATCAAACAGATGCAGATTTCAAGGAGGCTTATGAAGCTTGCCAGAATCCATTGTTGAGGAACAATAGTTCACGGTTGGACTATAACTTGCAAGAGGAGTTGTTATTCAAGGGAGGATAGCTGTGTGTCCCAGAATGTTTGATGAGGGAGAACATCATCTAGGAAAAACATAGTGGAGGTCTAGCTGGACATTTCGACATTGATAAGACCTTGGATCAGCTCAGTCATTTTTGTTACTGGACAAAGATGCGAGGAGATGTACAGCGGTATGTGACCAGGTGTAATATATGTCAGTTGGCAAAAGGGCACAGTCAGAACACAGGGTTATACACACCCTTGCCTATTCCAAATAGACCATGGGACTCAGTCAGTCTAGACTTTGTCCTGGGTCTACCCAAAACACAATTGTTGTGGGGAAAAATGCCTATGCAGGACGATCCTATCCACCTAAGGTGTGACAGTGCCTTAGCAACAAACGAATACAGCTACACTGGTTTCTTCCTTTATGAAATGTGAAAGAGGGGAGATCGATAGAATTACCATTGTCTTCCGTTTGTCCCTCGATCTAGATCCTCTTCCCTTTGGGTGTTCACGGCTACTTGCCTCCTCGCTTGCTCAAGAGAACAGCTACTTGATTCTCACGAGATCACAAGAGAACAACTACCTGTGACAAGAGAACAACTACTTGCGACAAGAGAAGAACACAACACAAAGGCAAATATACATATTCATAAATGATTCAGGATTAGAAGTAAATCAAATACACTAATGCAATCATACAAATACACCAGCATATAGGAGCAAACCAAGATAGCTTTATTGATAAGTAACAGGGTTCAGGAAGAGATACAACCCATAGGGCTCCAATCCAGCATCTCCTTCCCAGCAGAATGGAATTCCTTCTTCAGCTCCCTTCAAAGCATTAAACACCCAATGTTTCCAGTCTCAAACCAACAGCAATTCTTTGCAATAACAAAATTCCAGCCTTTAGATCTCATGGAGGAGAGATCTATATATAGATGTTTGGAGAGAGGATGAGTCAGCTTGAGATCTGACTAGTGTCCTCTCCCTCTCTCAGTTCTTGAGTCCACTTGGAGGTTCTTGCTTCCACTTGGAGATTTGGAACCTCTTACTCATCACCAGTCGAATTCCTTGATGCAAGTGTCATTTTGGAAGCTTCCTGGGCATTGACACATTGAGGAATGAGCCTGCCACTTGTCCAATTATGCTCAGCGCAGGTAGCCTTTGTTGGAGTTGACATTCAACGCAGGTAGACAGTGGAGCAGTTGACATTCAGCGTAGATGCTCAGTGGAGCAGTTGACATGATCCAGAATTGGCTTGTTTTTGAGTGTTTTCAGGTGGAGAACTTCTGTGAATTGCTGTGGTTAGTTGGCCTTGTTCCTCTAGGGGTAGGAACAACATGTTTAGGGACTTTGGGTCCCTTAGATTATGGACATTTCATGCTCGAGGCTGTAAGGCACAAAAATGTCTATAACAGTTTCCCCCTAAAGTGTGAGGCCGTTTATCGGGTGAAATGCTTTATCCAGGAGGGTCCGAAGTTCATCCATCTGCTGGGAGGAGACCTGTAATAAGATACAATACAATACATTATTATTCATACTGCTTTCATGATCTAGCTGAGGCAGGCATTCCCATGCTCAGCTTTATAAATTCATTTTTGTACATAGAACAGACGATCGTCTGATGGTAGACTGATAATTTTGGCGAAATTATCATCCTTTGAGTAGGATGATCATCTGCTGCAATGATGTACGTGTCAAATGTCTTTATTTTTCCTGAATATATATCGCAGCCCGGATGGATGAAACTAGATCCGGGGTCTTCAAACTCGTTCGATCTTCACTCTAAGTACAAGTCGATCCATGTGAGAATTGCGCTGAAGTCGAACATGGAAAGACATCGCTTGATTACTGGTCAATGATGTAAACCGTTAACAAGCGCGAGAGGAATCACCGATAATGATAATGGCCCTCAAGGTACTGCAGTACAATTCACGTGGTGTGAATAAAGGACTTGGCATCGAACACCACGCAAAATCTTCTGGTCGAAGGTCATTGATGTATACCTGTCGCTGGAAGTGAGAAACTTGCCATTAAGGCATGCAAGCTTCAAAGTACTGAAGGGGTTGTTCCTAGATCAACTTCTTGGATAATGAGCTGATGTCGACAAGAAGCGATCCGTCAAAGGAGGGCCTTGATGAATCCCACATCAGTGACACGGAACGGAGCTAATGATTTTAATGGAGGTGAAAACGATCTGTGACATATGATTCAGGGTGGCGGTCATGAATGGATGAAGGATAATGTATGGCAGCGGATGGGACCCGGTTGACTCTTTCTGAACGACTTCTCTTGAACATATGGCGACACTGATGCGATGGATTGGTAGCATTACCCCAAATATGGATGGTATGGCGAGACCATGGTGATGTGACCGGTGAATGAGACAACCCAACCTGACTGTGGTATGGAGGAAAAGTGTCATGTTCAAGAGCGACCTGCTACCATCAAAGTTTTCTCGATTTTCTCCCAATTTTTCCCCAGTCATTGCTGACCAGTACCTCTTTATTTTTGTCAAGCTTGAGGAGGATAACATATGCTTGTTCTATAACCTGCCCTTCGGGCAAGCCCATTGCTATATTTTAACGAGCCTAGCGATAATGAAACTCGTTCTCGTCTAAAGACAAGTTTGTCGCTATTTAATAATTTTAACGAGTCTAACGACAAGGATAACTCGGTCCTTTTCATTTTTAGAGAGTCTGAAAAGGTACATAAAGTCAACTCCAAAATTCCTTTTTCGTCATCTAATCCCTTAAGTCCGAAAAAGTATAAAACAATACAGAAGGGATGAGTTTTCGATAATTTTAACGAGCCGAATAAAACAAGCGCTCGACCTTTTTGTGCAATAATCCCTCAGGTCCAAAAAGATTAAAATCTAGAGGAGGGATAGCTCTTCCGGTCACTTTAACGAGCTGGAAGGCCAAAACTCGGCAATCTTTTCATATTTTACGAGTCAGTTGAAAAGAGCTTAAAGAAGACTCATCTTTTGAGGAACGAGTGATAAACAGGGTTAGCAGCAGATTCCAGGTACAAGTTGGAATTTTCCAATCACGGCAGTGTCACAAGGATGGCTAGGTGAAATCACTCTTCGCAGCTGTTCCTCAAAATGGGTAAACAATCATATGGAGGTGAACGATCGGCCAAATGAAAAGTGGAGGTGGCAGGTGCAAACATGACCAAGGCTTTTATGGCTGATAAATTTACGATCACAGTGGTTATTTACCGGGATAGGTTCATTTTTTATTTAAAAATGAGCTTAAACACTGGAGGAAACTCTTGCTCACTGCTTTTATTTATTTTTTAACGAGCATGAAGACCGCGTTAAAACTGCTCGGATCTTGCGTTTATTTTTTAACGAGCATGAACTTTATGCTAAAACTGCTCGATATACCAGTCATATGATAAGAGTGTCTCATCAAGATTCTATTTTTTATGGAGCTTCATCTCACTAAGCTTTTCTCCCCATCCTTTCTTTATGCAAGTTTGGAAACGACTAATCCTACGAGTTTAAAGGGTTAGAGGTCCTAAAAATTTAAAAAATAAATAGTTGCCCCTTGCTTGCACTCCGAAAGGTTTGCATGCCCCCAGGTATAAAACAGAGTTTCAAGGTTACCTCTACTTCCCTTCCGCCAAAACATTTGTTTTAATCGAGAGAGGCTTACCTCTTTCAGGTTACCCAAAGATTGTCTCGTTACTCTTTCAAACAAAACACTTCCTTGGCAATGTCTACCGAAATAGACAAGGGTGAATGACTCTGGCGCCAAACACGTAACTTTGACAAAAGAATCCTATTCTAGAACAACCCCTCTTCCATCCACGGACGAGGTACGGACTAGTCATATTCTCCCGCGGAAACCTACCCTATACCCAAAGTTTTCCTGCCGAAGCAGGCCAGGACGCATGCCCCCTGGGTTCCAGTCATATCCTCCCGGATTACTCGCGCTCATCAGGAGGACGGACCGTGGGTTGAGACACTTCTTGTGTGAATAGACCATTTAGGGATGGTTCATGACTATTTGCGATGCGTGATCCGGGAAATGAAAGTTGGTCCACGAGCTTGACCACTCTTCCTCCATGCAGAAAACACATTACTCTAAAGAGTGAGGAGACTACAGCTCCCATGCAATATATATAGTCTCGTCCAAGGAGTAGGTTATAATCCAAGGGTCCTTGAACGACCATCACGTTCATTTGAACGGTCTTCCCTTTCAATGTTATAGGCACATTGGGGAGGATCCCTAAAGGTCGACTGGTTCCTTTATCAAAACCTGATAGATTTCTCATCTCAGGTAAAAGCGCTGGCGAACCAAGCGCTTTCCAAGCAATAGAGGAAAGGATACTCACAGATGCCCCCTCATCAATGATAGTGCCAGCCATTACCATTTTGTATATTTGACAAATAATTCTGAATGGTATACTGGCTAGCAACCGGGGTCTGCCTAGTTGGTTCCAATCAAAGGATACAACTAGGTTTCTTGGTGGTGGGACCGAATATACGGCTGGATAGTGCTCTGATGAACTTCCTTCCTGCGATAAAGGAATGGTGGCATTGCCCCCTTGATCATCAGAGTCAGTGCTGATGAAGAGAATCTGGACGGTGTCGTCTTTATTCTCCTCTGTGATGGTGTCATTCGAAGATAGAGCCTCTGAAGGCAAAACCGGGTCAACTGCCGTATCAACCTTTTGACTTTCGTCAGGCATGGATCCAGACAGTTCATCTTCAATGACAGGTGCTTCGGCTGACCACCTGGGCGGGTCAGCCGGGTTCTCAACTAGTGAGGGACTTGGCAGGAGTCTTTGATATCCAGGAGGGAGATGCGCTCGTAAAATCGGGCGATCTTCCAGAACTCTTTTTGCCTCGTCTAAGAAGGGACAACGGTGGATGGCGTGATCGCCTTCACACAGCCTGCAGGGAAATTTAGCTTTCCCGCTCTGTCCTGGAGCTTCACTCCCACTAGTTGACGGTGAGCAGTCGACATGGCTATCAGAGGTTGATGCTACCGAATTGTGCAAACGGGGGGACCAGTCCCTTAGTATCCGGGGAATACAGGGACAATCTCTATGGAAGTGGTCTCCCTTGCATATGACGCATGGCGATTTAGGCCTTACGAGTGCGGTGTGTGGATTTTTGTTAGATGACACTTGTTTTCCCCCAGTCACCTTAGGCTCCTTCTTCTTCTTTTCTTTCTTCTTCTTCTCCTTCTTCTCCTTAGGAACCTGGTTTTTTGTTCGACCAGTTCCGTCAAGCGAAGAGGAAGGAGGGGAGGAAGATGAAGTGGAAGGCTGGGAGGCAACTCTTGTCTGATCTAACTGTTGACTCGACTGTTCAGGAATTGTGGTATTCTGAACGACATTGGTTGAAAAGAGCCAAACTGGTAGGCCAATTGTCAGTCCTGGAAGAGACAATGTGGCCATGTGGGGCGCACCAACATCTCCCCAAGAGGAGAAGGGACTAGGATTTCCACCAAGGGGAACTCCTTGGTTGGTGTGCTCCATCTTTTCAACCTAAAGATCAACGGAGGATTAAAGGGTGATTGTTCCGTTTAAAATAAAATGTTAACGACGCTTTAGACACAACTTGCTTTTTCACTTTTAAAGAGTTGAGAAAAAGCTAAAGATGACTCTAGTCTCCTTCGATGTTTTAACGAGCCCGAAGTGACAAATGCTCGGATGGAATTTTTCTATTATAGAGTCTGAAAAAGGCCAAAAGAAACTGCTCTGGAGATCTAGGCAGAGGGTGTGCCAAACTTTTCGCAAAATCGCAGAATACTTTTTAGGGTACGAGCGGTCGATCTTCGTGAATGCTGTGTTCACTGCATTGTGATCAGTAGGGCGGCCGACACGGCTTCCTAAGGATAAAGGATATATGCCTATAGGGGTCTCCCAATATATACGCGACGGTACGTGGGAGCACAATCCGTACTAGCGCTACCGTCTCTCAGGAGGAATCACCCACCTTCTTCGAGATCGACAGTCACTAGGCTTAACGACGCCGGAACACATCTCTAGCCTAGACCTCTATGTTGTGCGTTATGTTACAAAGCGTTGTTAGGTTCATTCAGTTTATTTTAGGTTGATCTTTTTAAAGTTTGCCTTTCAAGGTTCACCACGAGATGTATGATACAACTTCCTAAATGCAGTCTAAAGATGATAAGCAAGCTTTATTATCTTTTCAACTTTGAAAATCCTAGCTACTAAGGGAAAAGAAAAACACTATCTTTTCTCAAAGAGAAATCAGCACACTCTAATGCACTTTCCCTAAATCCAACATGCAAACTATCAAATGCAAAATGCACAATGCAGGTGTTTGTTTTCCACTTTCTTAGTATAAATGCCTACAAAGAAAGCTTTTTGCACAACTTTGAATTTGCTTTTAAAATGATCAATACAAACAAGTTCACTTTTTTCGAAATCAGAGAAGATAGAAGAGATTACAACACTTAACGATTTTCGAAATAAAGACTTGTTTTGACACTTCAAAAGAGACAAATTCAAACCAATAAGCAAAAGTAAATCTCTAATCAATCTGCAAACAGCCAATGAACTCTCTTCTAAGACCACAATCAATCAGATCTGAACCAAAGGCTACAGGATGACTACTTTACTCATGCAAAGGAAAACTGTAAATGACGCCACAAACACATAAAAACATTCACAGTCTTTTTGTACAAAAGGAGGCGGAATGTAAGCAAAGAAAAGGGTTTATCAGACTGGTACCTATGCTGGTTAAAGGCTGCAAAAACAGAGATCAAAACAGGGCAACAGACAACAGAGAACCCCAGCTGCACAAAGCAAAATTGGTTCAGTGCAACCTCAACACTGAGGATTTGACATTCAGCGCAGGTAGCCCACACGGGACCTGCGTTGAAATGCAGACTGCCTTCACAACAGTTGCACTGAAGGAGAAACTCTCGTTTCCCCTGGGTTCTGGGTCATAAAATGCTCAAAAATCAACTGTTTCAGGCCAAATCATAAACACAAGCAAGGTATAAACAGAGGGATGCTTTGATAGGGTACTAAATACTATCACAAGGATCATCAAATCATTTGTGGATCTAGTTTAGATCATAGACAAGTCCAGCAACTGGATCAAAGCAGCAACTTTCTACTTTGCATCCGGGAAAGATGCAGTTCGATAGTTGCTGTCAAGTCTATGAAGTAAACAAATGACAGAAACACAAATGAAATGAATAAACAAATTATCCCCAGTGGATTCGCCAATTTGTTGTGGGGAAAAATGCCTATGCAGGACGATCCTATCCACCTAAGGTGTGACAGTGCCTTAGCAACAAACGAATACAGCTACACTGGTTTCTTCCTTTATGAAATGTGAAAGAGGGGAGATCGATAGACTTACCTTTGTCTTCCGTTTGTCCCTCGATCTAGATCCTCTTCCCTTTGGGTGTTCACAACTACTTGCCTCCTCGCTTGCTCAAGAGAACAGCTACTTGATTCTCACAAGATCACAAGAGAACAGCTACCTGTGACAAGAGAACAACTACTTGCGACAAGAGAAGAACACAACACAAAGGCAAATATACATATTCATAAATGATTCAGGATTAGAAGTAAATCAAATACACTAATGCAATCATACAAATACACCAGTATATAGGAGCAAACCAAGATAGCTTTATTGATAAGTAACAGGGTTCAGGAAGAGATACAACCCATAGGGCTCCAATCCAGCATCTCCTTCCCAGCAGAATGGAATTCCTTCTTCAGCTCCCTTCAAAGAATTAAACACCCAATGTTTCCAGTCTCAAACCAACAGCAATTCTTTGCAATAACAAAATTCCAGCCTTTAGATCTCATGGAGGAGAGATCTATATATAGATGTTTGGAGAGAGGATGAGTCAGCTTGAGATCTGACTAGTGTCCTCTCCCTCTCTCATTTCTTGAGTCCACTTGGAGGTTCTTGCTTCCACTTGGAGATTTGGAACCTCTTACTCATCACCAGTCGAATTCCTTGATGCAAGTGTCATTTTGGAAGCTTCCTGGGCATTGACACATTGAGGAATGAGCCTGCCACTTGTCCAATTATGCTCAGTGCAGGTAGCCTTTGTTGGAGTTGACATTCAACGCAGGTAGACAGTGGAGCAGTTGACATTCAGCGCAGATGCTCAGTGGAGCAGTTGACATGATCCAGAATTGGCTTGTTTTTGAGTGTTTTCAGGTGGAGAACTTCTGTGAATTGCTGTGGTTAGTTGGCCTTGTTCCTCTAGGTGTAGGAACAACATGTTTAGGGACTTTGGATCCCTTAGATTATGGACATTTCATGCTCGAGGCTGTAAGGCACAAAAATGTCTATAACAACAATGAGGTTTTGATTCCATCATGGTGGTGGTGGACCAATTTTCGAAGATGGCACACTTTATCCCTTGCAGGAAAACCACTGACACTACCCATGTAGCACACTTGTTTTTCACCAAAGTCATCAGACTACATGGCTTACCCAAGTCCATAATTTCCAACAGGGATGTGAAATTCATAGGGCATTTCTGGCGCACCTTATGGAAAAAGCTGGACATGAAGTTAAATTTCAGCTCTGCTTATCACCCACAAACTGATGGGCAAACGGAGGTGGTGAACAGAAGTTTAGGAAACCTGCAGCGGAGTCTAGTTGGAGAAAATTCACAAATGTGGGATCGTGTACTTGCTCAAGCCAAATTTGCTTACAACAATTCACTGAATCGAAGCACAAGAAGTAGTCCTTTTTAGATCTTGTGTGGAATGCATCCCCGAGGAGTGCATGAGCTACGGGATTTGGGACAGTTAGAGAAAAGAAGTGTTGATGGGGAAGACTTTGCAAGAGCAATTAATGACCTACATGAGCAGGTGAAGATGAAATTACAGGACAATAGTCAGAGGTACAAACAGAAAGCAGATATGAAACGACGTGAGGTACAATTTAATGTATGGGATCAAGTTCTAGTGCATCTGCACAAGGAGAGATTTCCTAAGGGCGAAGACAGTAAGCTAAAATTCAAAAAAATTGGACCTTGTAAAATTCTGTGTAAGTTTTCTACAAATGCCTATGAACCGCAATTGCCTCCAGGTATAGGAATATCACCCATCTTTAATGTCGCAGATTTATTCCCATACACTGCCAGTCTGTAAGAGGACAGTTCGGCACAGCCAAAGCGGGACACCCAGTAAAGGAGTAGTTCGTGGATGAGACAAATGCCTTCGGCTCAACCACTTGAAATCGAAGGAATCCTCGACACACAGGTGGCCAGGCGGACTCGGAGGAAGGAGTACCTACAGTACCTCGTCAAGTGGAAGAACCGCCCTATTGAGGATAGTTTGTGGCTTGATGTAGGACAGATACAACGTGCAGGGTATTCTATCGAGGAGCTCATGGACCGAAGCCATGAATTCTCACCTACCCCGGAAGCCTGATGCAGAAGCATCCAGCTCAGGGAGGACATGGCTGGGAGTTTGTCTCTTTCAAACAGTTTGAGTTTCATTAGTTTTCATTTCTTAGGAATGGCTGTTTCAGCCAATGTTAATGTTTGCTTACGTATTTATTTTTACTTTTTTTTTTAATTTACAAAGCAAGAAAAGACAATTATTCAGAAACCATTTTATGTAACCATATAATGTAACTACTGGCAGTTTGCTAACTGTCCAGTGTTCTCTACAAAATGAAAGGAGAAAACAACTAATGTAATCTTTTTCCATTAGAGAATTGAATGAAGAGAAGGCACAGAAACATTTTCTGAAGACAAAAATCTTAATCCATTCATGTTACAGCTCTAGAATTTTTCCTACAAAATACTGTTAAATTATTTTCTTTTCCATAAGCAAAGTGCATACACACAGGTGAACAACAAGCACCAGAGCGAGGAGAGCTCCTGGACAAGTAGCAGCACAAGCAGAGAAAATATATGAAGGAACGAGAAAGCCATTATCCACAGGGACAAGTCTCAGGTACAGAAACGATTACATTCCCAATTTCCTTTGCAAAATTTAAACAATCAAATTTACAACATATATATATATATATATATATATATATATATATATATATATATATATATATATATATATATATATATATATATATATATATATGTCAAAAGCCGAGCATCACAGTGGGTTGTTCAATGACCAATAAATAGAACAGAGTCGACCGAGACTACAAACCCCTGCGAGGTCATTGCAGGACCATTTAAATACACAAATAACTACAAACAACAAAGTCACAAATACATAGTGGAGCCACAGGCATAGTGCCAAGAAACCGCAGAGCCAAGCCAAACTACCACCAAAGACTCATAAACCCTATGAACAGTAAATCCTCAACCAAACAAACAGGAAGACACCAAGGAGCAACCCTACCTGTTTCAGGCATAGGAGACACGGCGTGAAGGCCATGAGCAAGCCCGTCGCTCACCTATATTGGCCAACGAACAGGTCGTTAGCCACGAGAAACAAACCACAGTTATGTTAACAAAGTGCAACCAGAATAGAGGGTAGGGTTATGAGGACTTACCAAGGTAGAGCCGAGCCTCTGTAAGTCGACAGAGGAGCCATGAAGCCAAGATCACAACCACAGAGTTGCTCACTGCCACGAGGAGCAGAGGCTGTGAGCAACTGAGAAAAACAAAGTAAGAACAACTAGCATAGAAAGAGAGCTTACCTTTCGGAAGATTGTCGAGTGGAAGTCGAAAGCCGAGCAACTCCATAGTCGCAACCTAAGACAAGAACAAAACCAAACAAATAATCAACCTGTGAAGCCAGCGCATGGAGGGGAGACAAGTAAACTAAAGCTGCAAATGAAAACACAAATATAGCTTAGCAAAAGTTGGCAACAGAGACCGATACCGAGTGTTCCACACCCAGGTCTCGAAGTTGAGCACAGAATAGGCCGAGACATCATCCGTAGGCAGAAACCCTCACTAAATTGCAAACCAAGCACAGTGAAAGCGAAACCTCAAACAAGTGACAAAGAAAACCCTCGTGTTGCAGAACCGAAGACCTCACCAACAGCATAGTGGCACAGCAAAACGAACATAGTAAATGAAATGAACAGTCAGGGTTTCGGGGCATAGAAGGAGCGGGAAGGAACAAAGCCTGAGGCCTGGACACATGTCCTTGTCTCAATAAAACACCAGTACCACAACATTAAAGTCAACCAACCACCGCTTAATAAAAATCCAATCAACAACTTTATCATTAACCCGAAAGTCTTAAGGGCTGGACCCATCCCTCTCAAAATGATACCTTGAAATTTGTTAGTGTTTTAGGAATAAACCAATGTATGGTTTCACTTGGAAGCTCATGTGAATTAGTTCTTATCTTCACAATGTCCATATTCTTCTTAGCATTGGCAAAGAATGAAAGATACTTATGGTTAGCAATATTGGGGTTGATCACCTCCTTATAATACCTTAACTTCCTTTTTCCCCTCTAACTCCTTATAAACCCATAATTTATCCTTAAATTGGGAAATAATAGTATTTTTAATATTATCCTATTCTCCAATATGATATCCTCCTTTATCTCTCAACCTTTGAGCCAAGACAGGACATATTTATGCAAGTCTCACTTGAGCTCGATTTCGAGATTTTAGCTAGAGTTAGAAGCAATTTCGGGGAACCTCTTGGCTTCCAAGTTTTAAAGATTTTTTTTATACATCAAATACATAAACATTGCCACACATTTAATGGGGGAAAGGATGGATTCAATCAATAAGATAGGTTAGGGAGTATTTCCTTTAATATTGAGGTTGTAGGTTATAAACTTCTTTTGGATCAGATCAATCTTCCTCCAAGATTCTCTAGATATACTACAACCCAAACTTCACATCCATATAAAATAATAGGGGTGACAATATTCTCAAAGAGTAACTTCTTTTCACTCCATATCCAAATATGGTTTGACTTACTGTTCTTTTCAAGCTCATAATAAACTTTCCAGCCTCCTATTATCCTTTTCTCAATGCTATAAATCTATTTAAGTTGATGATGAATGTCAGTACATAAATATTTGTATGTAGAAACCTTCTCCAAGTTATGGTTATCATAACTGAAATTATCATAGTTAATCATTTTAGATTTAATTATCATCACTTTAATCTTGTTGGTATTAATAGTCATACCCATATTGGAGCAGTAATCATGAAGGATTCTAAGCTGCATTTCGAGATCATCATGGCTTATGGCTAGAAGAACAATATCGTCATCATAAAGGAGAAGCGTAATGACTATACCAGCGAGCCTGCAATCATCTCATCCTTCAACTTCCAAACACTCTTCTAGCTTATGAATATAAATTCCAAAATGGTTAGGAGATGGGGGAAATCTTGCTTAACCTGATATTACATTTAATTTCATCAAACCAACCCTCGGTGGTCTTAATATTGGAATAACATTCTCGTATAGCCTAGTCACAACAACCCTCAAATTGAGAGGAACCATTTTTTCTTCAAGTCTCTACAATAGCTTATCTGTCAAAAGATTCCTAAAGTCAACAAAACAACAAAAGGTATCAATTTTATTATTGCAACATTCCTTGGGAAATGATCGTAAGAGTAACAAGATGGCCAATAGTTGAGTGATATCTCCTAAAACCAGATGTTCCTTTTGCTCTTTTACCATGACTATATATATATATATATATATATATATATATATATATATATATATATATATATATATATATATATATATATATATATTTGAGATTCAAATATTCTAATTCGCATGGGTATACAAATATGTTGTTTATGGGCCACATTCTCCACATTAAAATGGTTATATCCATACAATAAATATATCTCTCTCTCCTTTATACACACACACACACTCTCACACATATATATAGAAATTTATTAGCATCGCTACTACTTATATTGTCATTACAATCAACATCCATCATGTTACTTGTAAGAATTGAAATTGGGTGATGAGGATTTCTCTCACACATATACATTCAAATTGATTAATGTTACTACTACTTATATTGTCATTACTATCAACATCCATCATGTTACTTGTGAGAATTGATCCTCGGTGATTAGAATTTCATTCCTTCTTATACGCGAGTTATGAGAGCTATATTTAATAATTATAAGCCTTTTCTTTATTATATATGGAATATATATTTTTCATATACTGTGAATAATATATTTGATACTCTTTCATAGTATTAAATCAAGTGTTTTCTAATGTCTACTAAGACCAATATGGTATATAGAACCTTAAGAAAGTAAGATATTTACTGAGACTCTTTCATATTTTATTTCTATGATAAAAAAGAAGGCATAGAGGCATTCCTAGATCACCATAGTTTTTTTGACTTAACAAGTCAAGAGGGTTGGTAGAGTGCGAAAGGTTTTGGAAATGAGAATTGATGTGAGTAAGCATTGGGCAATCTAGGATAAATTGTTTTTTATCTTCAACCCCTTTAGTATCACCAAGGTGACATACTATTTCATACCAAGGTGTTTTGGGAATAACCCAATGTCTGTTTTCACTTGGAAGCTCATGAGAATAAGTTCTTATCTTCACAATGTTCATATTCTTCTTAGCATTGGTCAAGACTTAAAGATAATTCTGGTTAGCAAGATTGAGGTTGATCACCTCCTTATAATACCTTAACTTCTTTTTCCCCTCTAACTCCTTATCATCCCATAACTTATCCTCAAATTTGGAAATAATAATATTTTTAATATTATCCTATTCTCCAAGATGATTTCCTCCTTTATGCCTTAATGGTCGAGCCAAGACCGGGCATCTTTATGCAAGTCTCACTTGAGCTCGAGGTGGGGATTTTGGATAGAGTTAGAAGCAATTTTGGGGAACCTTTTGGCTTCCATGTTTTAAATCTTCTTCTTATACATCAGATAGCCAAATATAACCATGCTATCAATGGGGGAAACTATGGCTTCAATCAAGAGGATAGGATAGGGAGTATTCTTTTAATCTTGAAGTTGTAGGTTATAAATTTATTTTGGATCATCTTGATCTTCCTCCAAGATTCTCTAGATATACTACAACTTCAAACCTGACATGCATATAAAATAATAGGGGTGACAAGATTATCAAAGAGCAACTTCTTTTCCCTCCATACCCAAAGATCAGTTGACTTACAATTGTTTACAAGCTCATAATAAGATTTCCAGCCTATTATTCTCCTTTTTACAATGCTATAATTCTAATTGAGATGATGATGAATGCTAGTACCTAAGTATTTGTATGTAGAAACCTTCTCCAAGTAATGGTTATCATAACTGAAATTATCATAGTTAATCATTTTAGATTTAATTATCATGACTTTAGTCTTGTTGGTATTAATAGTCATACCCATCTTGAAGCACTAATCATGAAGGATTCTAAGTTGTTTGTTGATATCACCATGGCTTATGGATAGAAGAACAATATCGTCATCATAAAGGAGAAGAGTAATGACCATACCAACGAGCATGCGGTCATCTCATCCTGCAGTTTCCAAACAAACACTCTTCCAGCTTATGAATATAAATGGCAAAAAGGGTAGGAGATAGGGGACACTCTTGCTTAACCTAATATTACATTTAATTTCTTCAAACCAACCCTTGGTGGTCTTAAGCTTGGAAATAACATTCTCCTATAGCCTAGTCACAACAACCCTCAACTTGAGAGGAACCAATATTTTCTTTCTTCAAGTCTATGCAATAACTTATCTTGAAGAACTAAGTCAACAAAACAATAAAAGAGATAAATTTTATTATTGCAACATTCCTCTCTAAATGATCATAAGAGTAATAATATGGTCAATAGTTGAGTGATTCTCCTAAAACCAGATTTCCCTTTGGCTCGTTTACCATAACTTTCAAATAAATATATAGTTGAAATTCAAATATTTAATTTACTTTGGTATTCAAATATATTATTTATGGGAAACATTTTCCACATTAAAATATGCACAGGCACTCTCACACACATACATGGAAATTTGTTACCGTTACTACTACTTAAATTGTCACTATTATCCACATCCATCGCCTTACTTGCCATAATTGAATTTGAGTTAAGAAAATTCCATTCCTTCTTATATGCGAATTTTCATAACTATATTTAATAACTATAAGCATTTTCTTGGAAGATATCTTTTTCATATGCTATCAATAATATATTTGATACTCTTTCACAGTATTAAAGTATGAAATCAAGTGTTGTCTACCCTACTTAATTCTTATTTATTTTGTTACAGGTTTCAATCTTTTTCCTAGATTTATAGATGTGCTCAGGTGATTTTAAATCTATTTGGATTTTCTCGATACGGCAGTTCTCCTCCACTGCTGGTTAAGGCTCAATGTACCTGCCCACATTTATTTTCTTGAGGCACCAGATCGAACCTCCATATTGTCAGAACCAGGATAACGAGTGAAATCTGAATCAAGCAGACCAGCTACAACAGTAAATATCTGCCCTGGCATACCAGAGAGGGGGGCTGCTTGCATCAATTACTGTTACCGGCTCAACATGGATTATTAGATCAGTGGTTGCTCAATTCATTAAAGCAACGACTAGTGTAAAGTTCTGCACAACCCACAAACTTGATATCTTGTTAATTGCGTATCTCAAGTGCTGCAGGTCAGTACGTGGTGATATGGACTTTTCATTTTGATATTATTAAATTGGCCGACTAGGGCTTGAAACTAGCATTCATAACCCTAGATCGCTAATTTCGAGTCTAGTTAATATCGAATACTGTTTGGCATGTCTGGATCGCAACACTAGTTGGAGAGACCTACATTGTTGTTCATCGTGTCCACATCATGTTTGTCAGACCACTGCCCATAGATTTTTGATCGGTTATTCACGGCTTTTCCAGATTGTGGATTTTAGATCGGTTATTCACCTAAGATGTAATTGGGTGAGTTGAGAGGATATAGGAATGTGTAAGTTTGTTTGTCCATCTAAAATAATAATTATGTTTTAAATAGAAAAATAAAGTAACCTAAAATTACAAAAAAATACCCCTTCAAAAAAAATTAAAAAAAATTATGTTTTAAATATAAAAATAATGTAGCTTATAATTACAAAAATAATGCCACTTTAAAAAAAATTATGTTCTAAATAAAAAAACAAAGGCTATAATTACAAAAAAATAAATATATTTAAAATAATGAGAAGTCAAAATTTTTTACACTTTTCAAAAATATTTAAAAAGACATTTAAATAAGCTATTGAATATCTATCTTAACTAATTTATATATAGAAAAAAACAACTCTTAATAATTTGTATTTTGTACTCTCATTTGAAAAAATTTAATGTTTCTAAACTCATATTAGATCAGTACCTAAAATAAATCTATGCTGATAGCTACATTAGCTATATAGGTTTTGGTGTAAAATTCAATAGCTATATAGGTTTTGGTGTAAAATTCAATTCCGGAGGTGGTTGTTATTCGGCATCCTCCAGGGCATTCTTGTTAAATTGGTGCAGCAATTATCACTCTTTGGTTTCCACATTAGAACCATCGGTCTAAGTACATTTCAATGAGTTTTATGGGAAGTTTAACCCTATCTTACTATTAACCCTTTTTCCACCCTTCATGATCTTGATTGTATCCTTGTTATTTGTGAGAATATGATTGTGCCTCATGACATGCATTTGTGTCAGCCAACTTTGAAAGAAAATATATCGATATTGTCTCTAGACTACTTGGCAGAATGGCATATATTAGAGGATGAAATGGTAAAAGTTGACAGGGAATTTTTAGTCCTATTGCGTCCAAAGTGAAAACATTTAGAGAAAAATTTGATATGCTATTAATTTTGCTGCGCCACCTACATATTATCTCATTTAATTCAAGAGGGTATCTTTCATTGTAGGTGGATTTCAGAGTGCATTGTTAGAAGAACAACCCCTAGTGATTGTGTTACAAAACTTGATAAGATGGCTAAAAATGTTGTTACAGATGATAGAGTTGTTGATGTACATGGTTCTCCTCCTCTTGTTGCACCTAGATTTGAGCCTAAAAAGAAACATTTTGAGCCTTAGTCTCAAAGGAGTCTACCTAGGAATCAAAAACATAGTACTTATGCAATCAAATTAGTGCATAGATGATGTGAAAGACTCAACTATGGACTATCTACAACTATTAGGATTGAATACAGTTGGATTGATGAATGAACACAAAATCAATTGAATAATTGTTTATAGACTTCATATTGTTGTATATCAACGATCAAACAATCATACAAAGTTCTTATTGTTTGTCATTGATTATTAGTGCACCTTCCTCAGTTGTGTTTAGGGGGGGAGTTTGATGATGAATAGAGCCTATTTTGTTGATCAACCAAGTCATGTTTCCCCAATGCCTTGTTGATAGTATTTTCTTATTTATGTTTAATAAGTATTGATGGTGATAGTGTTCAATTTTTTAAAGTAGAAGTTATAACATGTTTTGATCATATTTTGTAGTAAAAGCAAATTAAGCAGGAAATCTATGCTAATTAATTTATTTTCCTCCAATTTGAGTATGTCACACTTCATGTTTGAACCTTTAAGTATCTACAAGCCTCATTGTTCCATTGATCATTGATGGTGGTTTCTTATGTTTGAAGACTTTGTTCTAACTTTTTATTAACACCTATTTGAAGCTTTTATGAGGTGGTTGTTAGTGTTTTTCTTTCTTATGCATCTACAACATATTCTATTTCAAAGTTTAACCAAGTTCATTGAGGATCCTTGACTCTCATCTTCAGAATTTTGGTACTCCCTAATTGGAGTAAGCTTCTTTCCTTTCCTTTTCATAATCATTGTGGGATAAAATTTCATCTCCATGTTTTGAGCATTGACATCTTTCTTTCTTTTGGAGAGGAGTTTTTTGTACGCATTTTTATCCTTTTATTCACTTATGAAAGTTTGTGGTTGGGTACTTTATCAAGTCTTGTTTGCGGTACCTAATTTTTATGTTTACTTCCTATGTTTCACTTTAAGGGTGTGTTAGAATTGGTATTTCCAATGCTCCTCTTATTTATGTTCCAACTATTGTGAGTTGTAAGATCATGTAGGACTTCTTATGTGTTGAGTTATCATAGCTATTTTTAGATAACTATGGGCCTCTTCCATTATTATATATGGAAGACATCTTTGTGTATTTCATATACCATGGGTAATATATCTAATACTCTTTCAAGAGAGAAAATTTGTTATTAATATGTTTCTGAATGTTCTATATGAAACATTTCTCTCTCTCATATTTTTTAGTGTCAATTACATTAAATCTCCATATGTAAAGTTGATATAAAATTGTGTTACTTAATAATAAAATTGAAATACTTTATGAATAACTACCACAAAACTATATGTTTTTTATTAATATTTCTTTTTTTAAATACCAATTGTACTTTGTGTTGAACAATAGAGGAATTTCACATTTCCCTCATAGTGTGGTTTAATATCAATATTATTTTAAATGTCACGTATCAACTCCACATTGAGTAATGAATAAATTACACACATTGGTCATGTTGAATAGTAATCAATTATGGATGAAATTATGAACACTTTACATTCAATTACTCTATCTCTCTCTAAAAAATTGATGTAAAATTATGTTATTTAAGATGGACATTGAAGTATTTTAGTAGTGATAAGCATTAAAATATTTTTTAGATATTAATATTTATTGTGCATATTGAAAGATATTTTTTTTAATAATATTTTTAATTTTTTTATTGCATGTATTATTTTATTTTTTGATGTAACTGTAGGGCACAACATCTGCCCCAATTCCTCTCAACAAAAATTATAATTTAAAGTGTTCTTTAATTATTGAATGCTTAATCCATTAAGGTTGGTGCTGACCAGCAAGCATAGATGTCCAAGAGACCTCTTGGAATATGAAATCAAGAGTCAGATAAATATATTTATATGTGCATCTTTTCAATAATATTGAATCAGAGGAGTCATTTAAATTTTGCATATCAATTTTGTGTCACTTTAACATGGTTCGAGCGAGCATATTCTACCTTTCTTAAAATTAATCCATAATGTGTGGCCTTCCATGACCATTAGTTTTGTGGTGTTCATCAACAAGGGGATCCATTACTAAGATTGTATTTCAGAAATTGCCTAGCATAGTAACAGTCATATCCATGTATATTAGTGAATGAAAGACCAGTTTCTTGAATTGTCCCTCTACCCATGTGTCCCCATTCCTGTTTTCCTGTGCACATATCAAAGAAGAGACCTATTATTTCTCTAAAGTTTGTCATCCCGGACTTGTGTTCTCACAAATATGAATACTCGTCTTGTAATTCCCTTAACGTATTGGCCGTAACACTCAAGCGTTTCATCTGCTCCATACACAACCATCCGGCCCCAGCCTGGGTTCTTCCAACACCTGTCAACCTTGTTCTAACATGGTTGTTTCTGTGTGTGAGCGTAAGTTTGAATTTTCTTTCACCTAAGGTTTTTGTCTGTTACACATTCATCCGATATCTGTGCTCCTCACTGCCTCTACGCCTAACCAAGAGAGCCATGGTTGTCATGTTTCATGTAATGGCACTCAAAATTACCCATATTAGCAACATGCATGTTAACTATGCCTGCCTGGCCTCATTTCTATAAGAATTGGACAGCAACATACTAGGGACATTGTCGACATTCATCCAACCGCACCTCCAAATTTCGGCACTTGTATGCTTAGGGGATCCTTTTATAATCAATATGTACAATGTCCGCCGTAAGAAGTTGATGACCCTTATATGGGCGTCTGATTGCTTTGTGTGACATACGTAACTTCTATCATTGTCCCTGACTTGGTACATAATTTTGGGTTCATTCACCCTACCTAGTTGTCTCTCCACCTCCTAGATTAAAGCAGTCTTTGCAGTTACAAAACCTTTTTGGTTTTTCCTGTTAATCAAACATGCGTGGTTTTCTCCATGTAGGCTCCAGATCACGTTGGAATTGGGTGGGGTATTCCAAGTGCTCTCAGGAAATGGAAACAGATCTACAACCTAATTTATAATAACGTCCATGAGAAAGAGGCTTCGAGCCTTTGAGCATGAGCTGCTGATCAAGGATTTCATTGTCGGGGCATCATTTTGATCTTGTAACCAAATTGATCCTCTAAAAAAAAGCAACTCTGGCCAATCATTGTTTACTACTGCCTCAATTGAAGACTATCTCATACGCAATGTCATTGTGGTGCATGCAAGATCTAACAACAAAGCACCCAAATTTTGCATGACGATTCCATTTCGTTTGGTAGCAATCTGAATGTCAGGTGTGTCGATGCATCAGTTACCAATGTTTCACCTTCCAGTTGCTTCAGTTATGTCTTGAAAATTAAATGCAACAAATGAGATCGGCCATATTCTAAAAAAACAAAAGAAACTCTGGTCAATCATTGTTTACTACTGCCTCAGTTGAAGACTATCTCATACGCAATGTCATTGTGGTGCATGCAAGATCTAACAACAATGCACCCAAATTTTGCATAACGATTCCACTGCGTATGGTAGCAATCTAAATGTCAGTGTGTCGATGCATCGGTTACCAATGTTTCACCTTCAAGTTGCTTCAGTTATGTCTTGAAAATTAAATGCAACAAATGAGATGGGCCATGTTCTCTCTACGATTTTAATATGGTTGGTAGCTTTACGATGGGGTATTGCTTGTGGTTTTGATATTCTAGATTAATGTGTCTTAACTCCGTTGTAATTTTTATATATGTGGATAAAGAATTTGTGAGAGTCACTGAAGTTTCACATATCTATGTGGGAGTGCTACTCCCTTAACATCTGCAGTACAAAACCTGTTTGTCCCGGGCGCGAATCAATTGTTGCACATATGGAGGTTGAAGGTTGCGCTTTGTGGTATAGGAAAACTGAGTAGGGGTTGAACCCTAAAATGTGTTGGTGCACATTTCCATTGAGAAATAATGGACCAATCCATCTAAGAAATGCTTATTTGAATGATTTAATGGTATGAAGGATGATGGCTAGTCTCAATCGTGCCTAGTCCCTCGCATTGGTATCCCTTTCCTCATATTATTTGCACCAAAACTCTTAATCAACATCAACATTCTAAATATGTTACATGCCGTCCGGTTTCAATACCTTTTTTCCTCAATTTCACCACACAATTAGCAGATTACAGTCTAAAGGGTAAGCCAGAAAGTATTGATTTTCTGCATTGTCTTAGAATTATCGGTGGCCTTTGTAGTCTCCTTGGAATGGTTAGATCTCAACTATTTTGCAAATTCAAGAAGAAGATATCCATGGCATATTGACATATGTTTCTATGGAATTGTACTGGTGAAGGGATATATAATGGCAAAATATATATATATATATATATATATATATATATATATATATATATATATAAATGAAAATAGCATAGAATTGTGAGCTCTCTTATCAAAAATATTTTCTTGTAAATTAGTTTTTCTATGGTGTGTTTACACCTCTTTTATTTTTGGATGAGAAAAGCGAAAATTTACCGATTTTCATTGGACATAGCCAAGTGGCCGTGGCCATGAGAATTGGGGATTAGATGGTTGAAGTGCAACCTTTTTTATATAGCCAAGCCTTAGCATAATTTTATGCCTCAGATCTTCAACCTCTTTTAATTTGTGATTGAAGCATTGTAAATCGATTTCAAAGCAATATTCCATTGACTTTGTTGGTTATTCACTTTACATGGATTATTTTATTGTTGGTGTTGTATCTAAGTTGTTGAGAAAATGACAAAAATCAATCGATTATTAGATTTACAAAACACTCTAATACACTATATTGTTTATGATACAATCAAAATAGGAAAAGTCACTCTCTTCAATATTCTATCATGGTTACAAGATGGTCAAGAGATGATTGAGTTTCTACAACTTGAGCTTTTGCTTTAGTGAAATGAAATATAATAGAAGAATTAGAATTACGGATTAGTTTTTGTTCAAAACAACTCCCTTTTTGAGTCTTAGAAAGACTCCAATAACTAGTTAAGACATTATCAAATTGACGATGATGGATTAGGAATAGATTTAAATGAAGATGAAGTTCAACATGTACTTCCCAAGCTCGTCATCAAACCTCAGGAAGTAGTTATTAACAACAGGAAAGAACTAGTCTAGGATATGGCAAGGATGTTTCCTTTCACATCCTAGACTATTGTAAACCCATCAAGTTTCAAAGTGTTTGATTTCTTCAAGAAAAATCAACTTCACCTTCTTCTCTTCACAACCACATGGAAGTGTCAAATTGAAACATTGTGATTAGGTTGGTCATGTGAACGATCATTGTTTTGATCTTCAACCTTGCAAGCATTGTGGAAAACACACTCATAATTTAGATAGATGCTCTAGACATAAGACCCATGCAAGATAAAATATTTACCTTGGATGGATTGCTTCATGGAAATGATTTTCAACTATGAAGAAGATATATAGGTCATACCTCACAGTTCAGTCTCAATTATTGACATATCTTGCAGTGGAGATATCTTCATCCTCTCAGCTTGTATTTGACAAGAGGGAATTGATAGTCAACTACTAACATTAAAAAATTATCAAGCAAGCTTGAGCCATAGCCTAAACCAAAGCCAACTAATAGAGCATAGAGCTAGATTTTGCCATAGCCAGATTCAGAGTTGCAGCGAGAGATAGAGTCATGCTCCATGAGCATGTTTTTGCTTGGTGGTCATCCTTAAAACCCCATCGATAGAATACTTCAGTTGTGGTTACATCAAATTCATCTTCAAGCCATCTTTAGGGAGCATTTTCGCTTCGAAGAAGACTTCATCCTCTATCCAAATTCAAAATCTTCTAAGAACTACTTCGAGCTTTAGTTCCAGAGTTAGTGGTCAAGCTTAAACCACCACCAATAGAAACTTTTGGTTCTTCTACCTCTTTTAGTTTGTGTTCTTCCTTAAACACCACCATTTTATTGAGCACATCTAGCCATTGGCTTCCATGCATTTTTGTATTCTAAGTGATCCATAAACTATCGTGGATATTCCACTTTATAGTGTGTCAAAACAAATATGATAATATTATATTAAAAATATGAAATTCTACACTATTACAATTTTATTAAACTTCTAGATCTGTAGATTTTACTATAACTAGTGCATGCATGCAAATGGAAATTAGGCAGAAAATAGAGAATGGAAAAATAAAAAATAAAATCACAAACACATAATAAACAACATATGCTCGAGGAAACCTTTTTGGGAGGAAAATCAGTTGGAAGTTCATGACGCTCTGCTCTCTTTCTCCGTCTCGAAATATGGTTGCAGGTATAAAGAAGTATGACCTGTTGCCTGCTAGCTCCTACAGTGCACAATCCTCTTTGTGTGATCTACCTCATATCCCTCTTATCTTTTTTCACTCTCTATGGAACAAATGCACTCAAAAGAATGAAATGTCTCTTCCTCTTAATGGCTTGGTTATAACACAACCTGATATCCTACTAATGGTAAAGTTTGACTACGTCAACTCTTAACCAAAGTGACAATGTAGACTCTTCTAGGGTTTTTTACATCACAATCATGTGGCTAGCCCATTTTTCCATGAATAATGGGGGATGACGCGACATCCTCCCAAATTATAGGTGTGAAAAGAGGAAGGCCAATTTCTAAGTGTCATAACTTTTGCATACATTCTCTGATTGAAACATTTATTGTGTTGTTGGAAAGATATTTGTTTGTAGAATAGCATGAAAAGGTGTGACATTAAAGTAACAATTTTTTAACAAAAATAACATCATTTGATGCCTCAAAATTCTCCCGAAAGGTTTCAGACCCCATTTTGCCAAACTGGGTCCCACTAGTAAAAACGGCCCCATGCGCTGATTCTTCCACTTTTTCCACTTTGAATGCATAAATATGTATGAAAAAAATATTGCAATCTAATTTCAATCACCAACTCTCTTCTTGGACTCATATACACCCCTTTCGATTAAGGAGGGGAATGAACACCTAATCCATTAGGATTGGTGTGGAAGAATTTCAAAAATCATATAAATCCAAGAAACATTTTGGAATATGAAACCAAGGTTCACACAAATGTAATTATATGTACATCATGTGAATAATATTAAATCACACTAGTTATCTAAATTTTTCCTATTAATTTTGTGTGAGTTTAACAATATTATTATATCATTAAATTAAAGTATGTTTCTAATTATAATTAGACATATTTGTCATCTAGTTAAGAGCATGTGTTTCTTCCTAAGAGGTCACAGGTTCAAAACCAGAGAGGGTAGAGTATGTATGCCTTAGTAGCTTGTCCCACAAACAAACAAGGAGGTCTCATACATCAATTTGGTGTGTGTCTTGGCTGTGACCTTAAAATTGGATAATAATAATAATAATAATAATAAGTTTCCATTTTTTTTAAATTAATTTTCTTAAAAGTTATACTGTTAAAAAAATCAAAATAATATAAATACACTAAAAAAATAAAAATTAACATTTAAATTAATAGTAAAGGAAATTATAAATAAAATTTGTAAACAAGGAGGTCTCATACACCAATTGGCTTCACCGTGACCTTAAAATTGGATAATAATAATAATAATAATAATAGGTTTCCAATTAATTTTTTTAAAATAAACTTCATTAATTTTCTTAAAAGTTATATAATTAAAAAAATCAAAATAATACAAATACACAAAAGAAAATTAACATCTAAATTAATAGCAAAGGAAATTATAAATAAAATTTGTAAATCTAATCAATACGAATATATTGTATAACTCTATAAATCAAATGATTGGTAAACGTAGATGGACATCATAACACCACTTCATGATGCATTTCATATTGTGAAGATTAAAAATATATAAAAAAAATTAACTAAATTATAACTTTATTTTCCCTAAACATATAATAAAATTCTAATCATAAAGATCATAAGTTTTGTTACAAACCATGGGCCAATATTATAGTTTACTACTAAAACATACCCAAAAATATACTACTTTTGAAATAAAACTTTAGCTTTAATATGTGATTATTACTATTAAAAATATTCTAAAATTTTCCACAAAAGTTCAGGAACTACCATCCAGTTAATAATTATCAATAATTAAATTGAAATTCTAAAACTTATTCTAAAATATAAATTTAATGAGTTATCTAAATGTATTTATAAAATAACAATATTCTTCTGTCAAAAGTATAAAAATAACAATATTTTCACAAATTCTCAGTGAAAACCATATAACATAACAATATTATTCACAAATTCTATCTATCAGTCAAAACTATTTCAGTCGTCCATAAGATTGAGCCGATTTGATTGTGTCATCCAAAGTGTCTGCCACGTCATGCTTGAATGAAAACCCCATATCCAAAAGTTTCTTCGAAGAAGCAGGAACACGAACACCATTATCATCTTCACCGTCGCCTCTGTCATGATAAACCAAGTTGCCTCACCTTATAAAAAAAAAAAAAAATCCCTAAAAATATAACTAAAAAGACCCTACACGATGGGAGAAGTCTACATACTTGAATTGTGGAGTAAAATGTGGATAGAGCTTATGGATGAAGTCCGATAACTGAGAAACGGTGAGAGAGGTAACACAGCAAATATGTCGACCTTGTACTTTTGGTTGCTCCATCAGAAATATATGAGCCTCACATAAATCCTCAATATGAACTAACGGTATTGATCCCAGAAACGACTCACTCAATTTCAATCCTTCATGATGGCCTGTAAACCGAAATTGTCATGCTGCCCTTAGTGTTTTAAAGTTTAAACTAAAGTATTTTACATATTTTTCTGCCAAACCCTCTCCTCAACTCAAATAGAAATGTCCTATCATTCGCCTTCTCCCTATTCCTGGTTTGATTGTTTCACCTTCACAAGAAGCCCCATAGCAAACACCTCAAAATTTTTAACGAACATATAATAAAATGACTACATACCTGTAATGGGGCTTAATATTTCACCACATGAATACGGAAATGTTGAGATAATGGCTGGCCCACCAACGTAACCCGGTCCAATTGTCACAACCTCCATTTGGCCACTGTTTAATCCATACTCAATGGCGGCTTTCTCCGCCACAGTCTTGGATATGCAATAGAACTGCACGCATGATAAGCACGACATGTAAGTTAAACCATATTTGAGATGCAAATTCAGCCATACTACTCGCACTGTATATACGTACACTACTAGGGCCGGCTTTCCTGCGCATGAATTCCAATGGAGTCCAGTTTGACTCGTCGATACTGGAGCCAGTAATAAGCTCCCCTTCTTCACTCAGCGGACAGGCTGCTGCCACCGAGGAAGTATAAACCACACGCCTCACCGATTTAGCGCGCGAGCAGGATTTCAATATATTTAATACCCCTTTCAAAGCAGGCTGAACAAAATCATCCTGTCCCATAATTTTATACTTTTTATCAGGATTATCTGACAAGTTAAATTGCATAAATCAAGATGAAAATTAATGAAGTCGCCAGAAATATAAAATTTATACGCTGTTAAATCCCTTTTAATACCTTTCGTACTTCACAAATCAAATGTTAATAGAAATTTATGCATAATAAGTACCTCAGAAGGCTTGGAGAAGTCCATAGGACTGGCCACGTCGAACACCCCATCACAGTCCTCCACCGCGGAATCGAAGGCGCCCTCTTCGCTTAAATCTGCTTGGAAGAGCTTCAGTCTCTCTGCAGCACCAGGCAGCGACAGCAGAGGCCCAGTTTTTGCCTTGTCATCTGCATGCACAAAAATATGAGAATAGCTCACACCTAATCTGTAAACAAAGTGATTAATTAATGAATAAGAGCGAGCAGAATCTCCGTATTACGTACTAGGGTTTCTGAGGGTGGCGTTAACATTGTAGCCTCTCTGGAGAAGATTCTTGACGAGCCATGATCCGATATACCCTCCTGCTCCTGTAACGCAAACCTTCATGCCCTCTCCACCTTCGTGGCTTTGCATTTTTCTCCTATGATGCAAGTTGCAAAATGAGAGGCTGAGTGCAACTTAAATATCCAATAGCCTTTCCAAGTGTGGGTTTCATGAATAATCTGAAATCAAATAAATAGGAGTGAGTGAGTTCAACAAAAATCTGCTCCAACCACTGATTTCTTCTCGCCGCATTTGGTCACAACAACCCCTCAACGTATTTCGTCATCACTAAGCACGTCTTGGTGCAGTGTGGGGCTAAAACGACTTTACTTAAATGGATGCCGGATCCACAAGAAGTAGAATACAAACTCTATTCCTAAATATCTATCATTAATTAGCATTTTCACAGATCTATCAAATCTAATATCTTTTATTATTCCCAAAAGCCTTGCCCATCCTTTGTGCCTGTACCTATTCTTCACGAAGTAAAAAACTTGCATTTTTCAGCCTGCCATTCAAAGTTATCTAGTCAAACCTTTGGCATTTTCCACGATCTATCCAATCTAATATCTTTTATTATTCCCAAAAGCCTTACTCATCCTTTGTGCCTGTACCTATTCTTCACGAAGTAAAACGCAACTTACATTTTTCGGCCTGCCATTCAAAGTTATCTAGTCAAACCTTTGGCATTTTCCATGATCTATTACATCTGCGACTTTTTCTTCAAAAGCATCGTTAGTACTCCATATGTTTATAACTCAAATGTATTTAGGTCCAAATGAAGGGCTACGGTATGGAAATTGACTTGGTAGATGATACTCGAGACTCTTTTGAATGAAAAATCATTTCATAGCTTCCAAAATTATTGAAGTGCTTTCATGGCGGAAGGGGATTAATGAGCAGTATGCTTCAAGGTTTTTGGTTCATAATATCCATTCATGATAAATGCCTCCTTCCCTTACTCATATCTATTATTTGTTGGAGAATATAGGTTAATTAAGTACCTGTCAACAATAATGCCATGTGGGCGGTGAAATAAAATAATCCATCCATGGTAGATGCGTGGTTTGTGGGCGGTGAAATAAAATAATCCATCCATGGTAGATGCGTGGTTTCGTCACTTTGATGGAGAATATAACTTATACATGTTGTAATACTTGATAAGAACATTAAAAAAATCCTATTTGAAAACAGGTAATAGAATGAAAAGGACATACGTAATAGAAATTCTTTAAAAAAAGATAAGGCTGTGTACATGATAAGGACATTATTTAAAATAATAGACATTATAGAAACCCTTTGTTTATTATAACTATCCCATTTATTATTTTGTAACAAATTGGTGCTTTCGGCGTGTCTTCATGGTTTCCACGTTGAATATCGCATTTTATCAAGTAATCTAATCAAATGGGTTTTGAGTCTTCCATGAGATTTCTTCATTATAAAATGTGATGTTGTATTAAGTGGAACATTTATCACGAGGATGTTATTTATATTAAAGAGTATATATGATTATTGAATTAAAGTTTATGTGATTTATATTAAGTTTTTAAGCATTAAGTGGAACATTTATCACGAGGATGTTATTTATATTAAAGAGTATATATGATTATTGAATTAAAGTTTATGTGATTTATATTAAGTTTTTAAGATATGTGTTTGGTGATAATCACATTAAAATTTATTTGTTGCATTCTGAATTAGAAAGTATGGTTCATTCTGAGGATAAGATGGATCACACTTGCTTTAAAAGCTATAAATGAATTTTGATCTGATTATTGCCTATATATATATATATTAGAAATAACGTAAAAAATGATATAAAAGTTTGAATACTAACCAATCAGAATTGACGTAAAGGGGATATAAATGTTTTGAATACTTACAAATCAAAATTCTTTCATAATATTAATTTCTTTTAATAATACAAGGATTTACCATAAAATAAATATTTCTTCTTAGACGTGTTTGGCTACAATATGTGTACAAAGGATCTGTGTTTCTCCAATGTCGACATGCATGATCAATTATTCTATTCGGTATTTGGCTTATCATAGTGGGTTTTTGTTATGAAACCAATTCACAAAAGGATAGAAAATAAAGATCAATTTCTTAAAAATCAACCTCTTTGAGGGGGCAAACTCCTTTACATTACACAAATGAAAAATTCTTTGATGATACAAATGACAAAACCTCTTTTCTATATATAGGAGTCTAAGGGGTCACAATATAATCAAAGCTGACATAACAATAATAATATAAGGGAACAACAACAACAATAGTGAGCTTATATGGGGCACAATAATAATAATATGGGGACAATAGGGGCACAACAATAATAATAAGGGCTACAATGACAATAGTAATGGGGGAATGACTAGTACTTGATGCAGGAGCATGTGACTTGGAGGGAAAATCTTCAAACTTATTCCAAAAATCCAACAAAATCTACAGGCAAAGGAGTGGGTTCCTTTAGCTAGTAGTTTCCATGCTTTTCTAGTTTAAGATAGGGATAGAATTAAGAATAAAATCATTTTGTAATAATCGCTTATGGATAAGCGATAATAAGTTTTATGCATGATTGTTTTAAATCACTCTATGTAAAAGGCATTCTTTTGTAAAAGATAAGGACCGAGAGGGCTTATCTATTATTTATAAAAAGCAAATAACGGGATGCTCTGAGTAAGTCGTGCCTAGAAGCATTATCATTGACAAAAACTCTTTCTGTGAATTTGAATGGATGGTCCTCTGTTAAACTGATAATTGTATACATGTATTGGTTCGGTTCTTTTCTTATGAGTTTTATATCAATGATTTGGCTTTGATTTAATGTGGCAGTTGAAGCCCTTAACCTGTGTTTCCTTCATATTGACGGTTCTGGCTTCTTTATTTGCTATATAGAGTCCACGGGTAAAACTCTGTTTTACACAGAGAAATTGTGAAATTACTTAGCCGGAACAGAGTTCCGAACTTGAAATTTTATTGAACAGGGACTATACCCTCGTCGGGTCTGAAAGCTTTGTCGCATCGCTGAGTGGGAGTAGAACAAAACTGAATCGTTGGAACTACTGAAGTCCGAAACTCCGACTGTCCGGACCCGAAACACTATAGAGAAGAGTGGAAAGGTTGTCGGGTCCGCGATCTTTATCGTATCGCAAGCCTGGAGCGGAGGGAACCTAGCATTGATGTATTGAAGTCGCTGACAGCGCTTGCCAAGAGGCGATTGTTATCGCATTGCCATATTGGAGCGGGAGGAGTCTAGCATTGGGAGCATTGTAGTCACCGACTGCGATCTCCGATAACACTACGTGTTATCGCATCAGAGAAAGGAACTCTGGAAGGGCCGAATGTATTGCCGATAGTGTATTAGCATGATAGTTTAATTCTTCGGAATTAGCACTTCAGTGGTTTTAAATTAAAGTGCCGATAGTGTATTTCCGTTCCTTTGGAACGAAAGCCTCCGCCTGTGTATTTTGCGTTTAAAAACACATCTTCATCATTTGAAAGCAACAATAGTGTATTACTGTAATTCCAGGGAATTATGGTCCTGGTAGAGGATAAGGGGCTTTGTGTAACAAAATGCACCGATAATAAAGGTTGGGGTGATTATAAAGGGAAGAATGGTTATATGAAAGAGGGAATAGTTATAACAGTCAGTCTAGCAATAGATGACTGATACCCCAACAGAAGGAGAAGGAGAAATCTAGTCTGCATTAGAAGAAATTATATCAGGTCTCATTCGTTTGTCCATATCGCCTGCACCCAGGCCACCAGTACTATAGGGACCTAACATGCCCCTCTCCTTCAAAAAAGTGTTGTCCTCAATGCTTGAGTAGTTTTGGATGCTTCTGTATAAAATTCACATCATCCCAGGTGGAATATTTAGCGTGTAAGTTCTTCCACTTGACAAGATACTCCAAAATTGATCGATGTCGAAGTTGTCAAGTTCTTGTTTCTGTCACTGCTTCAGGTTCCAAATGATTTTTCCTTCCTCGTCAAGTTCTGGAAATATTGTTTGAATTGGGAGCTTGTCACCAATAACCTTCTTTAAGCATGAAACATGTAAAACTGGGTGTACTTGGGAAGCTGCAGGAAGCTCCAATTTGTATGCCATAGTACCAATCTTTTGCAACCCCTTGTATAGACCATGATACTTTGGTGATAATTTACTATCCTTCTTAGCTTGTTTTAGGGACATCTATTTATATGGTTGTAGTCGTAGAAATACTGAGTCACGTACATCAAAAATTCCTTCACTGCGATTGTGATATTCTTGTTGTTTCATTCTATTATGTGCCAAAGTTAGGTTATCCTTTAAGAGTTGGAGAACTTGTTGTTGATGCTCGATGTGATCCTCCACTACTTGAACCTTAGAATTTTCTCTTAAATATGATGTGATGGATGGTGGGTGATATCCATAAAGTGCCATAAGTGGGGTCATTTTTGCTATATTATGGAAGGAAGTGTTATACCACCATTGAACCAAAGGCAACCATTTGACCCATTGTGTTTGTTTATCAGATACAAAGCAATGGAGATATCCTTCCAAACATTTGTTTACTATCTTAGTTTGCCCATTAGATTGAGGATGATAGGATGAACTATGAGCTAATTGAGTATCAAGACAAGAAAATAATTCTGACCAAAAATTTCTAGCGAAAATGGGATCTTTTGAATTGTTTTCATAAATGCAGTAGAAACTGTACTACCTTTAAATGGATGAGATAATGCACAAAAGTGTGCATACTTGGTAAGTATGTCAACTACCACCATGATGACACTCTTTCCTTCAGACTTGGGTAAAAATGTAATAAAATTCATTGAAACCTCCTTGCAATGTTGACTTGAAATGGATAAAGGTTGTAATAAACCTCGGGTCTTAATTGTTTCAACTTTATTTTGTTGGCAAACAAAAAATTCTGCCACAAGCTTTGAATATCAGATTTAAGGCCATCCCAGAAAAAATCCTTCTTAACCCTGTGGTAAGTTTTAAAAATCTCGAGTGCCCTCCTAAGGGAGTGGAGTGCAATTCCATAAGAATCTTTTGTTTGAGTTGGGAATTCTGACATAGGTATAAATGATATTTGTACCATAATGAAACATTTTTCGAGCTAAATGTATCAGTTGTATTGTGATCTTGTTGTAACTACGGATATCCAAGGTCTGAAATTACTTTTTGTGGTAGCCCTTTGAGTCCTCTTTCCAATGCCACCAGTCTAATCAAAATTAGATTCTCCAAGAAAAAGTTATGCCCAATCTCCTAAGATGACCTGATTATATAATTTTTCAGTAGAGAGAAATTGTATGACGTTCCATGTGTCACTATTTCTACCTTCAGATCTGAAAAAGATACACAGAAAACTACAGTCCGTCCTCTTTTTGTAACTTCTTACAAATTTTCAATCTGATACTGAGAGAGTACTTTAGGACGATTTTTCCAAGGTCACCTGTTTGGAATGTAATTCGAGAGTCTGCAAAAACCCTAACTTCCTCAGATCCTATCTTCGAAAATATAGCGAGACAAGATATGAAATTCGGATCTGAGGTTCAGAATGACGTCGGTTCAAATGGGTTTTATTTTTAGCTTTTGAAACATAGTAGACAAAGCGTTATAGTGACAATGCCATGATGACCTATTTGGAGCATCGAAACCCTAAAATCCAAAGCTCTGATACCAAATGTTATAAAACCAACTCAAAAAAAGATAGAAAAGAAATATCAACGCCTTAGAAATCATCCTCTTCGAGAGGAAACCTCCTTTACATTACACGAATGAACAATTCTTGGACGATACAAATGACAAGACCTCCTTTCTATATATAGGAGTCTAAGGGGTGACAATATAATCAAAGCCGACATAACAATAATAATATAAGGGCACAAAAATAACAATAGTGGTCTTCTATGAGACACAATAATAAAAATATGGGGACAATAGGGGCACACCAATAATAATAAGGGCTACAATGATAATAGTAACGGGGAATCGCCAGTATTATAGGGACCTAACAATTTTATATTTATGGGTGTGTTCATTTTTAAATGAAATTTTCATTATATCTTTCTCTTAAGTTATACATGTTAGTGGGTGGGTTAATATCATCACTTACCAAATTTATTTATTAAAAGTATTTTATAGTTAAAATCTTAATTATATTTTTGAACTTATTTATTTTATTTATTATAAGTATTTTATAGTAAAGAAATTAATTATATTTTTGAACTTTAAAAAGGTGATGAAGTTGTTATATAAAAGATTTCTTTGTTAAAATTGTTAAATGGAATTTAAAAATATTTTTAGTGCTGATTTATATTTAATTTATATTATTTTTTTTAAATTTAAGTATGAGTATATTATTATTATTATTATTTTTATTATTATGATATGATTTTTTTGTAGTGTTAATATAAATTATTTAGAATGATTGGAGAAAATATACAATGGATTTGAAAATGGTATAAAAAAATAAATGTACATGAATTAATTATCTTTATGAATATATAATTTTTATTTAAAGAAAGTGTATCTAAATATGTCAAATTTGAATTTCTTATCATTGATATGTTATTTTTCATGCAAAATATAATACATGTATGTTAGTGGAATCTTTGAGTATGCAAATGATGAAATCTTGCTACAAAAACTTATAGAACTGTAGAGGATATAATTTTCTAATGCACGACTACTTTTAAAATTTATGACCTCTCTCTCTCTCTCTCACACACACACACACACACATATATAATGAAAGTGATTATATACTTGAAATTACAAGGCCTTCCACATGTGCAACCTAAAAGGGTCTTAACAATACCAAAAAAATCCATTTCTTTTTCCATAGATTATAGGTGTTGAACACCTAATGTTGAGAGATTGGTTGAGAAATTTGTAAATATGTAATTAAAGAAAATCAAAGAGCTAGAATAGGACAATATATTTGAATATCAATCCCAAAGGTCACACCTCATTATATTATATAATGATGTTACTATTAATGAAAATGAACATTCATGAGTCATTCCTTGGTCTGGCATGATATTAGGGCCACACACCTTAGGTTTAGGTGCCTCTACCTTTCTCAGTGCCTGAACTCTAATTATTAGTTTTTTCTTATTGTAGTGCTCAGAAACATTCCCTCTACCACCTTTTCTAGGTTTCATACTTGCCTATGTCGTTTTAGGGTAATGCCTAAGTCTGAGTCAATTGATCTACCATTGATCTAATGTAATGCCTCACATTGCCTTTTCGCACTAGTTCATTACTCAAAGCTGATTTTTGGTGAGCACTCTTGATTGGGAACCTATGAATCCATGACCTTGGTTGTTGGTGTACATCCTTCTAACTATACTTAGGCTTTCCAGGGGTAAAACATTGTGTACACATATATCTTTTGTCTTTCTTCTCCACATTTCCCAGGAGTGACAAGTAATTCTCCTGAATCAGTGTTGGTGCTTCGTGGTGTGACCAACTTATGGTGCTTGACATTGGCCCAAATGAAAGTTTTGTTATGATTTTTATGAAAAATTTGAACCTCCCTATGAACTGTCACTCTCTTTGACCTTCAAATTAGTCAGAATTCAAGAAAATATCTTCTAGGAGCTGGATGTCTACAGATGCAGTCGCAATGGAAACTCAAGGGTGTTAGGTTAACAAGCGCAAAAATCACAACACATGCTTTAATCACTACAACTACAAAGAATGTTTAGTAGAGGGATTATTGTTCTGAAAACAACTCACAAAAAGATAGAAAATATAGATGAATGCCTTAGAAATCAGTCTCTTCGAGGGGGAAACCTCCTTTAAATTACACAAATGAACAATTCTTGAACGATACAAATAAAAAGAACTCCTTTCTATATATAGGAGCTTAAAGGGACATAGTATAATCAGAGTCGACATAACAATAATATTGTAAGGGCACAATAATAACAATAGTGGGCTTCTATGGGGCACAATAATAACAATATGGGGACTACATGGGCACAACAATATAATAAGGGGGTTGTACTAATAATAATAAGGGGTTACAGTAGTAGT
Organism: Pinus tabuliformis; assembly: GCA_031772625.1. Lineage (NCBI taxonomy): Eukaryota > Viridiplantae > Streptophyta > Pinopsida > Pinales > Pinaceae > Pinus > Pinus tabuliformis. The sequence continues at coordinate 562,339,412 of CM062814.1, read as the reverse complement.
ATAGGGACCTAACATGCCCCTCTCCTTCAAAAAGTGTTGTTCTCAACGCTTGAGTAGTTCTTGATGCTTTTGTAAAAAATTCTTGTCCTCCCATGTGGAATATTCAGCAGGTAAGTTCTTCCACTTGATGAGATACTCTGAAATTGATAAATTTCGTAGCTGTCGGGTTCTTGTTTTTGTGACTGCTCCAGGCTCGCATATGATTTTTCCTTCCTCATCAAGTTCTGGCAATATTGATTGAACTGGGATCTTATGCAACTTTTGAATGAGTGGCCACACTTCTTTGTCCTTCTTCCATTCATCCCTTAATTCATTTATCCAATCTCGTTGGATAATAGAAATAGCACAAAACAATGCTTCCACATCCTCATCCTTTCTTGAAAGTGCATCTGCAACAATATTTTGCTTCCCTTTTTTGTAGATGATTTCAAAGTCATAACCCAACATATTTTTGACCCATTTTTTTTGTTCTTTTAAAGATAATCTTTGTTCCAAAAGTATTTAGGACTATCATGATCCATTTTACCTTGAAGTGTCTTCCCATTAGGTAAGGTCGCCATTTTCTAAGTGCATGTAGTATTGCCAACATTTCCTTCTCATAAATAACTTGCTCGAGATGTAGCCGTAAAAATACCCAATCGCCTACATCAAAACTTCTTTTATTGCGATGTTGATTTTCCCGTTGTTTCATTCGATTCTACACCAAAGTGGCGTTATCCTTCAAAAGTTGGAGAACTTGTTGTTGATGTTCGATGTGATATTTCACTGCTTGAATCCTTTTATTCTTGATATGTCCTTCTACATTGAGAGTTTGAGGAGTCGTAATCTCTTCCAATGCATTACAAGATATGGTTGGATTCATTTCTTGATGCTCGATGTGATCTTTCACTTCTTGAACATTTTTATTCTTGATATGTCCTTCTATGTTGATAGTTTGAGGAGTATTAATTCCATCCAATGCATTACAAGATATGGTCAGATTCATTTCTTCTTTCTCGATGTGATCTTTCACTTCTTGAACCTTTTTCTTCTTGATATGTCCTTCTATATTGTGAGTTTGAGGAGTGGTAATTCTTGCCAATGCTTTACAAGATATGGCCAGATTCATTTCTTCCTTCTCTGGGGTTGGTTCCTAGTGTATATCCTTTTCTTTTGATGTTTCTTGATCCTTTTCTTCCTCCTCTTCAAAATCTATGTAAAATAATTTCTTCTTGAGACACTTATGACCTTTAGTGTATTTGCTATCACAATTGTAACAAAGCCCTTTTTTCTATTTTTTCTTCCAATTTTTGTTGGGTAAACCTTGTTGGTTGTGGAAAGCTAGGAGAAAAAACACTTCCGTAATTGTAGTCGTACGTGGTGGGATTCCTTGTTCCCATAATTTCGCTTTCAATTTTTCTTGCCAACATGAATGCCTTCTCCAACGAATTAGGTTCCCAAAGACAAAACTCATGTTCAATGTTATCCTTTAAAGTCCCTATGAAGACATCAATCCTTTGCTTCTCTGGAATATCATCTACCCTTATATTCAATTTTGTAAAGTCCTCAAGGTGCTCTACCATTGAACCCTTTTGTTCGAGATTTATCAATTGGCTAAAGACGGTGTTACTCTTTGTATCCTCATAATGTGCTATCATTTCATTTGTGAAAATTGACCAACTGACAAGTGCTTTAAGAGAATAAAGACCTTTATACCATAAAAAATGATTTGGTTCTAAATATAAAGATGAAATATGTACCTTTTGTAACAGTTGAACCTCATGTAGATCAAAATATTGTTCCATCTGTAGTATCCAATTTACTGGATCCTTGCTATCAAACTTCCTCATATCGCCTTTTCTTGATTTTAGGAGCTTGATCTTGAAATGATTGTAACTCGATAATTTCAGATCTCCAAGTTCTAAAATTACGTCCTATAGTAGCCCTATAAGTCCTCTTTCTAACCCCGCAAGTCTGATTAGAATTTGAATCTCCAAGAAAGAGTTATTCGCAATCTCCTAAGATGACCTGATTATATAATGTTTCAGTAGAGCAAACTTGTACGACATGCCACGTCTCACTGTTTCGACCTTAGGATCTGAAACATATACACAGAAAAATAAAGTCTGTCCTCTTTCTATAAATTCTGACGAAATTTCAATTTGTTTCTTAGAGAGAAAGTTATGAAGATTTTCCCAAAGTCACCTGTTTAAAATGTAATTCGGGAGTCTGCAAAAACCCTAACTTCCTCAGATTATATCTCTGAAAATGTAGTGAGAAAATATCTACGATTCGGGAAAGAGCTTCATTAAGACTTCGCCTCTAATGGGTTTTAATTCCAGAGTCTGAACCTTTGTAGAAAAGATATTATAGCGAAAATTCCACAATGACTTGTTTGAGATGAAATTTTGGAGCTTGCAAAAACGCTAACTTCCTCATATCATATCACTGAAAATATAGTGCGACAAGATCTAAAATTTGGACCCAACATTCCGACCGATCTCTTATCAAATGGGTTTTTATTTTAGCTTCTGGATCTTTGTAGCAAAAATGTTATAGAGAAAATGCCACGATGACCTATTAGGAGAAGCAAAACCCTAGAATCCAAAGCTTTGATACCAAATGTTATGAAACCAGCTCACAAAAAGATAGAAAAGATAGATGAATGCCTTAGAAATCAGCCTCTTCGAGGGGGCAACCTCCTTTACATTAAAAAAATGAATAATTCTTGGATGATACAAATGAAAAGACCTCCTTTCTATATATAGGAGTCTAAAGGGTCATAATATAATCAGAGTCGACATAACAATAATATTGTAAGGGCACAATAATAACAATAGTGGGCTTCTCTGGGGCACCAATAATAAAAATATGGGGACTACATGGGCACAACAATATAATAAGGGGATTGTACTAATAACAATAAGGGGTTACACTAGTAGTATAGGGACCTAACAATTATCCACAATGCTTATCCATGAATACTAAAAGAAAATATTTTCTTTGCGGGTGATGGTGTCTCCATTACATTTCCTTCAACTTTTCATTGTAAAATATGTCTTCAGATTGGGATACCATTTATTCCAACCCAAGAAAAAGTAAAGGAAATTTAAGGAAGGGATAACAAGAGCATTCTACATATGGGTTTTGGGGGATGACGATGTCCCCTATGTATGTCCTTAAATTGGTGATCATAAAGGATGTGTCATTGTGATGATTTAGATAACACTTACATCCACGCATATTAGAGAAATAAATTCTACGAAGGGAGCACTATAACATTTCAAATTTTATTAGTACAAGTATATGATGAATTATTTGGATGTACCATGATAGAGCTTGAGACCTTTATTTGAACCTTTCAAGAAATTAGATCACAAATAAACTATGAGAGAAAATGAATAACAAATATATAGAGTGATAAATTAATCATACACATACCTATTTTCCCTTGGCTAATGTTATAGAGGCAACAACCATGAGCAATAAGCCTTGAAATTGTGAACCTCAATATAACGTTTCCCTTTATTCTATATCAAAGTTATTGAAAAATCTCAAACCACACACTCATTAACAAGATCATACTACTCTGAGGCCATGACAAAAGGATAAATCAATTTGCAAAAAAAAAAATATTTCAGTTGATTAAAGGACAATATTCTTATGTAGGAAAATAATATGGCTCACCAATCGTCCAATTTGTGTTGGTAGAATGTCTAGGGTATCTTCATGTTGACCTTCATAGACTATAAAATTGTGGTTGCTCACAACACAAAGCGAGATCGATATAATTGAGTGTGAGACCACATATAAAACATATAATAAATTGAAAAGCAAACAATTGGGGTTTGTCTTAGGACCTTATACCCAAGGTGTGGGTGTGAAATCAAGAAAAGGAATTATTATTTATTCATTGTTGCAAGTGGAAAACCCATAGAGGAGCAAGGGTGACCTAAGGCTATGATGAAGGGTCTTGATCAAATGAAGAGATTAATTTTCCTTAAGTTAGTTGGGATTTGTCTAGAAACTTCAAGTCGGCCTAGGCTTGGAAAGGCACCCTTTGAGGGCAAAGTCTACCCTCATGAGAAAAATATAAGGAGGGAAGTTGTGAAACTCATTTTATTATCCAACAAGTGGAATTGTTCTCAAGTGAGGACATATCCAAGGAGGCCACATAACTCAATAAGTTAAGCTACGTAAAGAGCAAGAAGAAGGGTTTCATGTTTGTCTTTTTTTCTCATGCTTTGGTTTAGGTTCAAGGAGGATGTTGGTTGAGTTTGGTGAGGGTTTCAATGGGTAAATCTGTGCATCCAAGTAGTGGAAGATACTTGTGGAAAGGGACGAAAGTTCATGCTAATCGCAGTGGTACTTATGTGATCTAGCCACAGACTCTTGTACCTTATTAGAGGGCCAAAATACCTAAAATAAGGTTGTTTTGGTATGACGTGAGGATTGGAGGAAAGTTGGAGTAACAATCCATGCCTTAAAGGACCAATGAAACAAGTATAATGATGGAAGAGGGGTACTACAGGTCTGAGGTAACCTTAGATTTGGGGATGCAGAGATATGTGGCAAGGCCTAAGATATCAATCAAGAAAATGACCATAACCGTGGTTGCTTGGAGGCTAAGTGGTAGCGTCTTCAAGGAGATAGATTGCTAAGGTTGGAGGGTTGTCCATGAGGTTTTGGACAACAATTTTGATATGCACTAGTTAGGGCTTCATCTTGTGCAGAGATCCATCCTATGGTCTATCCAAACTCAGTGAAAGAATAACCTAGATCTTTGATGAATGAAGAGAGTTGAGACCCTAGAAAGGGAGGTTGATGACTCTTTGTTGTGGGTAGAAGTTTGAGACAAAAAGAGAACGATAAGGGTGATGTAGTAAAGGAAAAGGTAAGGCATGTTCAAAGGTTTGAACAACAATTGTAATTAGACCTAAGAACATGGATATAGAATGCATCTTATCACTATTGGTGGGTTGTTTGGAATAGCCCCAGATTTTGACAATTTAAGGAGACAAATTACAAAAGAAAGGGCAGCCTTGGAAGCCCTATATTAGTCATGGTGTTGACTATGTATGGGTAATTTTGGAATCCATTTAGAATGCATCTTATCACTGTTGGTGGCTTGTTTTCAATAGCCCTAGATCTGGACAATTTAAGTACACAAATTGAAGAAGAAAGTTTAGCCTCAGAAGCCCTAGATTAGTCATGGTGTTGATTGTGTATGCGTAATTTTGGAAGCCCTGAGGGTTGAGCTTTGAAGGATGAAAGGGAAATTGAAGCATCTAAGAGGTGGACAAGTGGATAGTCTAGAAGACCTCAAGTACAATGTTCATGAAAGGAATCAATGGGTTATTACGAGGCAGAGTAATGGAGCCCTGGCTCAGCTTATGAAAAGAGCCATATGGTTGACAAGAGGGCATATCCAAATGACCCAAGGAGCATACTTCTTAATGGAGCTAGAAGGATGCTAGTGGGAAAACCCATGAGCCAAAGTTCAGTGACACAAAAGTAGTTGTGATCATTGATAGTGGCAGTTGAAGATGAAAGTTCAATTATCAGTAGATTGGGAGGTAAGGGGACCTGCCATACGTGTTTAAGGTACGCGGAGTGAAAGGGATATAGTGCATGTTGTCAACAAGTAGGTCAAGTGTAATTTGTTTAGGGTAGATTGGTGGTCATAGTAGTTGACACCAAGCCCTAGTTGTGTCCTTATATCAAGTTTGTATGTAATGGCCATGATCCCTAGTATGGGAGCCCTAAGACTATTGTATTACAATTTGTAACATAACAAGTAGAGGGTTTTAAAAGGTAAAAATTGTCATGTGCACTAGTTGATTCACTGACGAATGTTATTTCATTGTGCAAAGTCGAAGTGTTGTTGCATTTGAGTGTGTTTGTGTTCGTGATTTTAGACTCAAACCAAATTCTTGAGTGTCATGGAAAAATCAACAAGCTTACGCTTGAATTAACCACATGCAAGCCTACCCTCCATTGGCTAATATTATAAAAGCAACAATCATGAAAAATAAGCACTAAAGATGTGACCTAAGTATAAATTTTCTATTACATATCAATGTTTTAGGAAAAACTCTCGAATCTCACACACTTGAGTAAGATCATACTACCTTGAAACCATTGCAAAAGGAGAAATCATTGTGCAAAAAGAAATTATTTTAGTGTATTAAAGGACAAAAATATTTTGTAGGATAAAAGTATGGCTCACCCATTCTTTGTGCCATGTTTGTAGAATTTCTAGTGTATCTTCACCACTTCACCTTTGTAGATTATACAATTTTGGTCGTTCACTACATAAAGAAGATCATTATAGTTGGTTATGAGAGCATAGATAAAACATAAGAAATTGAATAACAAACAAGTGGAGCCACAAATTAGCAAAAGATACATTTAAGTGAAATGCACTGCATACAAGTATGTTAACTCACCTTAATTTATGAACAATAACCTCCATTTTCTTTTTCCGCTTCCTTCATTTCTTTCTTTTTCTCCTTCCTTCATTTCCGTTTCCACACCCAACAAACGAAACCAAGATCAAACTACAAAAAACGTGAAAAAAAAACAAAGAAAAATGGGTACAACACAGCCAACAAATGAAACCAAGACCAAACTACAAAAAATGAGCATAAAAAAACAAAGGAAAATAAGTACAACTCAATGTATGTCCATGCTCAAACTTTGAAAACAAAAAATTAAGACAAGAACAAAGAAAAATTGCAAATATCCCCTTTACACATCATCTCTCCTACAACGTGCTCTCTTCTACTCAAAGGAAAACAAGTGGGTTGAACAAGGTTAAAATATACACACAATTAATAATGGTATGCATATTTCGAAACCAATAATTATTCATAATAGAAAATGCACCTCCCCTAGAGTTTGTTTTATAACTATGGGAAATCTCTTTTATATTCCACTTGTTTGTGCTCATCAAAACAAGCCATCTACAACAGATAAAAAATAAGATATTAGAATGCAGTTATATTCTATGCTATATCTCAAAAAAATATAAATTCTATAAAATAGATATACTTCTGCTACGAGTAATGCAAACAATGTTTTCATAAGATGTAAATTTTTCGGACAAGGAATCTAAGCCATAGTATTCAAAACCGACCTTGCTAATCGGTCACCGGTCTAACCAGCCGGTTAGCAGGTCCACCAGTCGAAACCGGCCAAAAAACCTGGTCAGAGGGGTCACTTGCCAGATTTTGCAAAAAATTGGTCCTAACTAGCCAGTTTAGAACGGAACCAACCAGTTAGGAGGCACGCCCGCCGTGAGCCCCAAAAGTGACTTTTTGACTGTGTTTTAGGGGTTTTGGAGGGAAACTAAGGGTGATTTCCCTCCCAAAACACCCTCTCCAAGCCTTTAAGAGGCCCCTCTCACTCTCATTTGTCTCACACATCTGATTTTGAGTGTTTATGAGTGTTTGTGAGTTTGTTTATGAGCTTGGAGAGTGTTGAGTTTTTGTTGAAGTAGTCACCTTGGAGTTGGAGTTGGAGCTATTTTGGAGATAGTGTGTAGCTGTCAGTGGAGTTGCCATCTTCAAGAGGAGGCTAAGGAAGCTAGTTTGCATTTCCAGGTAACAATTTTCGCTTGAAAATTCCTCATTTGATTGCTGTCCATGAGTTAATTTTTTTATGTGTTATAAATTTGTAAACTTCTCACTTCTATCATCTATGCTATGAACTCTTTAGCTCTATGCTATCAAATTTTGTAGCTTGCATGTGCCTTTGTTTTCCTACATTTAGCTTTGGTTTTCCATGTTGCTTAACTGCATTTTTTTTGAATGGCATATTTCTTTGAAAATTGTTATTATTTCAAGCAAACATGACTCCAAAAGGAAAGGATAGTGCATGGGCTCATTGTGATGTAATTGATGAAAAAATGATATGCAAATGATGCCATAAATCTATTGGAGGTGGGGGTATTCTTAGGTTGAAACAACACTTGGCTGGGATAAGAGGCCAAGTTAAGCCATGTGATGCACCAAATGCACTTTTAGGTCCTATTAGGGCAGAATACATTTCCAAGCTTGAAAAGTTTTATGAGGATAAGGCTAGGGAGAAGGCCATCCAAGATGACATTGCAAGGAAGAGGGAATTATTAGAAGCCATGAAAGAGAGTGGGTATGATGATTATGAGATTCAAGGCTCCTCTTCTATCCCTTCCACCAATGACCCCTTTCACTCTGTTCATCCTTCTTTTGGCCAACCATCAAAGGAACAAAGAGAACAAACATCCAAAGTTATTTCTCATCTTATGTCAATATTGCCTCTTCTAATCCCACTTCCTCCTAGCCAAGTTCTCGACCCACTTTGGATCAACATTGGAAAAGACAATGTAAAGAAAATTCTCATCAATACATTGCTAGATGGTGCTATGATTCAGATATCCCATTTAATGCTGCTCGCTCACCTTATTACAAAGTTATGTGGGATTCTTTTATAGTTGTAGGAAAAGGCTTCAAAAGCCCTAGTCTGCATGACTTGAGGGGAGCTCTTTTGCAAGAAGAGATATCTTCCATTGATGAGTATTTGGTTGAGTTTAAAGATTCATGGCTCAAAACAGGGTGTTCCATCATGTCAGATGGATGGACCGATGGAAAGAACCACACTATCAAATTAATTTCCTTGTTTCTTGCCCTCAAGGAACCATGTTTTTTAAATCAGTTGATGAATCTAATAAGGTGAAGGATGAAACCCTTCTAATTGAGCTTTTGGATAACATTATTCAGGAAGTTGGGGAGCAGCATGTTGTGCAGGTCATCACTGATAATGCCTCAAACTATGTTCTTGCTGGAAAGATGCTTGAGACCAAATATAAGACCATATTTTGGACTCCATGTGTTGAACATTGCATAGCCCTAATGCTTGAGGATATAGGCAAAGTGGAGTGGGTAAAAAACTCTGTAGAGCATACCAAGTGCATTACAAAATACATTTACAACCACTCATGGGTATTGAGCCTAATGAGGAAATTCACTGGGGGAAACGAGCTTGTTAGGCCTGCAATTACGAGATTTGCAACTCAATTCCTCACGTTGCAATGTCTCAATGGTCAACATAAAAACTTGCAGAAAATGTTTTCCTCTGAAGAATGGTCTGATTCTCGGTGGGCTTGTAGACCAAATGGAAAAGACACCAAAAAGGAAGTGTTAGACACTTATTTTTGGAAAAGGTCTCTAGAGCTTGTGAAAATTACCGAGTCCCTTGTTAAGGTGCTAAGGATGGTGGATGGGGAAAGATTGGCCATGGGCTACATTTATGAGGCTATGGATTAGGCAAAGGAGAAGATACGGGCAGTTTACAAGGACATGTTAGCTAAATATGGCCATATATGGAAGATCATTGATAACAAATGGAACAATCAACTCCATCATCCTATACATGCAGCTGGGTATTTTTTGAACCCAAAGTATCATTATAAAAATCGGCTAGGAGATCAGCATGATGGGGAGGTCAGAGCTGGATTGATTAATTGCTTGGAGCGCATGGTCCCTAGCCATGTAGACCAATTGGAAATACATAGACAACTTACTGTTTTCACTATGGCAGATGGTACTTTTGGCAAAAACTTGGCAAAGATGGCAAGAGATGTGGACCAACCAGGTAAGAAATTCCAATTTCTAATTTGTTTTTCTTTTCAAGTTAAAATTGTTTACGTTCTTTATAATTCAAATTATAAACTGAGTTACTAATTAATGTCTTTTTCTTTGCAGCACATTAGTGGGTGTCATTTGGTGGCCAGTGTCCTCAATTGCAAAGGTTTGCAATTAGAGTCCTCAGTGAAACTTGCAGTGCTTCAGGTTGTGAGCACAATTGGTCTGTTTTGAGCGCATACACACGAAGAAGAGAAACCGTTTGGAACAAAAACGGTTAAATGATCTTGTTTTTGTGCAATAGAACCTTCGACTAAGGAGGAACCAAATGATGAGCAAAACACCTGATCTAGATCCCATTGTGTTGGATGATATTGATCCAACATCAGAATGGGTGGAGGAGACTGAAGATCATGTGTTTGAGGCTAATTTTGATATTGACATGGCTTTAGCGAGGGATGAAGCAGATTATGTGGTGGCATCAGAACCAGGATCAGTAGCGGCATCAAGGAAAAGCAAAGAACCAATGGAAGGCACTAGTTGTGCAAGTCGACAAACTCGTGCTTCCATTAGGTCCACTTCTATTGTTATTGGTGGCATTGATACTGAGGTTGCAGATCAGGTTGAGGCATCCTCAGACTTTGAACTAGATGATGTCTATGTAGCTCATGATGATGATCCTGTGGCTAGTAGTGGTGATGAACTTGATGATTGATCATGTGTACACTGTAGACTTGTAGTAGGCCAATGGCCTCATAGCTTGCAACATTGTTTTTGGACTTTATAGGCCATTTAGAGCCTCATTGCTTATGTATTTTGCTATTTTGTCAATGCTATGTATTGCACTCGGTGCCATTTTGATATATTCACCTTTACATGGTATATAAATGAGAAAAATTTGCATATTTTGTCGTTATTGGCTTGGAATCATGGTTTTAAATCTTAAAAATAGTTTTGTTTCATTAAAAATTAATTATTAATGTATTTTTTTAAAACTGGTTCATTTAGACCAAACCAGTCCCGGTTAAACCGATTCTGATCGGTAAACCGGTTCATTAGGTGGACCGGTCCGGTTACCTGTTATGGTTTTAAAAACACTGATCTAAGCATATCTAAACATATTGAATGCCCAAAATCCCAAAGTCCAAAAGACAACAATTTTGTATGTTAGCACGATGGTTGAATGGTTGAAGGGTCAATATGCTTATCTGATTGACCTTACCCAACTCCTCTACAAGGCACGTTGTGTGGGGGTGTGCATGTGATGTGGAGCAAGAAAACATACACTGCACCATCCTAGACACTGCAACTATAGTCACTCAATGCATAAAGTAATATAACATATGAGATCACAAATGAACCACAAGAGAAAATGAATAAAACATATACAAAGCGATAAATTAATCATAAACATACATGTTTGCCCTTGGCTAATGTTATAGCAGCAACAACCATGAGAAATAAACGCTGAAATTGTGAACCTCAATATACCATTTCCCTTTATTTTGTATCAAAGTTATTGGAATATCTCAAACCACACACTCATTAACAAGATCATACTACCCTGAAGCCATGACAAAAGGATAAATCGATTCGCAGAAAAACAAATATTTCACTCGATTAAAGGACAATATTCTTATGTAGGAAAATAATATGGCTCACCAATCGTCCAATTTGTGTTGGTAGAATGTCTAGGGTATCTTCACCTTGACCTTCATAGACTATAAAATTGTGGTTGCTCACTACACAAAGCGAGATCGGTATAATTGAGTGTGAGATCACATATAAAACATATAATAAATTGAAAAGCAAATAAATGCATTCACAAATCAGCGAAAGATAATTGTGAGTGAAATGCATTGCATGTAGTTAAGGTGATTCACCTTCATTTATGAATGATAACCTCCATCTTATATCTTAGTGTGTTAATTTTCTACAATTGGTATCAAAGAAATATGATTCAACCATTTTTGAGATGCGGACCTCACCTTTTACTATCTTCTCATTACAGCTTTTACACATTGCACGTGAGCTTTAAGCACTCTCTATGGCATATTCATTGCAACCATCATCTGCAGTACTTCGACCACCACCCAGCGCAGAACCTTCAACATACTTCCTAATTTTTTGTTGATCTTCCCATCTAAGTGTGTCAACCCATTCAACATCATTTAATGTTTTAAATTGACCTTTTTGCTTCAAAATACAGCCGGCATGATTCCACATAGGCATGAAGCCATCGAACTGTGTGGCAGCGATAATCTTGGCGATTCTCAGCACATCTTTCTCAAGGGTATTTTTACATGTCTTGCAGGTCAATCTTGAAGAGTTGGCATATTTGATCTTCCATGGTTTTGAAGGATTTTCCATCGAATCAAACTACTTCGGGCTTCAATGCTCGGAGCTCGCAAAGGATACGGTGATACGCACAGTAGAAGGCAGAGTGCCCTACATTCATTAATGAGAACGAAGCAATCCATATTCTTTAAAGTCAAAGATTAAAAAAAACACAAATTCAAAGGCCAAGTCGTTATTTTTAAAATGAAATTTGCACTTACGTTCATTTAAAGTAATGATTTTTTAAATTAAATGGGCATACCAAGCGTGTATTAAAAGTATAAGTCAAGTTGGAATGGTTAAATAAGGGATTAAAAAAATGAAAATAAAGTGTTTCTTTGGAGAGATAAGGTTATGAAAGCATTATTTTAAATATTTCTAATCATGATAAAGTTAATGGAGTAGTAAGGGTATTTTTTTTAATTTGTACAACATTTATGGAGCGATAAGTTGTATTTTGTAAATCTTTGGAGTGATAAGGTTGTAATTTGCAGTTTGAAAACTTCCATTTAATTTTGAAGACAAGTTGCTTCAAGAATTTGTAATCTTGGAATTATAATTGTTTGAGAAGTTGTAATGACAATGTTGTGAAGCTGAAGGTTGATGTACTGCGGTAATTAATAAAATCATAATTTTTGTGGTGCTTGTGTCCTAGATCCACCTGAAATTGAATAAGGGGATCTTAGGTACACCATGTGTAATGAATGCGTGTGCATGGCATGTGTTCAGATTATCAAAATGCTCTCTTTGTATTATGATTAAAAAACTACATGCACATAAGCCAGCTTAAGTATAAGAATGCTTAATCAAGCTCCTGTAATCACGCTTAAGTACACAAGCACAAAGCGTCACATCATCAACTTGATAAGATGATCTTCCAAGCAAGCAAACTTCACATCATGTAATGAAAGCAATCAAGTTAAGGATGCTACAAAATCAAGCATTTCATGCCAAGACGACATCAACATCATCAACACTTTTTGTATCACTTGCAGATAAACATTTTTTAACTGAATTGTACATGTGCATTCTTGGTTGTAACCGACACCCTAATTTGAATTGTTAAGGTGAATACATTAAGTCAAGTAAGTCTTCAACTAAGTCATTAAGATTGAACTTGTCATTTGTCACTTGGGTGCATTTTCGATAGTGTTCGACACCCTTCCTTTTTTAAATCAACACATTCAGTGAGTACTTTCAAGAAAGCACAAAGTGTCAATAATCAATCAAGCAAGTTCAAGCAAGCCATCTAGCAAGTAATCATCATCAACCAAGTGTGAATTCTAGTATTCTATTCTTTAAGTGAGCATCAAATGAAGCCAGTGTTTAACGCAAGTGCAATAACCAATAAATCAAGGGAGTGTGTCATTCAAACAACAAACCAAGTGAGCATGTCATTCAAACAACCAAGCAAGCAAGCGTCTCAAAATCAAGTGTGAAAGTTCAAAGCACGACATCTACAACAAACGAGCCAATTTGAAGTTGATTGAAGCATTCATAAAGTGCCAGTGAAGCATGAAAAGTGATCGTCATCAAGCGAGCGTGAGATAAAGAGTTCAAGCAACCAAGTTATAAAACTCTAGCAAGTATTTAAATCATCATAAATAAGCAATAGTACAAGAAAACCTGAATTCAAAGTGAGGAAGCTAACATGGTGACACACATTCAACTGTCCCAAATTCTTAACAATTTGATTTTATCATCAACTGGTGACATGGTGAACATCAAAAAAACAACTATTGCTGATATTCAAGTGCATCTTTAACATGAACATGAAATGATTGAGTTCCTTCAACTGGAGTCACAACTACAAAGAATAGAGTTGCTAGCGAAGAGTGATGATTCCAGGTCACTGATCCAACCAACTTCAAGTGTCGAAGTGGTCCCTGATCCAGTTCAACTTTCTTCCAAACCAATCATCAAGCCATGGGAAGAAATCCAAAGTAACAGAAATTGACGAGGCTTAGGATATGTCAAAGATGACGCCACCTTGCATATCCTAGATTATTCAAGGCCCATTAAGTTTGTCAATGCAGGGTTCCCTGCACAAATCACATCGGATAGTTCTCATAAAGTCGAAGACAAACAACAATACATGCAAACTGAAGTTGCAGTCAAACCAAAATGCCTTCATTGCCAAAAAACCAGTCATTTGGAAGATCACTGTTTTGATCTCCATCATTGTCACCATTGTGGCAAGTCAAATCATTCATCAGCAAAATGCATCAAACAACAACAATCAACCATATTGAAGATCAATTATTCATGGGTTAATCCCTGGGAATGGTCATCCATGTTTAGAAGATTGTATAAGTTTTACAATCAAATTCGCTCACACATATTGCAACCAACAGTAAAAATGAAGATGGTACTCTCATGCAGTTGAGCGGAGGAGTACAACAGTGAAACACTCCTACACCTGAAGGGGGGGAGTTCAGAAATAATTTGAAGAAGATTGTCTCTCCTTTCAGCTGACAAAGGGGGGAAAATGTCAATGAAATTGACAGTTGTTTTCTGATTGAAAGTCTCTACAATATCAACAAAGCAGCGAGTGGGCATTTTCATCAGCAAGTGAGCATCAACAAATTCGCTAGTGGGCAATTGACAACAATGTTAGTAGTGAGCAATTTTCAAACACAACAAAAGCAACAGTGAGTTGTTTTTCAATGTCATTAGCCAGTGGGTGATCATCATCAGCAGATTCGCCAATGGGCATTCATCAACTTTTATCAGTGGACAAACAAATACGCTAGTGGGTGTTCATCAAATTTTTTCAGTGGATACAAGATGCTGATTTAAAGCAAAGGACAATTGGATCCTTTTGTAGCTTGGCATGTAATGGAGTTGTCAAGTGACATTTAGAGATGAATTAGACATGAAACTGACTCATGGTCTTTTCATATTGCAGTTTCTTTAGCATCCAGCTTTGGCAGTTTTTCAGGCAAATGTTTTTTGAGGATCAACTTGAGAAATTGGAAGAGGGTTCCTTGTTCTTATTTTGGATTTATCATTGGGGGGGGGGGGAATGTTAGCTTAAATATCATAATAAAATAATTATAAATCCAAAATTATAATTAAATAAATCAAATCTTGAGAATTAGGAGTTAGTTCCTCGAACTAGGGAGTTTAGTTAGGATGAGAGATTCTCTCCAACTAGTTCTCCTAGATTAGTGTTTTGTTGAGAAAATATCTCAACCAAGTTTGTTCAAGATAGACGCACTATCTTGAAACAAACTTCCTCATGTATTTATTTGTACTATTATCATTCTTTGTACATTGGATGAGAATGAAAATGTAAGGAATGTTGTAAGGCTGAAGCCTTTTCTGCCATGTCTAGTTTTTCTATATTTCTGCTATTTATTATATGAGTGGATTATTATTAGTGTGCTAATTCTCTCTCTCTCTCTCTCTCTCTCTCTCTCTCTCTCTCTCTCTCTCTCTATCTATATATATATATATATATATATATATATATATATATATATATATATATATATATCATTTGTTGTGAGTGTAAACACGTGGAAAATAAAATTAGGCCAAATACACTGTCAAAAAACAATAAGGAATGACAATGATTATTTATTTAAATTCATCAATAAAGCTTATCTAGACTTTCTCTAATTTAACATTGTAACACACTTTGGTTTTTTTTTAAATTTCACTCAACAAAGTAATTCTATAAAATAAAATTAATTATGTTTATACACACACACACACACACACAAACAAGCTTGGTAGGACTCATTTTCATCATGTCTAATATATTATCCCAATCAGGGAACTAAACACTTCACATCAAGGAGTGTCTTAACAAAGAACCCAATAACCATTTACCCAAAGCCCACACACACACACACACACACACACACACACACATATATAATTTCTACGTTATATTTCAACATCAACATTTTGACTGGTTTATAAAACTATTATAAATTTATATATTTTACATAAGCTTTAAATATAAAATTTATATAAAATTTGACACTTTCCTAAATTCTATACATTGTAACATCTCTTTTAAAAAAAATTACTTATAAAAAACAGAGTAACTTTTCATTGTTTTTAACTCTCATTAGTGTAACTTAATACCATGATGATTTCCATAGTTGACTTCTGTTCCTTCCTTGCGAACCTTAGTTACATTTTCATTTATATATTTATATGTGTTGTTATGTCTTAGGAGAATCTATTCTTATGGATTTTGTTGGAAGTAATGCTTCCATGTCATGTGTATTTGTCATTAGGAATTACGAGGAGTTAGTCTAGAAGTTTTTGCTTCCAATGTGTGAGTTTTAGTGATGATCTAGTTGTGTCGAAGTCAGTAATTTGTGTCTTATATATTTGTACCTGTGGTGATTAATAAAAGTATCAAGCGAGATTTGTGTTGTGTGTAATCGCTCTCTATGATCTCTCTCTAATTTCTAACATGGTATCAGAGCCTGTGTGGGCTTGACTCCCTGAAGGGAAGGCCCAAGAAGATGAGAGATCCTTGAATGCTATTCCTCTGTAAATAGAATAAGGTAGAAAAAAATAGATTTTTGTTTTGAGTGTGACTATTAAATATGTGTCTCTATAAATATTTTTGTGTGTGTACGTGCTGTGTGTAAGAGAAGGTTGAAATTTGACAATTTTTTAAGAAAGCATCCAACTATTTACGGGAAAATCCAGATCTCAAATCCCTTATTGAAATCTGGCAATTAGAAACTTCACTGTGGAATTTAGAAACTGCAGGATTGGAGATAAAAGCCTTTGGAGTTCTCTCAGATATGCACAACCAATGATCCGATGCGGGCTTGGAGATGGATGTCTTCAGGGTTCTCTTGGATCTACATGACTGCGTGAAGAGGATTTGGTCATTGGTCGCTGGTCACAAAAAACTAGAAGAAGCAGTCATTATTTCCACCTCATGTTGTTATAAGCTTCCATAGTGGCCATGGTGGAATCCAAAGTGCTATTTTATCTATTTTGTTATGGCATGGAATCACTTAGAAATTGCGGTGGGTCTATTCATAAATTGAAGGACATGAGTCTAGATCATGCACAGGTGTTATTTTTCGAAGGTTTTGTCAAACTTGCAAAGTCACAGCCATATGTTGGTGTTGAAATATGGCAACAAGAATATTCCAATTTAATTTTTCCTTGAATTAAATTGTCAATTAAAATCGAATTTAGTCTTAACAACTACTTGGAAATAATTAATTAATTCATTATGGATTAATTAGTTGGAGAAATTCAAGTTAGAAGTCTTTATGAAGTCCTGCAAGAGTTATCCCTAAAATTAAGGAGATAAGATTGAGTTATATTTGAGTTGTAATTAGTTAGCTCAGTTTACTGAGTTAAGTCCAGGTAAATTAGTTCCAAACTGTTTGAGGAACTAATGGTGAGTTAATAGTCAGTTGATGCATGCATGCATCCAAATAGTGTATTGCAGTTAACTGAATATTCCCTCATCAGAAACTCATGCATGTCTATTCTGAGGAAGGCCCAGTTGAGATTAAAGTCAAGAACAATGTACTATTAGTTGCATGTGTTCTCTTATAAAGAAAACTCATGCATGCAATCAAGGCATCATTCCTTGAGGATTGAGCAGTTCTGACAGTGTGTGAGAGCAGTGTTACACTTGGTAACAGGGAATCATCCATAAGGAACAACGCAAGGAAATAGGAGATTGGAGGGCAGAGAGGAAGTTTGGAGAGAGGCCAAGATTGCCTATGAGCATTTGTGAGGATTGTACTGAGAGCTGGCTAGCTGTGAGAGCTAAGGCTTTGTATAATTCCTATGTATTTCCACCTTTTATGATAATACAGATAGTGGGGTTTTTAGCTGAGGCTTTCCCAAATGTATTCTCATGTGTATTGTGCATTGATTATTCTTCTTCTGATTATATGTGTTTAGCTCGATCTTTAAGCTTCCGCAAGTTGATAGTAGAAGTAGGTTATAGTATTCTTCTTTGATTTATATTGCATTATCAGGTTAACCTACAACAGATTTTCTACATGGTTTCAGAGAGATAGATTTGTAGGAAATTTCTACATGGTATTAGAGTTGTGAACAATATATTGAGAAGAGAATTCAAAGTTTGAAGCTCGGGTTTGCAGGTGCAAATCGAATTCATATCATACTTCAAGGTTGGCCAATGGCATTCTATGGCTTGAGACTCGAGTATGCCTTGGAAGGTAGCTTGAATTACATAGCATGGAAAGATAGAATGGAGGCTGTATTAGAAGACAATGGCTTGAAGGAATTCATTGATCAAGAAATCCCAAAGCTAGCTTCAACTAATGCAAAAGAGTTGGCTGAGTGGAAGAAGTGTGTGGTGAAGGAGAGACAAATCATCCTTGAGGGAGTTCGAGACCATATTGTCTCGAGTCTCCATGGGAAGGATACTCCATTTTCAATGTGGAATACATTGAAGTACCTCTACCATAATAGTAGTGACCAGAGGAAATTGGCGCTCAAGGATAAGCTTCGAAGAATCAAGATGGAGAAGGGCAATACTATTTCCACATATCTGAACAAGCTCACCACCCATAGAGATGAGCTTGGCAGTGTGGGAATAACTATTTCCGATGATGATATGGTGAGCCTCGCTCTCCTTGGGCTTCCAAAGAGTTGGAATAGCTACCAGGACTCTGTTAATGGAAGGGAGAAATTGCCAGATTGGGAATGACTGTGGTCAGATCTTATGCAGGAGGAGATCAGGAGGAGCACACAAGATGGTTCTTCATCCAAGAATGATGATGAACAAAATCTGGCCTTAGTAAGTAAGGAAAAAAAAGGGAAGGGGAAGGCTTCCCATTTTAAAACGGATTCTTCTCATGGAGGGAAGAAGGGTGACATGTCTAAAGTGAGATGCTTTAATTGTCGCGAGATGGGACATTATGCGATTAATTGCCCATCGAAGAAGTCCAAGAAGGGATCCACAAAGGGATTGGAAGGTGAGGCATTAGCCTCTCAGTTCAAAATGGAATTTACCCTCATCGCATGTAGGGTGTCATCGATGATGGGTTGTGTCTGGTATCTTGACAATGGAGATCATTCCACATGACCAATGATAAAAATTTATTCAGTAGCTTGGAGGAGAAAGGCCTCAAGATGTGCATAGAGATGGGGGATGATGGAAAGTATAGTGTTTCAGGAGTGGGCACAGTTTCTTTTCAGAGGGAGCATGGAGCTCCTCTCATCTTGACAGATGTGAAGTATGTGCCTGGACTGGAGAAGAGTTTGGTATCGGTCACAATGTTGGAGGACAAAGGCTACGATGTTGTCTTCAGTAAAGGAAATGCATTCCTAAGACACATAGCCACGAGTCAGACCAAGAGGATATGGATTTGGGTGAATAATCTTTATAAACTAGAGGTAGATGATTGTGCAGCATTGAGTATGAAAGTAGAATTGGTTCAAAGCCAAGACATTTGCGAGTTGTGGCACGAGAAGTTGGGCCATTTGCATCATGGGATAATGCAGTAGATATCTACAGGACTTCCCAGGTAAACTTGAGCAAGTTGACATATGCAAACGTTGTACCTTGGGAAAGTACACCAAGTATTCCTTTCATGGTCAAGACAGTCAAGCAGAGGCTATCTTAGAGTGCGTTCATACTGATGTGTGTGGACCATTCTCGACGGAATCCACAGCGAAGCAAAGCTATTATGTGATTTTCATTGATGACTATTCTCGTAAATGCTGGATTTATTTCATGCAGAAGAAGGACCAAACTTTCACAAAGTTTTGTGAGTTCAAAGCTTTGGTAAAGAAAGAGTCAAGGAAGAATATCAAGGCCTTGAGAAGTGAAAATGGTGGAGAATATGTCTCTAAAGAGTTTAAGGACTTCTGTGCAACGGAAGAAATTAAATGAGAGTTGACGACACCTTATAACCCACAATAGAATGGGGTGGCCAAGAGGAAGAACAGAACTATTGTAGGGGCAGCATGGGAAAGCCTACATAACCAAGGCCTACCACTTCACTTGTGGGCTTAGGCATGCAACACAGCAGTCTATTTGTAGAATAGAAGCCTACATCGCATACCTGGGATGAAGAAACCAGAGGAAGCTTTCTCCGGTAAGAGACTAGATGTGGGTCACTTTAGGATATTTAGCTCATCAGTATATTTCCATGTGACAAAGGATGCACGGAAGAAGCTTGAGCCAACAAAATAGTTGAGGATATTTGTGGGGTACATTGATACACCTCACAACTATCTGGTGTACTTGCCTGCCAATCGGAGGACAGTGAATCACAGAGATCTCAAGTTTGATGAGCAGAAGGCCATGCGAGTTTCCCTTGAGAGGGAGCTCCAACTATAGGCTGTGGAGGAACTATTGGTTCCTAAGGAGGAGGAGCCTCAGACTGATGCAGAGGAGGCACATGCAGAGGTTCCAGGAGTGGAGACATCCACTCAAGCAGAGTCTTCCAGAGATGGACGAAAGCGCACAAGAGAAGATGATAGATTGTTGCAAGATGCGAGAGAGAATGTGGGAGAACCATCTTCTTAGCGTAGATAGAGGAGGTCACTTGAGAGGTACATTGGACACATGGCCCTTGCTGGGGAATGTGTTGAGATCGAGCCATCTTCCTTTGAGGAAGTAGTGTAGTATCCAATTTGGGTTGATGCTATGGTGGAGGTGTATAACTCCATAGTTCGTAGCAGTGTTTAGGACGTGGTTCCGAGACCAGAGAACAAGTCAGTTGTGAGTTCTCGTTGGCTTTACAAGGTAAAGCATGCTATTGATGGTAGTGTGGAGAAGCATAAGGAAAGATTTGTTTCCTGTGGCTTTTCACAGATCGAGAGGATCATGTTGCTGCAGTATATTTTGATGGAGGAGCAAGATGCTAACATTTTGACAAAGGCATTATCAAATTGAAAATTAAAGTTCCATAGATACATGATCGGGGTGGCAGATAATCCCTATCTTGTTGAGAGGGAGTGTTGAAATATGTCAACAAGAATATTCCAATTTAATTTGTCCTTGAATTAAATTGTGAATTAAAATCAAATTTAGTCTTAACAGCTACTTGGAAATAATTAATTAATTTGCGGATCCAAAGCATGAAATTAAAATGTATATTATGGAAATGGATGTTTATATGAGCTTATTGTGGACCAATGTTTATTTTGGGTCTTTATTTTTTTATTATGTGAGTTTATGTTTGTTGGTATAAAAAGGGATGATGGTTCTTAAACTGGAAGTCCCGATGTCAGAAACGTCAATTCTTGTGTGTTAGTAATTTTGGTTATAAAAAGGGTTGATGGTTCTTAAATTGGAAGCCCCATGTCGGGAACATCAATTCTTGTGGAAGGTCAAGGTATTTGATCAACTCTTGAGCACATTCAGTATCGAGACCTCCATCCCCACAACTAACCGATAATCGAAAGCGAAATATCCGACAAATGGTGGTTGGTCCATAGGATGGTTCATTACTTGATGACACTTATCGTGGAAGCCCTGATGAGACAATATGTCAATATTTTTGATTTTGAAAAGTTCATCAATGATGGTGAAAAGTGTTTACATTTTAAATGGAGGTCAAGTAACAACTCAAATATGTGGTGGTGAGAGATTGGAGTTTGTGAGATTCTAGAGTGTATGTGGGTGCTGATGAAGACTAATCAGAAAAAGATTTATTTGTTGTTGTAATATGCGTTTTTATTAGTATCCATATAAGCATTAAGGGAGGCTGTTGGAAGTAATGCTTCCATGTCATGTGTAGTTGTCATTATGAGTTACGAGGAGTCAGTCTAGAAGTTATTATTTCCAATGTGTGAGTTGTAGTGATGATATAGTTGTGTCGAAGTCAGTAATTTGTGTCTTATATGTGGTGATCAATAAAAGTATCAAGAGAGATTTTTGTTGTGTGTAATCTCTCTCTCTTTTCTTCACCATTTTTTAGCTTCCCACTTGATCCATTTAAGACATAACTGCTTCAGACCATCGTTCACGTGCTTTGTAGAATTGATGCTTCTCAACCTCCCAGAGCACAACGGGTCAATCTCAATACTGAACCATCATATGGAACTACCACCATCTGTGAATCCACAATCCTCCACATCTTTCATCAGTTACCTAGGATAACATTCTGGCTACAGAATGCCTTCAGCAGACAATTCTACAACTTTACCTTGCATAAAATAACCTGTACTGATGCTTCCGGAGAAAAACAGCCATACTAGCTTGACCTTATTAATAACTATGAGTGACTAATTCTCTCGGAGCATGACAGGTCACTTTAGTTTGTTCAATAATTGGCCTGTTCCTTGTGGTTTTTCATCATTTCATTTTTCCTAACAACTCCTTTTCACCATTAACATTTCTACCAACAACATCCTCTTTTTTTTTTTAACTTCTCAAGAAAGGATTATGATAAAATCATAATAACAACAACATAAAAGGTTCTATAGAGATTGGGACATTAAGATCGGAAATAACATAGATGTCACAATAACATGCATTGTCTCATAAAATAGCATCACAATTGTTTATCTTTTGAAACTGACAATTGAGCTCTAATAAAACTGATTTCGACGAACATGACCTATCAAGGATTTTCAAAATTGGGAATACCACCAGAAAGCTTACAAGGACAATCTCTATCATCATATTAAAAGAACGAACATCACAATTAGCATTCTCAAAGCGTTTTTTGAAGAGCCACAACACGCGGTGGACATTTGCAGCTCTGGCACTGGACATGGCTCCATTAATCCAATGTCTGTAAACCAAACAAGAAGACCAATAATATATTGACCTTTGAAAATGAGATCTCAGGTACATGAACCAAGATTTCATCTTCTAAGTCTTATATATGTAATTTCTTTCTGTGATCAATAAAATACATTGTTTTTGATGTTGTGTGTTTAATCAATATCTCGTTACTCTCTCCTCAGGTTTCTAACATAGTATCAGAGCTGGTGCTAGTTTGACTCCCTCAAGGGAGGGCCAGGAATATGTGAGGGATCCTAAATTATATTGTTTCTATACATAGATAGATTAATATAAGTGTGTGAGAGTTGAATGTCGTAGTGATATTTATTTAACTTTGTTTAGTTTTGTGTGTGAGTGTGGTTTTCTAGATCTAGATTGATCTTAAGAGAGAGTTTCGCTCCATTTTCTTTAGGAGATCTATAGCTTCAGGGATCTACAAAGCATTGCCTATCATTGCATGTTGCGCAGGGAGTGGCATAAAAGTTGTGCATCATGTTTTGAAAGGAAGAGAGTGGAAGATTGTTTCAGATCTCGAGATGTGAAAGAGGGAGATTCTAATTTGTGTTGGTAGTGCTGAGTCATTTCACTGTTTTTATTAAGTTTTTCTGCCCAGCGATTTGTGACATGCATATATTTGCATCTTGATTCATCGTGTCTTCATTCTTGCATACTTGTAATATGAAAAGGTCATTGAGATCTGCATAGATCGAAGGTATTATCTTTTCTTCAGTTCATATTTGGGTTTCCTGGTGGTTAAATCTCTGAGAAATTTAGTTGCACGAAACTGATCTAAACATGGTGGACTTTAAAGCAAAAACAGTTGATTTAAAAAAGTTCTTCGGTAAAGAATTCAAGTTAGTGAACCATAATTGTCATTGCGGTTCTTAGTGCCAAAGGCTCGTGAAGAGGAATATGGACGTGAGTCTTTTCCACAATTAATTTAGAAGTTCATTTTTCTTTGGAAGTCTTCACATGGAAAAAGTTTGTTTATCTTTTGGAAGTTGATTTTCAAATGGAGAATGTCTTCGTCCTTTTTAAAGTCAAGCTATTTAAAGTATTAAATATATATATAAAATGATTTTTGTTGGCCTGTGGAAGGATTTGGGTATAATAAATTGATGGATTGTTGATTTAAGAATGGTCGAAGTATAACAATGCAAACTTTGAAACACGAACTATAAACTCAAAACGAGAGTTGTAGCCAAAAAATCCTTCAAAAACATGAAAAATCAACACGAAAATGAAAAGTGTTGATGCTGAAATAACACTTTTTTTTTTTTTTTTTTTTTTTAGGGTAAATCTTCAACATGCTTTAAAAATGGCAATGAAAACCAAATTTTTGTGCAAAAATTGTGCAAAAAAACAACGTGAAAACGAAAAGTGTTGATGTGTTAATGTTGAAATAAAGTTTTTTTTTTTTTCCAAGATAAGTTTTCAACATTTTGAAATAATGGCATAAAATATTTTGTCATGACTCCAAAAAACATTAAATTTTCAAAAGAATAATGAAAACATAATTTTAAAAATAAAATAAAAAATTAAAACAACGAAAAAATTAAAAAATTAAAAATTAACAAAAAATAAATAAAAATATATATTAAAACAAACATAAAATTAAAATAATGACAAAAAAAATCAACTATATAAAAAGACAAAAAAAAAATCAAACATAAAAATAAAAATAAAAACAAAAACAAGATTAACCTATAATAAAAATTATATATATATATATATATATATATATATATATATATATATATATATATATATATATATATATATATATATAATAAAATAAGAAAAACATATTTAATAATAAAATTAAAAAAAACATAAAAGATGTAATTATTATTATTATTATTATCTTTTTTTATTTTTTATTTTTTATCTTGTAAACAATAAAAAAAAGAAAGAAAAAACCTATAAAAATAAATAAATAAAAAGCCCCAGGGGTTATCTCAATTGGTCAAAGTCAGTGCCTCGCCATTGGGAGATCACAAGGTCCAATCTCCCCGAAGCCCTTAGGGTCAGGCCTTGCTGGTGGGCTGCGGCGCTAGATTCCCTTCGGGGTTGATTAGCCCAGATTTTCCCGTGGACGTAGCACCACCTGTTGACCAGGGTGTCCGTGAATCACAGCCTAAAAAAAAATACAAAATTTTTTAAAAACCATTAAAAAACTAAACATTTAAAAAATAAAAATTAAAAACAAACATAATTAAAAAAACTAGAATATTAAGCAAAAAAAAATTAAAACCATTTAAAAAAAAAACCATTAAAATTAACTTAAAAACATTTAGAAAAATGTAAAAAAAAAAAAACTTAATTAATTAATAAAAAATTAAATCTTAAAAAAATAAAAAAGATTAACAAACCTTCTAAAAAAAATTGGAGCGTTGCGCCACCCCGAGCAGAGCTACATGCGGGCAGGGTTTGTTAATAATTTAATTATGTTTATTATATATATATTATATTATATATATATATATATATATATATATATATATATATATATATATATATATATATATAGATGTTTTTAATTTAATTTTAATAGTTTTTTAATTTTTTGTTTGTTTGTTTTTAAATTATTTAAAATGGTTTTAATTTTGTTGTTGTTGTTGTTGTTGTTGTTTTCTTCTTCTTCTTTTTCTTCTTTTTTTTTTTTTTTTTTTTTATATCATGCTTGTTTTTTTTTTTAAATAGTTTTTAAAAATTTGTGTGTTTTTTATTTATTTATTTTTATAGTTTTTCAATTTTTTTTTTTTTTATCCTTTACAAGATAATTTATTTATTTATTTTTGTTTTGTTTTGTTTTTTTTTTATATATATATATATATATGTTTGTTGAAGTAATAAACATTTAAAAAACAATTGGACATAAAAAAAATTTAAAGTGTCAAAAAATGTAACATTTAAAAAAACAAATATCCACACTCAATACATTAGAAAATTTAAAGTGTCAAAATTAACCCCTCTAAAAGAAGGGGTTGATGTTGCATCAACACATTTCAAAATCAACATGAAAAACAATAACATTTAAAAGAAAATATTTGTATTTAATATATACGAAATTCAAAGTGTCAAAAATATGCTCCAAAAAAAAGTGTATTCGGAATCAGCGCTTTTCAAAATCGGATGATTTTTTTGCTACCTCAAAAAAACGGGTAATCGTACCAATTCTCGTTTCAAAGTTTATTTGTTATATGTGGATTTCACTTATCACATTGAAATAAATTCGCTACCAAATCCAGTGTCGTAGAGGTTTCGTCAGTCAACTCCATATTCAAATTCATTAGTTCCATATTCAGATTCATTCATGAGAAGATCTCCTTTAAATATGATGTTTTTGTTATATTATTTATTAAAAAAAACAAATTGTTCGTAGAAAATTTTATGGTGTTTTTTTATTATGTTGTAGTGTGTTATTTTTCAAGTGTAGTGTGAAATTCAAATGAAGCAGAACCACAAAGAACATGCCAACTATTCAACAGATTAATGTGACATGTCGTGCTCGGGAGAATTAGTCACAGGTAGTTCTTAATAAGGTCACGCTAGTGTGACTGGTTGTGCTCCGGGAGCGTTAGTACAAGTTATTTTATATAAGAACAAGTTGTAGAATTGTTTTTTGAAGACATTCTGTACCCAGAATGCTATCTTAGATAACTAATGAAGGCTACGGAGGGCCGTGGATTCACAGATGGTGCCAATTCCAAAGGATGGTTCAATATTGACACTGATACGTTGCGCTCCAAGAGGATGAGAAGCGTCAATTCTGCAAAGCATGTGAATGATGATCTGAAGCAATTATGTCTTAAATGGATCAAGTGGGAAGCTCGAAAGTGTGGTGAAGAGAAGAGTAGAAACCTTGATATTTTAGAATGGATATGAGTGCTAGTGATGGACATATCAGGCAAATTTGACAAAAATTTATTTATTGTTGTGATATGCATGTTTAATATTTTCCATGTAAGCATTAAGGGAGGGTGTTGGAAGTAATAATTCTGTGTTGTGTATAGTTGTCATTATGAGTTAAGACGAGTCAATCTAGAAGTTGTTAATTCCAAAGTTAGGAGTTTGGGATATGGTATGTATAACGAATAAGTTTGGAGTTGATGTATTTACATATTCATCATGAACAATAAGTTAATAATACTATGGTTTGATTACACTTGGCTTTTCTTGGCCGACACAAAAGTTGAACTTGGCATTTATCATGTATCAACATTATTGAACCTTTATAAATTGTAAGCTCGTTGCTTGGAAGTTCTCTGACTCTTACAGCTGGCATGTACTGTCGTTCTCGAGACCCATTATGTTGGAATTAATGTTGGGGTGTGAACTGATGGTATTGATAATCATTCCTAGAGATCGACGGTGGAGGTGGAACAAGGTAGTTATGGAGGAACTACCCTCCCTTACACTGCACCGCCTCACCTTCAGTTGTGTCATTAACCCAACAAGGGTTCCCACTCTACAATAGGTGGGGATCCTACTTTTGGCTGCCGAATAATTATAGAAGTGCTTGACAGCAAACGCATTGGATTTTCTAATTCAGTGCCAAGATTCTCCCACTCTAATAATGTGGGGTTCATTGTAGGGTTTGGGCACATATTTGTTTTCCATAATGTCAGTGAATTGAGGTCTAAATTTCTGACAATTTACTGCATAGAGAGGAAAGACGTCTCTTTCTATACAAAGAGGAGGTAAATACATGGTTATTTTCAATCAGTTTTCCCTTTCCAACATACTCCAACTAAACAACTTCTTGTATTCCCCTTGATTCCAATTCACAAATTTATCTTATTCAAGTTTAACTCAATTTGACCACCTAATTCTTATTATGATACTGCCTCATATGGTTTATTTACTCCATGTCTTCAAGAGAGGACTTCGATCATTTTGTATTTAGGATTAATTGTTGAATCACAAGGGCTTCCAACCCTAACTGTTTTTTCTGATTGATCCAGGTGGATATTGGTGGCCACCTACCTATTCCACGCAGACACCCCAATCAGTTTCATCTGTTTCCTTGTTCATTTCAACGTTTAATAGTTTTAGAAATTTTTCGGGTGTTGAACTTCCGGAGTAGTTTTGACCCCCTAAATGATGCTTTTTTGGGGTCCGCAGCAGGCCCGTAGCAATAGCTAGGACCTACGGTGAAACCTGTAGTACTCAGAGATATCTTTCCAACAAGGTATCGTACATTCCAAACAAAGATAATATGACCAAGTTACGATCTCGGGAAGTTGGCTGCCCAACTAACCCTAATGGAGCCCACAAACTCTTGGTGTTACATCTCCTAGGGTTAAGGTTTAAGTTATTTAGGGTTTTATCATGTTTTCCAATAATAAATAGGCCCTTGAACATCATTGTAACACGATTCAGAGGCATGTAGCCACCATATCTCTTCTTAGAGATAAGCTACCATCACCTAAGCTATATTATTTCCATTATATTTGTAAGCATAGTTTAGTATTTTTCTATTAATGAAATGAAGTGTTTTTCTGCTGCATCTCTGTGTTTATGATTATATCAATAAGTTGTTACGTTCCTGTTTAAGTTCGGATTAGTGGTATCAGAGTAGTCTTATCTTTCTCTGCTTTTCCTTTCATTTCCCCAATGAGGTCAGGGTATAAGGAGTTAGGGCTTCATGTAGTTGAACCATTGCAAGATCAGCCTCACAAAACTTGACGACCTCCCATGGTGAAAGAAAAGAAATACGAGGGGGTAGGAGATCCTTTTAAAATGTTTTTCGAGGAAGCCCTTAAGTGAAAAGGGGACATGATGATGGATAAATGTGCCAAGATGCTTCGACCACTACCCACAGGTGATACATCTTCATCCAGAAACCACTCTGGAGGCGCCACATCTTTTAAGGTACAGGTTAAGTTAAATATTCCCATATTCGAAGGCCTGATAGATGCAGATGCCATAGATAAATGGTTAAATCTATTGGAAAGATATTTTTCAGTTCATGACTTTCCCAATCGGGAAAAGATTAATTTTTCCCTCCTGAAAGCTGCCCCACACATCAAGGACTGGTCGGAAACCTATTGTGAAAAAAATGACGAGAGTGAACCCTCATTGTTTTCAGTTGCAAACACTTGGAATTATTTCAGAGACACCATTAAGGAACAATATTGCCCTATCAGGAGCTATGAAGACAAATACATAAAGCTGACCACGCTATTGCAGGTAAGGGAGAAATATGTGCCAGAGTTGACAAATACTTTCCATACCCTTCGCACGAAGCTGGGTATCAAGGATATTGAGTGGCATTTGTTGCTCAAGTACTGTGATTGTCTACACAAATAAATTTAGGATGAGATGGAGTTCCTGGATATTTCCTCACTTGGCATGGCGTATCAGTACATTGTCAAGATTGAGAAGAAGTTAAAAAAAAGAAGTAGGACTTTGGATCTACAAATACAAAGCAAGGAAAAGGCACCCCCAAACCACAGAAAAAGGACCAAGCCAAGGCAATGCTACCCAGGACAGCCTCCCGAAGCCTCAAGCAAAGAACAACACCTTGAAGAAGAAGAAGGACATGGGAAAATGGTGTGATTTCCATTGGAGCTCCACTCAGAATACAAGTGAGTGTCGGGCCAAGCCATCACTAGTGGCCAAGCTGAAGGCTTCTGAATCAGACATAGGTTCCGAATCTAAATCCGAACTCGATAAGGGAACTAACAAAGGGAATCAGAACATTGTTGCAGAGACCAGTGCCACCATGGCAACCACCAAGATCCAGAAGGTTGAGCCTGAAGATCCAGAGGAGGGGGAATGCCTCTTCCACTCATAGATGTGGGCAAAGGGTTCTTTGTTGTAGTTCATTGTCGACAACAGGAGCCAATAGAACCTCATTTCAATAGAGTTCGTGAAGCAGCTAGGCCTAAAGACTACACCACATCCACAACCGTACACCATTTGGTGGCTTCACCAAGGATGAGATCTTCAGATCATCTAGTAGTTCTGCCTTCCCTACAGCATCAAGTGCTTCATGGATGAGGCAGTTTGTGACATTTCTCCTCTTGAAGTTTTTCATGTATTGTTAGGAAAACCATACTTGTGGAAGCGACATGTTGCATATGAGTCTAGACCTCGCTTTGTGATTATTACTTTGGCTAATAAGTTGTACAAGATAACAGAGGTAGCCCCACCTACCACCATCTCTTTGATCACTGCAAAGAAATGTAGTAATATCATTTCCCATAGAAGGAATGTTTTTTCCTTATTATTTGCCCCTAGGAGAAGAAGGTTGTGACCTGTTGAGGCCTCAAATTTCTATTGCTCCAATATGGGGAATAACCACCCGGTCCGGACCTTAAAGCAACTTTTTTTTCATTTAAAGTGGTGGCTCCGACTGGGGATAATGGGACCACTTTCCCAGTATGGTTTTTAAAATGAGAGTGGGTGGTTTATGGGTGATTGCAATAGAAAAATAGTAATTAGAATGACCTATTCTATCATAAAAATCTCTCACTAACTTAATCTAATATAAACCCGGTTATTTCTGTATAATATGCGATCTACAAAGATATCTGCTTGACATGTGATAATAAAGATTAATCACACAAAAAACAAAGATAATAACATATAAGATAATTTCTTTGACTAAATAGTTAGTCAAGGAAATATATAAACTATATCGCATATATGATGATTTATACATGAGAATAAACAATCTCACCTAGGCATCATACAATAGTGAAATTAACGCTTAACAAAAAGAATATACCTTATATACAATTTATGAAAATAAAGTCTTGTCACTAATTAAACAGAAACAAATCTAATCATATAAGATAGAAGTACCATATATGTGAAGTTCTGCTCATTTGATTAATGACATAGATCAACTCCTTTCTTCATATCAAATTATCTTCCAAGTATACAAAAGTGCATCAATAAAGGAAAGTAGTATGATATTTAAAAGAAATGATCATGTTCCATAATTTCACCAAAGCATTCACAAAATTACAACAGTGAATTCTTTGCAAATGTTTTTGATAAAATTATGGACCCTTCTCTAAATGCATGAGAAGGGTATAAATACTATTCTAACTAATGTTCAAAAATAGATTATACAAAAATTTGAGGAGGTTTCAAACAACATTCCTCCTAACTAGTTAACTAACTCTAAAAATATATAGTGGCTTGATGAGCAGATGCTATGATGATGATTTGTTGTCTACCAGCTTGTCCTTCAAATCGCATATATCGGCCATTGGTTTGACTTGAGGATGTGACCCAAAATGTGTTTTGACCTGTCATGAGAAAATCACATCTATGAGAGGTGGCGGTATCCATTGAGTTGAATGGAGAGAGAAGTTAAGGGTCATGATTTGACTGTGTGGCTTGACAAGGTATTGCCAATATGACTTCCAATCATTATTTTCCAACTTTGTGATTGCTTCCCTTTAAGTTTCTGCTCTTTCCCTCCATTTGTTATGTAAGTTGTTCAGATTGGGCAGTTCTTTTGGATTGCTTTCTTTCACCAAGTTGGTGGCAAACAGAGTGTGGTTTACCGCTTTGATTATGTTCTTCGACACCCCAAATGCTCTTGCCACTGCTAGCTCAACTTTTTTGATTCTCATATCGCAATCCGTGAAAAGAATGTCCTTTTGTGTCTCCTCGATCTCAGGTAGATTGGCTCTTCTCCCCTCTTCTGTTTCTTGCCATTCGATGAACTCTGAGATTCTTGTGTTCTGATCAATAAACTCATTTCTCTAGTCAATTGCTTTATCTGTTAGCTGGTCACTAGTGATCAGATAAGGAATGATATGTGACATCTTTTGGCAGAAATTTTCTTGTTGTTTCAATAGGAGGGAATTCAGTTCCAACGCCTTTGTGATGAATTACTCGATAGTAGGAACATCATTATATCTTTCCATGTCTTGCTACAAGTCTTGGAGTTGCATGTTTTTGGCCGATATGTCTGTTTCATGGCTTATCTTCAAGACCTCCATGCTTTATTGCAATTGGGACAACTGCTCAACAGCCTACCTATTCACACTTGCCCTCTCTGTTTCGAGTTGCTGCTCGAGATGTGAAATCTTCTCTTCCTTTTCTCTCAACAAAATAGAGACTTCGGTAGCTTTGTCCATGGTGTCCATTGCATACGTTCCTGTAAACTATGACAATCTAGTCAATTTTTCAGCTGGGTTGGAAGGAATGTCTCTCCAAACTATGTCCATCAGCTCATTTTCAGGTGGGAGCTCAGGTGTTTCTACCCTTCTCCTTTTCCTTTGCCTTCTTACTACAACCTTGTATAACAGGTTGTAGAACACATCAAGAGGAGGGATTTTAGTCAGTTTTAAGATAATCTCTGATGTGGGAAGAGTAGGGATAATTTCAGTCTACTAAGATGTTGTCTCTTGCTCATCCATTGGCTCAGACTCTATATTTTGCTGAATGTGCAAAGGAGTTTGACGTTCCATTGTTTCATGGGTATCTATCATTTCAGGAGTGTCTTGTAGTTTCTTATTAAACTTATCCTACTCCTGCTCCAAACTGCTTCTTTTGACCTATGAATTGATCTCTTTAGGTGGGGTGCTCATAACCTATTTCTCGGCTGACTTTCTACTTGATTATGTTGTATTATCGGTATCTTGGGCATTCCCTGTATCTAGTGTTTTCTCAGTATTCACCTAAGATTCTATGTGAGAACTAGGTCCTTTGTTGTTGACAGTCACATTGGGTATAGGCTTGTCCTCTATTTTCAACAAGTGCATTGGGATTACTTCAAGGCTTTTTTTTTTCTTTTGAACTCCCGAAAGTTTTCAAAATCTTCAAGACTGAGATTTTCCCTTGCCCATTCGAACGATTATTCAAAGGATTCAGCCGACTGTAACAGTTCTTCAAAATCATTAGCGTCATGGTTGTACAACTTGATCTTTATCGCAGTAGTGATGTTTTATGCTATATCATCTGGATCAAATTGCCTTTTCGACAAAGTATGAAGCGTGAGGCCTTCCAGGCTTAATGATTCCTTTATCGCATGATTAAAATTTGCTAAAGAAAGAGAACCACACCTAATAGGAAAAGATGGCCATAATAACTTCTTTCTTTCGTTGAGCACTTTGATTAGGCCTTTTCCCATGGTTTGGTGGGCTATTTCTCTTGCTAACAATTTATTAGAAACATACAAAGGGAGGACATGTGGGTCTGCTGTGCTACCAAAAACCATAATGTAGGTGAACCATTATTCAAAAAATATTTTCCGACAGCTAGAAGGTTTATAGTGGCTTCTTGGGAGAACCTGGGGGCTTTCTTATTGAAAATTAATTGATGCAGCGACAAAATAACAACATGACATATTTTATAGAAATGGGGCATATAATGGGATTCCCAAATTTTTTTATGGTTGAGATGGATAGGGTAGGGGTCCTACAAGGCCCATTTCCAACCCATGATTGGAAATTTAGAGCAGAAACAGATGGCATCCATAATGTAAGCACTAAAATAGAATGGAGGAAGGTTCTCTCGAGAGGAGGATCGCTTCTATCGATATTTGGTGATGATGGTGGCTAGGTTATCAGATAGGATGGTCGCCTAATTCATAATGTGGGAATTAACATAGGCATCAATCAGAGGAATCCATTCTATGGAAAACTTAGAGTTATTGGGTAACCCGTATAGTCTACATAACATAGAAGTTTCATAGTTGTAGGGGTTTTCCAAAGAGGCTATAGGATACACACCCGATTTATCAAATTTGAATTTGTTCTCCAATACAATCCACCCTTGAATCTTCTTGATGAGTTCTTCGTTCTTCTTTGCGATGTTGACCACATATGTCTTATCATATATATCCTGAGTGTGAGGTATATGGTACATTTGCTTCAGGTCCTCTTCTGAATGTACTTTCGATCCTTGTGAAATGCGATTGTGAAATCATAATTTGTTTTGATTGGGATATCGCAGCGGGAGGTTTGATCGCATATCGCAATTTTTTTAAGATGTTTTATGACTATGACATGGAAAAATGTGATTTGCGATTTGCGATGAGGATCTTATCCTTGGTTTGTTTTCCAAATGTTTTCAACAGAATTTATTAGAGTTAGGTTTTATTATTCTAAGACTAAAAAATTAAAAAAAAACGTCCCCATTTATATGTCTATATTATCTATTACTATATATATAAATTGGGGGGGGGTTATTACGTAGTACAACAATTGGCGATTCACTTGGGAGAACCATTTATCTCTGATTAGTTTTCTGAAATTTCTAAAGCTTTCAAAGTAAGTAGAGTTATGGGAATAATAATTACATGAGTCATAAAGTAAACAACATTTCTATAGAATCATAATCACTTACTCAATCTATTTACTCAACTACTTTACTCTTGTAGTAATAAAAATACAAATGTTTGCATCAGTCAATAATAAGATTTAAATTGATATAGCAGGTGTCTTCTACAGATTAGTTTTTTGGTTTTTACTCATTTATCACAAATAGAGCCTCTGCTTCTGGAAGGCATTCATAGCCTCGACATGGTTATCTTTTAACCAACAATGGTTCATTGTCCCATCTGAAGCAATTTTCAAAATTCAGAACAATATTCACTTGCTTTGAATCTCACTTCGATCTTGTCCTTTTTCCTTTTTAATATAATCTTTCTTCTTAGGTTTCTTAAAAGACATTGTCTAGGCTTGGTGACGTAATAATGAACATGCCATTCACTGGTTGTAACTAAAATGAACAAGATAGCTCTTGATGAGACACCTTGTCCTCTGATTGGTGAGATCATTGGCTATTACCCTATTTTAATATGCAGTTTTGGTAATATCAGTTTAATTATTTCCCTATGATCATGGTAAACAAGATTGTAACGAGACTTTTTATCTTCTAAGTTTTACATATTTTAGAATTACAAGTTCTGAAAAAGGAAAATTTTATAAGATGGGGTGAATCATTGGCTCTTTTGACAGTTTTGGATGATAATGAAAGAGTTTTAAGATACTTATCTATAGAAAATCCTTACTAGGTTAAATATTATTTTCTTGAATGATAACAAAACATTCATACTTTATAAAGATAAGAGTTTGTTCATAGAATAATTTTTTTGAGCTAGATCAAGTTTTTTCAAAGAAATCGGGTTTACTTTTGGTACTCAAATGCCCTAATTATTTCTCTAACTTTTACCTACTTATAGAAGCAAAACATCAGAAATATTATAAAAGATTTTATTTTTAAAAACCAAAAGTAAATACTACTTAACCCTTATTTTCCTAAGAATCTTAAAGGCGATATTATACAAAATTGGAAGAGGCTATCTTCTAAGAAAAATATTTTTTTCAAAATTTTCCAATTAACGAGCAAGGAATCCATATTACCTGACAAGTCTTGTAAAAGAAATGTTGATTGACCAATTTTCACAATGATTTGAAAAGGGCCAAGCCACAGTCTTTGGAATTTGGTATGTTTACCTTTTTCCTCATGTGATTTGTCCCATTTGAAAACCAAATCACCTACTTCAAAATTTTTATGATTGGCATAGGTTGTATCAAAAGAGGCCTTGACTAATTTTCTTATGATGGAAGTGGGTTGCTTTAGCCTTTTCTCATTTTTCTTCAAGCTTAAGAATCTGAAACTATTTGGCCTAGAGAGAAGAGGAAGGGTTTTCATCGATGAATTTCACTAGGGCAAGAGATGTGATTGCTATGTTTGTGGGAATAAAAACTTTTTTCCATAAACTAAAGAAAAAGGAGAAGAAACAAGGGAGGCCTCCTGTGTAATTCTATTTGCCCAAAGAGAAAATGTCAATGCTTTGTGCCAATTCCTATGATTTTGGTCAATAGTCCTTTTGATGATTCTGATGAGGTTTTTGTTTATTGATTCTGCTAATCCATTACCTTGTGGATAATATTTGGCTATATATTTTAACTTAAAACCTCTCTCTAAAGCAAATTATACCATTGTATTTCTAGAAAAATAAGATGCATTGTCAAACATTAAAGCTGAGGGTAAGCCAAACCTAGTAATTATGTATTGATCAATGAAGTCTGTAATGCTTTCTGTATTAGCTATCTTTAGTGGGAAATATTGTACCCACTTTGTAAAATAATTAGTATTTGTAAGGATGTATCTATGCTCTTTGGAAGAGTTAGGAACAATCTCACCAATTATGTATAATCCCCATTGTTCGAATGGTTGTTGAATGTTTACTGGTTGCAAAGGGAATGCTGGCTTCCTTTTTCTTTCGGCTGTAGTTTGACAAGTTTTACACTTTCTTTCATATTCATGTACTTCCTTAAATATTTTTGGCCAATAATATCCTACATGTGGGATTTTGTGAGCTATGGTATTTCCTCCGAAATGTCCTCCAGCTGGTCCATCATGTAATTCGTGCATGACCTTTTCAGCTTCAGGTTTTTCTAGGCATCTTAATAATACTGAATCATAATTTTTCCTAAACAATACATCATTAATTAATTCATACCGATTTGATTTCAACCTTAAATCACACTCTGTTTTATAATTAAGATGCATAGGCGCATACCCATTCTTCAAATAAAATTTTAAATCAGCATATTGTGATTGTGTATCATTGAAGCTTACCTCTAATATTTGTACTTTGTTACCTTGGTCTTCTTTTGCTGATTAGTGGGAAGCTCCAGTTAACATCCTGCAAAAACCTTGGCCCCTAACAATTTTAGCTGGATGAATTTCTACATCATATTCTTGAAGCGTAGTAACCCAATTGTCTCTTTTCTCCCGCACTTCTCTTTGCATCAATAATTGCCTCACTGTGGGGTAAGGTACTAATATCTTTGTATGGGTTTTGAGAAGAAAATTTCTAAAATGTTTCAAGGTTTTAAAAATAGCAAATGCTTGTTTCTCAAGAGCTGAATAATTTAACTAAGCTACTTGCAAGTTGGAACTAAAAAAAGAGACAGGTGCCTCGATATTTTTATTGTTCAGCTGTGTTAAAACTATTGCATATGATGTATCAGATGAGAAAGTACATAATACAAAGGGTTTTAGAAAGTCAGGAGTTGTTGAAGAAGGAGCATTAATAATGGCTTTTTTAATCAACTCAAATGACTCTCTTTCATCTTTGCCCCGTTTGAAGACTGCATTTTTTCTTATCATTGCTTGAAGTGGTAGGACAATCTGTGAAAAATCTAGAACAAATATTTTTAAAATATTAATTTGGCCTAGGATGCATGGTATTTTTGTTATGTGGGAGAGGAATATTTTTGATCCCTTGGACTCCTTCAGGATCAATGTAAATCCCTTTCTTGGACACTATAAATCCAAGGAGTTTTCCTTCTGGTAAAGAAAATTAATATTTTTTGGGATTTAGCGAAATGCCATATTTCTTGCATCTTTAAAAAATGTGCTTTAGGTCATTTAAATGATTTTTTCTATCCTTAGAATATACTGTGATGTCATCTAAGTAAATAAAACTGATTTACTAATCAGAACCTTAAAACAAATGTCCATAGCACATTGAAATGTAGCACCTGCATTAATGAATCCAAAAGGCATCATTGATAGGCATATGTTCCCCACTTGGTCCTGAACGTTGTCTTTAACATGTCATCTGGATGCACAAGAATTTGATTATATCCTAAAAATCCATCTAGAAAACACATTAATTCAGAACCTGCAATTGATTGCAATATCTGCTCCATGGTAGTCAGAGGAAAGTTATCCTTTTGACAGTCTTTATTCAGGTTTCTAAAATCAATACAAATCCTAATATCATCATTATTTTTCCTTACAGGAACCATATTTGATACCCACTTTGAGTGTTTAATAAGGAATATTATTTTGGCTTTCAGAAGCTTCTTCAATTCAGATTTGATTTAACTCTCAAGGTTTGGGTGAATTTTCCAAAGCTTCTGTTGAACTGCCTTTTCATTCGAAGTCATTGGTATGGTATGTTGAATTACAGAGGCATCATAGGTCTTGATATCTGCATAATCCTAGGGAAAGACACCATTATAAGTTTTTAACAACTTAATGAATTATATCCTCTCATCATATGATAAACCAAGACCTAGGTTGAGATTTTGAGGTTTTCTAGTTGACCCTAGGTTTATCACTTCAAATATTAGAGTGGAACTCTGAGTTTTGGAGTTGGTAATTTTCTTGAATCTATCCTTTAAATCATAGAGATCTTCCATCTTAACTACAGACTTCGGGATTGGGTTTTGATCTTGTTTATGTTTAATTTGGAGATCATGCTCATGTTCATCTATGACCTGTTCCCCATAAGACACTTCTGATGTAAGGAAATTGATTATGTCTACATCATTATTAAACACTCTCCAATTTATCACATTATCTAGAATAGATGGCCTAAAAACTAACTCTATTGAAAATCTATTCGGACTAAATTCTTCAGAAGGTATAAGCTTGAATGCCACATTAGCAAGTAAATCAATGCTTGCGTTTTGCAATTTGGGAACTGAAGAAATGTTAAATGCAGTGAAATGAGAAGTGAGATTCTCAGTAAGAGATTGATAATGTTTAATGTTCCTAGACACACAATGAATTGTATTTCTTACCTACTTAACAGTTATTTTAAAATCTCCATAGACTCACAAATACTCGACATTAAGGCCAATGACTTTATACAGTCCTTGGATCAATGCTTCATATTCTGCGATATTATTAGTGCACTGAAATTCAAGTCTTCATGCTAACATGATTTTCTCTCCTTACGGGTTGATCAAAATGCATCATGTGCCTGCATTGTCTTTAGATTTGGAACCATCAAAATAGAGAGTCTAGAACAAAGAATTATTGAAAATTTTATCTACTAAATTTACACATTTGGAAGCATTAGTTTGTGAAAAAATTTCTATTTGAGACACTACGACATTATCCAGAAAGGGAGACCTTTAAGCTTTAAAGGATCCCAAGAATTATTCGGTTGAGTAATTACCAATGATATTATTGGTGAAGGAAACAGGTTCATTGCTTCTGTCAAGATCAATGACTGTGTATTTCATGAACTTTTCTCGGTCTACTTTAATTTGATTTGGTTTACCATTATGTAGCAACCACATGTGAGAACAATCAGTTATGAAGTAACCATGCAACATCTCACACCAATCCCTACTTAGAATCAAGCCATAGAATTCTGGGATATCAACCACTGGAATATCAATTATTTGCGAAACTTTTGGATTAGAGGAAAGCCTAATTGAAACTGATGTTATTTCTCCAAGTAATTCTACTTTTGTCCTGTCTAATTGAACTATGTATACTGCAGATTTTTGAGGTGTAATATTTAATTTGGTGCACATGGTCCTTGGAATAATATTTAGAGAGGTGCCTGAATCAACAAGGAAATTGTGGACATTTCTATTGTAAATATCATAACTAAGAGGAAATTGAGGAGTGTGAGAGATAAACCTATCACCTATCAGGACTAAATCTGTCAGATTTACTTTGTTTCAAGATGAGGGGGGTTTTTCCATATTGTAAGTAGCTTGAGTAACTACAGCACATGGTAGAGGGGATATAGGAACTACCTTTAATTCTCTTAATAGAATTTTCTGTTATTGCTTGAGTTTAGTGAGTTTGTGCAAAGAAATGTTTGCCCTTGCCTTTTTCATATCTTCGGCTATGTTGTATTCCATTGTATCTGAGACTACCAATGTTTTGGAAGAATTTGAAGGATCTAGTGGAATAAGGTCAGTTTGACTAGTCTTAGACTTCTTAATTACTATTTTCTCCTTTACAGGAGTAGCAATATTTTTTATTTTTATTTTTATTTATTTATTTATTTTATTTTTTATTTTTTATTTTTTATTTTTTATTTTTAATTATTATCATTATTATTATTATTATTATTATTATTATTATTTTGATTTGTGATAGACATATAGGGAGAGGTTTTACTTCTTTTAGTTACTGGAATAGCTTGTGCTTCTTCTTCAATTAGAAGAATGAAATCCCACATTCCATTTAATTCAACTTCTTCTTCCGTTTCAGTTTCCTCTTTGGCTAATGAGTCTTCTTCTATGTCTGGATCATATTCAACATTTGAAATAATATTCGGTGGTTCTGATCCAGAAGAAGGGTTTTGTTTAAATGAGCGAAAATGTTTCTTGGGAGTAGAGGATTTTGCAACCTGTTTCTTGATTTCAACCATTTCATTAGACATGGTTTT
Organism: Pinus tabuliformis; assembly: GCA_031772625.1. NCBI lineage: Eukaryota > Viridiplantae > Streptophyta > Pinopsida > Pinales > Pinaceae > Pinus > Pinus tabuliformis. The sequence continues at coordinate 562,299,625 of CM062814.1, read as the reverse complement.
TAAAACTTTCTGAAGGCCTTCAAGATTGAAAGGGTCCTTTGCAGTTTTCTTTTTGGAATCATCCTTAAATGTTACTTTCTTTGACTTCCTTTCGTCTGTCTATGATCTATTTTCTAAAGCAATAATTCTTATTTCTATAGTCAGGGCTTCTTTCATGTTTCCTACAAGGGTAGCCTTATTGGCTATATCTACAAAAATTGCAATATCAAAAGGAAGAGAGGATATGTGCCATTCAATTTGTACATCTACCGTAGGCTTTGAGGCAGCTGGGATTTTATTTAGTAACTTGTTCAATCTAGAGTTGAAGTATTTGATCCTTTCATCTGAATTAGCTTTTAAGTTAGAAAGATCATTGATTAAGGATGCAATGTTCGTGTCATCACCAAATTTTACAAGAAACACTTCTTGAAAAGTATCCCAGTCTTGTATGAACCTGCTGGAAAGGAAAAATACCAAGATTCGGCAGACCCTTGGAAGGTATACAGGAACAGTCTGATTCGGCAGATCCTTGGAAGGTATACAGGAACAGTCCAATTACAACATCTTCATGTGCAACTCCATTAATGTTCATGGCTAACATAAAAATAAATTGATGTTCTTTAGCAGGAAGAGCATTCTCAATATTGTACTTAGCTAACCATTTTTCAGGGTTTGCTGGGAGAGCATTTGGATTTGCAACAAGAACAACACCAGGTTTTGTCAAAGGTTGAGAGGGTTGATTGGCCATAACTTGAGTTGGAGGCTGAATAGATTGAAAGGTCAGTCCAGAAGTAGTTATAGATGGCAAATAACTTACTACTGGGTTAGTACTACTAGTAGCAGTACTAATTGGAGAAGTGGATGGTTGAGAAGTTGTGGATTGAGTAGAAGTGAATGGATGGAAAGGTGATGTGATCTCGCTGGTATCTGATTCAGATCTTGATGAAGTAACTTTCCTACGTCGTGGAGGGATGGGAAACTCGAAAGGATTTACACCAAGCCTTTCACTTTGGAATCTAGTTAATACACCAGTTTCTCGTAATAAGGAAGTAACACTTTCTTCAGAAGCTTCGGGCCTCTCTGGATTTTCGGAAGAAATGGATATCTATTCCAATTTTTGTATCAAAGAATGGACTTCGGGAGACTCGGGAGTGTAATTTGGAGAAGGTGGTTGTCTTACTACTTTAGGAGATGAGGGATATGTTTCTACAACTTCACATTTCTGATCAAGAGATTTTGAATGAGATCTAGAAGGTGTAGAAGTTGTGGAGGGGTTTTTCTCTTATGAATGTTTTTCGATTGATATTTAGGTTTATATTCCATTCATAGTCGAATGGCCCTCATTTTAGAGCCAAAATGTTGAATCCTCGAAAATCGCTGCAAGAAGATGGGGGAAAACCACCCGGTCAAGGACTTGAATACCGTCCCTTATCTGTTTGGATTAGTGGCTCCAATTGGTTTAATTAGGTCCAATTACCTTCTCTAAATATCCAATGACTTAAAATATGACTTTCATCTATCAATGGAGAAGTGACATGAAATTAGCCCTCTTGCTGATTAGGCAAGAAAGTGATCCTTAAGCTGATCTGGGGCTCATCCAAGCCACGACTAAGTTTTCACTTTAAAATTAGCCTAACTTATTCTAACCTAAATAAATCTTTGGTCTTAAGTTAATATTAATTGTTAATCCTATATGATACTATGATAATGTTATCCCTATGAAACTTGTTAGTTTAATGGTATTTATTAATCCTAAAGTAACACTACGTTAATACTACACTATCATTAAAGTCACATTAACTACTAAAGTATTCCTATTTATCTCATATGCCAAATCTAAACTAATATATCCTATGATATTATACTAATTAACTGACTATACTATATAAAGAAATATACCTTATACTATATTAATATTATTCTATAATAAAATCACTATACTATAATATATTCCAAACTATTACTAATATAGTTCTAACAATAAAACTAAATATTTAATCTAATTTATTATAAAATTATAATATATCTATGATAAAATATAAAATGAAGGTTAATTAAACTAAATAATGTTATTATTGTTCTAAGGAAACATTTAGTTAAAATAAGATCTAGTTAAATACACTACCTAATTAAAATTAAAATTATTCTAATTCCCTTAGGTTATTATTATTTATCAAAAGTTAATGTTAAAATTCTAATTAATAGTTAGTATGCTAAAGTTAAATCTAAAAAGAAAAGAAAAAAATTCGAATGCTATTAATATCCAATATATTACATTAGTCCTTATGATTGATTTTTTAGTGTTTTGAATAAAGATTAAAATCAATCAAGAAGGTTGATTGATATAAGGGCTCAATCTTGCCACTAAGAACTAGGATGTTTGCCTCTAATGAAAGAGTACTTTATGCAAAATTAATTTAAAAATGCAAAATTAATTTAAAACGAATCCTCGAGATAGCTCTAGTAAAACTTCAACAACATATTAAAATTGAACCAACAATAGTGTTATATATCAACAAGAAATATTATTTAGAATAAAGATTGAAATCCATTACAAAATTTTGACATAAATATAAAAATTCAGCGTTCCTGTAATAGTACACAAGAATAAGAATTTATTTAAAACAATGCCAAAGCTTCTTACAAAATACAGAGTTTTTGAGAATTTCAGGCCTATGATCTTACTACCTGCAATAGTGCTAAGCAATTAAACATGGCCAAAAACCCTCTTTCAATCTCTACAATCATTCTCTGTGCAAAACAGAAGTGGATAAGCACAAATTGGATCAATAGTAGAAAATCCCCTGGGCTGGATCGCAACTCCTCCTGTGCTTGGATCTGAATCAGCCCCCCTCCCTTTGTTATGGTAGCCTCGTCTCCTTTTATAATTCGTCAGGTAGTTTTGCCTCCCTCGATCTTAGGCTTCGAATCCTTCCATTTTAACCTTGTCATTTAATCCATTCACATCCAATTCGTTGTTTGCCATTGATATATCCTTGTATCACAACGATCTTGCAATCACAGAACAAGAAAAAGCAGGATTAGTTTGCATTATGGCGAAATGTTTTTACTCTTAAAGAAATTTGTTACGTTTGGCATGGAGTTTGGTGTGTATTTCATGCTACATTTTCGTTCCTTTCAATATGAGTTTTCTAGTAGACGTTATCTCATCTTGATACAATGCCTCTATCTCGAGGTGTTTCCTATATGATGCAATCAAATTAAACCTTCCCCGTATAGTTGGCGTGAATTTTTTCTTTTTCAAAGAGGAGAGAAAACAGATTTTAAGCAATTTATGGAGCAGATTATGTTATTTCTGGCGCAATGCTAGGTTAATTCCTCCAATAGATCTTCATTGTTTTGACCAGACTGTTTGTAAAAATTGATAAAACGTCACACAATTGAGTTTGGGTGCGCCTCTTAGCCAGGATCTTCATACCTGTAAACAAACATAAAATCTTCAATGAAATTGATAAAACCACAAATGCACAGAAATAAAAAAATAAATAATAAATAATAAAACATGGATCTGGAATCAAGGGGTGAGATTTGGAGCATGTATTTAGCATCTCTTCATCATCTGTACATTTAGCATATCATGTTGGGCATGATCTCCTCATGTTCTTCGCATCGTTCAGTTCTTTCAATCCAGTTTGCATTGACACTAAGTACATAGTTTGGCGGAAAATTTTGTGTCTCGGAAGAAATATGGGATCAACATTCCATAAAAAACAACCGCCAGCCAAAATTCGATGTGTTGACGTTGAAGAGATGGCGTGTTGCACTACGATTTTGCAACTGAATCCGGTAGGATCCTCGTCCCTGCAATCAAAAATAAAAATCGTATTTAGTTTAATAATATCACAAATCTAGTTTTGATATGCCACGACATCGAATTTATGCATTAAAATCACCATACATAATTTGTGTCGTGCGCCTTTCCATCAGTGAAATGCCATATTAGTTGTTTAAACCATGGCACGTTGCATTGAGCTTTGCTTGGTATGGTTAATTATAATTTCATCGTTATCATTAATGATTTCAAATTTGGTCAATGAATGATATTCACATTTTAGTTGGTGTGGAAATATTTAGCTTTGGAAATGAGTCGTAAGAATATGAAAACATATTACTTTCATTATATGTTTTAATTTTGACATACACGTTTCCTCATAATTTACATCCCCTAGGTTTGATTCACTTTTATACCATATCTTAGTATATTTAGAACATACTATGTTGCACCATATTTAATTTACATTATGTCCAATATACTCTATAAAATTTATATAATACATTTTTTTTGGTTTATTATATACAAACCATAATATACAACAAATTTATAAAGGTTTTGTTTGTTTCCTTTTTTGGTTAATGTTTTTATTTATATACATTTACATATTTAAATTAATAAACTAGAATAGAATATATGCAATTCTATAAAACCGATTAAAAAGAAAAACAAAATGTATATTTATAAATATAATATATTATTCACATCCATATGGTGAAGGGTATGATTAAGAAAGTGCTATGTGAAAGCCTAGTCTAACCAAACTCATCAAATAATCTAAAAGAGGATGGCATTGAAGCAAATTGTAAATTATTGAAAGCAATCAAATTTAGCAATGTGTCGAGTGGCAAGGAGGAGATGTACACCATGTGAAGCCCAATGCATAATGAAAAGGTGATATGGCAACCAAAGATGCTAAGTCACCTTTACGTGGCCAGTGTCATCATAGATGCGAAAAGTTACCATAAAACAAGTAAAGCGACAATCAAGACATGATTTTATCCTTGAAAACTTGGAAGCCAAGCACTAAATACCAGAGAAATCAAGAGTCACTCAAAACGCCAATAGAGAGGGATTTATGCAAAAATTAAAGTAGAGGGTTCCCACATTTTGTGTGACAAAATGATGGGGGGTTGTGTTTTACCACAACAATGGCAACATACTGGGAAGAACCAGTTATCTCTGGTTAAAGATAATGAACTTTACTTTATCCAAAGGTTACAAATAATGGAGTTCAGGAAACCGTCTAACATTAAAATATTTCCATAGGTCCCACATAAATAGATTAAGTAATATGAGTTTGTACATATAAGTACTCAAAGTGATTCGATTAAAAGTCATGAATCCAAATTTGGGAAAATTTGTTTTAAAAATATCTCATATAAAAATAGAAGAAGGTAGAGATAGGAGTTTTTGATAAAGCATATATCCATTTGATGATTGTCCCTGACATCGATTTGCTGCCAGAGTGCCCAAACAGTGCCCCGATGAATTTTTCTTTTATGCCATACAAGCTTAGTCCCGCTGCCAGCGAGCATCCATAACCCCGATGAGTTTACTTGTATTTCCCATGCTTCCTCTTTACTCACCCTTTTAATAAGCGCATTTTTAAGCTTTTAGTTTATGATGTATTTTAGTGAAAGAGGTGGCATGGTAATAGAGATTTATGTTTAATGGACATAATACTTTCATAATGTGTACTCCAAATTCTTTCCCTAGAGCTATCAATCAGAGGATTTTATGTCGAGGGGTTGGAGGGATTAATTGTGTTAAAATCAAATCAATTTTTTCCTTGAAAAAGTAAACTCAATCACTTAGTAAGGATGTGTGTTCATCCATGAAAATGATTTGAAGCAATATGGTCTTATGGTTCCATTAGGATATGAATTTAATGATAAATGAAACATATTGAAATAAATAGAGTTAAGAGATTTCCCATGTATGAAACCAGAGTTAGATTGAAAAGTCCTCTAACTGAAAGTTGATAATGTTTTTAAAATAATATGCACGAGGATTTTCAAAGGGATAAAAAATGATATATCATGAAATCAACTCGATGAAAAGGGGTGAAAACGAAAAACAAATAAAAAATCAAAACAAACAAGTTGATAAAAGCAAACACATGGAATCAAAATGACTCAAAGAAGATGATGATGACTTGACATGAAAGCATTAAAATTGTGTTTATAAATATTCATCAAGTTAAATTGTTGTCTTGTTTAAAGAGTTGTTGTGTTCCTAAGTTTATTAAAAACTAACTAATGATGAGTTGTGATTAACAATTGCTTTTGTGAGCTTTAACACGGATAATTTTTTTTATCATGACTTACTTTAAAAACATATCATAACAATGATAAGGGAAATATCAGATTAAGAAAAACTCTCTAGAAAAGTCTTTAAATATTCTCCTCTAATCATTTTCTTTTCATCACAGCTGTCTTATTTACAAAAGTTGAACTAATACAAACATGCAAAAAGTACACCAAATACAAGAAAGAAAAATAGAATGGGAAATTAAACAAACTGAAACAAAAACAAACAGATGATAATAATGACACATACCTAAAATAATTTGAGAAGCAATTTGCCTCATAGATGTTTGTTTTCTTCAATGTATCTATTACGAATAATCTTTTATTCAAGTTATAAAACAAAAAGAATTTTAAACTATTCCTAATCTAATCGAAAAAATAATTATGGCTATGTAAGATAGATCTTCCAATGTAACCAAGAAAATTTCTTACTATCTGCAGAAATATACATTATGTACATTAGTAACAAAAATTCAACAAATATAGAAATATTAAAAGAAGACTTATGTGCATATATTGTTAATGTGTTTACAAAAAGAATTTTATTTGCAATCACCCTTTCTTGAAAAATGTCCTCCAACCAAATCTCTAATGGATCATAAAAGTATGGATGAACATTCATTAGAGACTGAAGGATATGAAATGGAAGAATGGATGAACAAATGTTAATTTTATGTGCATGAGAGAAATTATGAACTAAGTCATCCAAATGACCTTGAAATGAATGCTTAAGGGGATCATTGGATGAGTGAGGTGATTGGGAGAATGATGTATTGATACTATCAAGTGTTTGAACAAATAAGTAATAATTAATTGGATTCTGAACTCTATGCAAATTTAATGATACACTCGATAAGTATTTAATGTCAATTTCTTCAAAATGCCAACCATTAGTATTTATCCTATGTTTAAAAGACAATTGAGACCGATTCACAAAAAATTCCTTCCCACAAGTTTTGATTTAAATGATATAATCATTAACAATGTAAACATCAACTTGTGGAAATGATAAAGGTTGAAGATCAAGATCAAAGATAGGAAGTTTAGAATCAAAAATGGGAAGGGAAAGGTCATTACAATTTGATGCAGTTTCAAAATGAAATTCTTCATTGGTAACATTGGTAAAATGAAAATATTCCTCTTGAAACAAACTTGAGTTATGAGAAATATGAGAAATTTATTTGGTTATCTCAAATTATGCATAGCTATCACAAATAACTTGACTGAAATTCCCCTCCTTTAGAAATAACATAGATCCACCAAAATGACCAAATTCAAATTTAAGAGAATTCTCATAATCATGAAAATTATAGTCTATTGATAATTCATTAACCTGATTAAATTTGTGTGACAATTCCTTACTAGTGAGGTCTAAAGTAATTCCTTTGTCTTCTTTAAAATTGTATGTATCGAAAGGAATTGATAAGGATTTAGTACAATAAATGTCTTTGCAAAATAGATCTGGGTAAAGGTAGCAAAAATTGTTTGAGGAAATGAACTTGAAATATTCTCTTTCTGAACATGTTTCATACACATCCAAACAACTTCGAGATTCATGCTCTTGTAAAACATTTTCATTTTTCTGAGAATGAATTTGTAATTGAGTTTGGTCAATAGCATGAGATAAATCAAAAGTATCATTTGTATAATGCACATCATTTTCATCAATAATTTCCACTTTTTGATTTTCTTGATAAATAGTAATAGTGGATTCATTTGAATTGTCAGCAATAATATGAAGAGGAAGATTAAAATCAACATTAAGATGTAGATCTATGCATTGTTGAGATTTATCATTTATAGATTCTGAATTGTTAATTTGATTTAATTTAGACATGCTATTTAAAATGGACGGATCTTCAATTACCAATACCTTTTCCTCACAGGGAGAAGGAAGAGAAAGGGCTTCTTCTAACCATTCTATAAATTCCTCATTTGTAGGTTGATCTTCATAATGGATTTTTAAACATACCAATTTTTATCTGAGAATGAAATCAACCAAGTCTTTGTTTTATAAATTCCTCAAATTCTCAATTTCTTCACATACCTGATCATGATTATGATTTGTAAATGTATGAAGGAATATCAATGCGCACTCATTCCAACTGTGGATAGAGGCAACTGGAAGTAATTCACACCAATGTTTGGAAACGCCTGTAAGAGTCACCGTAAAAATCTTGCATAAGACAAGTTCATCAAGATCAATATTTGAATCAGTAAAATCTAAAGAAAATTGAAGAATATGTTCAAATGCAAAGGTATTACCTTCACCATCGAATTTTACCTTCGTCAAGCATTTTGTGATTTCAATCGAAATGTTATAACTTAAGGGTTAAGGGATACAACTCCAAAAAAAATGTTTAGTATGAGTCATCTAGAAAAATTAGACTTTATTATTCAAGACTCAACAAATACCCTTTTCACAAGCCCTCCTTCTAGCACCAAAATGTTAAGGCCTCAGATTTCTGCTACTCCAACATGGGGGATAACCACCCGGTCCAGACCTTAAGACAACTCCTTTTCCGTTTAAAGTGGTGGCTCCGACTGGGGATAATGGGACCAATTCCCCAGTATGGGTTTTAAAATGAGAGTGGCTGGTTTACGAGTGATTGCAATAGAATAATGGTAATTCACATGACCTATTCAATCATGAAAATCTCTGGCTAACTTAATCTAATATAAACCCAGGTATTTATGTATAATATACGATCTAAAAAAATATCTGCTTGACATGTGATAATAAAGATTAATCATGCATAAAACAGAGATGATAACATATAAGATAATTTCTTTGACTAAATAGTTAGTTAAAGAAATATGTAAACTATATAACATATATGATGATCTATACATGAAAATAAACAATCTCAGTTAGGCATCATACACTAGTGCAATTAACACTTAACAAAAAGAATATACTTCATATACAATTCATGAAAATAAAGTGTTGTCACTAATTAAACAGAAATAGAGCTAATCATATAAGATAGAAGTACCATATATGTGAAGTTCTGCTCATTTGACTAATGACATAGATCAACTTCTTTCTTCAAATCAAATTATCTTCCAAGTATACAAAAGTGCATCAATAAAGGAAAGTAGTCTGATATTTAAAAGAAATTATCATGTTCCAGCAGGGAAAATTTTAAGAACCCCCCCTAAATTTATAAATATAATAAATGGGCGAATCTCCATGGTATGTAGGAAAAATGGAAGGCGATTTTATCAATAATATAATATGTATATATAATTTTTTGGCGAATCTCTCACCAGGCATGGCGAATATTTTACTCAATTATAAAATCTTGTAAGATCTTGGCGAGTCTTTCACTAAATAATAAAACTTTGTATGGATCTAAGACAATAGAATTTCCCCTTTAAATAGTCTATCCTCACATGAATACCATGGTATTACCATGGGTCAATACCATGGGTTATCATAAACTTGGAGCTTAAAAATTACTATTAGTAACTTATAGAAATTAATAAAATTAATAGTTGATTTTTATTTTATTTTTTATTTTAACCAAGCTAAAATGTTTAACCTACATTAAATTACAACATCCATTTTTACTCTTGACCAAGCCCCAAGAGGATCAAATATTTTTTCACTCTATGCTAGTTTGCATATCACGATATTTGATACTTCTGGGGGTTAGTAGATCCAGAGTAAAGATGGATCTATGCTGGTTTAATTCCACCATTTAAATAGGCTACATTCCAGGTGAATACCATGGGTCAATACCATGTGCCATTTTGGTGAATACCATGGGTCAATACCATGTGCCATTTTGGTGAATACCATGGGTCAATACCATGTGCCATTTTGGTGAATACCATGGGTCAATACCATGTGCCAATTTTATTTTTATTAATTCTAATATTATGGTTAATAATGGTTTTTTTGCATGGTATTAATAACAATCTAGTCCATGGTATTTGTCCCATAGTATTTTGCCCATAGGTTTCACCTAAATATAACCCATTTTTTGAGTGTTCGTAAATATAAGGTGACTTATGGAGTAAATATAAAAAAATGTTTTATTTGTTTACCATACCTCTCGTTTATTTATATTTTTATTAATTTACCATACCTCTGTTACAAATATGGTATTTGGCCCATAAGATTCACTTAAATAAAACCTCTTTCTTGAGCCTTCATAAATATAACGAGGGTTATGGACTAAATATAAAAAGAGGTTTTATTTATTTACCATACGTCTAGTTTATTTATATTTATATTTATTTACCATACCTTTTGAGTAAGTATAAAAAAATGTTTTATTTATTTACCATACCTCGACTTTACTTATATTTTTATTTGTTTACACCAGGTGACTTATGGAGTAAATATAAAAAATGTTTTATTTATTTACCATACCTCTCATTTATTTATATTTTTATTAATTTACCATACCTCTTTTATAAATATGGTATTTGGCCCATAGGATTCACTTAAATAAAACCTATTCTTGAAAATGGGCGAATGGATTCACTTAAGTAAAACCTATTCTTCAAAATGGGCGAATGGAAGGTTGTAACTCCTAATTTCAAGGGCTAAATTTACCTTTTTTACCCTCTCCCTTAAAATAAGGTGGGCTATTTGAGGTGATTTGTAAAAATGTACTATGATACAAAATATTCGCCCACTAAAAATTTAAAACCCCTTAATTTCGCCAAAGGGCAAACATTCGCCCCTAAAATCACCCCTATGTTCCAGAATTTCACCAAAGCATTCACAAACTTACGATAGCGCATTCTTTGCAAATGTTTTTGATAAAATTTGGGACCCTTCTCTAAATGCATGAGAAGGGTATAAACACTATTCCAACTAATGTTCAAAAATAGATTATATAACAATTTGAGGAGGTTTCAAGCAACCTTCCTCCTAACTAGTTAACTAACTCTAAAAATAAACAGTGGCTTGATGAGAAGAGGCTATGATGATGATTTGATGTCTGCCATATTGTCCTTCAAATCACATATATCGGCCATCGGTTTGACTTGAGGAGGTGCTCCAAAATGTGTTTTGACCTTTCTTGCGAAAATCAAATTTGTGAGAGGTGGCAACATCCACTGAGTTGAATGGAGAGAGCAGTTAAGGGTCATGATTTAACTGTGTGGCTTGATGAGGTATTGCCAATACAACTCCCAATCGGTCTTTGCCAACTTTATGATTGCTTCCCTTTGAGTTTTTGCTCTTTCCCTCCATCTGTTATGTAAGGCATTGAGATTGGGCAGTTCTTTCGGATTGCTTTCTTTCACCAAGTTGGTGACAAACAGAGTGCGGCTTACCACTTTGATTATGTTCTTCGATGCCCTAGTTGCTCTTGCCACTACTAGCTCAGCTTGTTTGATTCTCGCATCCAAATCCGTGAAAAGAATGTCCTTGTGTGTCTCCTCGATCTCAGGAAGATTAGCTCTTCTCCACTCTTCTGTTTCTTTCCATTCGATGAACTCTGAGATTCTTGTGTTCAAATCAGTAAAATCAGTTGTCTGGTCAATCTCTTTATCTGTTAGCTAGTCACTGGTGATAAGATAAGGAATGATATGTGACATATTTTGGCAGAATTGTTCTTGTTGTTTCAACAGGAGGGGATTTAGTTCCAGCACCTGTTTGATGAATTCCTCGATAGTAGGAACAACCTTATATCATTCCATGGCTCACTCCAAGTGTTGGAGCTCCATTTTTTTGGCCGATATGTTTGCTTCATGGCTTATCTTCAAGACCTCCATGCTTTGTTGCAATTGGGCCAACTGCTTAGCAACCTGCCTGTTCACACTTGCCCTCTCTATTTCGAGCTGCCACTTGAGCTATGTAATCTTCTCTTCCTTTTCTCTCAACAAAATAGAGACTTCGGTAGCATTGACCATGGTGGTTGTTGCATAAGCTCTTATAAACTGTGATAATCTAGTCAAGTTTTCAGTTGGGTTGGAAGGAATGTCTCTCCAAACTATGTCCATCGACTCATTTCTAGGTGAGAGCTCGAGTGTTTCTACCCTTCCCCTTTTCCTCTGTCTTCTTACTACATACTTGTTTAGCGGGTTGTAGAACACATCAAGAGGAGCAATTTCAGTGACTTTTAAGACAATCTCTGATGTGGGCAGAGTAGGGATAATTTCAGTCTGCTGAGAGGTTGTCACTTGCTCATCCATTGGCTTGGACTCTGTATTTTCCTAAATATGCAGAGGAGTTTGACACTCCATTGTTTCCTGGGTATCTATTGTTTTCGAAGTGTCTTGCAGTTTCTTATTAAATTGATCCCACTCCTGCTCCAAACTATTGCTTTTGACCTCTGAACTGATCTCTTTAGGTGGGGTGTTCATAACCTGTTTCTTGGCTGAATTCTGACTGAATTCTGTTGTATTTTCGGTGTCTTGGGCCTTCCCTGTGTCCAATGTTTTCTCAGTATGCACCTGAGATTCTATTTGAGAACTAGGTCCTTTGCTATTGACACTCACACTGGGTGTAGGGTTGTCCTCGATTTTCAACAAGTGCATCAGGATTACTTCAAGCCTTTTGTTTCTGAACTCCTGAAAGTTTTCAAAAATCTTCAGGACCCAGATTTTCCCTTGCCCATTCGAACAATTGTTCGAAGGATTCAGTCAACTGTATCAGGTCTTCAAAATCGTTAGCTTCATGATTATACGGCTTGATCTTTACCACAATAGTGATGTTATATGCTATCTTGTAATGATCAAATTTCATTTTCAGAAAAGTATGAAGCTTGAGGCCTTCCAGGCTTATTGACTCCTTTGTCACATGATTAAAATTTTCTAAAGAAAAAGAACCGCAGCTGATAGGAAAAGATGGCCATAATAACTTCTTGCTTTCTTTCAGAACTTTGGTCAGGACTTTTCCCATGGTCTAGTGGGATACTTATTTTGCTAACAATTTATCAGAAACATACAAAGGGAGGGCATGTGGGTCTGTTGTGCTACCAAAATTCCTAATGTAGGTGAATCATTTTTCAATAAAATATTTACCAATAGCCAGAAGGTCTGTAGCAGCTTCTTGGGAAACCCTGGGGGCTTTCTTATTGAAAATTAATTCATGCAGTGACAAAATAACAACATGGCATATTTTATAGAAATGGGGTATATAATGGGATTCCAAAATTTTCATATGGCTAAGATGGATAGGGTAGGGGTCCTCCAAGGTCCATTTCAAACCCATGATTGGAAATTTAGTGCAGAAATAGGTGGCGTCCATAATGTATGCACTAAAATAGAATGGAGGAAGGTTCTCTGGAGAGGAGGATCTCTTCTGTCAATATTTGGTGATGATGGTGGCTAGGTTATCAGATAGGATGGTGGCCTAATTCATAATGTGGGAATCAACATAGGCATCAATCAGAGGAATCCATTCTATGGAAAACTTAGTGTTATTGGGTAACCTATATAGTCTACATAACATAGTAGCTAGATAGTTGTATGGTTTTGTCAAAGAGGCTATAGGATACATACTCGATTTATCAAATTTGAATTTGTTCTCCAATACTCTCTAGCCCTGAATCATCTTGAGGGGTTCTTCCTTCTTCTTTGTGAAGTTGGCTACACATGTCTTATCATATATATCCTGAGGGTCAGGTACATGGTACATCTGCTCCAGGTCCTTTGCTCTAAATGACCCCATGAGTTCCATTCTCGAATTCCTGAATTTCCTATCTTCAATGGTGAGGTTTTCCACCACCTGCCTGATCATATTAGTGTATGGGAGGATTTTAGCTCTCGCTCCTATCCTATGAAGGAAATATCAGGTGACATCCTTCAATTGGAGTCCCAAAGGTCTTATTGAGTCATTTACTACTCTTGTGATGGTAATCTTGGGACGTTCGTCCTCAAGCCTATTGTATATGACCTCCCAAGCTATTGCTCACCCGTCAGCATTGCAGACTGTATCAGAGCATATAGGAGACATTTCTGATAGCTCAGACTCCGTAGCACTTTGTTTATTCTATTTCTGCATCACCTTTCACAATGACATGTTTTTTGTATCTTGCCTGAAATGGATGAGATATATCAGTGTGGTATTGGGAAATTAAGACTGAAAGCTATTTTGAAATGACTTTGAATCATGGGAAAATTTCAAATGATATATTTAGTGTTAACTACCCATAACTTGGAAAATCATTACCTCTCCTCGGGCCGCTAAACATTTATTACCTTGTCAAACCATTCATTATTATATTAAAACGCAATTATTTCACAAGCTTACTACTTTGTTTGCGCATCAAAATCTTTAAAATGACGTAATATAGCGTTGCCTACTTATAAGGCGAAATTTGATTGCTATCATCGCAATATCACATTTAACAAATCGTTAATGGATGTCATAGTGGCATAGATTAATTACTTGTGATCCCTGCGAAATGTGATTATGAAATCGTAAGTTGTTTTGATCGGGATATCGGATCACATATCACAATTTCTTTAAGATGTTTTATCATTATCACATGGAAAAATGTGATTTGCGATTTGCGATGAGGATATTATCCTTGGGTTATTTTCCAAGATTTTTCAAGGGAATTTCTTAGAGTTAGGTTTTATTATTCTAAGACTAAAAAATTTAAAAAAAGGGTCCTCATTTATATGTCTATATTAGCTATTACTATATATATAAATGGGGGGGGGGTTTAGTAGTATAACATGGCCACAGCTTTGAGGCAGGGCTCCTCTGCACAACGACAATAGATGGAGAAGGTCGTGGAGGAGTACAGGGATATTTTCGCCTCACCCACGGCAGTACCTCTACATTGTTAGGTCAATAACTCCATCAATCTGACCCCGGGCGTGCCACTGCCCAATGGACCAATCTATCGACGCTTTGTTCTGGAGAACGATGAGATCAAGAGGTAGATTCAAGAACTATTGTAGAAAGGGCACATCAAGCCAAGCTCATCACCTTGTGGGAGACCAATTGTATTGGTACAAAGGAAGGATTGGACTTGGAGGCTCTGTATTTACTATCGAGAGTTGAACAAGATCACTGTTTGGAATATGTACCTAATCCCGTGGATTGATGACCTTCTGGACTAGCTTAAGGGGGTTAAATATTTCAGCAAGATTGACTTGAAGTCAAGTTATCACC
This sequence comes from Pinus tabuliformis, assembly GCA_031772625.1. Taxonomy (NCBI): domain Eukaryota; kingdom Viridiplantae; phylum Streptophyta; class Pinopsida; order Pinales; family Pinaceae; genus Pinus; species Pinus tabuliformis. Next base: position 562,284,450 of record CM062814.1, on the reverse strand, counting down.
AGGTGTGTATCGAACCCTCTGATGTGTGGAAGATTTCCTTCAAATCTAAGGGGTACTTTTCGAATGGTTGGTCATGCCATTCGGATTGAAAAAATCCCCTACAACCTTCATGAGACTGATGGATGATATCTTATGACCCTTCACCAATGAGTTCGTGGTGGTGTATTTAGATGACATCTTGATATTTAGCCAAAGTTGGGAATAGAACCTCCACCATATTCGATAGGTCCTTCAAACCCTGCACCAACACAAGTTGTGTGCTAACATGGATAAATGCATCTTTGGCCTTACCCAGGTTCAATATCTCGGGTACATCATTAATAAGAAGGGTGTACATGTGGACCTATCCAAGGTACAAGTCGGGATTAGCCAACCCCAAGCACTCTAATAGAGCTCTGAAACTTTCTAAGTCTTTCCAATTTCTATTGTAGGTTCATGTTGGGGTAACTAATATCACTTGGCTTTTATGTTAAGTCACCAAGGGTGAAGCGAAAGCAAAGTTTTTTTGGTCGGAAACCCGCCAACAAGAATTCTCTGAGTTAAGGAATCACCTCTATTTTGCAGCAGTGCTCACATTACTAGACCTGCAACAACCATTTGATATTGAGACAGATGCCTTCGACTATGCTATTAGTGTGGTTCTTACTCAACATGGGCATCCAGTGGCCTACCACAGTGAGACACTTTCAAACATAGTCCGAAAGTACCCCACTTACGAGAAGTAAATATATTCCATTGCGTAGACCTGCCGTCAATGGAAGCACTACATTCTGGGGAAGGAAACAATCATCCACACAGTCCACTAACCTCTATAGTTCATACAGACACAAGGAAATTTGCAGAATGATCGCCATTAGAAATGGTCCACCTATTTGCAAAAATTCCATTTGAACATTAAGCATAAGAATGGAAGCACCAATAATGTCGTTGAGTGCCTCAGCTGACCACCGGTCAAGATGCTAATCACTGTGCTTGACTCCTGTGGTCACGAGACGTCGGGGTGCCTGCATCTTTATAAGAGCGATCTAGAATTCGGCAACATATACCAGACACTCCTAGAAGGGAACCAAATTCCAAATTTTCACCTTCAGGAGGCACTGTTATGCCACCTGGGACACATCTGTGTTCCTTCAAGTGAGAGTGCCAAGACGATTTGGGAGGTGCACTACAGTCGGGTCGTTGGACATTTCGGAGTAGAGAAAACAGTGGCAGTATTGTACAAGTATTTTTATTGGCCAAACCTTCATCAAGATGTTAGGAAGTACATTAGATCCTGCAACACCTGTGCCATTTCCAAACTAACCATCAAGAATTAAGGCCTGTATACTCCTCCACCTACTCCTAGCTGGCCTTGGGAATCTGCCTCCATGGACATGTCAGGCCTTCCTTCCAATGATAATGGTAATGATTACATTTTCGTGGTCATTGACAGATTCTCTAAGATGGCCATCATGGTAGCCTACAAGAAGAGTATCACAATAGAGGCCACTGCTAAGATCTTCTTTGACTGAGTATGGGTACACTTTGGGATCCCACAATCCATTGTATCATATTAGGACAACAAATTGCAGAGTGCATTTTGGTCAAGTATCTGGTCGAGGCTGGATACAAAACTTACTAAGTCCATGACTTTCCATCCCCAAACTGATGGCCAAATAGAGGTTGTCAACAGGATGATCGAACACATTCTGCGCATGTACAACGCGAAGCATCCACACACGTGGGATGAAAGTCTCCCCTATGTCCAACAAAACTACAACAAAGATCTCCACAACTCAATAGGACAAAGACCCTTTCAGGTAGGGCTTACATTTCAACCATTATGCCAAATTTATGTGGCCATACCATTTGCAGCCCCTCAGGTAGATTCGGCTCACGTTCACTCTAAAGATGAAAGGAATAACAACTTCATTGAGCGCATTCAACACATCCGCCAGTAGGTCCACGATATATTGGATAGAGCCAATGCTAAGTACAAGCAACGCCATGATCATCATCGAGTGCCGTAGAAGTTCGAGTTGAGCGACAAAGTTTAGCTACATTTATAGAAGGAGTGCCTTACTGGACCCCACCTCAAGCTTCACCTGCTTTGATATGGGTCATACACCATCACCAAGGTCGTCGGTGAAAATGCCTTCAAGCTCAGTATCCCACCATTCCTTCATATGCACCCAATGTTCAATTTAGATCGCCTTCGACCATACTTTCGACCAATGTTAGACACATCTGACATTGAAGAACAAATCACAGCAACAGATATCCACTTTGATTGCATGGAACAAGCCACAACTGATGAGATCATGGACACACATATCAAGAACAGTCGCCAATAGAGGATACATCTATATCGAGTTATCAAAGCATGTCAACTCCTTCACTAGGGAAAGTGGTTCACCACGGGCTAGGTTCAATAGAAATTTCCTCACCTCATGGAGGCTCTGCACACAATGGGGAATGTTTCTTCCTAAGGGGGGAGGAATGATCTAGGTGGATATTGGTGGCCACCCGCCTATTCCAACTATACCCCCTAGTAGGTTTCATTTGTTTACTTGTTGATTTCATCATTTACTATTTTTAGTAGTTTTTTAGGTCTTGAACTTCTGGAGCAGTTTTAACCCCCTAAACGACATTTTTTTGGGGTTCGCAGTAGGCTTGTAGTTGTAAGAAAGGGATTTCGACGAATCTTGTATTACTCAAAGAGAACTTTCCAACAAGGTATCGTACGTGCCAAATAAAAATAATATGACCGAGTTATGACCTTGGGAAGTTGGCTGCCCAAATAACCCCAATGGGGCCCAAAAACTCTTGGTGTTACATCTCCTAGGGTTTGGGTTTTGGTTTTTTAGGGTTTTATCATGTTTTACAATAATAAATAGGCCCTTGAGCATCATTGTAACACAACTTAGAGGCATGTAGCTGCCACATCTCTTCTCGGAGATAAGCTACCATCACCCGAGCTATCTTATTTCCATTATGTTTGCAAGCATAGTTCAATATTTTTCTATCAATGAAATGAAGTGTTTTTCTACTGCATCTTTGTGCTTATGATTATATCTGTAATTTATTGTGTTCCTGTTTAAGTTCCGATTACCGAGTTTATATAGTTTTTGGGTATCGACCATACGACCTTAAACCCTCATCCAGAGATACTTGTAACTCTTACGGTTTACAGCTGTGTGATGCGTGGTATTTGAGATTTGATGTTATGACCTATGGCCTTATTAATAAAGAATTAATATTAGGTTTAAACAGTGTTATGAATGACATGTTCTCCATTTCTCTCCCTGTTCCACATTATAACTTTCGGGGTTATGGTTAGTTTTTATGCGGTTGCTGCCTCTTTTCTTTACCTAATAATAATATAGCTCAACAATGGTAAAACTTAATGTTTATCAGTTTTTAATTTCATATTCATTCTTTTTTCAACCACTCAAACTCTTTAGGGATAACAATGGTTGAATAAAATGCTAGGGCTTGCTTCTTCTAAACCTCTTCCAGGAGGAAGGTCTTATCAGGTAAAGAATTATCCTCCTCTATTGTTGAGGTTTTGCTTATATAAAATCATTTTTCAACATTATCTTTGTTTTACAGGAACTTTTGTTCAATGCCATACCTCAATCCTTTTTGTCGTATGATTTTTATAATGTGCCTCACAAACTCCTAATGGAGTTTCCAAGACTAGCAACAAGGGGTTTTCTCTACTTTGTTCCTAGAGCAGGTCTTATTCCTCATCTACTGCACAAGGTACAGACTTCTCCATATCTTAATTGTGTTTCAAAATCTGCATAAAGTTTTCCCCAAATTTAAGCTAATCTTTTTGTCTTTCCTCTATTGGTAGGGTTTTCTGGTGGACTGCCTCCGAGGCCACCTTCACGTAATTCTTATCTGTTTTTTTATTGGTTGACGAGGCTATATTTCCTCCTAATTATTTCCTTTGATAGTATACACAAGTACTCACTCCAGTCCACACTGAGAGAAAATACCATGAAATCTTGCAATTATTTCCAAGTTTATCTCACATTGAATTCCTCTTTTCTAAACCATATTTTTTTTGGTTCATAGTTGAATTAATGTTTCCTTCCTAAGCATGTACTTAGAGTTCTTGCGAAGTTTCGATTTGATTCAACCACTGGCTTCATTTCATGCATTTAATAGCTTTGGGTTTCGACCATTTTATGGGTTGTGTATTTTTTATCAAGTTCTCCACTAGCTTACAATGCCTCATCTTACGACACATTGTCAATTGTGCTCTACACAATCTAGCATTTTTACCTGGATATTTTTTTGTCACGTACCTTTGTCTATCCCACACTCTGAAAACTAATATAAAATTGCCCTTATACTTATTTTCCAATTTCCATATTATATAAGTCGCTTTAATGACATGCACATTGTCATGTTTTGTTTATGGAATCTCATTCTTCTTAGCAATGTTGGGGTTGATCACCTCCTTATAATACCTTAACTTCCTTTTTCCCCTCTAACTCCTTATAAACCCATAATTTATCCTTAAATTTGGAAATAATAGTATTTTTAGTATTATCCTATTCTCCAATATGATATCCTCCTTTATCTCTCAATCGTTGAGCCAAGGCAGGACATCTTTATGCAAGTCTCACTTGAGCTCGAGGTCGAGATTTTAGCTAGAGTTAGAAGCAATTTTGGGGAACCTCTTGGCTTCCAAGTTTTAAATATTTTTTTTATACATCAAATACATAAACATTGCCACACATTTAATGGGGGAAAGGATGGATTCAATCAATAAGATAGGTTAGATAGTATTTCCTTTAATATTGAGGTTGTAGGTTATAAACTTGTTTTGGATTAGATCAATCTTCCTCCAAGATTCTCTAGAAATACTACAACCCAAACTTCACATCCATATAAAATAATATGGGTGACAATATTCTCAAGGAGTAACTTCTTTTCACTCCATATCCAAATATTATTTGACTTACTATTCTTTTCAAGCTCATAATAAACTTTCCAACGTCCTATTATCCTTTTCTCAATGCTATAAATCTATTTGAGTTGATGATGAATGTCAATACATAAATATTTGTATGTAGAAACCTTCTCCAAGTTATGGTTATCATAACTGAAATTATCATAGTTAATCATTTTAGATTTAATTATCATCACTTTAATGTTGTTGGTATTAATAGTCATACCCATATTGGAGCAGTAATCATGAAGCATTCTAAGCTCCATTTCGAGATCATCATGGCTTATGGCTAGAAGAACAATATCATCATAATAAAGGAGAAGAGTAATGACTGTACCGGCGAGCCTGAAATCATCTCATCCTTCAACTTCCAAACACTCTTCTAGCTTATGAATATAAATTCCAAAATGGTTAAGAGATGGGGGGAAATCTTGCTTATCCTGATATTGCATTTAATTTCATCAGACCAACCCTCGGTGGTCTTAATATTGGAAATAACATTCTCGTATAGCCTAGTCACAACAACCCTCAAATTGAGAGGAACCATTTTTTCTTCAAGTCTCTACAATAGCTTATCCCGAGGAATTATGTCAAAAGATTCCGAAAGTCAACAAAACAACAAAAGGTATCAATTTTATTATTGCAACATTCCTTGGGAAATGATCGTAAGAGTAACAATATGGCCAATAGTTGAGTGATATCTCCTAAAACCAGATGTTCCTTTTGCTCTTTTACCATGACTTTCAAATATATATATATATATATATATATATATATATATATATATATATATATATATATATATATATATATATATATATATATATATATATAATTCACATGGGTATTCCAATATGTTGTTTATGGGCCACATTCTCCACATTAAAATGGTTATATCCATACAATAAATATATCTCCCTCTCCTTTATACACGCACACACTCTCACACATATATATAGAAATTTATTAGCATTGCTACTACTTATATTGTCATTACTATCAACATCCATCATGTTACTTGTGAGAATTGAAATTGGGTGATGAGGATTTCTCTCATACATATACATTGAAATTTATTAATGTTACTACTACTTATGTTTTCATTACCATCAACATCCATCATGTTACTTGTGAGAATTGATCCTGGGTGATGAGTATTTCATTCCTTGTTATACGCGAGTTATGAGAGCTATATTTAATAATTATAAGCCTTTTATTTATTATATATGGAATATATATTTTTCATATACTGTGAATAATATATTTGATACTCTTTCATAGTATTAAATCAAGTGTTTTCTAATGTCTACTAAAACCAATATGGTATATAGAACCTTAAGAAATTAAGATATTTACTGAGACGCTTTCATATTTTATTTCTATGATAAAAAAGAAGGCAGAGAGGCATTCCTATAATGCCATAGTTTTGTCTTCTTAACAAGTCAAGAAGGTTGGTAGAGTGCGAAATGTTTTGGAAATGAGAATTGATGTGAGTAAGCGTTGGGCAATCTAGGATAAATTGTATTTTATCTTCAACCCCCTTAGTATCACCAAGGTGACATACTATTTCGTACCAAGGTGTTTTGGCAATAACCCAATGTTTGGTTTCACTTGGAAGCTCATGAGAATAAGTTCTTATCTTTACAATGTTCATATTCTTCTTAGCATTGGTCAAGACTTAAAGATAATTCTGGCTAACAAGATTGAGGTTGATCACCTCCTTATAATACCTTAACCTCTTTTTCCTCTCTAACTCCTTATCATCCCATAACTTATCCTTAAATTTGGAAATAATAATATTTTTAATATTATCCTATTCTCGAAGATGATCTCCTCCTTTATGCCTTAATGGTCGAGCCAAGACCGGGCATCTTTATGCAAGTCTCACTTGAGCTCGAGGTGGGGATTTTGGCTAGAGTTAGAAGCAATTTTGGGGAACCTTTTGGCTTCCATGTTTTAAATCTTCTTCTTATACATCAGATAGCCAAATATAGCCATGCTTTCAATGGGGGAAATGATGGCTTCAATCAAGAGGATAGGACATGGATTATTTCTTTTAATCTTGAAGTTGTAGGTTATAAATTTATTTTGGATCAACTTGATCTTCTTCCAAGATTCTCTAGATATACTACAACTTCAAACCTCACATGCATATAAAATAATAGGGGTGACAAGATTATCAAAGAGCAACTTCTTTTCCCTCCATACCCAAAGATCAGTTGACTTACAATTGTTTTCAAGCTTATAATAAGATTTCCAGCCTCTTATTCTCCTTTTCTCAATGTTATAATTCTAATTGAGATGATGATGAATGCTAGTACCTAAGTATTTGTATGTAGAAACCTCCTCCAAGTAAGGGTTATCATAACTGAAATTATCATAGTTAATCATTTTAGATTTAATTATCATGGCTTTAGTCTTGTTGGTATTAATAGTCATACCCATCTTGAAGCAGTAATCATGAAGGATTCTAAGTTGTTTGTCTATATCACCATGGCTTATGGATAGAAGAACAATATCGTCATCATAAAGGAGAAGAGTAATGACCATACCAACGAGCATGTGGTCATCTCATACTGCAGCTTCCAAACAAACACTCTTCTAGCTTATGAATATAAATGCCAAAAAGGGTAGGAGATAGGGGACACTCTTGCTTAACCTGATATTGCATTTAATTTCTTCAAACCAACCCTTGGTGGTCTTAAGCTTGGAAATAACATTCTCCTATAGCCTAGTCACAACAACCCTCAACTTGAGAGGAACCAATATTTTCTTTCTTCAAGTCTCTACAATAACTTATCTTGAAGAACTAAGTCAACAAAACAATAAAAGAGATAAATTTTATTATTGCAACATTCCTCTCGCAATGATCATAAGAGTAATAAGATGGTCAATAGTTGAGTGATGTCTCCTAAAACCAGATTTCCCTTTAGCTCGTTTACCATAACTTCCAAATATATATATAGTTGAGATTCAAATATTTTAATTTACTTGGGTATTCAAATATATTATTTATGGAGAACATTTTCCACATTAAAATATTTATGTCCATACAATCAATCTCTCTCCTTTATGCACAGGCACTCTCACACACATACAATGAAATTTGTTAGCGTTACTACTACTTAAATGGTCACTATTATCCGCATCGAGCGTGTTACTTGCCATCATTGAATTTGAGTTAAGAAAATTCCATTCCTTCTTATATGCGAATTTTCATAACTATATTTAATAACTATAAGCATTTTCCTTTATTATATATGGAAGATATCTTTTTCATATGCTATCAATAATATATTTGATACTCTTTCACAGTATTAAAGTATTAAATCAAGTGTGGTCTACCCTACTTATTTTTTTTTTTTACAGGTTTCAAATTTTTTTTCCTAGATTTATAGATGTGCTCAAGTGATTTTTAATCTATTTGGATTTTCTCGATACGGCAGTTCTCCTCCATTGCTGGTTAAGGCTCAATGTAACTGCCCACATTTATTTTCTTGAGGCACCAGATCCAACCTCCATATGGTCAGAACCAGGATAACGAGTGAAATCTCGGTAGGGAATCAAGCAGAGCAGCTACAACAGTAAATATCTGCCCTGGCATACCGGAGAGGGGGCCTGCTTGCATCATTTATTGTTACCGGCTCAACCTGGATTATTAGATCTGTGGTTGCTCAATTCATTAAAGCAACGACTAGTGTAAAGTTCTGCACAACCCACAAACTTGATATCTTGTTAATTGTGTATCTCAAGTGCTGCAGGTCAGTACGTGGTGATATGGACTTTTCATTTTGATATTATTAAATTGGCCGACTAGGGCTTGAAACTAGCATTCATAACCCTATATCGCTAATTTCGAGTCTAGTTAATATCGAATACTGTTTCGCATGTCTGCATCGCAACACTCGTTGGAGAGACCTACATTGTTATTCGTTGTGTCCACATCATGTTTGTCAGACCACTGCCCATAGATTTTTGATCGGCTGTTCACGGCTTTTCCAGATTGTGAAATTTTGATCGGTTATTCCCGGCTTTTCCAGATTGTGGTTGTCATTGTTGTTTAAGGAAGATTTCAGCCTAAGGGGTAATGGGGGTAAGTTGAGAGCATTATGTGTAAGTTTGTTCGTCTATTTAAAATAAAAATAAAAAATAATAATTGTGTTTTAAATAGAAAAATAAAGTAAGTTATAATTACAAAAAAAACACTCTTTTAAAAAAGATTAAAAAAGAAAATTATGTTTTAAATAGAAAAATAATGTAGCTTATAATTATAAAAATAATGCCACTTTAAAAAAACAAAATTATGTTCTACATAAAAAAAAATAATATAGGTTATAATTACAAAAAAAAATAAATATATTTAAAATAATGAAAAGTTAAAATTTTTTATACTTTTCAAAAATATTTAAAAGAACATTTAAATAAGCTATTAAATATCAACTTAACTAACTTATGTGAATATCAATTTAGTATATATTTATATATAGAAAAAAATAACTCTGGATAATTTATATTTTGTATTCTCATTTAAAAAAAATTTAATGTTTCTGAACTCATATGAGATCAGTAACTAAAATAAATCTATGCTGATAGCTACATCAGCTATATAGGTTTTGGTGTAAAATTCAATAGCTATATAGGTTTTGGTGTAAAATTCAATTCCGGACGTGGTTGTTATTCGGCATCCTCCAGGGCATTCTTGTTAAATTGGTGCAGCAATTTTATTATTTATTTAATAGATTATTTGGTATTCGAGTAGCATGGATTTGGATATAATTGAATTTGAATTTGTGTATTTAGTAGTGGTTATTTTTTTTTACCATTTCCTTTACTGTGTTGTGGATAAGTTAGAAAAATAGGTAAAAGGTTATAGAACTTCATGCCATGAATTGAGTTGAGAAAATTTGCAATGAGGTTTATAACTGTATTTTGTTGTTTCTATATTGTATTATGAGAATGCAACATTTAAGCATAAATTTCAATACTCACAAAATAAGCAAGGTTGATAATGTAGATTCAATCATCGGAGTTTATTTCTAGAATATTATAGATGAATTTCGTACTATGTCAAACTCCTTGATGATTTTGGAAGAGGATGTTGAGTCTCTTTCTAATTCAAAAAATATTATTTTGGTGAAGAAAATTTAAAAGATGGAGGAGAAAAATTCTTAAAAAGCAACTAAGGCTACTTATTTAAAATACTATGGAAATGTTTGGTGAAGAATCTTACCTTGTTCAAGAAGATAATAACATACTATTTGACCAGTATCAAAATTTGAAGAAAGATCTTGACCCATCGTTGTTACAATTGATGAAGAAGAATGAGATTACTTAAGGTTTGCAGTACAACAAGCAGAACCTTGAGTTGAAAGTCAGTGGCCTACAAAATTTTGAGAAGGGGGTTGTTCTTGTTGAGATACTAGGCTCACCTTCTTCCACTTTATTGTATCCTTGTTATTTGTGAGAATATGATTGTGCCTCATGACATGCATTTCTGTCAGCCAACTTTGAAAGAAAATATATCGATATTGTCTCTCGACTACTTGGCAGAATGGCATATATCAGAGGATGAAATGGTAAAAGTGGACAGGGAATTTCTAGTCCTATTGCGTCCAAAGTGAAAACATTTAGAGAAAACTTTGATATGCTATTAATTTTGTTGCGCCACCTACATATTATCTCTTTTAATTCGAGAGGGTATCTTTCATTGTAGGTGGATTTCAAAGTGCATTGTTAGAAGAACAACCCCTAGTGATTGTGTTACAAAACTTGATAAGATGGCTAAAAATGTTGTTACAGATGATAGAGTTGTTGATGTACATGGTTCTTCTCCTCTTGTTGCACCTAGACTTGAGCCTAAAAAGAAATATTTTTAGCCCTCGTCTCAAATGAGTCTACCTAGGAATCAAAAACTTAGTACTTATGCATTCAAATCAGTGCATAAATGTTGTGAAAGACTAAACTATGGACTATCTACAACTATTAGGATTGAATACGGTTGGATTGATGAATGAACATGACATCAATTGAATAATTGTTTATAGACTTCATAATGTTGTGTATCAATGATCAAACAATCATACAATGTTCTTATTGTTTGTCATTGATTATTAGTGGACCTTCCTCAGTTGTGTTTAGGGGAGAAGTTTGATGATGAATAGAGCCTATTTTGTTGATCAACTAAGTCATGTTTCCCCAATGCCTTGTTGATAGTATTTTCTTATTTATGTTTAATAAGTATTGATGGTGATAGTGTTCAATTTTTTAAAGTAGAAGTTATAACATGTTTTGATCATATTTTGTAGTAAAAGTAAATTAAGCGGGAAAGCTATGCTAATTAATTTATTTTCCTCCAAGTTGAGTATGTCACACTTCATGTTTGAACCTTTGAGTATCTACAAGCCTCATTGTTCAATTGATCATTGATGGTGGTTTCTTATGTTTGAAGACTTTGTTCTAACTTTTTATTAACACCTATTTGAAGCTTTTATGAGGTGGTTGTTAGTGTTTGTCTTTCTCATGCATCTACAACATATTCTATTTCAGACTTTAACCAAGTTCACTGAGGATCCTTGATTCTCATCTTTAGAATTTTCGTTCTTTCCTTTCCTTTTCATAATCATTGTGGGATAAAATTTCATCTCCATGTTTTGAGCATTGACATCTTTCTTTCTTTTGGAGAGGAGTTTTTAGTACACATTTTTATCCTTTTATTCACTTATGAAAGTTTGTTCTTGGGTACTTTATCAAGTCTTATTTGCGGTACCTAATTTTTATGTTTACTTCCTATGTTTCACTTTAAGGGTGTGTTAGAATTGGTATTTCCAATGCTCCTCTTCTTTATGTTCCAACTATTGTGAGTTGTAAGATCGTGTAGGAGTTCTTATGTGTCGAGTTATCATAGCTATCTTTAGATAACTATGGGTCTCTTCCATTATTATATATGGAAGACATCTTTGTGTATTTCATATACCATGGGTAATATATCTGATACTCTTTCAAGAGAAAACTTGTTATTAATATGTTTTTGAATGTTCTATATGAAACATTTCTCTCTCTCATAATTTTTTAGTGTCAATTAGATTAAATCTCCATATGTAAAGTTGATATAAAATTGTGTTACTTAATAGTAAAATTGAAATACTTTATGAATAACTACCACAAAACTATATGGTTTTTTATTAATATTTCTTTTTTTAAATACGAATTGTACTTTGTGTTGAACAATATAGGAATTTCATATTTCCCTTATAGTGTGGTTTAATATCAATATTATTTTAAATGTCAAGTATCATCTCCACATTGAGTAATGAATGAATTACACGCATTGGTCATGTTGAATAGTAAGCAATTATGGATGAAATTATGAGCACTTTACATTCAATTACTTTATATCTCTCTAAAAAATTGATGTAAAATTATGTTATTTAAGATGGACATTGAAGTATTTTAATAGTGATAAGCATTAAAATATTTTTTAGTTATTAATATTTATTGTGCATATTGAAAGATATTTTTTTTAAATAATATTTTTGATTTTTTTTATTGCATGTATTATTTTATTTTTTGATGTAACTGTAGGGCACAACATCTGCCCCAATTCATCTCAACAAAACTTATAATTTAAAGAGTTCTTTAATTATTGAATGTTTAATCCATTAAGGCTCGTGCTGACCAGCAAGCATAGATGTCCAAGAGACCTCTTGGAATATGAAACCAAGGGTTAGATAAATATATTTATATGTGCATCTTGTTAATAATATTGAATAAGAAGAATTATTTTAATTTTGCATATCAATTTTGTGTCACTTTAACATGGTTCAAGCCAGCATATTCCTACTTTTCTTAATATTAATCCAGAATGTGTGGCCTTCCATGACCATTAGTTTTGTGGTGTTCATCAACAAGGGGATCCACAACTAAGATTGTATTTCAGAAATTACCTAGAATAGTAACAAACATATCCATGTATATTAGTGAATGAAAGACCAGTTTCTTGAATTGTCCCTCTAGCCATGTGTCCTACCTCTGTCACCACCTCCACCCTCATAAACGTTCCCCATTTCTGTTTTCTTGTGCACATATCAAAGAAGAGACCTATTATTTCTCTAAATTTTGTCATCTCGGACTTGTGTTCTCACAAATATGAATACTCATCTTGTAATTCCCTTAACCTATTGGCTGTAACACTAAACCGTTTCATCTGCTCCATGCACAACCATCCAGCCCCAGCCTCTGCTCTTCCAACACCTGTCAACCTTGTTCTAACATGGTTGTCTCTGTGTGTGAGCGTAAGTTTGAATTTTATTTCACCTAAGGTTTTTGTCTATTACACATTCATCTGATATTTGTGCTCCTCACTGCCTCTACACCTAACCAGAGAGCCATGGTTGTCATGTTTCGTGTAATGGCACTCAAAATTACCCATATTAGCAACATGCATGTTAACTATGCCTGCCTGGCCTCATTTCTATAAGAGTTGGACAACAACATAGTAGGGACATTATCGACCTTCATCCAATCGCACTTCCAAATTTCGACACTTGTATGCTTAAGGGATCCTTTTATAATCAATATGTACAATGTCCGCCCTAAGAAGTTGATGACCCTTATATGGGTGTCTGATTGTTTTGTGTGACATACGTAACTTCTATCATTGTCCCTGACTTGGTACATAATTTTGGGTTCATTCACCCTACCTAGTTGTCTCTCGACCTCCTAGATTAAAGCAGTCACTACTACATGTAGGGGGGTTTTAAGACAATATTTGAGTTAATTGTCTTAACTTAAGACAAAAAGAAACTTGTGTATTGTCTTAAATATTGTCTCTAAGCGAGTGTCTCAAAATATAATGTCTCAAAATTTGTCTCTATAAAGACAATATAGAACACATATTATTATTGTCTCTATAAAGACAAGAATTATTGTCTATTAAGAGACAATTTGATTTGTCTCTCTAGAGACAATTTCATTTGTCTCTCTAGAGACAACTTCATTTGTGTCTCTTTAGAGACAATTACATTTTTGTCTTTTTAGAGACAATAGCTGAGATTAAAAACATATTGTCTCTATAGAGACAATATGTCCATAATTCAAACTATTGTCTCTCTAGAGACAATATAAAAAATTATTTAAAAAAAAATAAATGTCCATAATTGTCTCTCTAGAGACAATATAAAAAATTATTTAAAAAAATAAATGTCCATAATTCAAACTATTGTCTCTCTAGAGACAATACAAAAAATTATTTAAAAAAAAATAAATAAAATCATTTTGAATGTTCTTTCAAAGTAGTTTCACATTCAAAGTTCACAAATAGTACTCGTGTATGAGAGAAACCACCACAGAAATTGTTGTCTGATAGAAACCAGCGCATATGGGTTATTAATATTACCTTTGTTTAGCAAGAGGGGATTCAATTCATTACTAAATTTACGCCCAAGTTTTACTTTGTGTTCCAACAAAACCTGGCACCCCTGTAAATCTATAGGTTTACTCTGCCAATTAAATAATAACAAGTTGTGTGTGTGGAGCGCTCAGTCCAGCATTCACATTTCCACACCAGTAATTACCAACATCACAATGCAGCATTCCATGCCTGACGTGGTTTTCTTCCAACAGACATGAAGACAAGCAACACTTCAGAAAATATTGCTCAAGCATTAAACATGTCAAACCAACAGCAGATAAAATGTGATGCTTAAGCAATAAAACGGCATAGAACTATTTCCTTCAAAGCCAAAGTTACCCAGCATTGGCATGAATATAAGTGATAAATATATAAAAGTGAGGACTGACAATTGATGTCGGAACACTCCTATAAAATCTAAATCACGCCAGCATTAATACAGAGCAGAAAATGCTTTCCTCCAAGACCACGTGAGCTTAACATGGCCACCCATATATAAATGCAATGTCCAGCCAACATATTTAATTACTGTCAACTTTTCAACAGTGTGCCATCTTATAAAGCTTTAATATCTACTTCAAATGGTAGTCAGAAGTTTGGATTTAAGATGATACCTTAGCTTTGATAAGTGTTCCATCTCCCAGTTTTACTATAGTTAAAGAAGAATCTGTAGATTGTTGAATGGAAACGACTTTAGATTTAGACAATGTGAATCTTTATATAGAAATCAATCGAGAGCCCAATTAATGAAATGGTGATACCTTTATGTGTTCGACAGACAACATACCCACAAGAATACCTAAGCAGGCTTGATAGCCACAGTTATCAACTATGTAAACCAATTTCAGAGTTAAAATAAATCCTTAGACATAGCTAGAATTTTCAGAGAAAGTTTTAACAAGCCATAATATATTACAAGCAACAATCATCACAACTAGCATTTCCTCCAACAGTACACAACGAAAGGCACTTGAGCATTCTTGAAATATTTGAAGAGTACAAAAAGTTCTTGTGCAAAATGTGCAAGAGTATATAACGGAAAAAACTATCTTAGCATATAAAAATAGCTCTGTAATGGAGTTGAACTAAGATAGCTTAGCCAACTCCACCGATGAAAACATCTGCACAGTACCCAAATCACATATAGAGAGATGCGATAATGCTATTCTAAGCCCCAAATACAAATCAGAATTAAATGTCGGAACTCAAGAGCAAACTCCAATGATACAAAACTAATTGAATCCGCCAATCCCTAAATATGCAAAAGCATCTTAACAAAGCTATTCAAAAGCATCATCATCGTCATCTGGAAGGGGTTGGGCCACAACTGCTACAAGTTCTGCCTCGTACCTGACAACATAAAAGATTGTAAGCCAAAGTTTCAATCTTTTAGAAATGGAACAAATTATTTCAATAAAAGTTAACAAAAAATAATAAGAAAATAGCATTCTACTTACTGCTGCTGGGTTGCAAGGTCTATCTGAACCTCAGGAGGAGCAAGAGTAGGTGACTCCACAAAATGAAGGTTTGGATCCCTATAAAAATAACCCATTATAGAATCAATGCAAATTTTTTAATATAACATTCATATTAGGGAGCATCAGAAACTAGATTAAAGGCTCACCCTGAGAGCTTCCGTGCCAAGTACAAGAATGGCTTCTCAAAGTTGTAGTTACTTTTTGCAGATATCTCATAGTACTGAAGATTCTTCTTTCTATGAAAAGTAACCTGCTTAGATTTCACTTGCCAATTCTTCACATCAACCTTGTTTCCAAAAAGAACAATAGGAATGTTCTCACACACCCTGAAATTCATAAAGATATTTAGCTAATCGGTTCAGGCAGTTGTTCCACCACACCATTAAAGAACCTTCATTTCTACTTAGAGATCCAACCCCTCTGTAAAAGAGATACCTGCAAAGATCTTTGTGCCATGTTGGGACATTCTTGTAAGTCAATCGTGCAGTAACATCAAACATGATAACTTCACATTGCCCATGAATACTGCAACAAACAAAATCCTAATCAGTAAATAAGAAGGAAACAAATAAATGCTTAGGCAGACCCGAAATTAGACGAGTGAATGGAATCAACTCAATACCAACATTACTTAGTAATGGCTTGCAGCCTTTGGGCTGAGCCCCTTTCTTTAAGAAACATAGGTGTATATAATTAGAAAAAATAAAAATAAAACAACGTCTACTTGCCGCAAATTGTATCGACCCTAATCTAAGGCAGTGATTATTGCAGGTTGTGTTAAGATGTGGTAGATCATTTCCTCTGTAAGAAGGAAGGCCAGGAAGCGGAGTGGCACAGCTGGAGACCTGCTCTATGGACATTATCTAAGCCAAATGGAACACCCAAAAAGGAAAACTGGGTTTGGAATAAAATGGAATAGCAGGTTGGTAGGGTTATTATCTTGTTCGCGTTTTAACTCTTTCCAACATACAAGTATTAATAACCTGGAAGCAATCAGGAATTAATTCAAAAGAACACTGTAATTGAGGGGCAGGGTTCAGACCCTCTCAACAAGGGAGGTTGCAAGCTTAGGGGATAAGACCCTCTTTAGTCAATTACATAAAACATCATATAAACTGTATAGGGATGTGCAGCTAAACCAAACAAAAAACGTGACATAGATAAAATCTATGCAATACTATGAACTCATAAAACAAAAACGAGTACAAATTCCTGTACAGAAAGGCCGCGGTGCAGTAACCTTTAAACAAGCACAAACGAGGAAAAAATATTCTGTCGTTAAAAGCAGTATACCCTCACAATAAATTATAGTCCAGTAAATGAGGAGCCTAATATGTCGTGAGAAAAATAAGCACAGGTGTGCCTTAAAATATATATACAGTTACAATTGTCCGAGCAGAGGAATTGCAGTCGGACATCCAAATTCAAGAGTCTAAAATGACATTTGTCATCTCCATGGTAACTGGAGCCTGGAGGGAATGAATAACCCTCCCCACCCTGGTTCAATCAAAAATAAAGGTGACCTAGAGGGTTACCCTCCTCTAAACACAAGAAAAACTCTTAAGCAAAACAGACATAGCCATGGCCGGTAGGATTCCCCATACCTGGAACTTGGAACAGAATGGGGGTGGGGTTTTTCTTAGTCTTTAGGCTGTGTGAGGAACAGGTGCCTAATCTGTACAAGGAGCAACTTTAATAGCACATGTTAGACAATAATTAGGGGTGATTTTAGGGGCGAATGTTCGCCCTTTGGCGAAATTAAGGGGTTTTAAATTTTTAGTGGGCGAATATTTTGTATCATAGTACATTTTCACAAATCACCTCAAATAGCCCACCTTATTTTAAGGCAGAGGGTAAAAAAGGTAAATTTAGCCCTTGAAATTAGGAGTTACAACCTTCCATTCGCCCATTTTGAAGAATAGGTTTTACTTAAGTGAATCCATTCGCCCATTTTCAAGAATAGGTTTTATTTAAGTGAATCCTATGGGCCAAATACCATATTTATAAAAGAGGTATGGTAAATTAATAAAAATATAAATAAATGAGAGGTATGGTAAATAAATAAAACATTTTTTTATATTTACTCCATAAGTCACTTGGTGTAAACAAATAAAAATATAAGTAAAGTGGAGGTATGGTAAATAAATAAAACATGTTTTTATACTTACTCAAAAGGTATGGTAAATAAATAAAAATATAAATAAACTAGACGTATGGTAAATAAATAAAACCTCTTTTTATATTTAGTCCATAACCCTCGTTCTATTTATGAAGGCTCAAGAAAGAGGTTTTATTTAAGTGAATCTTATGGGCCAAATACCATATTTGTAACAGAGGTATGGTAAATTAATAAAAATATAAATAAACGAGAGGTATGGTAAACAAATAAAACATTTTTTTATATTTACTCCATAAGTCACCTTATATTTACGAACACTCAAAAAATGGGTTATATTTAGGTGAAACCTATGGGCAAAATACTATGGGACAAATACCATGGACTAGATTGTTATTAATACCATGCAAAAAAACCATTATTAACCATAATATTAGAATTAATAAAAATAAAATTGGCACATGGTATTGACCCATGGTATTCACCAAAATGGCACATGGTATTGACCCATGGTATTCACCAAAATGGCACATGGTATTGACCCATGGTATTCACCTGGAATGTAGCCTATTTAAATGGGGGAATTAAACCAGCATAGATCCATCTTTACTCTGGATCTGCTAACCCCCCAGAAGTATCAAATATCGTGATATGCAAACTAGAATAGAGTGAAAAAATATTTGATCCTCTTGGGGCTTGGTCAAGAGTAAAAATGGATGTTGTAATTTAATGTAGGTTAAACATTTTAGCTTGGTTAAAATAAAAAATAAAATAAAAATCAACTATTAATTTTATTAATTTCTATAAGTTACTAATAGTAATTTTTAAGCTCCAGGTTTATGATAACCCATGGTATTGACCCATGGTAATACCATGGTATTCATGTGAGGATAGACTATTTAAAGGGGAAATTCTATTGTCTTAGATCCATACAAAGTTTTATTATTTAGTGAAAGACTCGCCAAGATCTTACAAGATTTTATAATTGAGTAAAATATTCGCCATGCCTGGTGAGAGATTCGCCAAAAAATTATATATACATATTATATTATTGATCAAATCGCCTTCCATTTTTCCTACATACCATGGAGATTCGCCCATTTATTATATTTATAAATTTAGGGGGGGTTCTTAAAATTTTCCCTGACAATAATAGAAGTAATGCAAACTGCAGTAAAACAAAAACTCAAGGAATTTATCCTCGTGCTTGCCAAGACACTTACCACTAAAGAAAAATCCGGCCAATGAATGAACAACACTCGTTCCAGTGCTGTAGGAGGACCCCATTGCCCAATAACCTTGCAGACGCATTATGCATGAGAATAATCGAGAAGTTTATCAGTAAATTGAAAAGGACGCATAGCCAAAAGGTTACAGAAGGAACAAGACATTGTGTGGTTATCTACGTGAAGGGTTTGGAAACGAATCCTCTGGCATTTGAACAGGGTCTGCGAGCTAGGCTCTCCGAGACAGAACACATGGACTGAACCAGAGCAAAGCTGCAGAGAAAGTTCCCAAAAAAATGATCCCATCACCCAAGGCAAGCGTTAGTTTAGGCGGCAGCCCGCGGAGACGATCTGCCACCGTTGGATTACGAAGTGTGCCCTCCACCGTTGATGCAAGGCGAAAAGACTGGACAGCCTGCCGGCCTCATACAGTACGAAGTAGAGCAGGAGATAATTCTCACAGTAATGGATAAGGGGTGCCACGTGATGGCTAAAGGGAAAACGTAAAGTTACCCCCGGAACCATTGCCGCGTGGTTAACATGCGTCCAAACCATATTACAGAGATTTTTATTAAAGTTAAAAAGAAGTACACCAATCCCTTAAACCATACCCGTATGACAATTGACGTGCATAAAGTGACATAAGGTAAATGAATCATAGGAAATTGTATATATAATTCCAAAGGGTAATCCCGGGTATGTAAAACCTTGTGACTATATATATATATATATATATATATATATATATATATATATATATAAAATTTATTCTTGAGAAATGGGGTTATGACAGTACATCATGAGATTGTGGTCTTAACCATATGTCTGGCGAGGCCAGGGGCTCGTTTGCCTCGTAACCACTTTAGAGGCCAAAAAAGAAATCCAAACGCCTTGAATGTAGGTTTTCCAAATGCCAATGCAGATAAGGAAACGTCAACATTAAATGCTTTATCCTACTTCTATATGATATTTTCCTGGGGAGCTTACGCTTTCATAATAAATTTTATTGCCATACATGTTTTGCTATGTATCATCACTCCCTGTTTAGGTTGTGGCGTTGGGGAATTACATAATTCATATTGTGCTGATTAAGATTTTCTAAATGGAAATAATCCTTATACCCTCTCTTGGAGTGTTGTGTTTATTACATTGGCGAAAACATTGGTTGCATTAGTGGCAAATATTCACTTATGAAGGCAAATCTAGTTAATCCTCCTGCATATGCTTAAAGAAATCAACTGTGAACATTGTCTCATCCTCAAGATTGACGAAACCTCAGAAGCATCATATGCATGATGTTTATGCTAAGACGAGCTCCGAAATGCGATTTAGTCAAAGTCCAAAGTACTTCCAAAAGCCGAATCAAAACTACTGTGAGCATCAAAAATAGACTCAACAAAACCACTTATAGGAATTCGCTAAGAAAAAGTAAATAAGAGAGACAAAACTAGTGATAAAAAAAAATTGTTGTTTTATAAACCCCACCAATTTGCTAAATTCCAAATTATTTATCTGCCATATTGGTGAATTCTCCACGTAGAACGATACAAGTAATAAACATCACAACGCTGATGTCATTAAGAGATATATGATAATAAGGCAGAGAGAAAAGAGGTGTCGGGCACACGGGAGAATGTGAAAGACGAGAGACGGAGAGGCTGCTTTAAGGCAAGACGAGTTTTTAAAGAAAAAAACTTAATAGGTTGCATGTGTTAACCTTAATGCATTAAGGTTATTAAAATTAGTGCTTATATTTAACGGAAGTGATAATATACATATACATTAATATTAAAACAATAGAATGGACACCATGTAATTCATATAACTCGTAACATAAAGTATATAATGGGTTGAGGTTATAATTAATATTTATGGATGACCATAATTTTTTATTAGAAAAAATAGGATTTATAGGATGTGGTATTATGAAAATATATTTAAATTAAATTTTAAAATTATAAGTAAAGGTTTATATATATATATATATATATATATATATATATGAGTGTTATTTTATATTATATAAAACATGTATTAAGTATAGTATAAAAATGACTCACCAAGTTTTAAGGAATGAGAAGGAATTTATATAATGTGGATTTAGTCATTTAATAAATTAGATAATAGAGCTTAAATTTGTTTAATTATTATTAAAGTATTATGTTGAAATGAGTAATAAAAATTGAATTTTTTAAATTTAATATTAAAATATTATGTTGAAATTGATAAGTTGTTATTTTACTTTATTATTTATGGGAAGTGTGAATATTTATATTATTATTATTTTTAATATATTGCGTGTGTGGTATTTTGAGTTAATAAGAAATTTAAGTGTAAATTGATTATCGATAAAGAATTTATTGTCAAACATATTAGGCATACCAAATCATTCATGGATGGTAATGGTGGTAGTGGTTCCAAGAATTTCAAACTATAAACTAAAGATTTAACGAGTGAAAATTAAGCTGGAAGAATCCCTAGTCTAACTTGAAGATGGATGAATCTATGATAAAAGATATCAAGTGGGAACTTGATGAGATAAGCCAAGATTCACAATGAAAATCATGCAAGTGATGGATAAATCACTAGGGGAAAACAAGCACATCATTTCAATTGTGGGGACTTGAACCCAAGCTGCTCTAGTAAGAGCCAAGTATCTTGACCTACTGGGCTACAATGGAAGCATAACAAGGGATTAAGCCTTCATGCAGGTGGATTAAGCATAACCTAAGACTTAAATAAGGATGACCTCATGTATGTGTTCCATTTGGATAAGCACAATATGTATAGTGATCATGGAATTTTAACATGATATTGATGATTTAAATGATTGTACAAACGATAATATCTTAACATTGAATTTGACTCAAATGTCCTTGGGGAAGGAAGAATATTCGACAAGAGGTTAAGGCTCAAGATGATGAGACTCATTTGAAATTTAATGATGTACTTAGATGAGTATACCTATGATGTAATGGTTAACTCCCTAATAGAAAGAACAAGAAATGTATATTGAAAAAGTAATTGGTACCTTGATGAAAACATGACACTAATAGTACTAATGGGATAACATAATCCTATTCATGGTTGGACCACATCCTCACATAGATCCTAGAGGGACGTTGAACTGTTTATACAAGTAAATGAAATTAATTCATGATAAGAATGCTTATAGTGTATTGTTGTTCTATATTTGATAAGTATTGAGATGATTCTCATATTAACGATGTTTCGTGATATGATGGTATGTGGTAAATGTATATAGTTCTAATGAGAGGTTAACGATGTATATGTGGTGCTTATTTATTTATTTGTTATGATAATGATGTTGAATTCTCATGATGGATATGATATGCATAGGGATCATGATGTAAATTGACATGTGGTTCATTTATTATGAGATGTCATGATATATCCTTGATGCTGATATGTTGATGTTATAACTTATGAGAGTATTTTATGATGTGAAACATGGGGTAATTGCATGCAAATTTTATGACATTCAAGAGTATGCAGATCTTTACTATTCAAAATGTTGTGATAACAATCACTTTATGTTATTAGGATGAAATGAAAGTGTTGGCATCTGGACTATTTCTCTGATACTATGATTATAACTAATGCATTGATTGCATGTTGAGATGTGGTGATTGACAGGAATCCACGAATCGGATGAGAGGGCTGATTTATTTGATGATCTCTTGGGCGCCCATACCTGCGAGGGAGAATATGTAACACCATATGAACCTGGGACAACCAAAATCAACACTATATATGCTAGTGGTTCTTTTGTATTGTATAGATCTTGATGGATAGCTCTTGAGGGGCTATGGGACCATCTTGAGAGGGGTAGCTGATGGTTCCCTATGCTAGGTCAAGTGCTTGCAATGGATTAAAGATCAACTTCTGCTGCAAAGTCTCATGAGGAATATGATTATGCAATAACTGCACCTGAAGAATTGGAAGTCAAAGTCTAGGACTCATTATAAAGAAGCGGTTCAAACAATAACCACTAAGTTTTGAATGGGATCTAAAATTTGACTTTCTCAAAATTGAATGAAGTTGGAACCACTCTGAAACAACTCGAAACAATTAATGTTAATATTAAAAATTTAAGTAAAAGCTGACATTATCCTTATCTTTCCTTTTCAAAAAGGAAAGATAAGGAGAATGTCAACTTTTACTTTAACTTTAAAAATTAAATATTACCATTAATTACTAGGGTTAGGTTTTGTAGGGCCCTTGAGTTAATAATTTTTTTTTTCCTTTTTAGTATTTTTTATTAAAAAATTATTATTTGGTGGTCATTATCTATGTTGCACTACATTCTTTAGAATTGGTTAGTTTATTATAGAACTAGTGAATTTGGTGTTTTAAGGTCAGTTCAATACAAGACCGACCTTAGCCAATCTGAACCACCAAACTAGACTAGTACAACTCTAAAACCATTGGGACCAGCCAATTCCACTAGTTCTAGGCTAGTTCCAATAAGAGCTTTCCCTTCTCATCTTCCTTTGAAGTCGTTTTGTTGGATCCTTTCAGGAATGGTGATTTGGAAAGTGCCATAAACTATTGAATTGTTGTGAGAACCTAAGATCATAAGTAGTTAAGCCTTGGCAAACAGAAATTTACAAGGACCTAGTATAGACATCCCAAAAGATATTTAGTGAGGATGTGCATGCAAGGAACTATTACAGACCTCCCAAGATACTTAGTGAGGACGTGCATGACCAAAAAGCATAAAAAAAATATCCACCCTCAAAAACCATGCCCAAAACATTGAAGTGTGGTGCAAAACAAATTGTTGGTAGGCTATTAATGCTACCAACAATCATTCGCTCTCTAATTTCAAAAGAAGCTCCTAATCAAGCTACCTCCTCCACTATGGTTATAGCAAGTTCTTGCAACTGTGTGAGCTACAAGAAATTAAAACTACCTTCGAATCTCCACCAATTTTAGGGGACTTGACTTCTCTTCATGTCCCAACTATTTTGGGTTGATTGATCAGTTAACTAGATTATCACCGAGTTTGATTGAAGTCCCACTGCTTAAGTGACCTTCCACTAGTTCCTCCAAAAGTTAGAACTAGTTTAACTGACAACAACCTGAGATAATTGACCTTTATTGCCACAAGTTAGCAATCGCATATGTAGAACTGAACTCTAACTCCTCCAACTCGAATTTATTGAGTAAACTAGGTGACACAAGCCATGTCACACAAGTTAACATCATCCAAGTTGTCTGTTGATGTGGAAATTTGAATTTTTTCAATTTAATCAAGGAAAAATCAAATTGAGAATTTCTTGCTGCATTTTTCAACACATAGTTCATTGGAATGTATTACTTTCACTATGAAGATGGCATAGTTCACATGTTAAGTTCATAAGGTTTTGGACTGATGTGGTTCTATGTGTTGTGTATATGAATAATAGGTGTCCAACTCTTGCTATTAGAAACAAGACTCCCTATGAAATGTGGTATGGCCACATTCCTTCGATGAGGCATCACAGGGTTTTTGGTTCCTCATATTATGCCTTCATACCTAAGGAATAGATAAAAAAACTCAGTGCAAGGAGTCACAAATGTATCTTCTTTGGGTACTCATACCTCTAAAGCATACCATCTCTATGATGAAGTGAATAAGAAGTTTATAATATCTAGAGATGTGATCTTTCTTGAGTCTTCCAAGATTGACAATGTTGTTGAGTGGTAGCTTAATTTTTTGGATATATTCGAACATGCAAAGTATTTTCAAGAGTTTGATAGTGAGATTCCACATCTCCTTCTCTTAGCTCTATAATTTCTATGAAGAGCCTTGAAGAAATCAGGTTGAAGGAAATTCCTTCACCTGATTTGTCAGGAAAGAGATGAGAGACTATTGGCAGCAGGTAGCCAAATTTGACAAGCAGTGAGGGTACATGTAAGATACAAAGCAAGGAGTAATGCATAGGAGTGTACTAACTACATACATATCATCAAACATCTTTCATCCCACTTAGGATGCCTTACATCATGCCTGGTTAGTCATAAGATCATGTTGGTCACAACCTCGGTAGCTTAAATAAACAAGTGGTAATACTCTTCATCTTCTAAGCTATGTAATAAACAAGTGAAAGGGAGCAAGACACGTAGATCAAACACATGGAATGACTTTCAGTTCTTGCAACCATGAATGTCATTGAAGACGGAATGATACGACAATGATAAGCAAACTTTTAAGCTACATTAAGAGGTGTATTTCAAAATACGTGCTTTGTTTTCCATACCTAGCCTCCAAAGGGTTATGCATCAGATGGAGTCTTCATGCAATCCTAATATTCTATCATACCTTGGGTTTCTTAGTCTGCTTATTTTTCTCCTCAGCTCCTTGAGAGTCATCTATCATGTCATCTTTCTTCGTGGCCCTACTTGGGACAAGGCCCTGGGAGGACACATCTATGCAATTTCAGGCTGCAAGGCAGACTGGGTAGTCAAGGGACAAAACTGCACAGTTTTTGGAGACAATGGGTTCCAGCTGAGGGAAGGACACTCGAGGAAACCATTGCACATTTTTGAATGGTAAGGGAGGTTGGGATTTCTGCGCATTGCATGATTCGAACAAGCAATGGAAAAGCTTGAGGGTTACATATGTGAAGTGTGTAGTTCAGGAAAGTTGGATGAGGCTAGGTTGCTAAGGAAACTCCGAAATTTAGCTAAGTGTGGGATCAGTGGAACTTATGTGAATAGTGATAAAACTTCACTACGATCACACACTTGAAAACTTATCGATACAACATAAACCATCCAGAATATATAACACATACTTCATTTAATGCAACAACCTTTGTGGCAGCCTACGGCAAGTGCGGCTTCGATTATAGACTTTGGAAGGATAAAGGCGACACTTGTGTAAGAGTGTGTGAAATGAGTGTTAAACATGTCTCATTCTCATAAATATGTCCCCTTGAAGCAAAACAAACCTCCCTTTGCATGACAAGCGATTACCCCCATGCCCAAAAATGACACATTCTATGTAAAGATAAAATCATAAATGACTCTTAAGATCGAAAAGGGGAGCTTGAGATCATCAACTTACCAATAAGTGACTAAGGAATGATTGATCACAATATCCATAGTAGGCTCTGAAATTTAAGTGTAGGCCAAAATTTTGGAGGGTGTTGCAGCCTCTACAACAGAGCCTTCACCTTCTTGCTAGCTTCTTTTTCAACTAGTGTATTGAATTCTACGAACTCAGAGAATGTATCATCTTTATTCCACGCGAAGAAGATCCAACACTTCCATGAGAAGTCATCAATAAAAGTGACAAAATATTTGTGTCTAACAGTGTAGGTTATCGAGAAAGGTCCATAAACATCATAGTGGATCCTTTCTAGGACTGCATGTGCTTTGTTGTCCTGATCATGGAATGTGGATTTTATGTACTTTTGTAATGTACATCCTTTGCATATATACTATTGCTTAAGTGCTCCTTTAGAGAGGCGAGTGGTTATTTGTTCTATAATATTCGAGGTACCATGATACAAATGACCAAGTATTTTGTGCCAAATTTCGTCGACATCGCGACCTACACTTTCTCCGCCTTAGTGCTTAATGTAGCACATTCTTCCACATCTAGCTTATACAGATTGTTCACACGAACCCCGATCTGCTTCACCTGCCCCGTGGCTATGTGTCTCAGGAATGCTTTTCCTTTGTTGAATATCACTTCACAACCATGGTAAACCAACCACTCAGTGAATGTTAGTAGACAGACCCCTAATCCTTTACCTTTACCTTTTTTTACTATTTCCTCATAATTGCTGGTTTTGAAGGGCATCTTTGATGTAACGTCCAAGACCTTTCGCCATAATAACAAATAGAAAGGGTGAGAGAGGGTCCCCTTGTAGGATACCTATGGATAGGTGGAAGGGGGTGGAGGGGGTCCCGTTGACAAGAATTGAGAAAAAGGTAGAAGTGATGAGACTCATAATCCATCTTACCCAAGGGGGGTAAATCCAAAGGCTAGCAGTATTTTTTGAATATATTTCCAGCTTAAAGTATCGAAAGCTTTTGAGAGGTCGATTTTTAGGAGCATACCTGCCTTTTTGGTTTGCTTTAGGGAGTGAATGATTTCATGAGTGAGAATTATGCCATCGGTGATCTGCCTTCCTTCCACGTAACCTGATTGCTCCGGTGATATAAGAAGAGGAAGCAGGGGCTTGAGGCGTGTGGCGATCACTTTGGAGACAATTTTATACAATACATTGCATAGTGCAATAGGTCGGAATTTGTCCGGAGTCTGGCTGTTCTCCTCCTTAGGGATGAGGGCGATGAAGGTGGCATTCAAGGATGGAAGCATCCATCTGTTAACTCTGGACTCCTCGACTACTTTCCAGACTTCCTCCTTGATTAGATCCCAGAAGTTGTGAAAGAAGTTCAAAGTGAAGCCGTCTGGTCTGGGTGATTTCCCAACTTTGAGCTATCGCATAGTTGTCTCCACTTCCTGTAAAGAAATAGGCCTGAGGAGTATTTGATTGTGTTCCTCAGTTACGATCTTAGGAATAATCTTGATGATCTTCTCTATAGCTGGCAGCTGATCAGTCTCTGTTTCCTGATGCACCCTCCGAAATTGGGTGAGGAGTTCCTGTTCTATATCTTCATGCTTCTCTAGATGTTCCCCTTATCGATTTTGGAGGAGAGTAATGCTGTTGTGCATTCTTCATTGGATAGTGGCATGGTGGAAGAACTTTATATTGTGTTCGCCCTCTTTAAGCCATCGGATCCTCGATTTTTGTCTCCAAATAATCTCTTCCTGTCTTGCTCTTTCTGAGATCTGTGTTTGTAGTTGACGTTCCTATTCTGCTATGGTTTCGGATCTGCCTTCAGCTATGATTCTCTGCTGTAATTTTTGCATTTCTTGTTCAAGAGTGTTTTGCGCCTGAAATATATTGCCGAAGGTAAAGCAATTCCACTGTTTTATTTTTTCCTTGATATGTTTTAGCTTTTGTTGGAGCTTGTACATTTTTTTTTTGACAAATTTAGTTGCTATTATAAATTTGAAAAAGGAGGGAGACTGAGCTCCTGAAATACATGCTGAGGTGCCAGGAAGAGCTAGGGAATAAGGAGTTACAGCTTAAACAAAGTTCCTCCTTAATCCTGCCTTTTGGGCCTCTAAAAACCGAAGACCAAAGGTAAATCCTAACAAACTCCAGTAGTAAATAACAACATTTACAAAGCATATCAATCTATATTACCGTGGTTGATGTGTCGAGCAGTGGACTCTTCAGGTTTGTCGTTGGTGCCGACTTGCTTCAAGCTTGACGAACTTGTTGGAGTTTCATTTTTCTTTTCTGTTGTTCCTTTTCTATTGTTCCTTTTCTACTGTTCCTTTTCTGTTGTTCCTTTTCCGCTGTTCCTTTTCCGCTGTTCCTTTTCTGTTGTTTCGTTTTTTCTGTTGTTCCTTCGGGAAAATGGAACAGTAGAAACCAAAGGTATATTGGATGAGCTGAGATGTTGTTCAGATCTAGGAGGTCTCTTCATTATGGTATATGCTGAAATGATTCCACGCCATTGCAGATAAGGCAGCCCAGTGATCTGGCACAAGCTTTGTTGGCTTGACTATCCGCAATTTTATTGCGCGATCACAAAACATGATAGTAGCGCACATCTTTCATGGTGTGTCCTAAAATTTGGCACCATCTGATAATCTACTGAAGGAGAGCATTGGGCAGATCCCTGTTCTGAACCATTGCACTGACGACTATCGGCGAGTCTCCCAATATCGTGACTGTGTCTATACCAAGCTTCCCAAGTTGGATAAGACCTTGGTAAAGGGCCAGGGGTTCTCCTCTGTTATTGGAAGTGTGGCCAAACCCCCACTCGTATGAGAGTATGTTATCCCCATTAGCATTAAAAATAACTCCTCCCGCCCCTGCTACCCCAGGATTCGACTTTGAGGCCCCATCGAAACAAAGATAATGCCTATTGTTGTTTTTAAGCCAACCTGCAAATTCTTCCTCCTTTAGCTTAATCTTCCAGTTAGAGGAAACATTGTTGTTTCTGTTGCTAGCAGCGTTGCCCTTCTGATTGCTGGTGTTTTGGTCTAATAGGTGTCCAATGAAAATGCATTCTTCTATGCTGAGTTCATTGACATTTATACTTCTCGGATTCTTAACTGAGATGATCTCAAGGGTAATACTCCTTGCCTTGGTGCAAAGGCTTCTAACAATCGAGTCCTTATCCTTAAAAACCTTCTGATTTTGTGCCAGCCAAATATTGAATAGCATATTGTGGGGAAGAATGTCCGAGACTCTCTTCACTATGTTATTTTTCCTGTGCTGCCAGGGGTAGTTTTTTTTCCATTTGTAAAGAATTTCTCATATGGTGTTTTGGGTGTTCCATGGGATTTGATTGTTATGAGACAAGTTCCTCCAGTAGTTGATGGCAAAAGGGCATTCAATAAAGAGATGATGCATTGATTCTTCAGCAGCTAAGTAGTTAGGACAATGAGAGGGGCCATTAATTCCCCTCTTTTGCAAATTTTCGGCCGTGAGGGTTTTCCTTTGAGGACGGTCTAGAGAAAAAACTTGATTTTTGGAATTGCCTCGGATTTCCAAACCACCTTCCAGTGGCGCCAACTTGGCATGGGGTAGCTCATATTGCAAATATAATGGTGAGCAGCTTGGATGGTGTAAGAGGATCCGAATGGGTCCCAACGAAACACATCAAGATCATTCTTTTTGACAAGGGTTATACTGTGCAAAAGGGATTGAAGGACAGAGAGACTTGTGTTAAGACTATTGGGTATGGCTGGGAAGGCGCAACTTGACCAAAGAAGGGCATGAGGATCCCATTGGGAGATCTGGTCCAGGTAATGAATGCATGTTCTTTCAAAAAAGCAAAGGATAGGGTGGACTCCCCCATGTCTGTTTATTGGTTGCCGACCCATGATTCTGTCTGCTCCAATATTGATGCTTGCACCTCCCTTGGGGATTATTGAAGTATTTTGAGCAATTAGTGGAATTGATCTCTTGCATAATCACCAAATTTTGGAGGATTCTCTATTGGGAATATCTCGATCAAGAAGCTATTGTCTAGGAAAATTGAGGTATTTAATTTCCAGAACTTTTTTCCACCATGCTAGGAGTCCAATAATGAGTCTCCAAACAATTTTGCCTCTAAAGGCTAAATTGAGAAATTTAGGAGATCTAATTCCAATACCTCCTCAGTCTTGGGGCTGGATCACCTGCTTCCAATTAATCAGGTTGAATTTCTTTTTATCATTCCCCCCCCTGCCATAGGAATTGGTGAAGGACGATTTCCATTTTGTTGTGGAAGGAGGCTAGAGCTTGAAGAAGAGAAAAATGATATAGGGGGAGAGAAGACATACCTGACTTAAGAAGAGTGAGGCGACCAGCTGGGTTGAGCCAAATAGATCCCCACTACTGCACTTTTCTTTTCATTTTGTCGACTACTGTGTCCTAGACTTCTGCTCTCAAAGGTCCAGCACTTATAGGCATGCCCAAGTAAGAGAAGTGAGTCCAATCATACTTGCATGTGACTCCAAAGATGATGGCGATATTGTGAAGCACCTGTATTGTTGTGTTCCAGCCATATATTCAGCTTTTCAAATTATTTACCATTCCTCCAGAGTATCTCATTTATTTGTCAAGGAGAGATTTGAAGCGCTTGGCTATTGTGGTGGAGGCCCCTCCAATCAGCAGGGTGTCATCGGCAAATTGTGAATGATTTATGTTCTTGACCCCGTCCCCAAATTTTATTCCTGTGATTAAGCCAACCCTCCGGCTGAAGTCCAACGCTTTGCTGAAGGATTCAGCCATTAGAATGAAGAGATAAGGTGAGAGGGGGCAACCTTGTCGGAGGCCTCTGGAGGATTGGAAAACTTCTCCAGGTCTGCCATTTACAAGAGGGGAGATCCATGGCCCCGAAATGCAGGCTCGAATGAGGTTGAGAAAGTGGTCATCAAATCCCATCTTCTTCAAAGCTGCCAAGAGGAAGAAGTGTCTCACTCTGTCAAATGCATTGGCCAGATCAAGCTTGAGGATAAACCCTTTTTCATTTCTGGTTTGACTCGAATGGATGGCTTCTTGCACAAATAAAATGGAATCAGTTATTTGTCTGTTGGCTAAGAATCCCCCTTGATTTTTGGAAATGAGAGAAGGGAGCAAAGGCTTTAGGCGGGTAGCAATGATTTTTGTCAAGATTTTATAGGAGGAGTTACAAAGTGATATGGGCCTAAAACGAGAAAAGGAAGATGACCTGTTTTCTTTGGGGATGAGTGCTAGATGAGTAGCATTGTTATATCCTCCTATTTTTCCTTTTCGTTGGATCCAATTGAGCATTTTTGTCAAGTCCTTTTTAATAATTCCCCAGAATGCTCGATAAAAGAAGATGGGAAAGCCATCCGGTCCTGGGGCTTTATCAGGTCGAAGAGTCCAGATTGATCTCTTGATTTCCTCCTCATCTATCTCCTTGCTTAAAATGTCATTCATTTCCCTGCTTATCCCTGTTGGGAGATGCTGCAATAAATCTGTATAATCCTCTGCTTCCTTTGTTTTAGTTAGCAAGTCCTGATAGTGATCTGTAGTAGCTCTTCGAATGGCTTCCTGAGTGCTTTTTCTATCACCTTTTGCATCTAGGATGGAGCTAACATTATTCCTTATCTTTCTGGCTATCATTTGCTTGTGAAAAAAAACTGAGTTCTTGTCACCCCCTTGTAACCATAATTGTCTCGACTTGAGCCTCCATTTTGTTTCCTCTTCTCTGTTAACTCGGTATAGCTGTAAGTAGAGTTCATTTTCCTGCTATTTGTTCTCTTGGGAAAGGCCATTATCCTCTATTGCTCTTTGGATACTCTCCAGATTTTTCTTAATTTCTTTTTTTACCTTCTCTGGTTCTTGATACTTTGTTTTAGCCCATTCTTTGATGGCTTGTTTTGTTTTCTGTAGTTTTGTTTCCCAAATGAAACTGGGAGAGCCTTCCACATGTTGGATCCAAGAGCTCTAAACAATTCTTGCAACTGCTAGTATATCATTCCAGAGAGAACTGTATCTGAATGGAATGGGCCCAAGTGGCCTATGATTTTCCAGTGTTAGAGTTATTGGGAAGTGGTTGGAGGCAGAGCATGTTAGAATGTTAGCATATCCGACGGAGAAAGCAGAGAGAAGTGTAATATTGATGAGAATTCTGTCCAACTGCTCAATGATGTTACCAACACCCATCCTGCTGTTGTTCCAGGTGTATCTATGGTTTTTTGGAGGTACATCCATAAGATCATGCTCCTGCATGATATTTTCCAACTGTATTCTATATGGATCAAGCGTAAAACTGCCTCCCCTTTTCTCATTGGTGTGGAGGATTAAATTAAAGTCAGCTCCTAGAATAATGTTAGTGTTCTCTTCTACGTCCAAACTATCTTTTAGATCATGCCAACAACTATCCTTATCTCTGCAGTGATTCGGCACATAGATGTTGTAGATGATAATGGCTTACTGATCTGCTTTATTTTCCAGAGTTGTTTTGATCCAGTGTTGATTTATTGTTTCCGAAATTCGGTTCCATATACCTTGATTCCAAATTGTTGCTATTCCTCCTGAGGCTCCTCTTGCCTCACTAATGCTTCCTCTATACTGTCTCTGCTGCTTAATGAATTTATTCATTTCCTTGTGGTTTTGTTTTGTTTCTTGTAACATAATAATTCTTGGCTTCTCAGAAATGATAAGATCCCTTAGGGCTGCTACCTTAGAGGGGTTCCCAAGTCCCCTGATGTTCCAAGATAATATTTTCATCATTGGATAGGCGGTATGCGGGGAGGTGCTCGCCCCCCTTGGTCCTTGTTGATTTCTTTTTTGTCATGTTGCCCCAGGATATAAGTTTCTATGGGTGTCTGCATTCCCATTGCTATGTCCTTTTGTGCGTTCTCATCCATATGCTGCTTAGCAGATTTCTTGCCTGGGTCAGGTTTCTTGGAGGGTTCACTAGAACCCCCATGATATTTAGATGAGCTTCTGGTGATTCTGTTGAGGGGAGGATCAAGAAGAGGCTGAGAGGAAATAGTAAGAGGCAATGAGGATTCGATAGTGTCTCGGCGTTGGCTTTCAGGGAGAGGGGGCTCCTAGGGATCAGGAGGAGAGTGGGGGGATGAGGGGTCTTCTTCCTCCAAATATTCGAAGGGGTTTGATGTAGAGGGTAATGGCTGAGATGGGAGGGGGGGAGAAGGATGCAGCTTGGATTTCTGGGGGAGGCTTTGGTTTTGTGCTAGACTGTTTGGGGTTTGCTTTATTTTTTTTGACTTGTTCCCATGTGTCTTCACTGGCTTCAACATTTTCATTCATTTCATTTTCTTTTAGTTTACTACACCTATTACAAAAATGACCATTTTCATGGCATACCTTGCATTTGAACGGGATTTGTTCGTAGTCCAACTGTTGAATATGGGTCCATTGGTCCACTTTGATCTTGATTTCTTCCGGAAGGCCCTTTCCTAAGTCGACTTCAACACAGATCCTTGCACATGCGTGCATGTTGTCCTTTGGTTCGCATCTGTCGATGTATTTTCCGACAGCGTTCCCAATGGCTTTGACCGATTCATCTCCCCAGCAATGAAGAGGGAGATGGGGCAAGCGAACCCAAACCGGGACTGCATTAGGTATATCCATTTCTGGGTCGAAGTCAGGGGACTATCTGTTCAGATAGAGACCTCTCGAATCCATGAAGTAGGGACCATTTCTGAAGATGAGATTCCGGTCTTCTTTGGTTTCAAAGAGGAATGTGTAGTAACCCCTTCCATAGAATCTTATTGCGATTTTTCCTTGGATGTTCACGTTCCTGTTGTGCTCCACCCATTTCTGTATAGCTCTGGGAGAGGGCCACAGGCCAATAAATTGTCCAACCAGACCTCTCTCTGCTAGAGAGATCGCTGCCTTCCTTGGGAGACTAGGGGGAAGGGAGATTTCTAGGATGTCAGCAAATTTCTTGATGAACTTTGAAGCTGTGGGTTTGTTTCGGATGGTAGCATTTTCAGAAATGAGAGAGGCGAAGATCTCAGCCTGGTATTCATTGTCTTGCATCTAGGAGGGGTCGATCCCAGCCATGGAAAGGCTAGAAGGGAGCCAGTCGCAACATTGGTCGGAGGAGGAGGGCAGAGCCCGACTGCGGGGGTGCCGAGGAGGAAGACTGGAGGCCCAGCAGTAGGGGCTTCCAGGTGGGAGGCCTCCGGAGGGCCGCAGGAGGTGAGGTTACAGGGGCGCAGGACCTTTGGTTCAAAATCTCACGCACGATTAAAAGGTCAACATTGGAGCTTGTACATTTTTGTGCCTTCTGGTGGTGTGAAATTTCTCCATGTCTCTATTAACAGGTTATGAAAATCGGGGTGATTCAGCCAAAAGGATTTAAAGCGAAAGGCCTTGCGAACATTGTCTCCCAGTCTTTGCCAGTGAAGCCTAATAGGCCAATGGTCCGAGCCAAAGAGTGGAAATATAGAGGCCAAGAGATCCCCGCCAAGATGTATTGCATTATTAGAGATCAGGAATCTGTCTAACCGAGATGCAATTTGGTGGGCATCTGCACGCTTGTTGTTCCAAGTATAAACTCCATTGTTGAATTCCATATCTATAAGCCTGTTGTTATGAATGTAGTTTTTGAAGTGCGTGCTTTCACAGTCCATCTTTATCCGTCCTCCTCTTTTTTCCTCCAATCTTGTAATCATGTTGAAGTCCCCTCCTATGATCCAAAGTGGGTGGGATCTTTCTGAGTTGATCTGAGTTAGGGTGTTCAGTGTGTCTACTTTGTTTGTTGCCTCCTGGGGGAAGTAGACATTAGTTAAGTGTCCATGAACATTTGTCCCAGTTAAATGAAACTTGGCCTGAATAAAGTTCTTACCGGCATGTATGTTGGTAAGTGTTATAGCTCTATCATCCCAAATGATGGCTATCCCTCCTGAGGCTCCCATGGCTTCCACCGCCACTTCTTTGCTTCCTGGCCATGCTTTGGCAAGGATCTGATCCAATGTTGTGGAATTACACTTGCTCTCCTGCAAGAAAAGAATTTGAGGCTTTTCCTGTTGTATCATGTTCTTTATTAATCGTCCCTTCCCTGGGCTGTTGAGCCCTCTGATGTTCCATGAGATGAGCTTCATGATTCACGATTGGGAAGGGGATTATAGTATTTGGTGAGCTTGGAGTATCTTCCATATTCCACCAGCATCTCCCCTATGTGGATGGTTCTCTGAAGATCGGTTTTCCGTCCTTCTTTCTTGTTGTCTTTGAAGATATTTATTCCATCCCATTGACTACTAGTTTGGACGCCTAATGATCTTTGCTTCTGTGCTCTTGAGAGAATTACTTCTAAGTTCTCTAGTTGTCACTCAGGAATTTTGTCATATTCCTTTTTCTTACAAGCCTGTTCAAGTCCCAGTATATCTAGATCTCTGATGTCGAAGCTCTCCGGTTCCTCTTCCATGTGCTTTACTATTTCCTACTCTGCCTCTGAATCATCTACAATCGTGAGCTGCATCTAAGTGCTATCTACCTCCATACTTTGAGCAGTCCTTTTTTACATGTTACTGGGAGAGGGCGTTTTAGTGTCTGCGGGTTGCTTAGAAGTGAGGGCTTTCTTTGAGCTTGATGGAGCAGAATGGGCAGAAGTCTTAGAAATGGCTTCAGGTTGTTTCTGATTATCTAAAATTTGAACCTTCGGCTGGAGCAGGATTTCAAAGCTGTTGCTTGTTGAAGGCCAGGAGGTGCTGGTGACAGGTTTTTTTACTAAGGTAGAGGGCTTTTTATGGGTCTTTTTCGATTGGGAAGTTTTGTGAACTCATCCGGGTTAGATTTGTCCATTGAAGGGGTGGTTGGTCTTGCTATTTCTTTCTGTCATCTTTTTAATAGCGGGTAGGTTACATTTACAACCTAAATGGAGACCAAGTGTTTCATGGTTCAAAAAATGCCGAATCCCGTCTCAATCATCATTTGTCAGGACTCTTCGGAGTCAGTTCTCTAGCTTGGACAAGGCATTTAGTTCATGTCGCTATTCCTGAATCAAGGGGAGTGCACGTCAGATGGGATAATTTTTTGGATGTATGGATTTGATATTGGAGGGACAGTCTCGTAATCTATTGTTTGTAACCATTCATAATCATCATGGTAGAGGCTTACCGCGTCCTGGAGAGCTTTGCTAAGGTGCATGTATACACAGATCTGCGCATAGGAGGTGTATCGCTTTAGCTTTGTCTCCTCTGCCACTTTGATGAATTCGCCTAAACCATTCCCAATGTCTCGCAAAGAGTCTTCGTCCCAATACTCCAAAGGGAGAGAATAAAGGCGCAACCACACTGGGGCCCAGCTCAGATCTTCTTTGTCCGGGTTAAAGCGTTCGATCCATCCTCTTAGGTATAGCCTTGCTGTGTTGAAGAAATATGGTCCTCCATCCAATACCCTGTTTCGGTCCTCCAGACAATTGAAAATGGTAGTAAAGAAGCCCTTAGGCCCTAACTGCAGTGTTATATGCCCTTTTGGCTTCCATTTGGTTGCGATCCAGCCGTGAAAAGCTTTCTCCATTGGCCAAAGGCCTATGAACTTTCCTATCAAAGCATGATCCCTCATAAACTGGATCTGAGTGTTGATGCGCTAACTTGGGAGCTCGATTTTGGGTCTGTCAACTGCTACCGGCTTGCAGGTGTTTGATGTCACTCGTGGTTCTTCATTTGTGTTGTTATTCGTTGGCGTATTTTCATTCTCTGTTGTTGTATCTTCTGGATGGTCCATCCTGACATTTTCAGTCTGTCGCAGGCCGTTTTCCGTATCAGCAGGGGGAGGCATCATGTCCTCCCCCTGAGGGGATTCCATTGCGCGATAGTTGTTCCTTATTGTGTTGTAGTTGCCTTATGGCTGAAGGTTAATGGCAGAACAACACAGTCTGTGAAGGTCTGCCAGTTGTAGAGTAGCATCAAACCCTAAGTGCTCCACTCTCCATTTTATTTTTTTGACATAAACGGTTAGTTTTTATTTAAATTCAGCAAATCAGTTGCCGAGGACTTTAACACTGAAACCCTGTATTTCCTTGTTACAGTCGGTGGGGAAAGAAGATTTTGCTTTTGAATAGTCCGATGAATGAGTTACATTGTGAATGCAGATAGCGGCTTGAAAAATAACTTGATCTGGTTTCAGAATGGTGCCTTGAAATTCTGTTGCTTTTGCTTTCCGTGACTTAGCTCTACTTCCTAGCTTGCAGAGAGGAGATCCAAGGCGTCGGAGTGCCGGGTCATCCCAAGAATCACTGCGTTTTCTTTTTGAAATGTTTGGCGGAGTGTTATATAGTGTTCAAGAATGCCAAGAGTGGTAAATTGGCCTTGAAGAGGCCCTCGTGAACTCCCCAGCACCTACCCAAACGCAGTAGTGAGTTCCAACGACGAACAAAGATCGAAAATGCCACGATTGCATTCTGAATTTTCCCTTGTGGATGAGTTCGCATTTCCTAACAGTAGCCAGCTCAAAATGGTTTGGTCCCGAAGTTTGGAGAATCTGAATCAGTGAAATGCTCAAAGGAACAGAAGCCCAGACAACTCCAAAATTAAGGAATGCCGCAATCCAATTTAGCATCATTTACTAACAGAGATCTCCTGCTCCTGAGAGAGCCTAGGTTGGCTGCCAAGTCCGCCTGTGAGTTTAACTTCCTTAGAAAATGATAGAAGGAGATTTTGTGGAACTTGAGCAACACTAGTTTGATTTTTTTGAGGATGGGGGCTAATTGCACCTAAGAAGGGATATTTTGAGAGTTCATAGCCTGTATATTTAGTTTGGAGTCTCCAAACACTGAGATGGAGAGGAGATTCCTCTTGATAGCAAGATTTAGACCCTGCCACAGAGCAAGAGCCTCTGCTCTGTTGTTTGTTTCATGCCCCAGACCCCAAGCAAAGCACAACTCAGTTGAGCCACCTGGGCTTAAGATAACTCCCCCACTCTAGGGGGATGCTAGGGACAACCATCATACTTTTGTAACCTTCTGCTACTGAGTAAGAGCCTGAAAGAGAACCCCACCCTCTTTTGTCCTTAGAAGAGGCCTTTAAGGGAGATTTTCCTTGGAGCAAATCCAAAAATAAATTGGCTTCACCATCCAGCCAATGAGGGACCTCCCCCAAATTCCAACCATCCCAAAGACTTTCTGCATCATTTGTCCAATTGGAGATGTCTCAAAGGGTTTCCAGATTGCTGGCCTGAAGCCAAGCTCTGATATTTTCCAGTTCTGCCATCTAATTCAAGGGTTGATCTCCAAGAATCGAATCTTCCCAAATTTTTATTTTTTTCCCATTACCTGGGATCCAATAAAGCTTATGACTGAAAAGTTTCAAAGTCGCGAGACAGAGTTTGAAAACTAGTGATCCTTTGGAAATTCTAGGAGGGTGGTCCAAGCACCTCAAATGCTGCCCATGAAAACATTTTTTCCACATAACTCTCTTGCTCCAACTAGGATTCCTAGAAACAATGTTACAAAGGAGCTTGGAGCCCAGAGCAAGATTTTGGGCTGCCAGATCCCGCATTTGGAGACCTCCTTCCAAGAATGGCTTCTTAATAGTGTCCCAATTAACTAAATGGAGCCTTCTTTCATTATTTTTCCCTCCCTCCCACAAAAATATTCTCAGGAGACCATCCACTTTACTAATAAAGGTTTTAGGGGCTAGTAGAATGGAGTTCTGATAAACTGGGAGACTTATGAGAACAGAGTTCATAAGGATTACCTTCCCAGCATTATTCAACCATGAGGCTCCCCAAGCTTGTATTCTGAGTTTCAGCTTGTCTAGCAGGGGCATCCAGTGAGCTACCTTAGGATTTGATTTGAAGATTTGGATCCCAAGATACTTAAATGACTCCCACGTCAGGGTTCTTTTCCATTTCTAATAGCCTTGTTATGTCTGTCAAATCTTTGATCGAGCAATTCCAGCCATAGATCGTTCTTTTTAGATAGTTAATCTTGCTGCCCGAAACCTCCCTATAAATGTGCAGCTCCTTCTTGAAGGTTCTAGTAGAATTTATGCTAGCTCCTCTAAGAAATAATGTATCATCAACAAACTGGGCATGATTTATGTCTTTAACATTGTGAGCCATTCTCAGGCCTGACAGAGTTTGGATCTGTTGACAGTAGTCTAGCTAGAAGCTGAGCACCGAAGTTTGAATGCCATAAAGAAGCGAGGACAAAGGGAAACCTTGTCTCAGCCCCCTCGAGGCCTGGAAAAATTTCATTGAATGACCATTAACCAGAGGTGCTATCCAAGGGGAGGCAATGCTGGCTTTCACCCAAGTTATGAGAACTTTTGAGAAGCCAAATTTCTCCATCACAGAAAACAAGAAATCATGTCTCACCCTGTCAAAGGCATTTGTCAAATCTAGCTTAATCACCATGCCTTTCTCTTTTCGATGACAGCTTGAATGAATTGCTTCTTGCACCAGCACAATATTGTCAAGAATCTTTCTCCCTTTTATGAATCCTACTTTGTTTTCAAGGATGATGACCGACAG
Organism: Pinus tabuliformis; assembly: GCA_031772625.1. Classification (NCBI taxonomy): domain Eukaryota; kingdom Viridiplantae; phylum Streptophyta; class Pinopsida; order Pinales; family Pinaceae; genus Pinus; species Pinus tabuliformis. The sequence goes on along the minus strand of CM062814.1, from coordinate 562,244,769 downwards.
AATTTTCTTAATACGGTTGGCTATTATTTTTGTAATCAGCTTATAAATTGTATTACACAAAGAGATGGGCCTGAATCTGCTGAAATCGGTGGCGCCTTTTTCTTTCGGAATCAAGGTAAGGAAGGCCGAGTTGGTACTGCCTCCAATCTTGGTGCAGGTCTAAGATTTACGGATCATTCTCAGAAGGTATTTTTTAATTGTAGGCCAGCAAGTCAGGTAGAACCTTACAGTGAACCCATCAGGGCTCGGGGCTTTATCCGGATCCATGTAATCCAAAGCTTCTTTAATCTCATTCATACTGATCGGAGCAGTCAACATAATATTGTCAGAATCTTGAACACAGTGAGGAATAAGATCAATCGGATAGGCTTGAGAATCGATAGGAGGGTCTTCCGGGGCAGAGTAAAGATCTTTGAAGAAGGAGTGGGCTGCTCGCTTTATGCCTTCAGAATCTTTAACCACAGTGTTTTGATAGTGAATTTCATTTACTGTTTTGAAGTGCTTGCGTGCTTCAGCTTGCTTATGGAAGTAGCTTGTATTTTTGTCTCCGGCCTGTAACCAAAGATTTCTGGACTTCTGTCTCCAGAACTCTTCTTCATCCCTACTTGCTCTATGGAGATCTTTTTGCAGCTCTACTTCTTTTTGAAGAAGGATTTGAGTTACATCGGAATTCTCCATTGTTAATTGATGGCTTGCTAAACTATCATGCATCTCCTTTCTTTTGGCGGTGGGCGTTTTCAACCTTTTAGCCCACTCCTTGAGCTCCCTTTTAAGTCTCCTCATTTTTTCTTCCCACACAAAGAAAGGGGATCCTTCATGAACTTGTCGGTTCCAGGCCTCGGAGACCACCTCCTGGAATCCTTCTTGATGAATCCATAGAGAACTGAATCTAAAGGGAATGGGGCCAAGATTTCCATCCAAGGAGAACTCAAGCAGAATGGGTTTATGGTCAGAGGTGTAGTTAGACAGAATTTTAGAGGTGGCCATTAGACCACAAGTCAAGAAGGAGGATTGGTTTAGAAATCTGTTCAGACGAGAAGCAATGTGGCCGGGGCATATCCTTTTGCTTGACCAGGTGAATTTCCCAGATGTGGGCTTGATATCCTCCAATTCCCAATCTAAAATGAGGTCTTCAACCCATTCTCTAGCTGGGTCCCTGACCAACGAGCCCCCCTTTTTCTCTTCTACAGCTAGCGTAACATTCAGATCACCTGCAATAATAATATTTTCTGGGTTGTGCAAGAAAAGATAGGACTGGAGCGATTCCCAACAATTTTTTTTCTCAGATGGTAAGACCGGAGCATAAAGATTGAACATACTTACTTGGTGGCCAGATTCTTTATGGAGGAGCTTAGTGAGTAGCCAATGGGGGCAACATTCTTCGTGAATCAGATCATATTTGGAGCTGTCTCAAAAGGAGGCAATTCCTCCAGAGGCGCCTCTAGCGCTGACTGTTCTCCCTTGGCCTTTATGCCAGAATGCCTTGCTTGCTTGGAGGAGTAGAAGGTCCTCCAGTTTCGTCTCCTGGATGAGAGGGATTTCAAGTGAGTACATCCCTACAATGTCTTTTAGAGCTTCTTCTTTCAACTTGCTGCTTAACCCTCTGCAATTCCAGGAGGCGTATTTCATTATTTACTGGCTTGGAAGGTTGTGGCTCCTTTTGGAGCCTGACCATGCTTGCGCCTAGATCTGGTATTCATGATTCCTTTGAGAGTTTTCTAAGAGCCTTGGAGAACATCCAGATAAGTTTTTTCCTCTCTCTGTTTCTTCTTGGACTTTCGACCCCTGACTGACTTGATAGGAGTGACTTGCGAGCTGTTTGAATCTGAGACTCCATCTTCTGAATCTCCCTCTGAATCGGAGTCCAGACTGATGCGCTCCTCATTTTCTTCTTTTTCCCCTTGTTCATCCTCTGATGGAGGAAGAATTGACTTTGCCTCTGCTTCTTTCACTTTCTTCGACGGGTCTTCTGGTTCCTCTTGGGTTTCAATGGCATCTGTCTTTACCCCAGAGGAAGAACCCTCTTTTGGAACTTCTTTGGCTTTTGGTTTAGGCCGGGGCTTCACCAATGGCCCTAAATTTTTCTTCTCAGTTGGTTTTGGGACTACCTTGACCTTTTTGATTTATTTCCATCCTTCTTTGTCCACTTTGTCCCCGGTTGGAGCTTTTGGGCAATTTCGTTGGAAGTATCTGTTGTGGGGAAAAGTATCCGATGCGGATGACACTAACCCTTCTAAAGGTGACAGTCTTTAGCAACAACTGAATGATAAAGTTTTCATGTTCCACTTTATGAAAGTACAGAGAGAATAGTAAGAAGGTCAACCAACCTGGTGTCTTGCGCTTAGTCGATCCTTGTCCTTCTCTCTTTGTATCCTGCTCCCAGCTCTTTGCTCTCCTAGCCGATCCAGCTACATACAGATCCTGCACGAAACAAGAGAGCGAACTACAAGATACATGTACTCATAACTGAAGCATGGATTAGGGTGCATCAAATATACATGTAAACACAAAGCATCTATGTAAAACAAGTATATAGGAGAACATGCAAACTTTATTGATAGAAAGTAACAGGGTTCCAGAGGAAGTTACAACCAATGATGTTGGATCCAATCCAGCAGCACTTCCTCGGCAGCAAGAACTCTCCTCTTCACCTCTAGTAAAACAATCACCCAATAATCCTGGCGGTATACCAACAGCACCTCCTTGCTTATACAAAATTCCAGCCTCCTTAGACCTCATAGAAGAGCTCTATATATAGGAGGGAAGAGGAAAGGATGAGTCAGCTGGAGGCTGGCATATAGCTGACTAGTGTCCTCTCCATCTTCAGTTAATCTTCAGTTCGTGTGTCCACTTGGAGATCCTTGCTTACACATGGTGATCAAGTACCTCTTACTCATCACAGGGCGAATCTCATGAACCAAGTGTCATTTTGGAAGCTTCCTGGGCAATTGACACCTTGCAGGATGACTGTGCCACTTGGCCAATCTCGCCCAGCGCAGGTAGCCTTCATTTTTTTTGACTTCTAGCGCAGGTACAGAGTGGGACAGTTGCAATACAGCGCAGATGCTCAGTTAAGCAGCTGACATGATCCAAAATAAGCCTGTTTTGAAGTGTTTTCAGGTGGAGAACTGATTGGAAGTGCTGTTGTTTGATGACCTTGTTCTTTTAGGGGTAAGAACAACATATTTAGGGACTGAGTATCCCTGTAATTATTGACATTCCATGCTCCTTGACGCGAGGCACAAAAATGTCTATAACAGTTGCCCCTAAAGTATGAGGCCGTTTATCGGGTGAAATGCTTTAGCTAGAGGATCCGAAGTTCGTTCCAGTGCTGAGGAGAGTGCCCTGTAATACAATACAATACAATACATTATTTTTCATTCATCATTATTCTCATGATCTAGCTGAGGCGGGCATTCCCATGCTCAGCTTTCTATAAATACATTTTGGTACATATGACAGACGATCGTCTGAAGATAGACTGATAATTTTCTGCTGAAACTATCATCCTTTGAATAGGATGATCATCTGCTGCAATGATGTACATGGCAAATGTTTTTATATTTCCTGAATATATATCGCAGCCCGGATGGATGAAACTAGATCCGGGGTCTTCAAACTCATTCGATCTTCACTCTAAGTACAAGTCGATCCATGTGAGAATTGCGCTGAAGTCGAACATGGAAAGACATCGCTTGATTACCGGTTAATAATGAAAACCGTTAACAAGCGCGAGAGGGATCACCAATAATGATGATGACCCTCAAGGTACTGCAGTACAATTCACGTGGCGTGAAAAAGGACTTGGCGTCGAACGCCACGCAAAATCTTCTGGTCGAAGGTCATTGATGTATACCTGTCGCCGGAAGTGAGAAACTTGCCATTGAGGCATGCAAGCTTCAAAGTACTGATGGGGGTGTTCCTAGATCAACTTCTTGGATAATGAGCTGAAGTCGACAAGAAGCGATCCGTCAAAGGAGGGCCTTAATGAATCCCACATCAATGACACGGAACGGAGCTAATGACTTTAGTGGAGGTGAAAACAAACTGTGAAATATGATTCAGGGTGGCGATCATGAATGGATGAAGGATAATGTATGGTAGTGGATGGGACACGGTTGACACTTCCAGAATGACCCCTCTTGAACATATAACGACACTGATGCGATGGATCGGTAGCATTACCCCAAATGTGGATGGTGTGGCGAGGACCATGGTGATGAGACCGGTGAATGAAACAACCCAACCCGATAAGGTACGGAGGAAAAGTGTCATGTCCAAGAGTGACTTGCTACCTTTAAACTTTGATGTTCTCCCAATTTTTCCCCAGTCATTTCTGACCAGTACCTCTTTATTTTTGTCAAGCTTGAGGAGGATAACATATGCTTGTTCTATAACCTGCCCTTCGGGCAAGCCCATCGCTATGATTTAACGAGCCTAGCGATAGGGAAACTCGTTCTCGTCTAGAGACAAGTTTGTCGCTATTTAATCATTTTAACGAGTCTAACGGCAAAGAAAACTCGGTCCTTTTCATTTTTAGAGAGTCTAAAAAGGTACAGAAAGTTAACTCCATAATTCCTTTTTCGTCAGCAAATCCCTTAAGTCCGAAAAAGTATAAAACAATACAGAAGGGATGGCTGTTCGGTACTTTTAACGAGCCGAACAAGACAAGCGCTCGATCCTTTTGTGCAATAATCCCTCAGGTCCAAAAAGATTAAAATCTAGAGGAGGGATAGCTTTCCGGTAGCTTTAACGAGCTGGAAGGCCAAAACTCGGCAAACTTTTCATATTTTACGAGTCAGTGAAAAGAGCTCAAAGAAGACTCGTCTTTTGAGGAACGAGTGATGAACAGGGATAGCAGCAGATTCCAGGTACAGGTTGGAATTCTCCAATCACGGCAGCGTCACAAGGATGGCTAAGTGAAATCACTCTTCGCAGCTGTTCCTCAAAATGGGTAAACAAACATATGGAGGTGAACGATTGGCCAAATGAACGGATGGAGGTGATGGCATATAAACACGACCAAGGGCTTTTAATATGGCTTTCAAAGGTTACATTTCTCGAGGTTGTTTACCGGTTCATTTTTTCTGGATGAGCTTGAACTGCTAGGGAAAGATTGCTCACAATTTACGTTTATTTTTTAACGAGCATGAACTTCTGCACAAAAACTGCTCGATTCTTTTGCATGCCCCCAGCATCATAATGACGCATGTCAAAGGAGGGTGCCCCCCAAGCTTCATTGCATTCATCTTGGTGGTTGGAATGAAGGTTTACCTTTGAATTTTGAAAAGGGGATTTGTTTCATTTTTTAATGAGGTTGACATAGTAAAAGAACTATCCTCATGACTCCTTGTTTCATTTTTTAACGAGGTTGACACGAGATAAGAACCGTCCTCGGGACCCACTGTATTTACAGTATTTCCATTAGGGCGACGATCCATGCTGACAAAATATTTAGGAATCTTCCGAATTCGTTGGATATAGAAGATTTCATATTGTAGGTTTCCACTGTGGCTACTTCCACCAGATTACTTGCCGGCGGTAGGGAAAAAGTACCCATTAAGGTAGGGTCTTTTAGGAGACCTACTCCGATATTTTGAAGCGAATGATTGCTTCCATGGATCATTGGAATGCTTCCCGTAACTTGTGAACTGTCGGGGAGGAAAGTTTGTTGGTCGATGACTGTAATTCCTCCTTGAAAGGGAAATGAAATCTTCCTGAAGTAGGTCGACACAACTGCGGCCATGGCATATATCCAGGGCCTTCCTAGTAGGATGTTGTAATCGAGGTTTCCATCAATTACTTCAACATCAATTCCTACTGTTTTGCCCCCTAGTTCAACTTGCAAGTTACTTAAAATCCCGTATGGAGTGTATGATCGTCCATCAAATGCTTTTAACGTCGTTGACGATTTCGACAAGGGTGGTGAGCCTAAATCTTTCCAGCAACTCATCGACATAAGACATGTAGATGCCCCCTCATCAATAATTGTTCGATGAACAGTTTTGTTGAGGGCGTTCACTTTAACAAGGAAAGCTTGTTGAGCTGGTAACTTAGGGTCATATCCTTTATGATCAAAGGCCACAAAATTGGAATCCATTGGGCCAATCTCACCTATAGCTGATAATAAAGCTTGCTCTTGGGAGGTGCAATTTTGCACTACCTCAGGTGTCGACATAGCGGACGATGATTGAGCCAGGTCCTCTATTATATTATAATCCTGTGTTATTTTGGCACGAGGATTAAATGTCGATTTGTGTACTACTCCCTTTGGCGAGTTTATTATCGGCTTAGGAACGATGGGTGGCACAACTTCGTTCAAAGTTGTTGTCGAACTACTAGGTTGTTTATCAGCCTTGTTATTCGACCGCTGTGGATTCCGGTAACCTTTATCCCTTGTCAAAGCATTATTCTGCTGCTTTGATGTGGACAACATAAGCACTTGGGATCGGGAAGCATTTTGATTGGCAACCAGATTTTGACCAGGATTAGGAAACGGATCAGTCAACACAGCTGAGGTTTTCGGACTCTTAAAGAATCTTTTAAGCTCAGCTTTGCATGGACAATATGCTGTCCAATGATCCTCATCGCATATATGACACCCCGAAGGGGGTTTCCCTTTCTTTTTCTTCTTGCCCCCTGGATGCTTCAGTTGTTTGCCCTTGTCGTCCGACACGACACTTACTTCCGAGGCAAGAAGTTCTTCATTTGTATTTTGATTCGAAGTCTTACGGGTTTTCTTAGACGAATCCCGTGTCGACTTAGCGTTTGCAGTTCCAATCACGCCATCACCGGCATGAGAGTCACTATTCGATCCAGGAGGAGGAGGGATTGAAAATTCCGGTCTGGGGGCGTCAGGTATCTTATCATAGAGCGTGCCCGACTGAGTATATACTAAGTCCAAATATTGAGCACGAGCAATAACCTGCTCCTCTGTTACGACGCCTCCCTTGGCCACATCTTCTGTTATTGCCGGCAGAAGCGACTTTATAAACCACTCAGCTAATAGCTGATCTGGAACATAGGTTTTTACCATTCTGCGACGACGACGCCACTCATGTATATGATCAGATATATGTGTGGCCGTTGTCTGCTTGAAATTGGTCAAGATCTCAGTTCCAGTTTCGTACCTTATAGGTAACTGAAAGTGTGTTAAGAAAGTCGTGGCTAGGGAGCTAAAATTGTCGAAAGAGGCTCTAGGTAATTCAATATACCATTTGGCCACCGGACCAGTCAATGTCCTCTGAAAAAGGCGAAGCCTTATTGAATCATCATTCAAGGTATTCGACGAACACCACAGATGGAATGTCATCACATGATTCGACGGGTCTTCGCCCGGATTTCCATTGAATTTAGGAATGTCCGAAGGAAGTTTGTGAGGAATCGCTGGCCACCAATGGGCATAGGCGATTGGATCGTTCGTTAATCGATGTAAATCTGGTAATTCTAAGGTCGCCACGAATGGCAACTGCTGATTAAGGTTTGGCGAGGCGTACCCAGGATACGATGGAATCGCTTGAGCAGTAGGTCTTTGCACACCAGTATAATGCAACTGATGTTGATATGACTGATATGGTTGGTGGGCTTGGCCACTGTAAAGTGGTTGGTTTAACCCATTCTGAATATAGGGTTGCCCACTATTTGCAAAGATCTGTTGCTCAGACCCCTGGTACACCTGTTGAAACTGAGGTTGTTGGTATTGCACCATCCATGGTTGTGAAGCCATGTTTTGCTGTGCGACACTAACTGACGGACCAAGATGCGGGGGTATAGTCCCCGTTTGTATCTGTGTCGTCCCGGCAATTGGCGATTGTGGTTGTGTTGCAGGGTCAATAGGCTGTTGCATTACAACTTGGGGTTGACATACAACAGGCATCGATTGAACTTGCGACACGGTTACAATTGCTGGCGTCGTCGGGATACCAGACATAGGTACACATTGTTGCATGGAATATACAACTCTTGGTTGTTGGGGTAACATAGGTACCCAACCACTCGTCGTTACTTCAGTCAAACCTGAATGTGGTTGAAAACTGCCGTATGGGTATCCCCCCGAAAGGGGAAGTGAAAGGGCATATTGCCCCCCATACGGTAACAATCCGGAGCTCAAGGGTATAGATGGCCTTTGAGGACTGGATGGTCCAAAATGATTCCCAAAGGGATCAATTTGTCTAGTTTCAACATAAGAATTACCGGGTATTATACCGGAAGAACAAACTGGAACAGACCAAGTTGTCATAATAGTCCCTGGGTGGACTCCTTCTAGCTGATGAGAGCTAGTCGGGACGGCTGGTATGCCGGCAAACATCGTTGGAATGGCAGCAGGAGCTTCTGCTGTCGCTGTGTCGTTTGGCACAGTCCTAGATGTCGACGGTTGTTCAGACATTTTAAGTCTATCCAATAAACTTCCTAACGATTCTTCAGGAACTTCCAGTGGCGATAGACAAACTTCTGATGTAGAAGGAAAAAGAGTGGTACCTACTCCAAAATGAATTGGAGTATTTGCTTGCTGGTCCTCTACGATTTCCTCTATTGCAATCAGACCAGGAGGAAGAGGCAGACCGTCAGGTCCGTAAAAGATTTCTGGCGCCGAAGAAGGGGTTGCTTCGACAGCGACAGTTGTTTGAACAACAAGACTCTGTGGACCAGTTTCAGATGGAACTGGTTTAGTTATGCAAGTACTTGTTTTCAGACTAGGATCAGTACAACTGTCCTTCTGTTGCTGTTGAACTTCTTCAATAGAGGCAGGGATTCCAGAAATATTGGGAGTGACCAGAATCTCGGATGTTGTTGGAACTTCCGTTCTAACTTTAAAAGGAGATTTTGACCTGGTCAAGCGAGTTCGCTTCGTCCGTACTACTCTCGGTTCCGGAGACAAAGGTGGTTGACTCGCAAGTCTCCCTGAACGACGGGGTTTTAATTGACTTTCCTCCACGGTTGCGGATTACTTGATCAACTAAAATACAAAAAAGGGGATTATGTTTCCGTATTGAATGAATTTTATTAGACGCTTTTAGACACAACTTTGCTTTTTCATGTTTTAAGAGTCGAGAAAAAGCTAAAGATGACTCTAGTCGCCTTCGATGTATTAACGAGCCCGAAGTGACAAATGCTCGGTTGGACCTTTTCAATTATAGAGTTTGAAAAGAGCCAAAAGAAACTGCTCTGGAGATCTAGGCAGAGGGTGTGCCAAACCTTTCGCGAAACCACAGAATACGTTTTACGGTACGGGTGGTCGATCTTCGTGAATGCTGTGTTCACTGCATCGCGATCAGTAGGGCGGTCGACACGGCTTCCTAAGGATAAAGGATAATTGCCTATAGGGGTCTCCCAATATACGCGACGGTACGCGGGAGCTCAAATCCGTATTAGTGCTATCGTCCCTCAGGAGGAATCACCCACCTTCGTAGAGATCAACAGTCACTACGTTTAACGACGCCGGAACACGTCTCTACCTAGACCTCTATTGTGAGCGTTATGTTACAATGCGTTGTTAGATTCATTCAATATATTTTAAGTTGATCTTGTTTATCAGTTTGTCTTTCAGGATCACCACGAGATGTATTGGTACAAATTCCTAAATGCAGCTAAAATGATAAGCAAGCTTTCACAATCTTTTTAGCTTTGAAAATCCTAGCTACTGAAGGGAGAGAAAAACAATATCTTTCCACACAGAGCACAAAGCACAAACTAATGCACTTTCTCCTAGATCAGACACCCAAACTTATAAAAAATGCAAATGCAAGATGCATGTATTTCTTTTCTTTTCCTTTAATGTTGATGCTAACAAAAGGAAAACTGTTGTATGACCTTCGAATTCAATTTGAAGTGTAAACAAACAAGTATTGTCTAAATGAAAAGACGCTTTACAGGTACTTGTTTTACACTAAAAATGTATGAATTCAAACCATAAAGCAAAAAACAAACCAACTCAAACAGCCACGAACAGTAATAACACTAACTCATAAGATCGCAAAGATACTTTTACAGCTCAGGGTCTAAGAGGCCACAGCTACTAGGTTCGCTTTTCACAATGGGAAATTGTAACTGAAACAAGAAATACTGAAAGAACGTTTACAATTTCATCACACAACTGAGGCGGAATAAAGTCAAGGAGAAGTGGTTTACAGCAAGTACAATAACCAGCAAGCAATCAGCCAAAAACAAGTGCAAACAGGGCCAAGACACAAAGGAAGAGCTGAGCTAGACTAAGGCTAATTGGACCAGCGCAGGCACTGGTCTGCCAATCTCACTCTCAGCGCAGTTCCCGAAGGGAGAACCTGCGCTGTAATGCAGGCTGCCTGTGGACAGCCTGCACTGACTTACGGGAGTTACGTCTGCTAAGAATTCCGGGTCATAAAAAGCTCAAAAATGCACTGTATTTGCTGAAATAAAAAGCTATAGGTCAAGTACAGGCTAAGGGATGATCAAGAGGATAAAGATCTATCACAAAGAGTAAAGATTCATCTGTAGATTAGCTCTTTAAATCTTGAATTTGCTCAGTAAAGGAGCAAGAGTAGCAGTCCCTCTACTTCGCTTTTGATATAGTCAAAAGCTTTTCGATTTGGTACTCTTTTCTTCAAGAAATGAATAGCAAAATACTACAAACAACAACAAGATACTAGGCTCCCCAGCGAAGTCGCCAGTTTGTTGTGGGGAAAAGTATCCGATGCGGATGACACTAACCCTTCTAAAGGTGACAGTCTTTAGCAACAACTGAATGATAAAGTTTTCATGTTCCACTTTATGAAAGTACAGAGAGAATAGTAAGAAGGTCAACCAACCTGGTGTCTTGCGCTTAGTCGATCCTTGTCCTTCTCTCTTTGTATCCTGCTCCCAGCTCTTTGCTCTCCTAGCCGATCCAGCTACATACAGATCCTGCACGAAACAAGAGAGCGAACTACAAGATACATGTACTCATAACTGAAGCATGGATTAGGGTGCATCAAATATACATGTAAACACAAAGCATCTATGTAAAACAAGTATATAGGAGAACATGCAAACTTTATTGATAGAAAGTAACAGGGTTCCAGAGGAAGTTACAACCAATGATGTTGGATCCAATCCAGCAGCACTTCCTCGGCAGCAAGAACTCTCCTCTTCACCTCTAGTAAAACAATCACCCAATAATCCTGGCGGTATACCAACAGCACCTCCTTGCTTATACAAAATTCCAGCCTCCTTAGACCTCATAGAAGAGCTCTATATATAGGAGGGAAGAGGAAAGGATGAGTCAGCTGGAGGCTGGCATATAGCTGACTAGTGTCCTCTCCATCTTCAGTTAATCTTCAGTTCGTGTGTCCACTTGGAGATCCTTGCTTACACATGGTGATCAAGTACCTCTTACTCATCACAGGGCGAATCTCATGAACCAAGTGTCATTTTGGAAGCTTCCTGGGCAATTGACACCTTGCAGGATGACTGTGCCACTTGGCCAATCTCGCCCAGCGCAGGTAGCCTTCATTGTTTTTGACTTCCAGCGCAGGTACAGAGTGGGACAGTTGCAATACAGCGCAGATGCTCAGTTAAGCAGCTGACATGATCCAAAATAAGCCTGTTTTGAAGTGTTTTCAGGTGGAGAACTGATTGGAAGTGCTGTTGTTTGATGACCTTGTTCTTTTAGGGGTAAGAACAACATATTTAGGGACTGAGGATCCCTGTAATTATTGACATTCCATGCTCCTTGACGCGAGGCACAAAAATGTCTATAACAGTATCCATGTTCGTGACAGGTTCTGCATTTGAAAGGCAGTTGCTCGTAATCCAATTTTTGATAGTGATGCCATTCTCTGACTCTAAGTTTTACTGCTTCGGGCAGTCCAGCTTCTAGATCGACTTCCACACAGATTCTTGTGCAGGTATATTGACCCTTGTTATCTGCTTTGTCAATGAAATGGCCTAGGCCATTTCTAATCTTCTACAAGGTGTGATAGCTCCAACAATGGATCAGAAGATTGAGAAGCTGGACCCAGACGGGACCTCTTTAGGGGTATCGATTGAGGGATCGAAGTCGGGGGTCCACTTATTAAGATACAGACCCTAATTTCCCATAAAATACGGACCGTTTCTGAATACCAAATCTCAATCTTCTTTGGAGGTGAACCAGAAAATGAAATACCCTCTTCCGACAACATAGTAGATCACATTGTTTTCCAGCTGGGGCCTCCAGTTGCGTTGGATCTAGTCATCTGTTGTTTTTGTAGAGGGCTAGCATCCCATAAATTGTCCTACCAACCCTCTGTCAGCGAGGGCTAGGGCGATTTTTATCGGTTGGTCTTTTGGCAGGGCGATCTTAGAAATTTCCTCCAGTTTTTTGATGAATTTCGAGACTTTTGGAATGAAATGTTTCTTCCCTTTCTGCGAGAGAAATATTCTGAAGGGGTTGGTGGGGTGGGAGAAGGCTCCCCACCCCCAGGCGCACTCATGGTGGCAGCTACGCTCCTCTGCGATCGCAAAACCCACACGTGGATGCTGTGCCAGCAGCAGCACTAGCGGAGGTGGGAAGCAGAGCCCGATTGCGGGGATGTCGGGAAGGATTGAGAGCCCAGTAGCAGGGGCTGCCAGGCAGGGGGCTTGCGGAGGGCCGCAGGGGCCGAGGAAGCAGGGGCGCGGAGCTCTAGTTCAGAACGCGCGCGCAGATCACCCTGAAACTCAGCGCTGCCCTCCATTTTCATTCGAAGTGAAATATCGTATTACACATAGGTTTGATCTAAAGTGGTCATTGTATTAAATATGAAGTTTTGTCTTAAAATATTTTTGTCTCAAAATGCTTTTGTCTTAAATATAAAGTTTTGTCTTAAAATAATTGTCTTAAATTGTTTTTGTCTTAAAATAATTTTGTCTTAAACTATTTTTGTCTTAAATATAAAGTTTTGTCTTTAAATTTTTGTCTCAAACTACTTTTGTCTTAAATATAAAATTTTGTCTCAAAATATTCTCGTCTTAAATTATTTTTGTCTTAAATATAAAGTTTTGTCTTAAAATATTTTTGTTTAAAACTACTTTTGTTTTAAAATATTTTTGTCTTAAACTATTTTTGTCTTAAATATAAAGTTTTGTATTAAAATATTTTTGTCTCAACCTATTTTTGTCTTAAAGTCTATATTTAAGACAAATCAATTGATATTAATTTTTAATGTAAAATAATTAAAATAAAAAAAGAGTTTTAGAACCAAAAAGAATGTCTCAAAAATGCCCTTGATGTAGTAGAGTATGTAGTAGAGTAGTGAGTGTTTGCAGTAGAGTATGTAGTAGAGTAGTGAGTGTTTGCAGTTATCAAAACCTTTTTGGTTTTCCATGTTAATCAAACATGCGCGTTTTCTCCATGTAGGCTCGAGATAACGTTGGAATTGGGTGGGGTATTCCCAGTGTTCTCAGGAAATGGAAACAGATATACAACATAACTTATAATAACGTCCATGAGAAAGAGGCTTCGAGCCTCAATCATTGTTTACTACTGCCTCAATTGAAGACTATCTCATATGCAATGTCATTGTGGTGCATGCAAGATCTAACAACAAAGCACCCAAATTTTTCATAACGATTCCATTTCGTATGGTAGCAATCTGAATGTCAGTGTGTGTCGATGCATCAGTTACCAATGTTTCACCTTCCAGTTGCTTCAGTTATGTCTTGAAAATTAAATGCAACAAATGAGATCGGCCATATTCTAAATAAAACAAAAGAAACTCTGGTCAATCATTGTTTACTACTGCCTCAGTTGAACACTATCTCATACGCAATGTCATTGTGGTGCATGCAAGGTCTAACAACAAAGCACCCAAATTTTGCATAACGATTCCATTGCGTATGGTAGCAATCTAAATGTCACTGTGTGTCGATGCATCAGTTGTTTCACCTTCTAGTTGCTTCAGTTATGTCTTGAAAATTAAATGCAACAAATGAGATGGGCCATATTCTCTCTACGATTTTAATACGGTTGGTAGTTTTAGTATGGGGTATTGCTTGTGGTTTTGATATTCTCGATTGATGTGTCTTAACTCCGTTGTAGTTTTATATATGTGGATAAAGAATTTGTGAGAGTCATTGAAGTTTCACATATCTATGTGGAAGTGCTACTCCCCTAACATTTGCGGTACAAAACCTGTTTGTCCCGGGTGCGAATCAATTGTTGCACATATGGAGGTTGAAGGTTGCGCTTTGTGGTATAGGAAAACTGAGTAGGGGTTGAACCCTAAAATGTGTCGGTGCACATTTCCATTGAGAAATAATGGACCAATCCATCTAAGAAATGCTTATTTGAATGATTTAATGGTATGAAGCATGATGGACCAATCCATCTAAGAAATGATTATTTGAATGATTTAATGGTATGAAGGATGATGGCTAGTCTCAATCGTGCCTAGTCCCTCGCATTGGTATCCCTTTCCTCATATTATTGCACCAAAACTCTTCATCAACATCAACATTCTAAATATGTTATATGCCTTACGGTTTCAATACCTTTTTTCCTCAATTTCACCACACAATTAGCAGATTACAGTCTAAAGGGTAAGCCAGAAAGTATTGATTTTCTGCACTGTCTTAGAATTATCGGTGGCCTTTGTAGTCTCCTTGGAATGGTTAGATCTCAACTATTTTTCAAATTCAAGAAGAAGATATCCATAGCATATTGACATATGTTTCTATGGAATTGTACTGGTGAAGGGATATATAATTGCAATAATTTTTTTATTTTTAATGAAAATGGCATAGAATTGTGAGCTCTCTTATCAAAAATATTTTCTTGTAAACTATTTTTTCTATTGTGTGTTTACACCTCTTTTATTTTTGGATGAGAAAAGCCAAAATTTACCGATTTTCATTGGACATAGCCAAGTGGCCATGAGAATTGGGGATTCGATGGTTGAAGTGCAACCTTTTTTATATAACCAAGCCTTAGCATAATTTTATGCCTCAGATCTTCAACCTCTTCTCATTTGTGATTTAAGGCACTGTAAATCGATTTCAAAGCAATATTCCATTGACTTTGTTGGTTATTCACTCTACATGGATTATTTTATTGTTGGTGTTGTATCTAAGTTGTTGAGAAAATGACAAAAATCAATGGATTATTAGATTTACAAAACACTCTAATACACTATATTGTTTATGATACAATTAAAATAGGAAAAGTCACTCTCTCCAATATTCTATCATGGTTACAAGATGCTCAAGAGAAGATTGAGTTTCTACAACTTGAATCTTTGATTTAGTGAAATGAAATACAATAAAAGCATTAGAGTTACAGATTAGTTTTTGTTCAAAACAACTGCCTTTTTGAGTCTCAGAAAGACTCCAATAACTAGCCAAGACATTATCAAATTGACGATGATGGATTAGGAATAGATTTAAATGAAGACAAAATTCAACATGTACTTCCCAAGCTCGTCAGACCTCAGGAAGTAGTTATTAACAATAGGAAAGAACTAGTCTAGGATATGACAAGGATGTTTCCTTTCACATCCTAAACTATTCTAAACCCATCAAGTTTCAAAGTTTTTGATTTCTTCAAGAAAAATCAACTTCACCTTCTTTTCTTCACAACCACAGCGAAGTGTCAAATGGAAACATTGTGATTAGGTTGGTCATGTGAACGATCATTGTTTTGATCTTCAACCTTGCAAGCATTGTGGACAACACACTCATCATTTAGATAGATGCTGTAGACATAAGACCCATGCAAGATAAAATATTTACCTTGGATGGATTGCTTCTTGGAAATGGTTTTTAACTATGAAGAAGATATATAGGTCATACCTCATAGTTCAGTCTCAATTATTGACATATCTTGTGGTGGACATATCTTCATCTTCTCAGCCTGTACCTGACAGGGGGGAATTGATAGTCAACTACTAACATTACAAAATTATCAAGCGAGCTTGAGCCATAGCCTAAACCAAAGCCAACTAATAGAGCATAGAGCTAGATTCTGCCATAGCCAGATTCAGAGTTGCAGCAAGAGATGGAGTCATGCTCCATGAGCATGTTTTTTCTTGGTAGCCATCCTTAAAACCCCATCGATAGAATACTTCAGTTGTGGTTACATCAAATTCATCTTCAAGCCATCTTTAGGGAGCATTTTTGCTTCGAAGAAGACTTCATCCTCTATCCAAATTCAAAATCTTCCAAGAACTACTTTGAGCTTTAGTTCCAGAGTTAGTGGTCAACCTTCAACCACCAACAATAGAAACTTTTGGTTCTTCTACCTCTTTTAGTTTGTGTTATTCCTTAAACACCACCATTTTATAGAGCACATCTAGCCATTGGTTTCCATGCATTTTTGTATTCTAAATGATCCATAAACTATCATGGATATTCCACTTGATAGTGTGTCACAAAAAATATGATAATATTATATTATAAATATGAAATTCTACACTATTACAATTTTATTAAACTTCTAGATCTGTAGATTTTATTGTAACTAGTGCATGCATGTGATTGGAAATTAGCCAGAAAATAGAGAACGGAAAAATAAAAAATAAAATCACACACACATAATAAACAACATATGCTCTAGGAAACCCTTTTGGGAGGAAAATCAGTTGGAAGTTCACGATGCTCTGCTCTCTTTCTCCATCTCAAAATATGGTTGCAGGTATAAAGAAGTATGACCTGTGGCCTGCTAGCTCCTACAGCGCACAATCCTCTTTTTGTGCTCTACCTCATATCCCTCTTGTATTTTTTCACTCTCTATGGAACAAATGTACTCAAAAGAATGAAATGTCTCTTCCTCTTAATAGCATGGTTATAACACAACCCAATAGCCTACTAATGGTAAAGTTTGACAACGTCAACTCTTGACCAAAGTGACAATGTAGACTCTTCTAGAGTTTTTTACATCACAATCATGTGGCTAGCCCATTTTCCCATGAATAATGGGGGATGACGTGACATCCTCCAAAATTATAGGTGTGAAAAGAGGAAGGCCAATTTCTGAGTGGCATAACTTTTGCATACATTCTCTGATTGACATGTTTATTGTGTCGTTGGAAAGATCTTTGTGTATAGAATAGCAAGAAAATGTGTGACATTAAAGTAACAAATTTTTAACAAAAATAACATCATTTGATGCCTCAAAATTCTCCCGGAAGGTTTTAGACCCCATTTTGCTAAACTGGGTCCCACTCGTAAAAACGGCCCCATGCGCCGATTCTTCCACTTTTTCCACTTTGAATGCATAAATATGTATGGAAAAAATATAGTGATCCAATTTGTATCACCAACTCTCTTCTTGGACTCATATACACCCCTTTCGATTAAGGAGGGGAATGAACACCTAATCCATTAGGATTGGTGTGAAAGAATTTCAACAATCATATAAATCCAAAAAACATTTTGGAATATGAAACCAAGGTTACACAAATGTAATTATATGTACATCATGTGAATAATATTTTTCCTATCAATTTTGTGTGAGTTTAACAATATTATTATATCATTAAATTAAAGTATGTTTCTAATTATAATTAGACATATTGGTCATCTAGTTAAGAGCATGTGTTTCCTAATGGTTACGAGCATGTGTTTCCTCCTAATAGGTCACATGTTCAAAACTAGAGGGGGGTAGAGTATGTATTCCTTCGTAGCTTGTCCCACAAACAAACAAGGACAGCTCATACATCAATTTGGTGTGTGTCTTGGCCATGACCTTAAAATTGGATAATAATAATAATAAGTTTCCATTTTTAAAAAAATAAAAAAAGATTAAATTAATTTTCTTAAAAGTTATAAAGTTAAAAAAATCAAAATAATATAAATACACTAAAAGAATAAAAATTAACATTTAAATTAATAGTAAAGGAAATTATAAATAAAATTTGTAAACAAGGAGGTCTCTTACACCAATTTGTTGTTTGGCTTCGGGTGACCTTAAAATTGGATAATGATGATAATAATAATAATAATAGGTTTCCAATTATTATTTTTTTTAAATAAATTTAATTAATTTTCTAAAAATTATATAGTTAAAAAAATCAAAATAATACAAATACACTTGAAAAAAAAATTAACATCTAAATTAATAGCAAAGGAGATTATAAATAAAATTTGTAAATCTAACCAATACGAATATATTGTATAACTCTATAAATCAAATGATTGGTCAACATAGATGGACATCATAACATCGCTTCATGATGCATTTCATATTGTGAAGATTAAAAATATATAAAAAATTAACTAAATTATAACTTTAGTTTCCCTAACATTATTATTATTAGCTATGAAAAATAAATAATATATGAGTTAAGCATATATACATTTAAAAAACATGTAATAAAATTCTAATCATAAAAATCATAAGTTTTGTTACAAACCATGGGCCAATATTATAGTTTACTACTAGAACATACCCAAAAATACACTAGTTTTGAAATAAAACTTTAGCTTTAATATATGATTACTACTATTAAAAATATTCTAAAATTTTCCACAAAAATTAAAGAACTACCATTCACTTAATAATTATCAATAATTAAATTGAAATTCTAAAACCTATTCTAAAATATAAATTTAATGAGAAATTTAAATATATTTATATAAAATAACAATATTTTCACAAATTCTCAGTGAAAACCATATAACATAACAATATTATTCACAAATTCTATCTATCAGTCAAAACTACCATTCACTTAATACTTATCAATAATTAAATTGAAATTCTAAAACCTATTCTAAAATATAAATTTAATAAGAAATTTAAATATATTTATATAAAATAACAATATTTTCACAAATTCTCAGTGAAAACCATATAACATAACAATATTATTCACAAATTCTATCTATCAGTCAAAACTATTTCAGCCGTCCATAAGATTGAGCCGATTTGATTGTGTCATCCAAAGTGTCTGCCACGTCATGCTTGAATGAAAACCCCATATCCAAAAGTTTCTTCGAAGAAGCAGGAACACGAACACCATTATCATCTTCACCGTCACCTCTGTCATGATAAACCAAATTTCCTCACCTTATAAAAAAACAAAATAAATCCCCAAAAATATAACTAAAAAGACCCTACACGATGGGTGAAGTCTACATACTTGAATTGTGGAGTGAAATGTGGATAGAGTTTATGGATGGAGTCCGATAACTGAGAAACGGTGAGAGAGGTAACACAGCAAATATGTCGACCTTGTGCTTTTGGTTGCTCCATCAGAAATATATGGGCCTCACACACATCGTCAACATGAACTAACGGTATTGATCCCATAAACGACTCATTCAACTTCAACCCCTCAATATTGCCTGTAATATTTTCAACTGAAGTTGTTAGTTTTTCAAACTAAAATATTTCACATATTGATCTGCCAGACCCTCTCCTCAACTCAAATAAAAGTGAGTTATCATTCGCCTTCTACCTATCACTGGTGTGCAAAGAACATATAACAAAAAGATTGCATACCTGTAATGGGGCTTAATATTTCATCACGTGAAGACGGAAATGTACTTGAGATGATGGCTGGCCCACCAACGTAACCCGGTCCAATTGTCACAACCTCCATTTGGCCACTGTTTAACCCATACTCAATGGCGGCTTTCTCCGCCAATGTCTTGGATATGTAATAAAACTGCACGCACGATAATCACGATCCGTAAGTTATGCCATATTTGAGATACTGTTTTCATGTATCAGAATATGGATCAAAGACCGTAGATTTATGGCACTTTACTTATATATGTTATGGGCTATATGGAAGATGCTGAATGTTATTATTTTTTAATAGAAAGGATTGAAGGTGTACTAGGACATTAACAAGACGATGGTTTATTTCAAGGAAATTGGCCCAATGTGGGGAAGTAAAGGTGGAAGGAAATTTAAGCCGAGAGGGTTATGGCAATCCTGGCTTTTTTTTTTTTATAGCACTTGTGCTAAGAGAGTATGTAGTTGTGGAGTAGTTATTTATATAGAGTTTGATAAATTCTATCATTTTTGTGGTAATGTGGGAAAGTATTCAATAGTAGAGCAGAAATTATTGAGTTGTGGAAGTATTGATTGTGGTCAAATTGTTAGGAATTAATCAAATACAAATTTATGGAGATGCCAAGGGCATAATAGATTGGGTCAAGGGACAAAATGAATTCAATCCTCCAATTTTAATCAATTGGATGAATCACATTAAAATTCTGATAAGATTTTTTCCAGAAGTAAAATTTGATCATATTTATAGAGAACAAAATTAAACAATTGATTTTCTATCAAAAAAAAGTATTGCAAGAGACACAATACAAATTTATTGATTGCGGTCAAATTGTTAAGAATTAATCAAATACAAATTTATGGAGATGCCAAGGGCATAATAGATGAGGTCAATCGACAAAATAAATTCAATCCTCCAATTTTAATCAATTAGATGAATCACATTAAAACTCTGATAAGATCTTTTCTAGAAGTAAAATTTAATCATATCTATAAAGAACAAAACTAAACAACTGATTTTCTATTAAAAAAAAAAATATAACAAGATACACAAGTAAATTTTACTTTTACTCTCTGAACAATGCAGACACTATCAACTGCTCATAAAACATATAAAAATGGAAGTTTTTTTATGCTTCACAAAGTGAAGAGAATGAAATAGTTTTTATGCCATAAAATGAAGAATGTTAAGGTTTTTGACAAAATCAATACTACAGTTTTTGAATAATCAATTTTGTGCAGCAAAAGATGTCAATCTTAGAAAGATAATTTGAAATATTTTGATGTAAAATTTTACTGTTTCCAAAGACTAATCCAAGATTGAAAAATAGAAAATGTCCCATGTACTACCTTTTTATTAATATAAAAAGTAACGTTTTTCTCTACTAAAAAATTTCGATCATCCTACTCGCAGTGTAATTACGTACACTAATAGGGCCGGCTTTACTGCGCATGAAATCGACAGGAGTCCATCTTGACTCGTCCAGATTGGAGCCACTAATATGTTCCCCTTGTTCATTTAGCGGACAAGCTGCTGCCGTTGACGAAGTATAAACCACACGCTTCACCGACTTAGCACGCGAGCAGGATTTCAATACATTCAATACCCCTTTCAAAGCAGGCTGAACAAAATCATCCTGTCCCACAATTTATACCTATTATTAGGATTATCCCTCAAAAGTTTCACAAGAAATGAAAATTTTTATACTCTTGCTAAATCCCTTTCAATACCTTCCATATGAATCAGAAGTTAAGAGAAATTTATGCATAATCAGTACCTCAGAAGGCTTGGAGAAGTCCATAGGACTGGCCACGTGGAACACCCCTTCACAGCCCTCCACTGCGGAATCAAAGGTGTGCTCTTCGCTTAAATCTGCTTGGAAAAGCTTCAGTCTCTCTGCAGCACCAGGCAGCGACAGCAGAGGCCCAGTTTTTGCCTTGTCATCTGCATGCACAAAAATATGAGAATAGCTCACACCTAATCTGTAAACAAAGTGATTAATTAATGAATAAGAGCGAGCAGAATCTCCGTATTACATACTTGGGTTTCTGAGGGTGGCGTTAACAGTGTAGCCTCTCTGGAGAAGATTCTTGACGAGCCATGATCCGATATACCCTCCTGCTCCTGTAACGCAAACCTTCATGCCCTCTCCACCTTCGTGGCTTTGCATTTTTCTCCTATGATAATGATATGCAAGTTGCAAAATGAGAGGCTGAGTGCAACTTAAATATCCAATAGCCTTTCCAATTGCGGGTTTCATGAATAATCTGAAATCAAATAAATAGGAGTGAGTTCAACAGAAATCTGTTCCAACTACTGATTTCTTCTCAACCCTCACCTCTTTTCAATGTATTTCGTCATCACTAAGCACGTCTTGGTGCAGTGTGGGGCTAAAACGACTTTGCTTAAATGGTAGCCGGATCCACAAGAAGTAGAATACGCACTCTATTCCTAAATATCTATCATTAATTATCATTTTCAGAGATCTATCAAATCTAATATTTTTTTTTTTTCCCAAAAGTCTTAAAATTGCTTTGTGCCTGTACCTATTCTTCACCAATTACTGATTTCTTCTCAATGCATTTGGTCACATCAACCCTCACCTCTTTTCATTGTATTTCGTCATCACTAAGCACGTTTTGGTGCATTGTGGGTCTAAAACGACTTTACTTAAATGTTAGCCAGATCCAGAAGAAGTAGAATACAGACTCTATTGCTAAATATCTATCATTAATTAGCATTTTCACAGATCTATCAAATCTAATATCTTTTATTATTCCCAAAAGCCTTACCCATCCTTTGTGCCTGTACCTATTCTTCACGAAGTAAAACACAACTTGCATTTTTCAGCCTGCCATTCAAAGTTATCTACTCAAACCTTTGGCATTTTCCACGATCTATCAAATCTAATATCTTTTATTATTCCCAAAAGCCTTACCCATCCTTTGTGCCTGGTCCTATTCTTCACGAAGTAAAACACAACTTGCATTTTTCAGCCTGCCATTCAAAGTTATCTAGTCAAACCTTTGGCATTTTCCACTATCTATCAGATCTAATATCTTTTATTATTCCCAAAAGCCTTACTCATCCTTTTTGCCTGTACCTATTCTTCACGAAGTAAAACACAACTTACATTTTTCAGCCTGCCATTCAAAGTTATCTAGTCAAACCTTTGGCATTTTCCATGATCTATTACATCTGCGAATTTTTCTTCAAAAGCATCGTTAGTACCCCATATGTTTATAACTCAAATGTATTATAGGTCCAAATGAAGGGCTACGGTATGGAAATTGACTTGGTAGATAATACTCGAGACTCGTTTGAATGAAACATCATTTCGAGACACTTCATAGCTTCCAAAATTATTGAAGTGCTTTCATGGCGGAAGGGGATTAATGAGCAGTTTGCTTCCAGGTTTTTGGTTCATAATATCCATTCATGATAAATGCCTCCTTCCCTTACTCTGATCTATTATTTGTTGGAGAATATAGGTTAGTTAAGTACATGACAACAAAAATGCCATGTGGGCGGTGAAATAAAATAATCCATGCAGGGTAGATGCTTCGTCACTTTGATGGAGAATATAACTTATAAATGTTGTAATACTTTATAAGAACATAAAAAAAATTCTATTTGAAACCAGGTAATAGAATGAAAAGGACATACGTAATAGAAATTCTTTAAAAAAAGATTAAGGCTGTGTAAATGATAAGGACATTATTTAAAATAATAGACATTCTAGAAACCCTTTGTTTATTATAACTATCCCATTTATTATCTTGTAACAAATTGGTGCTTTCGGTGTGTCTTCATGGTTTCCACGTTGAATATCGCATTTTATCAAGTAATCTAATCAAATGGGTTTTGAGTC
Source organism: Pinus tabuliformis (assembly GCA_031772625.1). Classification (NCBI taxonomy): domain Eukaryota; kingdom Viridiplantae; phylum Streptophyta; class Pinopsida; order Pinales; family Pinaceae; genus Pinus; species Pinus tabuliformis. The sequence goes on along the minus strand of CM062814.1, from coordinate 562,221,468 downwards.
TTCCATGAGATTTCTTCATTATAAATGTGATGTTGTATTAAGCGGAACATTTATCACGAGGATGTTATTTATATTAAAGAGTATATATGATTATTGAATTAAAGTTTATGTGATTTATATTAAGTTTTTAAGATATGTTTTTGGTGATATTCACATTAAAATTTATTTGTTGCATTCTGAATTAGAAAGTATGGTTTATTCTGAGGACAAGATGGATCACACTTGCTTTTAAAAGCTATAAATGAATTTTGATCTGATTATTGCCAAATGTATTGTCTGGGAGAAAGGCGCCAGCAGGGTTGAGGGGAAGAAATGCATAATGACATATATAATGATATCTATTTGTATACGATATTACGGGTACGATCGATGATTCGAGCTACGATCCCATACGACGCTAAAGCGTAATTACATATATAATAGATGCATTTCAGAATGACTTATCTATTTCATTACGCGATATTATATACGTAATTACGTATATAATTGCAGAGATCTCACCGACCAACCAAATAGTCTTTCATTTCATCCCAGGCGGGCACCATTGTAAGCCTCATGTTCAACACACGATTCCATTTGATGGCGTTGGTCGAGCCTGCTTGCGCATCGATTTTTTCATTCAAAAGAATATCTTGTGACCCTCAGCTAACGTGCAAGCAGTAGTCCGGAAGCAACCCTCAGCTAACGTCATATATATATATATATATATATATATATATATATATATATATATATATATATATATGATGTTAGAAATAACGTAAAAATGATATAAAACTTTGAATACTAACCAATCAGAATTGACGTAAAGGGGATATAAATGTTTTGAATACTTACAAATCAAAATTCTTTCATAATATTAATTTCTTTTAATAATACATGGATTTACCATAAAATAAATATTTCTTCTTAGATGTGTTTGGCTACAATATGTGTATAAAGGATCTGTGTGTCTCCAATGTCGACATGCATGATCAATTATTCTGTTCGGTATGTGGCTTATCATAGTGGGTTTTTGTTATGAAACCAATTCACAAAAAGATAGAAAATAAAGATCAATTTCTTAGAAATCAACCTCTTTGAGGGGGCAAACTCCTTTACATTACACAAATGAAAAATTCTTTGATGATACAAATGACAAAACCTCTTTTCTATATATAGGAGTCTAAAGCGTCACAATATAATCAAAGTTGACATAACAATAATAATATAAGGGAACAACAACAACAATAGTGGGCTTATATGGGGCACAATAATAACAATATGGGGACAATAGGGGCACAACAATAATAATAAGGGCTACAATGACAATAGTAATGGGAGAACGACCAGTACTTGATGCAGGAGCATGTGACTTGGAGGGAAAATCTTCAAACTTATTCCAAAAATCCAAAAAAATCTACAGGCAAAGGAGTGGGTTCCTTTAGCTAGTAGTTTCCATGCTTTTCTAGTTTAAGATAGGGATAGAATTAAGAATAAAATCATTTTGTAATAATCGCTTATGGATAAGCGATAATAAGTTTTATGCATGATTGCTTTAAATCACTCTATGTAAAAGGCATTCTTTTGTAAAAGATAAGGACCGAGAGGGCTTATCTATTATTTATAAAAAGGAAATAACGGGATGCTCTGAGTAAGTCGTGCCTAGAAGCATTATCAATGACAAAAACTCTTTCTGTGAATTTGAATGGATGGTCCTCTGTTAAACTGATAATTGTATACGTGTATTGGTTCGGTTATTTTCTTCTGAGTTTTATATCAATGATTTGGCTTTGATTTAACGTGGCAGTTGAAGCCCTTAACCTGTGTTTCCTTCATATTGACGGTTCTGGCTTCTTTATTTGCTATATAGAGTCCACGGGTAAAACTCTGTTTTACACAGAGAAATTATGAAATTACTTAGTCGGAACAGAGTTTTGAACTTCAAATTTTATTGAATAGGGACTATACCCTCGTCGGGTCTAAAAGCTTTGTTGCATCGCTGAGTGGGAGCAGAACAAAACTGAATCGTTGGAATTGTCGAAGTTCAAAACTCCGACTGTCCGGACCCGAAACACTATAGAGAAGAGTGGAAAGGTTGTTGGGTCCGTGATCTTTATCGCATTGCAAGCCTAGAGCGGAGGGAACCTAGAATTGATGTATTGAAGTTGCTGACAGCACTTGCCAAGAGGCGATTGTTATCGCATTGCCAGATTGGAGCGGGAGGAGTCTAGCATTGGGAGCATTGTAGTCACCGACTGCAATCTTCGATAACACTACATGTTATCGCATCAGAGAAAGGAACTCTGGAAGGGCCAATTTTATTCCCGATAGTGTATTAGCATGATAGTTTAATTCTTCGGAATTAGCACTTCAGTGGTTTTAAATTAAAGCACCGATAGTGTATTTCCGTTCCTTTGGAACGAAAGCCTCCGCCTGTGTATTTTGCGTTTAAAAACACATTTTCCTCGTTTGAAAGCAACGATAGTGTATTACTGTAATTCCTAGGGAATTATAGTCCTGGTAGAGGATAAGGGGCTCTGTGTAATAAAAAGCACCGATAACAAGGGTTGGGGTGATTATAAAGGGAAGAATGGTTATATGAAAGAGGGAATAGTTATAACAGTCAGTCTAGCAATAGATGACTGATACCCCAACAGAAGGAGAAGGAGAAATCCAGTCTGCATTAGAAGAAATTATATCAGGTCTCATTCGCTTGTCCATATCGCCTGCACCCAGGCCACAAGTACTATAGGGACCTAACATGCCCCTCTCCTTAAAAAAGTGTTGTCCTCAGTGCTTGAGTAGTTTTGGATGCTTCTGTAAAAAATTCACATCCTCCCAGGTGGAATCTTTAGCGTGTAAGTTCTTCCACTTGACAAGATACTCCAAAATTGATCGATGCCCAAGCTGTCAAGTTCTTGTTTCTGTCACTGCTTCAGGTTCCAAATGATTTTTCCTTCCTCGTCAAGTTCTGGAAATATTGTTTGAATTGGGAGCTTGTCATCAATAACCTTCTTTAAGCATGAAACATGTAAAACTGGGTGTACTTGGGAAGCTACAGGAAGCTCCAATTTGTATGCCATAGTACCAATCTTTTGCAACCCCTTGTACATACCATGATACTTTGGTGATAATTTACTATCCTTCTTAGCTTGCTTTAGGGACATCTATTTATATGGTTGTAGTCGTAGAAATACTGAGTCACGTACATCAAAAATTCCTTCACTGCGATTGTGATATTCTTGTTGTTTCATTCTATTATGTGCCAAAGTTAGGTTATCCTTTAAGAGTTGGAGAACTTGTTGTTGATGCTCGATGTGATCCTCCACTACTTGAACCTTAGAATTTTCTCTTAAATATGATGTGATGGATGGTGGGTGATATCCATAAAGTGCCATAAGTGGGGTCATTTTTGCTGTATTATGGAAGGAAGTGTTATACAACCATTGAACCAAAGGCAACCATTTGACCCATTGTGTCTGTTTATCAGATACAAAGCAACGGAGATATCCTTCCAAAAATTTGTTTACTATCTTAGATTGCCCATTAGATTGAGGATGATAGGATGAACTATGAGCTAATTGAGTATTAAGACAAGAAAATAATTCTGACCAAAAATTTCTAGCGAAAATGGGATCTTTTGAATTGTTTTCATAAATGTAGTAGAAACTGTACTACCTTTAAATGGATGAGATAATGCACAAAAATGTGCATACTTGGTAAGTATGTCAACTACCACCATGATGACACTCTTTCTTTCGGACTTGTGTAAAAATGTAATAAAATTCATAGAAACCTCCTTGCAATGTTGACTTGAAATAGATAAAGGTTGTAATAAACCTCGGGTCTTAACTGTTTCAACTTTATTTTGTTGGCAAACAAAAAATTCTGCCACAAACTTTTGAATATCAGATTTAAGGCCATCCCAGAAAAAATCCTTCTTAACCCTGTGGTAAGTTTTAAAAATCTCGAGTGCCCTCCTAAGGGAGTGGAGTGCAATTCCATAAGAATCTTTTGTTTGAGTTGGGAATTCTGACATAGGTATAAACGATCTTTGTACCATAATGAAACATTTTTCGAGCTAAATCTATCAGATGTATTGTGATCTTGTTGTAACTACGGATATCCAAGGTCTGAAATTACTTTTTGTGGTAGCCCTTTGAGTCCTCTTTCCAATGCCACCAGTCTAATCAAAATTAGATTCTCCAAGAAAGAGTTATGCCCAATCTCCTAAGATGACCTGATTATATAATTTTTCAGTAGAGAGAAATTGTATGACGTTCCATGTGTCATTGTTTCTACCTTCAGATCTGAAAAAGATACACAGAAAACTACGGTTCGTCCTCTTTTTGTAACTTCTTACGAATTTTCAATCTCATACTGAGAGAGTAATTTAGGACGATTTTTCCAAGCTCACCTGTTTGGAATGTAATTCGAGAGTCTGCAAAAACCCTAACTTCCTCAGATCCTATCTTCGAAAATATAGCGAGACAAGATATGAAATTCGGATCTGACGTTCAGAATGACGTCGATTCAAATGGGTTTTATTTTTAGCTTTTGAAACATAGCAGACAAAGCATTATAGTGACAATGCCATGATGACCTATTTGGAGCATAGAAACCCTAGAATCCAAAGCTCTGATACCAAATGTTATAAAACCAACTCAAAAAAAGATAGAAAAGAAATATCAATGCCTTAGAAATCAGCCTCTTCGAGAGGAAACCTCCTTTAAATTACACAAATGAACAATTCTTGGATGATACAAATGACAAGACCTCCTTTCTATATATAGGAGTCTAAGGGGTGACAATATAATCAATGTCGACATAACAATAATAATATAAGGGCACAAAAATAACAATAGTGGTCTTCTATGAGACACAATAATAATAATATGGGGACAATAGGGGCACACCAATAATAATAAGGGCTACAATGAAAATAGTAACGGGGAATCGCCAATATTATAGGGACCTAACAATTTTATATTTATGGGTGTGTTCATTTTTAAATGAAATTTTCATTATATCTTTCCCTTAAGTTATACATGTTAGTGGGTGGGTTAATATCAATCACTTACCAAATTTATTTATTAAAAGTATTTTATAGTTAAAATCTTAATTATATTTTTGGACTTATTTATTTTATTTATTATAAGTATTTTATAGTGAAGAAATTAATTATATTTTTGAACTTCAAAAAGGTGATGAAGTTGTTATATAAAAGATTTCTTTGTTAAAATGTTAAATGGAATTTAAAAATATTTTTAGTGCTGATTTATATTTAATTTATATTATTTTTGTTTAAATTTAAGTATGAGTATATTATTATTATTTTTATTATTATGATACGATTTTTTTGTAGTGTTAATATAAATTATTTAGAATGATTGGAGAAAAAATACAATGGATTTGAAAATGGTATAAAAAAATAAATGTACATGAATTAATTATCTTTATGAATGTATAATTTTTATTTAAAGAAAGTGTATCTAAATATGTCAAATTTGAATTTCTTATCATTGATATGTTATTTTTCATGCAAAATATAATACATGTATGTTAGTGGAATCTTTGAGTATGCAAATGATGAAATCTTGCTACAAAAACTTATAGAACTGTAGAGGATATAATTTTCTAATGCACGACTACTTTTAAAATTTATGACCTCTCTCTCTCTCTCTATCTCTCTCTCTCTCTCTCTCTCTCTGTCTCTCTCTCTCTCTCACACACACACATATATGATGAAAGTGATTATATACTTGAAATTACAAGGCCTTCCACATGTGCAACCTAAAAGGGTCTTAACAATACCAAAAAAATCCATTTCTTTTTCCATAGATTATAGGTGTTGAACACCTAATCTTGAGCGATTGGTTGAGAAATTTGTAAATATGTAATTAAAGAAAATCAAAGAGCTAGAATAGGACAATATATTTGAATATCAATCCCAAAGGTCACACCTCATTATATTATATAATGATGTTACTATTAATGAAAATGAACATTCATGAGTCATTCCTTGGTCTGACATGATATTAGGGCCACACACCTTAGGTTTAGGTGCCTCTACCTTTCTCAGTGCCTGAACTCTAATTATTAGTTTTTTCTTATTGTAGTGCTCGGAAACATTCCCTCTAGCACCTTTTCCTGGTTTCAGACTTGCCTATGTCATTTTAGGGTAATGCATAAGTCTGAGTTAAGTGATCTACCATTGATCTAATGTAATGCCTCACATTGCCTTTTGGCACTAGTTCATTACTCAAAGATGATTTTTGGTGAGCGCTCTTGATTGGGAGCCTATGAATCCATGACCTTGGTTGTTGGTGTACATCCTTCTAACTATACTTAGGCTTTCCAGGGGTAAAACATCGTGTACACATATATCTTTTATGTCTTGCTTCTCCACATTTCCCAAGAGTGACAAGTAATTCTCCTGAATCAATGTTGGTGCTTCGTGGTGTGACCAACTTATGGTGCTTGACATTGGCCCCAATGAAAGTTTTGTTATGATTTTTATGAACAATTTGAACCTCCCTATGAACTGTCACTCTCTTTGACCTTCAAATTAGTCAGAATTCAAGAAAATATCTTCTAGGAGTTGGATGTTTACAGATGCAGTCGCAATGGAAACTCAAGGGTGTTAGGTTAACAAGCGCAAAAATCACAACACATGCTTTAATCACTACAAATACAAAGAATGTTTAGTAGAGGGATTATTGTTCTGAAAACAACTCACAAAAAGATAGAAAATATAGATGAATGCCTTAGAAATCAGCCTATTCGAGGGGGCAACCTCCTTTAAATTACACAAATGAACAATTCTTGAACGATACAATTAAAAGGAACTCCTTTCTATATATAGGAGCTTAAAGGGACATAGTATAATCAGAGTCGACATAATAATAATATTGTAAGGGCACAATAATAACAATAGTGGGCTTCTATGGGGCACAATAATAACAATATAGGGACTACATGGGCACAACAATATAATAAGGGGGTTGTACTAATAATAATAAGGGGTTACACTAGTAGTATAGGGACCTAACATGCCCCTCTCCTTCAAAAAGTGTTGTCCTCAACACTTGAGTAGTTCTTGATGCTTTTGTAAAAAATTCTTGTCCTCCCATGTGGAATATTCAGCAGTTAAGTTCTTCCACTTGATTAGATACTCTGAAATTGATAAATTTCGTAGCTGTCGAGTTCTTGTTTTTGTGACTGCTCCAGGCCCGCATATGATTTTTCCTTCCTCATCAAGTTCTGGCAATATTGATTGAACTGGGATCGTAAGCAACTTTTGAATGAGTGGCCACACTTCTTCGTCCTTCTTCCATTCATCCCTTATTTCATTTATCCAATCTCGTTGGATAATAGAAATAGCACAAAACAATGCTTCCACATCCTCATCCTTTCTTGAAAGTGCATCTGCAACAATATTTTGCTTCCCTTTTTGGTAGATGATTTCAAAGTCATAACCCAACATATTTGTGACCCATTTTTTTTGTTCTTTTAAAGATAATCTTTGTTCTAAAAAGTATTTAAGACTATCATGATCCATTTTACCTTGAAGTGTCTTCCCATTAGGTAAGGTCGCCATTTTCTAAGTGCATGTAGTATTGCCAACATTTCCTTCTCATAAATAACTTGCTCGAGATGTAGCCGTAAAAATACCCAATCGCCTACATCAAAACTTATTTTATTGCGATGTTGATGTGCCCGTTGTTTCATTCGATTCTGCACCAAAGTGGTGTCATCCTTCAAAAGTTGGAGAACTTGTTGTTGATGTTCGATGTGATATTTCACTGCTTGAATCTTTTTATTCTTGATACGTCCTTCTACATTGAGAGTTTGAGGAGTCGTAATCTCTTCCAATGCATTACAAGATATGGTTGGATTCATTTCTTGATGTTCGATGTGATCTTTCACTTCTTGAACATTTTTATTCTTGATATGTCCTTCTATCTTGATAGTTTGAGGAGTATTAATTCCATCCAATGCATTACAAGATATGGTCAGACTCATTTCTTCTTTCTCGATGTGATCATTCACTTCTTGAACCTTTTTCTTCTTGATATGTCCTTCTATATTGTGAGTTTGAGGAGTGGTAATTATTGCCAATTCTTTACAAGATATGGCTGGATTCATTTCTTCTTTCTCTGGGGTTGGTTCCTAGTGTATATCCTTTTCTTTTGATGTTTCTTGACCCTTTTCTTCCTCCTCTTCAAAATATATGTAAAATAATTTCTTCTTGAGACACTTATGACCTTTAGTGTATTTGCTATCACAATTGTAACAAAGCCCTTTTTTCTATTTTTTCTTCCAATTATTGTTGTGTAAACCTTGTTGGTTGTGGAAAGCTAGGAGAAAAAACACTTCCATAATTATAGTCGTACATGGTGGGATTCCTTGTTCCCGTAATTTCGCTTTCAATTTTTCTTGCCAACATGAATGCCTTCTCCAACGAATTAGGTTCCCAAAGACGAAACTCATGTTCAATGTTATCCTTTAAAGTCCCTATGAAGACATCAATCCTTTGCTTCTCTGGAATATCATCTACCCTTATATTCATTTTTTTAAAGTCCTCAAGGTGCTCGACCATTGAACCCTTTTGTTCGAGATTTATCAATTGGCTAAAGAAGGTGTTACTCTTTGTATCCTCATAATGTGCTATCATTTCATTCGTGAAAATTGACCAACTAACAAGTGATTTAAGAGAATAAAGACCTTTATACCATAAAAATTGATTTGGTTCTAAATATAAAGATGAAATATGTACCTTTTGTAACAGTTGAACCTCATGTAGATCAAAATATTGTTCCATTTGTAGTATCCAATTTACTGGATCCTTGCTATCAAACTTCCTCATATCACCTTTTCTTGATTTTAGGAGCTTGATCTTGAAATGACTGTAACTCGGTAATTTCAGATCTCCAAGTTCTAAAATTACGTCCTATAGTATCCCTATAAGTCCTCTTTCTAACCCCGCAAGTCTTATTAGAATTTGAATCTCCAAGAAAGAGTTATTCGCAATCTCCTAAGATGACCTGATTATATAATGTTTCAGTAGAGCAAACTTGTACGACATGCCACGTGTCACTGTTTCGACCTTAGGATCTGAAACATATACACAGAAAAATAAAGTTTGTCCTCTTTCTATAAATTCTGACGAAATTTCAATTTGTTTCTTAGAGAGAAACTTATGAATATTTTCCCAAAGTCACCTGTTTAAAATGTAATTCGGGAGTCTGCAAAAACCCTAACTTCCTCAGATTATATCTCTGAAAATGTAGCGAGAAAAGATCTGCGATTCGGGAAAGAGCTTCATTAAGACTTCGCCTCTAATGGGTTTTAATTCCGGAGTTTGAACCTTTGTAGAAAAAATATTATAGCAAAAATTCCACAATGACCTATTTGAGATGAAATTTTGGAGCTTGCAAAAGCGCTAACTTCCTCATATCATATCACTGAAAATATAGTGCGACAAGATCTAAATTTTGGACCCAACATTTCGACTAATCTCTTCTCAAATGGGTTTTTGTTTTAGCTTCTGGATCTTTGTAGGAAAAAAGTTATAGAGAAAATGCCACGATGACCTATTAGGAGAAGCAAAACCCTAGAATCTAAAGCTTTGATACCAAATGTTATGAAACCAGCTCACAAAAAGATAGAAAAGATAGATGAATGCCTTAGAAATCAGCCTCTTCGAGGGGGAAACCTCCTTTACATTACAAAAATGAATAATTCTTGGATGATACAAATGAAAAGACCTCCTTTCTATATATATGAGTCTAAAGGGTCATAATATAATCAGAGTCGACATAACAATAATATTGTAAGGGCACAATAATAACAATAGTGTGCTTCTCTGGGGCACCAATAATAAAAATATGGGGACTACATGGGCACAACAATATAATAAGGGGATTGTACTAATAACAATAAGGGGTTACACTAGTAGTATAGGGACCTAACAATTATCCACAATGCTTATCCATGAATACTAAAAGAAAATATTTTCTTTGCGGGTGATGGTTTCTCCATTACATTTCCTTCAACTTTTCATTGTAAAATATGTCTTTAGATTGGGATACCATTTATTCCAACCCAAGAAAAAGTAAAGGAAATTTAAGGAAGGGATAACAAGAACATTCTACATATGGGTTTTGGGGGATGACGATGTCCCCTATGTATGTCCTTAAATTGGTGATCATAAAGGATGTGTCATTGTGATGATTTAGATAACACTAACATCCACGCATATTAGAGAAATAAATTCTACGAAGGGAGCACTATAACATTTCACATTTTATTAGTACAAGTATATGATGAATTATTTTGATGTACCATGATGGAGCTTGAGACCTTTATTTGAACCTTTCAAGAAATTAGATCACAAATAAACTATGAGAGAAAATGAATAACAAATATATAGTGTGATAAATTAATCATACACATACCTATTTTCCCTTGGCTAATGTTATAGAAGCAACAACCATGAGCAATAAGGCTTGAAATTGTGAACCTCAATATAATGTTTCCCTTTATTCTATATCAAAGTTATTGGAAAATCTCAAACCACACACTCATCAACAAGATCATACTACTCTGAAGCCATGACAAAAGGATAAACCAATTTTCAAAAAAAAATATTTCAGTTGATTAAAGGACAATATTCTTATGTAGGAAAATAATATGGCTCACCAATCGTCCAATTTGTGCTGGTAGAATGTCTAGGGTATCTTCATGTTGACCTTCATAGACTATAAAATTGTGGTTGCTCACAACACAAAGCGAGATCGATATAATTGAGTGTGAGACCACATCTAAAACATATAATAAATTGAAAAGCAAACCATTGGGGTTTTTCTTAGGACCTTATACCCAAGGTGTGGGTGTGAAATCAAGAAAAGGAATTATTATTTATTCATTGTTGCAAGTGGAAAACCCATAGAGGAGCAAGGGTGACCTAAGGCTATGATGAAGGGTCTTGATCAAATGAAGAGATTAATTTTCCTTAAGTTAGTTAGGATTTGTCTAGAAACTTCAAGTCAGCCTAGGCTTGGAAAGGCACCCTTTGAGGGCAAAGTCTACTCTCATGAGAAAAATATGAGGGAAGTTGTGAAACTCATTTTATTATCCAACAAGTGGAATAGTTCTCAAGTGAGGACATATCCAAGGAGGCCATATAACTCAATAAGTTAAGCTATGTAAAGAGCAAGAAGAAGGGTTTCATGTTTGTCTTTCTTTCTCATGCTTTGGTTCAGGTTCAAGGAGGATGTTGGTTGAGCTTGGTGAGGGTTTCAATGGGTAAATCTGTGCATCCAAGTAGTGGAAGATACTTGTGGAAAGGGAAGAAAGTTTATGCTAATCGTAGTTGTACTTCTGTGATCTAGTTGCAGACTCTTGTACCTTATTGGAGGGCCAAAATACCTAAAATAAGGTTGTTTTGGTATGACGTGAGGATTGGAGGAAAGTTGGAGTAACAATCCATGCCTTAAAGGACCAATGAAACAAGTATAATGATGGAAGAGGGGTACTACAGGTCTGAGGTAACCTTAGATTTGGGGATGCAGAGATATGTGGCAAGGCCTAAGATATCAATCAAGAAAATGACCATAACTGTGGTTTCTTGGAGGCTAAGTGGTAGCGTCTTCAAGGAGATAGATTGCTAAGGTTGGAGGGTTGTCCATGTGGACAACAATTTTGATATGCACTAGTTAGGGCTTCATCTTGTGCAGAGAGCCATCCTATGGTCTATCCAAACTCAGTGAAAGAATAACCTAGATCTTTGATGAATGAAGAGAGTTGAGACCCTAGAAAGGGAGGTTGATGACTCTTTGTTGTGGGTAGAAGTTTGAGACAAAAGGAGAACGAGAAGGGTGATGTAGTAAAGGAAAAGCTAAGGCATGTTCAAAGGTTTGAACAACAATTGTAATTAGACCTAAGAGCATGGATATAGAATGCATCTTATCACTATTGTAATGTTTCTAAACTCATATGAGATCAGTACCTAAAATAAATCTATGCTGATAGCTACATCAGCTATATAGGTTTTGGTGTAAAATTCAATTCCGGACGTGGTTGTTATTCGGCATCCTCCAGGGAATTCTTGTTAAATTGGTGCAGCAATTAGTCGACATCCTCCAGGGCATTCTTGTTAAATTGGTGCAGCAATTATCACTCTTTGGTTTCCACATTAGAACCATCGGTCTAAGTACATTTCAATGAGCTTTATGGGAAGTTTAACCCTATCTTACTATTACTTCAATAGAGATACGGAATGTTAAATTGTTGCTCCTATTTCTTTGATTAATTTCAAGGGAGTTGAATACAGAGAGCCATTACTTATAAAAAATACCTACCGATGCCAAGTATGGGGTGCTTACATCCAGCATGGCATTCAATTTAAAGGTGAGGTCATGATTCGAATTTATGTTGTGAGTGATATAAAGTCGGAACCTTAAAAGTGTTTTCGAAGGAGTTTTTAAAAATTTATTTTATTATGATTCTTTAGAGCCACGCGTTATTTTGAGATATAAATTAGATATAACATATTATTATAGAATCAACAAAAATTAAAAGTTAAATATCGATGAAGTGTGAAACAACGAAGTATTGCATTATTGTTGTTGTTGTAGGGAAATGAGATTTGGATTTATATAGTTGAAGTTGTAAGGATTTTACATTGAATAAGATTATTTAGATTAAGTAGTTAAATATTAATTTTATTATTTATTTAATAGATTATTTGTTATTCGAATAGCATGGCTTTGGATATAATTGAATCTGAATTTGTGTGTATTTAGTAGTGGTTATTTTTTTTTTACCATTTCCTTTACTGTGTTTTGGATAAGTTAGAAAAATGGGTAAAAGGTTATAGAACTTCATGCCATGAATTGAGTTGAGAAAATTTGCAATGAGGTCTATAACTGTATTTTGTTGTTTCTATATTGTATTATGAGAATGCAACATTTAAGTATAAACTTTAATACTCACAAAATAAGTAAGGTTGATAATGTAGATTGAATCATCGGAGTTTATTTCCAGAATATCATAGATGAATTTCATACTATGTCAAACTCCTTGATGATTTTGGAAGAGGATGTTGAGTTTCTTTCTAATTCAAAAAATATTATTTTGGTGAAGAAAATTTAAAAGATGGAGGAGAAAAATGCTTAAAAAGAAACTAAGCCTACTTATTTAAAATACTATGGAAATGTTTGGTGAAGAATCTTACCTTGTTCAAGAAGATAACAACATACTATTTGACTAGTATCAAAATTTGAAGAAAGATCTTGACCCATCGTTGTTACAGTTGAAGAAGAAGAATGAGATTACTTAACATTTGCAGTAGAGCAAGCAGAACCTTGAGTTGAAAGTCAGTGGCCTACAAAATTTTGAGAAGGGGGTTGTTCTTGTTGAGATGCTAGGCTCACCTTCTTCCACCCTTCATGATCTTGATTGTATCCTTGTTATTTGTGAGAATATGATTGTGCCTCATGACATGCATTTGTGTCAGCCAACTTTGAAAGAAAATATATTGATATTGTCTCTCGACTACTAGGCAGAATGGCATATATCGGAGGGCGAAATGGGAAAAGTCGACAGGGAATTTCTAGTCCTATTGCGTCAACAGTGAAAACATTTAGAGAAAACTTTGATATGCTATTAATTTTGCTTCGCCACCTACATATTATCTCGTTTAATTCGAGAGGGTATCTTTCATTGTAGGTGGATTTTAGAGTGCATTGTTAGAAGAACAATCCCTAGTGATTGTGTTACAAAACTTGATGAGATGGCTAAAAATATTGTTACAGATGATAGAGTTGTTGATGTACATGGTTCTCCTCCTCTTGTTGCACCTAGATTTGAGCCTAAAGAGAAACATTTTGAGCCTTCGTCTCAAAGGAGTCTACCTAGGAATAAAAAACTTAGTACTTATGCATTCAAATTAGTGCATATATGATGTGAAAGACTCAACTATGGACTGTCTACAACTATTAGGATTAAATACGGTTGGATTGATGAATGAACATGACATCAATTGAATAATTGTTTATAGACTTCATATTGTTGTGTATGAATGATCAAACAATCATACAATGTTCTTATTGTTTGTCATTGATTATTAGTGGACCTTCCTCAGTTGTGTTTAGGGGGGAAGTTTGATGATGAATAGAGCCTATTTTGTTGATCAACTAAGTCATGTTTCCCCAATGCCTTGTTGATAGTATTTTCTTATTTATGTTTAATAAGTATTGATGGTGATAGTGTTCAGCTTTTTAAAGTAGAAGTTATAACATGTTTTGATCATATTTTGTAGTAAAAGCAAATTAAGCGGGAAAGCTATGCTAATTAATTTATTTTCCTCCAAGTTGAGTATGTCACACTTCATGTTTGAACCTTTGAGTATCTACAAGCCTCATTGTTCGGTTGATCATTGATGGTGGTTTCTTATGTTTGAAGACTTTGTTCTAACTTTTTATTAACACCTATTTGAAGCTTTTATGAGGTGGTTGTTAGTGTTTGTCTTTCTTATGCATCTACAACATATTCTATTTCAGAGTTTAACCAAGTTCACTAAGGATCCTTAGCTCTCATCTTCAGAATTTTGGTACTCCCTAAATGGAGTAAGCTTCTTTCCTTTCCTTTTCATAATCATTGTGGGATAAAATTTCATCTCCATGTTTTGAGCATTGACATCTTTCTTTCTTTTGGAGAGGAGTTTTTTGTACACATTTTTATCCTTTTATTCACTTATGAAAGTTTGTGCTTGGGTACTTTATCAAGTCTTGTTTGTGGTACCTAATTTTTATGTTTACTTCCTATGTTTCACTTTAAGGGGTGTGTTAGAATTGGTATTTCCAATGCTCCTCTTCTTTATGTCGCAACTATTGTGAGTTGTAAGATCATGTAGGAGTTCTTATGTGTCAAGTTATCATAGCTATCTTTAGATAACTATGGGCCTCTTCCATTATTATATATGGAAGACATATTTTTGTATTTCAGATACCATGGGTAATATATTTGATACTCTTTCAAGAGAGAAAATTTGTTATTAATATGTTTTTGAATGTTATATGAAACATTTCTCTCTCTCATAATTTTTTAGTGTCAATTATATTAAATCTCCATATGTAAAGTTGATATAAAGTTGTGTTACTTAATAATAAAATTGAAATACTTTATGAATAACTACCACAAAACTATATGTTTTTTTATTAATATTTTTTTTTTTTAAATACCAATTGTACTTTGTGTTGAACAATATAGGAATTTCACATTTCCCTCATAGTGTGGTTTAATACCAATATTATTTTAAATGTCGCGTATCAACTCCACATTGAGTAATGAATGAATTACACACATTGGTCATGTTGAATAGTAAGCAATTATGGATGAAATTATGAACACTTTACATTCAATTACTTTATCTCTCTCTAAAAAATTGATGTAAAATTATGTTATTTAAGATGGACATTGAAGTATTTTAATAGTGATAGGCATTAAAATATTTTTTAGTTATTAATATTTATTGTGCGTATTCAAAGATTTTTTTTTTAATAATATTTTTAATTTTTTTATTGCATGTATTATTTTATTTTTTGATGTAACTATAGGGCACAACATCTACCCCAATTCCTCTCAACAAAACTTATAATTTAAAGTGTTCTTTAATTATTGAATGCTTAATCCATTAAGGTTGGTGCTAACCAGCAAGCATAGATGTCCAAGAGACCTCTTGGAATATGAAACCAAGGGTTAGATAAATATATTTATATGTGCATCTTGTTAATAATATTGAATCAGAAGAATTTTTTTAATTTTGCATATCAATTTTGTGTCACTTTAACATGGTTCAAGCCAGCATATTCCTACTTTTCTTAATATTAGTCCAGAATGTGTGGCCTTCCATGACCATTAGTTTTGTGGTGTTCATCAACAAGGGGATCCACAACTAAGATTGTATTTCAGAAATTACCTAGAATAGTAACAAACATATCCATGTATATTAGTGAATGAAAGACCAGTTTCTTGAATTGTCCCTATAGCCATGTGTCCTACCTCTGTCACCACCTCCACCCTCATAAACGTTCCCCATTTCTATCTTCTTGTGCATATATCAAAGAAGAGACCTATTATTTCTCTAAATTTTGTCATCTCGGACTTGTGTTCTCAGAAATATGAATACTCATCTTGTAATTCCCTTAACTTATTGGCTGTAACACTCAACCATTTCATCTGCTACATACACAACCATCCGGCCCCAGCCTCGGCTCTTCCAACACCTGTCAACCTTGTTCTAACATGGTTGTTTCTGTGTGTGAGTGTAAGTTTGAATTTTCTTTCACCTAAGGTTTTTGTCTGTTACACATTCATCCGATATCTGTGCTCCTCACTGCCTCTACGCCTAACCAGAGAGCCATGGTTGTCATGTTTCATGTAATGGCACTCAAAATTACCCATATTAGCAACATGCATGTTAACTATGCCTGCCTAGCCTCATTTCTATAAGAGTTGGACAACAACATAGTAGGGACATTGTCGACCTTCATCCAATCGCACTTCCAAATTTCGGCACTTGTATGCTTAAGGGATCCTTTTATAATCAATATGTACAATGTCCGCCCTAAGAAGTTGATGACACTTATATGGGCGTATGATTGTTTTGTGTGACATACGTAACTTCTATCATTGTCCCTGACTTGGTACATAATTTTGGGTTCATTCACCCTACCTAGTTGTCTCTCGACCTCCTAGATTAAAGCAGTCACTACTACATGTAGGGGGGTTTTAAGACAATATTTGAGTCAATTGTCTTAACTTAAGACAAAAAGAAACTTGTGTATTGTCTTAAATATTGTCTCTAAGCGGGTGTCTCAAAATATAATGTCTCAAAAATTTGTCTCTATAAAGACAATATAGAACACATATTATTATTGTCTCTATAAAGACAAGAATTATTGTCTATTAAGAGACAATTTGATTTGTCTCTCTAGAGACAATTTCATTTGTCTCTCTAGAGACAACTTCATTTGTGTCTCTTTAGAGACAATTACATTTTTGTCTTTTTAGAGACAATAGCTGAGATTAAAAACATATTGTCTCTATAGAGACAATATGTCCATAATTCAAACTATTGTCTCTCTAGAGACAATATAAAAAATTATTTAAAAAAAAATAAATGTCCATAATTGTCTCTCTAGAGACAATATAAAAAATTATTTAAAAAAAATAAATGTCCATAATTCAAACTATTGTCTCTCTAGAGACAATATAAAAAATTATTTTAAAAAAATAAATAAAATCATTTTGAATGTTCTTTCAAAGTAGTTTCACATTCAAAGTTCACAAATAGTACTCGTGTATGAGAGAAACCACCACAAAAATTGTTGTCTGATAGAAACCAGTGCATATGGGTTATTAATATTACCTTTGTTTAGCAAGAGGGGATTCAATTCATTACTAAATTTATGCCCAAGTTTTACTTTGTGTTCCAACAAAACCTAGCACCCCTGTAAATCTATAGGTTTACTTTGCCAATTAAATAATAACAAGCTATGTGTGTGGAGCACTCAATCCAGCATTCACATTTCCACACCAGTAATTACCAACATCACAATGTAGCATTCCATGCCTGACGTGGTTTTCTTCCAACAGACATGAAGACAAGCAACACTTCAGAAAATATTGCTCGAGCATTAAACATGTCAAACCAATAGCAGATAAAATGTGATGCTTAAGCAATAAAATGACATAGAACTATTTCCTTCAAAGCCAAAGTTACCCAGCATTGGCATGAATATAAGTGATAAATATATAAAAGTGAGGACTGACAATTGATGTCGGAACACTCCTATAAAATCTAAATCACACCAGCATTAATACAGAGCAGAAAATGCTTTCCTCCAAGACCACGTGAGCTTAACATGGCCACCCATATATAAATGCAATGTCCAGCCAGCATATTTAATTACTGTCAACTTTTCAACAGCGTGCCATCTTATAAAGCTTTAATATCTACTTCAAATGGGAGTCAGAAGTTTGGATTTAAGATGCTACCTTAGCTTTGATAAGCGTTCCATCTCCCAGTTTTACTATAGTTAAAGAAGAATCTGTAGACTGTTGAATGGAAACGACTTTAGATTTAGACAATGCGAATCTTTATGTAGAAATCAATCGAGAGCCCAATTAATGAAATGGTGATACCTTTATGTGTTTGACAGACAACATACCCACAAGAATACCTAGGCAGGCTTGATAGCCACAGTTATCAACTATGTAAACCAATTTCAGAGTTAAAATAAATCCTTAGACATAGCTAGAATTTTCAGAGAAAGTTTTAACAAGCCATAATATATTACAAGCAACAATCATCGCAACTAGCATTTCCCCCAACAGTACACAACGAAAGGCACTTTAGCATTCTTAAAATATTTGAAGAGTACAAAAAGTTCTTGTGCAACATGTGCAAGAGTATATAACGGAAAAATTGTCTTAGCATATAAAAATAGCTTGTAATGGAGTTGAACTAAGATAGCTTAGTCAACTCCACCGATGAAAACATCTGCACAGTACCCAAATCACATATAGAGAGATGTAATAATGCTATTCTAATCCCCAAATATAAATCAGAATTAAATGTTGGAACTCAAGAGAAAACTCCAATGATACAAAACTAATTGAATCTGACAATCCCTAAATATGCAAACGCATCTTAACAAAGCTATTCAAAAGCATCATCATCGTCATCTAGAAGGGGTTGGGCCACAGCTGCTACAAGTTCTGCCTCGTACCTGACAACATAAAAGATTGTAAGCCAAAGTTTCAATCCTTTAGAAATGGAACAAATTATTTCAATAAACGTTAACAAAAAATAATAAGAAAATAGCATTCTACTTATTGCAGCTGGGTTGCGAGGTCTATTTGAACCTCAGGAGGAGCAAGAGCAGGTGACTCCACAAAATGAAGGTTTGGATCCCTATAAAAATAACCCATTATAGAATCAATGCAAATTTTTTAATATAACATTCATATTAGGGAGCATCAGAAACTAGATTAAAGGCTCACCCTAAGAGCTTCCATGCCAAGTACAGGAATGGCTTCTCAAAGTTGTAGTTACTTTTTGCAGATATCTCATAGTACTGAAGATTCTTCTTTCTATGAAAAGTAACTTGCTTAGCTTTCACTTGCCTATTCTTCACATCAACCTTGTTTCCACAAAGAACAATAGGAATGTTCTCACACACGCTGAGATTCATAAAGATATTTAACTAATCGGTTCAGGCAGTTGTGCCACCACACAATTAAGGAACCTTCATTTCTACTTAGAGATCCAACCCCTCCGTAAAAGAGATACCTGCAAAGATCTTTGTGCCATGTTGGGACATTCTTGTAAGTCAATCGTGCAGTAACATCAAACATGATAAATTCACATTGCCCATGAATACTGCAACAAACAAAATCCCAATCAGTAAATAAGAAGGAAACAAATAAATGCTTAGGCAGACCCGAAATTAGACGAGTGAATGGAATCAACTCAAGACCAGCATTACTCAGTAATGGCTTGTAGCCTTTGTGCTGAGCCCCTTTCTTTAAGAAACATAGGTGTATATAATTAGAAAAAATAAAAATAAAACAATGTCTGCTTGCCGCAAACTGTATCGACCCTAATCTAAGGCAGAGATTATTGCAGGTTGTGTTAAGATGCGGTAGAGCATTTCCTCTGTAATAAGGAAGGCCAGAAAGCGGAGTGGCACAGTTGGAGACCCGCTCTGTGGACATTATCTAAGCCAAATGGAACACCCAAAAAGGAAAAATGGGTTTGGAATAGAATGGAACAGCAGGTTGGTAGGGTTATTATCTTATCCACGTTTTAACTCTTTCCAGCATACAAGTATTAATAACCTGGAAGCAATCAGGAATTAATTCAAAATAACAATGTAATTGAGGGGCAGGGTTCAGACCCTCTCAACAAGGGAGGTTGTAAGCTTAGGGGATAAGACCCTCTTCAGTCAATTACATAAAACATCATATAAACTATATAGGAATGTGTAGCTAAACCAAACAAAAAACGTGACATAGATAAAATCTGTGCAATACTATGAACTCGTAAAACAAAAACGAGTACAAATTCCAGTACAGAAAGGCTGCGGTGCAGTAACCTTTAAACAAGCACAAACGAGGAAAAAATATTTTGTCGTTAAAAGCAGTATACCCTCACAATAAATTATAGTCCAGTAAACAAGGAGCCTAATATGCTGTGAGCAAAATAAGCACAAGTGTGCGTTAAAATATATATATAGTTACAATTGTCCGAGCAGAGGAATTGCAGTCGGACATCCAAATTCAAGAGTCTAAAATTACATTTGTCATGTCCATGGTAACTAGAGCCTGGAGGGAACGAATAACCCTCCCCACCCTGGTTCAATAAAAAATAAAGGTGACCTAGAGGGTTACCCTCCTCTAAACACAAGAAAAACTCTGAAGCAAAACAGACATAGCCGTGGCCGGTAGGATTCCCCATACCTGAAACTCGGAACCGAATGGGGGTGGGGTTTTTCTTAGTCTTTAGGCTGTGTGAGGAACAAGTGCCTAATCTGTACAAGGAGCAACTCGAATAGCACATGTTAGACAACAATAGAAGTAATGCAAACCGCAGTAAAACAAAAACTCAAGGAATTTATCCTCGTGCTTGCCAAGACACTTACCACTAAAGAAAACTCCGGCCAATGAATGAACAACACTCGTTCCAGTGCTGTAGGAGGACCCCATTGCACAATAACCTTGCAGACGCATGATGCATGAGAATAATCGAGAAGTTTATCGGTAAAACGAAAAGAACACATAGCCAAAAGGTTACAGAAGGAACAAGACATTGTGCGGTTATCTACCTGAAGGGTTTGGAAACGAATCCTCTAGCATTTGAATAGGGTCTGCAAGCTAGGCTCTCCGAGACGGAACACATGGACTGAACCAGAGCAAAGCTGCAGAGAAAGTTCCCAAAAAAATGATCCCATCACCCAAGGCAAGCGTTAGTTTAGGCGGCAGCCCGTGGAGACGATCTGCCACCGTTGGATTACGAAGTGTGCCCTCCACCGTTGATGCAAGGCGAAAAGACTGGACAGCCTGCCGGCCTCGTACAATATGAAGCAGAGCATGAGATAATTCTCACAGTAATGGATAAGGGGTGCCACGTGATGGCTAAAGGGAAAACATAAAGTTACCCCCGGAACCATTGCTACGTGGTTAACATGTGTCCAAACCATATTACAGAGATTTTTATTAAAGTTAAAAAGCAGTACACCAATCCCTTAAACCATACCCGTATGACAATTGACGTGCATAAAGTGACATAAGGTAAATGAATCATAGGAAATTGTATATATAATTCCAAAGGGTAATCCCGGGTATGTAAAACCTTATGACTATATATATATATATATATAATTTATTCTTGAGAAATGGGGTTATGACAGTACATCATGAGATTGTGGTCTTAACCAGATGTCTGGCGAGGCCAGGGGCTCGTTTGCCTCGTAATCGCTTTAGAGGCCAAAAAATAAATCCAAACGCCTTGACTGTAGGTTTTCCAAAAGCCAATGCGGATAAGGAAACGTCAACATTAAATGCTTTATCCTACTTCTATATGATATTTTCCTGGGGAGCTTACGCTTTCATAATAAATTTTATTGCAATACATGTTTTGCTATGTATCGTCACTCGTTGTTCAGGTTGTGGCGTTGGGGAATTACATAATTCATATTGTGCTGACTAAGATTTTCTACGTGGAAATAATCCTTATACCCTCTCTTGGAGTGTTGTGTTTATTACATTGGCGAAAACATTGGTTGCATTAGTGGCAAATATTCACTTATGAAGGCAAATCTAGTTAATCCTCCTCCATATGCTTAAAGCAATCAACGGTGAACATTGTCGCATCCTCAAGATCGACGAAACCTCAGAAGCATCATATGCATGATGTTTATGCTAAGACGAGCCCCAAAATGCGATTTAGTCAAAGTCCAGAGTACTTCCAAAAGCCGAATCAAAACCGCCGTGAGCGTCAAAAATAGACTCAACAAAACCACTTATAGGAATTCGCTAAGAAAAAGTAAATAAGAGAGACAAAACTAGTGATAAAAAAAAATTTGTTGTTTTATAAACCCCACCAATTTGCTAAATGCCAAATTATTTATCTGCCATATTGGTGAATTCTCCACGTAGAACGATACAAGTAATAAACATCACAACGCTGATGTCATTAAGAGATATATGATAATAAGGCAGAGAGAAAAGAGGTGTCAGGCACACGGGAGAATGTGAAAGACGAGAGACGAAGAGGCTGCTTTAAGGCAAGACAAGTTTTTAAAGAAAAAAAAACTTAATAGGTTGCATGTGTTAACCTTAATGCATTAAGGTTATTAAATTTAGTGCTTATATTTAATGGAAGTGATAATATACATATACATTAATATTAAAACAATATAATGGACACCATGTAATTCATATAACTCGTTAACATAAAGTATATAATGGGTTGAGGTTATAATTAATATTTATGGATGACTATAATTTTTTATTAGAAAAAATAGGATTTATAGGATGTGGTATTATGAAAATATATTTAAATTAAATTTTAAAATTATAAGTAAAGGTTTATATATATATATATATATCTATATATCTATATCTATATATATATATATATATATATATATAGATATATATATATGAGCTTTATTTTATATTATATAAAACATGTATTAAGTATAGTATAAAAATGACTCACCAAGTTTTAAGGAATGAGAAGGAATTTATATAATGTGGATTTAGTCATTTAATAAATTAGATAATAGAGCTTAAATTTATTTAATTATTATTAAAGTATTATGTTGAAATGAGTAATAAAAATTGAATTTTTTTATTTAATATTAAAATATTATGTTGAAATTGATAAGTTGTTATTTTACTTTATTATTTATTGGAAGTGTGAATATTTATATTATTATTATTTTTAATATATTGTGTGTGTGGTATTTTGAGTTAATAAGAAATTTAAGTGTAAATTGATTATCGATAAAGAATTTATTGTCAAACATATTAGGCATACCAAATCATTCATGGATGGTAATGGTGGTAGTGGTTCCAAGCATTTCAAACTATAAACTAAAGATTTAACGAGTGAAAATTAAGGTGGAAGAATCCCTAGTCTAACTTGAAGATGGATGAATCTATGATAAAAGATATCAAGTGGGAACTTGATGAGATAAGCCAAGATTCACAATGAAAATCATGCAAGTGATGGATAAATCACTAGGGGACAACAAGCACATCATTTCAATTGTGGGGACTTGAACCCAAGCTGCTCTAGTAAGAGCCAAGTATCTTGACCTACTGGGCTACAATGGAAGCACAACAATGGATTAAGCCTTCATGCAAGTGGAATAAGCATAACCTAAGACTTAAATAAGGATGACCTCATGTATGTGTTCCATTTGGATAAGCACAATATGTATAGTGATCATGGAATTTAACATGATATTGATGATTTAAATGATTGTACAAACGATAATATCTTAACATTGAATTTGACTCAAATGTCCTTGGGGAAGGAAGAATATTCGACAAGAGGTTAAGGCTCAAGATGATGAGACTCATTTGAAATTTAATGATGTACTTAGATGAGTATACCTATGATGTAATGGTTAACTCCCTAATAGAAAGAACAAGAAATGTATATTGAAAAAGTAATTGGTACCTTGATGAAAACATGACACTAATAGTACTAATGGGATAATATAATCCTGTTCAGGGTTGGACCACATCCGCACATAGATCCTAGGGGGATGTTGAACTGTTTATACAAGTAAATGAAATTAATTCATGATAAGAATGCTTATAGTGTATTGTTGTTCTATATTTGATAAGTATTGAGATGATTCTCATATTAACGATGTTTCATGATATGATGGTATGTGGTAAATGCATATAGTTCTAATGAGAGGTTAACAATGCATATGTGGTGCTTATTTATTTATTTGTTATGATAATGATGTTGAATTCTCATTATGGATATGATATGTATAGGGATCATGATGTAAATTGACATGTGGTTCATTTATTATGAGATGTCATGATATATACTTGATGCTGATATGTTGATGTTATAACTTATGAGAGTATTTTATGATGTGAAATGTGGGGTAATCGCATGCAAATTTTATGACATTCAAGAGTATGCAGATCTTTACTATTCAAAATGTTGTGATAACAATCACTTTATGTTATTAGGATGAAATGAAAGTGTTGGCATCTGGACTATTTCTCTGATACTATGATTATAACTAATGCATTGATTGCATGTTGAGATGTGGTGATTGACAGGAAATCCACGAATCGGATGAGAGGGCTGATTTATTTTATGATCTCATGGGCGCCCATACCTGCGAGGGAGAATATGTAACACCATATGAACCGGGGAAAACCAAAATCAACACTACATATGCTAGTGGTTCTTTTGTATTGTATAGCTCTTGATGGATAGCTCTTGAGGGGCTATGGGACCATCTTGAGAGGGGTAGCTGATGGTTCCCTATGCTAGGTCAAGTGCTTGCAATGGATTAAAGATCAAATTCTACTGTAAAGTCTCATGAGGAATATGATTATGCAATAACTGCACCTGAAGAATTGGAAGTCAAAGTCTAGGACTCATTATAAAGAAGCGGTTCAAACAGCAACCACTAAGTTTTGAATGGGATCTAAATTTGACTTTCTCAAAATTGAATGAAGTTGGAACCACTTTGAAAAAACTCGAAACAATTAATGTTAATATTAAAAATTTAAGTAAAAGCTGACATTATCCTTATCTTTCCTTTTCAAAAAGGAAAGATAAGGAGAATGTCAGCTTTTACTTTAACTTTAAAAATTAAATATTACCATTAATTACTAGGGTTAGGTTTTGTAGGGCCCTCGAGTTAATAATTTTATTTTTTTTCCTTTTCAGTATTTTTTATTAAAAAATTATTATTTGGTGGTCATTATCTATGTTGCACTACATTCTTTAGAATTGGTCAGTTTATTATAGAACTAGTGAATTTGGTGTTTTAAGGTCAGTTCAATACAAGACCGACCTTAGCCAATCTGAACCACCAAACTAGACTAGTACAACTCTAAAACCATTGGGACCAGCCAATTCCACTAGTTCTAGGCTAGTTCCAATAAGAGTTTTCCCTTCTCATCTTCCTCTGAAGTCGTTTTGTTGGATCCTTTCAGGAATGGTGATTTGGAAAGTGCCATAAACTATTGAATTGTTGTGAGCACCTAAGATCATAAGTAGTTAAGCCTTGGCAAACATAAATTTACAAGGACCTAGTACAGACATCCCAAAAGATATTTAGTGAGGATGTGCATG
Organism: Pinus tabuliformis; assembly: GCA_031772625.1. Lineage (NCBI taxonomy): Eukaryota > Viridiplantae > Streptophyta > Pinopsida > Pinales > Pinaceae > Pinus > Pinus tabuliformis. Next base: position 562,196,069 of record CM062814.1, on the reverse strand, counting down.
CAAGGAACTATTACAGACCTCCCAAGATACTTAGTGAGGACGTGCATGACCAAAAAGCATAAAAAAAATATCCACCCTCAAAAACCATGCCCAAAACATTGAAGTGTGGTGCGAAACAAATTGTTGGTAGGCTATTAATGCTACCAACAATCATTCGCTCTCTAATTTCACAAGAAGCTCCTAATCAAGCTACCTCCTCCACTATGGTTATAAAAAGTTCTTGCAACTGTGTGAGCTACCAGAAATTAAAACTACCTTCGAATCTCCACCAATTTTAGGGGACTTGACTTCTCTTCATGCCCCAACTATTTTGGGTTGATTGATCAGTTAACTAGATTATCACCGAGTTTGACTGAAGTCCCACTGCTTAAATGACCTTCCACTAGTTCCTCCAAAAGTTAGAACTAGTTTAACTGACAACAACCTGAGATAATTGACCTTTATTGCCACAAGTTAGCAATCGCATATGCAGAACTGAACTCTAACTTCTCCAACTCGAATTTATTGAGTAAACTAGGTGACACAAGCCATGTCACACAAGTTAACATCATCCAAGTTGTCTGTTGATGTGGAAATTTGAATTTTTTCAATTTAATCAAGGAAAAATAAAATTGAGAATTTCTCGCTGCATTTTTCAACACATAGTTCATTGGAATGTATTACTTTCACTATGAACATGGCATAGTTCACATGTTAAGTTCATAAGGTTTTGGGCTGATGTGGTTCTATGTGTTGTGTATATAAATAATAGGTGTCCAACTCTTGCTATTAGAAACAAGACTCCCTATGAAATGTGGTATGGCCACATTCCTTCGGTGAGGCATCCCAGGGTTTTTGGCTCCTCATATTATGCCTTCATACCTAAGGAACAGATAACAAAAACTCAGTGCAAGGAGTCACAAATGTATCTTGTTTGGGTACTCATACCTCTAAAGCATACCATCTCTATGATGAAGTGAATAAGAAGTTTATAATATCTAGAGATGTGATCTTTCTTGAGTCTTCCAAGATTGACAATGTTGTTGAGTGGTAGCTTAATTGTTTGGATATATTCGAACATGCAAAGTATTTTCAAGAGTTTGATAGTGAGATTCCACTTCTCCTTCTCTTAGCTCTATAATTTCTATGAAGAGCCTTGAAGAAATCAGGTTGAAGGAAATTCCTTCACCTGCTTTATCAAGAAAGAGCTAAGAGACTATTGGCAGTAGGTAGCCAAATTGGACAAGCGGTGAGGGTACATGCAAGATACAAAGCAAGGATTAATGCAAAGGAGTGTATTGACTACATACATATCATCAAACATCTTTCATCCCACTTAGGATGCCTTGCATTGTGCCTGGTTAGTCATAAGATCATGTTGGTCACAACCTCAGTAGCTTAAATAAACAAGTGGTAATACTCTTCATCTTCTAAGCTATGTAATAAACAAGTGAAAGGGAGCAAGACACGTAGATCAAACAAATGGAATGACTTTTAGTTCTTGCAACCATGAATGTCATTTAAGACGGAATGATATGACAATGATAAGCAAACTTTTAAGCTACATTAAGAGGTGTATTTCAAAAGACGTGCTTTGTTTTCCATACCTAGCCTCCAAAGGGTTATGCATCAGATGGAGTCTTCATGCAGTCCTAATTTTCTATCATACCTTGGGTTTCTTGGTCTGCTTATTTTTCTCCTCAGCTCCTTGAGATTCATCTATCATGTCATCTTTCTTCATGGCCCTACTTGGGACAAGGCCCTGGGAGGACACATCTATGAAATTTCAGGCTGCAAGGCAGACTGGGTAGTCAAGGGACAAAACTACAGAGTTTTTGGAGACAATGGGTTCCGGCTGAGGGAAGGACACTGGAGGAAGCCACTGTGCATTTTTGAATGGTAAGGGAGGTTGGGATTTCTGCGCATTGCACGGTTCGAACAAGCAATGGAAAAGCTTGAGGGTTACATATGTGAAGTGCGTAGTTCAGGAAAGTTGGATGAGGCTAGGTTGCTAAGGAAACTCCTTAATTTAGCTAAGTGTGGGATCAGTGGAACTTATGTGAATAGTGATAAAAATTCACTACGATCACACACTTGAAAACTTATCGATACAACATACACCATCCAGAATATATAACACATACTTCATTTAATGCAACAACCTTTGTGGCAGCTTACGGCAAGTGCGGCTTCGATTATAGACTTTGGGAGGATAAAGGTGACACTTGTGTAAGGGTGTGTGAAATGAGTGTTAAACATGTCTCATTCTCATAAATATTTCCCCTTGAAGCAAAACAAACCTCCCTTTGCATGACAAGCGATTACCCCCATGCCCAAAGATGACACATTCTATGTAAAGATAAAATCATAAACGACTCTTAAGCTCGAAAAGGGGAGCTTGAGATCATCAACTTACCAATAAGTGACTAAGGAACGATTGATCACAATATCCATAGTAGGCTCTGAATTTAAGTGTAGGCCAAAATTTTGGAGGGTGTTGCAGCCTCTACAACAGAACCTTCACCTTCTTGCTAGCTTCTTTTTCAGCTATTGTCTTGAATTCTACGAACTCAGAGAATGTCTCATCTTTATTCCACGTGAAGAAGATCCAACACTTCCGTGAGAAGTCATCAATAAAAGTGACAAAATATTTGTGTCTGACAGTGTAGGTTATTGAGAAAGGTCCATAAACATCATAGTGGATCCTTTCTAGGACTGCATGTGTTTTGTTGTCCTGATCATGGAATGTGGATTTTATGTACTTTTGTAATGTACATCCTTTGCATATATACTATTGCTTAAGTGCTCCTTTAGAGAGGCGAGTGGTTATTTGTTCTATAATATTCGAGGTACCATGATACAAATGACCAAGTATTTTGTGCCAAAGTTCATCGACATCGCGACCTTCACTTTCTCCGCCTTAGTGCTTAATGTAGCACATTCTTCCACATCTAGCTTATACAGATTCTTCACACGAACCCCGATCTACTTCACCTGCCCCGTGGCTATGTGTCGCAGGAATGCTTTTCCTTTGTTGAATATCACTTCACAACCATGGTAAACCAACCACTCAGTGAATGTCAGTAGACAGACCCCTAATCCTTTACCTTTACCTTTTTTTATAATCGCCTCATAATTGCTGGTTTTGAAGGGCATCTTTGATGTAACGTCCAAGACCTTCTGCCATAATAACAAATAGAAAGGGTGAGAGAGGGTCCCCTTGTCGGATACCTATGGACAGGTGCAAGGGGGTGGAGGGGGTCCCGTTGACAAGAATTGAGAAAAAGGTAGAAGTGATGAGACTCATAATCCATCTTACCCAAGGGGGATAAATCCAAAGGCTAGCAGTATTTTTTGAATATATTTCCAGCTTAAAGTATCGAAAGCTTTTGAGAGGTCGATTTTTAGGAGCATACCTGCCTTTTTGGTTTGCTTTAGGGAGTGAATGATTTCATGAGTGAGAATTATGCCATCGGTGATCTGCCTTCCTTCCACGTAACCTGATTGCTCCGGTGATATAAGAAGAGGAAGAAGGGGCTTGAGGCATGTGTCGATCACTTTGGAGACAATTTTATCCAATACATTGCATAGTGCAATAGGTCGGAATTTGTCTGAAGTCTGGCTGTTCTCCTCCTTAGTGATGAGGACGATGAAGGTGGCATTCAAGGATGGAAGCATCCATCTGTTAACTCTGGACTCCTCGACTACTTGCCAGACTTCCTCCTTGATTAGATCCCAGAAGTTGTGAAAGAAGTCCGAAGTGAAGCCGTCTGGTCCGGGTGCTTTCCCAACTTTGAGCTGTCGCATAGCTGTCTCCACTTCCTGTAAAGAAATAGGCCTGAGGAGTATTTGATTGTGTTCCTCAGTTATGATCTTAGGAATAATCTTGATGATCTTCTCTATAGCTGGCAGCCAATCAACCTCTGTTTGCTGATGCACCCTCCGAAATTGGGTGAGGATTTCTTGTTCTATATCTTCATGCTTCTCTAGATGTTCCCCTTGTCGATTTTGGAGGAGAGTAATGTTGTTGTGCATTCTCCGTTGGATAGTGGTATGGTGGAAGAATTTTGTATTGTGTTCGCCCTCTTTAAGCCATCGGATCCTCGATTTTTGTCTCCAAAGAATCTTTGCCTGTCTTGCTCTTTCTGAGATCTGCGTTTGTAGTTGATGTTCCTGTTCTGCTATGGTTTCGGATATGCCTTCAGCTATGATTCTCTACTGTAATTTTTGCATTTCTTGTTCAATAGTGTTTTGCGCCTGAAATATATTGCCGAAGGTAAAGCGATTCCACTGTTTTATTTTTTTCCTTGATATGTTTTAGCTTTTGTTGGAGCTTGTACATTTTTTTTTTGACAAATTCAGTTGCTATTATAAATCTGAAAAAAGGAGGGAAACTGAGCTCCTGAAATACATGCTGAGGTGCCAAGAAGAGCTAGGGAAGAAGGAGTTACAGATTAAACAAAATTCCTCCTTAATCCTGCCTTTTGGGCTTCTAAAAACCAAAGACCAAAGGTAAATCCTAACAAACTGCAGTAGTAAATAACAACATTTACAAAGCATATCAATCTATATTACTGTGGTTGATGTGTCGAGCAGTGGACTCTTCAGGTTTGTCGTTGGTGCCGACTTGCTTCAAGCTTGACGAACTTGTTGGAGCTGCGTTTTTCTTTTCTGTTGTTCCTTTTCTATTGTTCCTTTTCTGCTGTTCCGTTTTTTCTGCTGTTCCGTTTTTTCTGCTGTTCCGTTTTTCTGCTGTTCCTTTTCTACTGTATTTTCTGTTGTTCCGTTTTTTCTGTTGTTCCTTCAAGAAAATGGAACAGCAGAAACCAAAGGTATATCGGATGAGCTGAGATGTTGTTCAGATCCAGGAGGTCTCTTCATTATGGTATATGCTGAAATGATTCCACGCCATTTCAGATAAGGCAGCCCAGTGATCTGGCACAAGCTTTGTTGGCTTGACTATCCGGAATTTTATTGCGCGATCGCAAAACATGATAGTAGCGCACATCTTTCATGGTGTGTCCTAAAATTTGGCACCATATGATAATATGCTGAAGGAGAGCATTGGGCAGATCCCTGTTTTGAACCATTGCACTGACGACTATCGTCGAGTCTCCCAATATCGTGACTGTGTCTATACCAAGCTTCCCAAGTTGGATAAGACCTTGGTAAAGGGAGAGGGGTTTTGCTCTGTTATTGGAAGTGTGGCCAAGACCCCACTCGTATGAGAGTATGTTATCCCCATTAGCATTAAAAATAACTCCTCCCACCCCTGCTACCCCAAGATTTGACTTTGAGGCCCCATCGAAACAGAGATAATGCTTATTGTTGTTTTTAAGCCAACCTGCAAATTCTTCCTCTTTTAGCCTAATCTTCCAGTTAGGGGAAAATTTGTTGTTTCTGTTGCTAGCAGCGTTGCCTTTCTGATTGTTGGTCTTTTGGTCTAATAGGTGTCCAATGAAAATGCATTCTTTTATGTTGAGTTCACTGACATTTATACTTCACGGATTCTTAACTGAGATGATCTCAAGGGCAAGACTCCTTGCCTTGGTGCAAAGGCTTCTAACAATCGAGTCCTTATCCTTAAAAACCTTCTGATTTCGTGCCAGCCAAATATTCCATAGCATATTGTGGGGAAGAATGTCCCAGACTCTCTTCACTGTGTTATTTTTCCTGTGCTGCCAGGGGTAGTTTTTTTTCCATTTGTAAAGAATTTCTCCTATGGTGTTTTGGGTGTTCCATGGGATTTGATTGTTATGAGACAAGTTCCTCCAGCAGTTGATGGCAAAAGGGTATTTAATAAAGAGATGATGCATTGATTCTTCAGCAGCTAAGCAGTTAGGACAACGAGAGGGGCCATTAATTCCCCTCTTTTGCAAATTTTCAGCCGTGAGGGTTTTCCCTTTGAGGAGGGTCCAGAGAAAAAACTTGATTTTTGGAATTGCCTCGGATTTCCAAACCACCTTCCAGTGGTGCCAACTTGGCATGGGGTAGCTGATGTTGCAAATATAATGGTGAGCAGCTTGGATGGTGTAAGATGATCCGAATGAGTCCCAATGAAACACATTAAGATCATTATTTTTGACAGGGGCTATACTGTGCAAAAGGGATTGAAGGACAGAAAGACTTGCATTAAGACTATTGGGTATGGCTGGGAAGGCCCAACCTGACCAAAGAAGGGTGTGAGGATCCCATTGGGAGATCTGGTCCAGGTAATGAATGCATGTTCTTTCAAAAAAGGAAAGGATAGGGTGGACTCCCCCATGTCTGTTTATTGGTTGCTGACCCATGATTATGTCTGCTCCAATATTGATGCTTGCACCTCCCTTGGGGATTTTTGAAGTATTTTGAGAAATTAGTGGAATTGCTCTCTTGCATAATCGCCAAATTTTGGAGGATTCTCTATTGGGAATATCTCGATCAAGAAGCTGCTATTTACGAAAATTGAGGTATTTAATTTCCAGAACTTTTTTCCACCATGCTGGGAGTCCAATAATGAGTCTCCAAACAATTTTGCCTCCAAAGGCTAAATTGAGAAATTTAGGAGATCTAATTCCAATACCTCCTCGGTCTTGGGGCTGGATCACCTGCTTCCAATTAATCAAGTTGAATTTCTTTTTATCATTTCCCCCCCTGCCATAGGAATTGGCGAAGGACGATTTCCATTTTGTTGTGGAAGGAGGCCGGAGCTTGAAGAAGAGAAAAATGATATAGGGGGAGAGAAGATATACCTGACTTAAGAAGAGTGAGGCGACCAGCTGGGTTGAGCCAAATAGATCCCCACTGCTGCACTTTTCTTTTCATTTTGTCGACTAATGTGTCCTAGACTTCTGCTCTCAAAGGTCCAACACTTATAGGCATGCCCAAGTAAAAGAAGTGAGTCCAATCATACTTGCATGTGACTCCAAAGATGATGGCGATATTGTGAAGCACTTGTATTGTTGTGTTCCAGCCATATATGCAGCTTTTCAAATTATTTACCATTCTGCCAGAGTAGCTCATGTATTTGTCAAGGAGAGATTTGAAGTGCTTGGCTATTGTGGTGGAGGCCCCTCCAATCAGCAGGGTGTCATCAGAAAATTGTGAATGATTTATGTTCTTGACCCCATCCCCAAATTTTATTCCTGTGATTAAGCCAACCCTCCGGCTGAAGTCCAACGCTCTGCTGAAGGATTCAACCATTAGAATGAAGAGATAAGGTGAGAGGGGGCAACCTTGTCGGAGGCCTCTGGAGGATTGGAAAACTTCTCCAGGTCTGCCATTTACAAGAGGGGAGATCCATGGCCCCGAAATGCAGGCTCGAATGAGGTTGAGAAAGTGGTCATCAAATCCCATCTTCTTCAAAGCTGCCAAGAGGAAGGAGTGTCTCACTCTGTCAAATGCATTGGCCAGATCAAGCTTGAGGATAAACCCTTTCTCATTTCTGGTTTGACTCAAATGGATGGCTTCTTGCACATATAGAATAGAATTAGTTATTTGTCTGTTGGCTAAGTATCCCCCTTGATTTTTGGAAATGAGAGAAGGGAGCAAAGGCTTTAGGCGGGTAGCAATGATTTTTGTCAAGATTTTATAGGAGGAGTTACAAAGTGATATGGGCCTGAAACGAGCAAAGGAAGATGGCCTGTTTTCTTTGGGGACGAGTGCTAGATGAGTATTATTGGTATATCCTCCTATTTTTCCTTTTCGTTGGATCCAATTGAGAATTTTTGTCAAGTCATTTTTAATAATTCCCCAGAATGCTCGATAAAAGCAGATGGGAAAACCATCCGGTCCCGGGGCTTTATCAAGTCGAAGAGTCCAGATTGATCTCCTGATTTCCTCCTCATCTATCTCCTTGCTTAAAATGTCATTCATTTCCCTGCTTATCCCTGTCGGGAGATGCTGCAATAAATCTGTATAACCCTCTGCTTCCTTTGTTTCAGTTAGCAAGTCCCGATAGTGATCTGTAGAAGCTCTTCGAATGGCTTCCTGAGTGCTTTGTCTATCATCTTCTGCATCTAGGATGGAGCTAACATTATTCCTTATCTTTCTGGCTATCGTTTGCTTGTGAAAAAAAACTGAGTTCTTGTCACCCCCTTGTAACCATATTTGTCTCGACTTGAGCCTCCATTTTGTTTCCTCTTCTCTGTTAACTCGGTATAGCTGTAAGTAGAGTTCATTTTCCTGCTGTTTATTCTCTTGGGAAAGGCCATTATCCTCTATTGCTCTTTGGACACTCTCCAGATTGTTCTTAATTTCTTTTTTTACCTTCTCTGGTTCTTGATACTTTGTTTTAGCCCATTCTTTGATGGCTTGTTTTGTTTTCCGTAGTTTTGTTTCCCAAATGAAACTGGGAGAACCTTCCATGTCTTGGATCCAAGAACTGTAAACAATTCCTGCAACTGCTAGTATATCGTTCCAGAGAGAACTGTATCTGAATGGAATGGGCCCAAGTGGCCTATGATTTTCGAGCGTTAGAGTTATTGGGAAGTGGTCGGAGGCAGAGCACGTTAGAATGTTAGCATATCCGACAGAGAAAGCAGAGAGAAGTGTAATATTGATGAGAATTCTGTCCAACCGCTCCATGATGTTACCAACACCCATCCTGCTGTTGTTCCTGGTGTATCTACGGTTTTTTGGAGGGACATCCATAAGATCATGCTCCTGCATGATATTTTCCAACTGTATTCTATATGGATCAGGCGTAAAACTGCCTCCCCTTTTCTCATTGGCGTGGAGGATTAAATTAAAGTCAGCTCCTAGAATAATGTTAGTGTTCTCTTCTACGTCCAAACTATCTTTTAGATCATGCCAACAACTATCCTTATCTCTACAGTGATTCGGCACATAGATGTTGTAGATGATAATGGCTTGCTGATCTGCTTTATTTTCCAGAGTTGTTTTGATCCAGTGTTTATTTACTGTTTCCGAAATTCAGTTCCATATACCTTGATTCCAAATTGTTGCTATTCCTCCTGAGGCTCCTCTTGCCTCACTAATGCTTCCTCTATACTGCCTCTGCTGCTTAATGAATTTATTCATTTCCTTGTGGTTTTTTTTTGTTTCTTGTAACATAATAATTCCTGGCTTCTCAGAAATGATAAGATCCCTTAGGGCTGCTACCTTAGAGGGGTGCCCAAGTCCCCTGATGTTCCAAGATAATATTTTCATCATTGGATATGTGGTATGCGGGGAGGTGCTCGCCCCCCTTGGTCCTTGTTGATTTCTTTTTTGTCATGCTGCCCCAGGATATAAGTTTCTATGGGTGTCTGCATTCCCATTGCTATGTCCTTTTGCGCGTTCTCATCCCTGTGCTGCTTAGCAGATTTCCTGCCTGGGCCAGGTTTCTTGGAGGGTTCACTAGAACCCCCGTGATCTTTAGATGAGCTTCTGGTGATTCTGTTGAGGGGAGGATCAAGAAGAGGCTGAGAGGAAATAGTAAGAGGCAATGAGGATTCGATAGTGTCTTGGTGTTGGCTTTCAGGGAGAGGGGGCTCCTGGGGATTAGGAGGAGAGTGGGGGGACGAGGGGTCTTCTTCCTCCAAATATTCGAAGGGGTTTGATGTAGAGGGTAATGGCTGAGTCAAGATGGGAGGGGGGGAGAAGGATGCAGCTTGGATTTCTGGGGGAGGCTTTGGTTTTGGGCCAGACTATTTGGGGTTTGCTTTCTTTTTTTTGACTTGTTCCCATGTGTCTTCACTGGCTTTAGCATTTTCATTCATTTCGTTTTCTTTTAGTTTACTACACCTATTACAAAAATGACCATATTCATGGCATACCTTACATTTGAACGAGATTTGTTAGTAGTCCAACTGTTGAATATGGGTCCATTGGTCCACTTTGATCTTGATTTCTTCCGGAAGGCCCTTCCCTAAGTCGACTTCAACACAGATCCTTGCACATGCGTGCATGTTGTCCTTTGGTTCACATCTGTCGATGTATTTTCCGACAGCGTTCCCAATGGCTTTGACCAATTCATTTCCCCAGTAATGAAGAGGGAGATGGGGTAAGCGAACCCAAACCGGCACTACATTAGGTATATCCATTTCTGGGTTGAAGTCAGGGGACTATCTATTCAAATAGAGACCTCTCGAATCCATGAAGTAGGGACCGTTTCTGAAGATGAGATTCCGGTCTTCTTTGGTTTCAAAGAGGAATGTGTAGTAACCCCTTCTGTAGAATATTATTGCGATTTTTCCTTGGATGTTCGCGTTCCTGTTGCGCTCCACCCATTTCTGTATAGCTCTGGGAGAGGGCCACAGGCCAGTAAATTGTCCAACCAGACCTCTCTCTGCTAGAGAGATCGCTGCCTTCCTTGGGAGACTAGGGGGAAAGGAGATTTCTAGGATGTCAGCCAGTTTCTTGATGAACTTTGAAGCTGTGGGTTTGTTTCGGATGGTAGCATTTGCGGAAATGAGAGAGGCGAAGATCTCAGCCTGGTCTTCATTGTCTTGCATCTAGGAGGGGTTGATCCCAGCCATGGAATGTCTAGAAGGGAGCCAGTCGCAACACTGGTCGGAGGAGGAGGGCAGAGCCCGACTGCAGGGGTGCCGAGGAGGAAGACTGGAGGCCCAACAACAGGGGCTTCCAGGTGGGAGGCCTGCGGAGGGCCGCAGGAGGTGAGGTTGCAGGGGCGTGGGAGCTTTGGTTCAAAATCTCGCACGCGATCAAAAGGTCAACATTGGAGCTTGTACATTTTTGTGCCTTCTGGTGGTGTGAAATTTCTCCATGTCTCTGTTATCAGGTTATGAAAATCAGGGTGATTCAGCCAAAAGGATTTAAAGCGAAAGGCCCTGCGAACATTGTCTCCCAGTCTTTGCCAGTGAAGCCTAATAGGCCAATGGTCCGAGCCAGAGAGTGGAAATATAGAGGCCAAGAGATCCCCGCCAAGATGTATTGCATTATCAGAGATCAGGAATCTGTCTAACCGAGATGCAATTTGGTGGGCATCTGCACGCTTGTTGTTCCAAGTATAAACTCCATTGTTGAATTCCATATCTATAAGCCTGTTGTTATGAATGTAGTTTTTGAAGTGTGTGCTTTCACAGTCCATCTTGATCCGTCCTCCTCTTTTTTCTTGTAATCATGTTGAAGTCCCCTCCTATGATCCAAAGTGGGTGGGATCTTTCTGAGTTGATCTGAGTTAGGGTGTTCAGTGTGTCTACTTTGTTTGTTGCCTCCTGGGGGAAGTAGACATTAGTTAAGTGTCCATGAACATTTGTCCCTGTTAAATGAAACTTGGCCTGAATAAAGTTCTTACTGGCATGTATGTTGGTAAGTGTTATATCTCTATCATCCCAAATGATGGCTAGCCCTCCTGAGGCTCCCATGGCTTCCACCGCCACTTCTTTGCTTCCTGGCCATGCTTTGGAAAGGATCTGATCCAACGTTGTGGAATTACACTTGGTCTCCTGCAAGAAGAGAATTTGAGGCTTTTCCTGTTGTAGCATGTTCTTTATTAATCATCCCTTCCCTGGGCTGTTGAGCCCTCTGATGTTCCATGAGATGAGCTTCATGATTCACGATTGGGAAGGGGATTATAGTATTTGGTGAGCTTGGAGTATCTTCCAGATTCCACCAGCATCTCCCCTATGTGGATGGTTCTCTGAAGATCGGTTTTCCATCCTCGTTTCTTGTTGTCTTTGAAGATATTTCTTCCATCCCACTGACTACCAGTTTGGATGCCTAATGATCTTTGCTTCTGTGCTCTTGAGAGAATTACTTCTAAGTTCTCTAGCTGTCGCTCAGGAATTTTGTCATATTCCTTTTTCTTACAAGCCTGTTCAAGTCCCAGTATATCTAGATCTCTGATGTCAAAGCTCTCCGGTTCCTCTTCCATGTGCTGTACTATTTCCTGCTCTGCCTCTGAATCATCTACAATCGTGAGCTGCATCTGAGTGCTATCTACCTCCATACCTTGAGCAGTCGTTTTCTGCATGTTACTGGGAGAGGGCGTTTTGGTGTCCGCGGGTTGCTTAGAAGTGAGGGCTTTCTTTGAGCTTGATGGAGCAGAATGGGCAGAAGTCTTAGGAATGGCTTCAGGTTGTTTCTGATTATCTAAAATATGAACCTTCGGCTGGAGCAGGATTTCAAAGCTGTTGCTTGTTGAAGGCAAGGAGGTGCTGGTGATAGGTTTTTTGACTAAGGTAGAGGGCTTTTTATGGGTCTTTTTGCGATTGGGAACTTTTGTGAACCCATCCGGGTCAGATTTGTCCATTGAAGGGGTGGTCGTGGATTTGATATTGGAGGGACAGTCTCCGAATAAATGGCCCAGGGCGTGGCATTTTCGACAGTAGAATGGTACATGCTCGTAATCTATTGTTTGTAACCATTCATAATCATCATGGTAGAGGCTTACCACGTCCGGGAGAGCTTTGCTGAGGTGCATGTATACACAGATCCACACATAGGAGGTGTATCGCTTTAGCTTTGTCTCCTCTGCCACTTTGATGAATTCGCCTAAACCATTCCCAATGTCTCGCAAAGAGTCTTCGTCCCAATACTCCAGAGGGAGAGAATAAAGGCGCAACCACACTGGGGCCCAGCTCAGATCTTCTTTGTCTGGGTTAAAGCGTTCGATCCATCCTCTTAGGTATAGCCCTGCTGTGTTGAAGAAATATGGTCCTCCATCCAATACCCTGTTTCGGTCCTCCAAACAATTGAAAATGGCAGTAAAGAAGCCCTTAGGCCCTAACTGCAGTGTTATATGCCCTTTTGGCTTCCATTTGGCTGCGATCCAGCCGTGAAAAGCTTTCTCCATTGGCCAAAGGCCTATGAACTTTCCTATCAAAGCATGATCCCTCATAAACTGGATCTGAGTGTTGATGCGCTAACTTGGGAGCTCGATTTTGGGTCTGTCAACTACTACCGGCTTGCAGGTGTTTGATGTCACTCGTGGTTCTTCATTTGTGTTGTTATTTATTGGCGTATTTACATTATTTGTTGATGTATCTTCTGGATGGTCCATCCTGACATTTTCAATCTGTCGCAGGCCGTTTTCCGTATCAGCAGGGAGAGGCATCATGTCCTCCCCCTGAGGGGATTCTATTGCGCAATGGTGGTTCCTTATTGTGCTGTAGCTGCCTTATGGTTGAAGGTTAATGGCAAAACGACACAGTCTGTGAAGGTCTGCCAGTTGCAGAGCAGCGTCAAACCCTAAGCGCTCCACTCTCCATTTTATTTTTTTGACATAAACGGTTAGTTTTTATTTAAAATTCAGCAAATCAGCTGCCGAGGACTTTAACACTGAAACCCTGTATTTCCTTGTTACAGTCGGCGGGGAAAGAAGATTTTGCTTTTGAATAGTCCGCTGAATGAGTTACACTGTGAATGCAGATAGAGGCTTGAAAAAGAACTTGATTTGGTTTCAGAATGGTGCCTTGAAATTCCACTGCTTTTGCTTTCCGTGACGTAGCTCTACTTCCTAGCTTGCAAAGAGGAGATCCAACGCGCCGGAGTGCCGGATCATCCCAAGAATCACTGCGTTTTCTTTTTGAAATGTCTGGCGGAGTGTTATATAGTGTTCAAGAATGCCAAGAGTGGTAAATTGGCCTTGAAGAGGCCCTCGTGAACTCCCCAACACCTACCCAGACGCAGTAGTGAGTTCCAACAACGAAAAAAGATCGAAAATGCCACGGTTGCGTTCTGAATTTTCCCTTGTGGATGAGTTCGCATTTCCTAACAGTAGCCAGCTCAAAATGGTTCGGTCCCGAAGTCTGGAGAATCTGAATCAGCAAAATGCTCAAAGGAACAGATGCCCAGACAACTCCAAAATTAAGGAATGTCGCAGTCCGATTCAACATCATTTACTAACAGAGATCTCCTGCTCCTGAGAGAGCTTAGGTTGGCTACCAAGTCCGCCTGTGAGTTTAACTTCCTTAGAACATGATAGTAGGAGATTTTGTGGAACTTGGGCAACACTAGTCTAATTTTTTTGAGGATGGGGGCTAACTGCACCTGAGAAGGGATCTTTTGAGAGTTCATAGCCTGTATATTTAGTCTGGAGTCTCCAAACACTGAGATGTAGAGGAGATTCCTCTTGATAGCTAGATTTAGACCCTGCCACAGAGCAAGAGCCTCTGCTCTGTCGTTTGTTTCATGCCCCAGACCCCAAGCAAAGCACAACTCAGTTGAGCCACTTGGGCTTGAGTTGGCTCTCGGGGGATGCTAGGGACAACCATCATACTTTTGTAACCTTCTGCTACTGAGTAAGAGCCTAAAAGAGAACCCCACCCTCTTTTGTCCTTAGAAGAGGCCTTTAAGGGAGATTTTCCTTGGAGCAAATCCAAAAATAAATTGGCTTCACCATCTAGCCAATGAGGGACCTCCCCTAAATTCCAACCATCCCAAAGACTTTCTGCATCATTTGTCCAATTGGAGATGTCTCAAAGGGTTTCCAGATTGCTGGCCTGAAGCCAAGCTCTGATATTTTCCCGTTATACCATCTGATTCAAGGGTTGATCTCCAAGAATCAAATCTTCCCAATTTTTTATTTTTTTCCCATTACCTGGGATCCAATAAAGCTTATGACTGAAAAGTTTCAAAGCTGCGAGACAGAGTTTGAGAACTGGTGATCCTTTGGAAATTCTAGGAGGCTGGTCCAAGCACCTCAAATGTTGCCCATGAAAATATTTTTTCCATAGAACTCTCTTGCTCCAACTAGGATTCCTAGAAACAATGTTCCAAAGGAGCTTGGAGCCCAGAGCAAGATTTTGGGCTGCCAGATCCCGCATTTGGATACCTCCTTCCAACAATGGCTTCTTAATAGTGTCTAATTAACTAAATGGAGCCTTCTTTTATTATTTTTCCTTCCCTCCCACAAAAATCTTCTCAGGAGACCATCCACTTTACTAATAAAGGTTTTAGGGGCTAGTGGAATGGAGTTCTGATAAACTGGGAGACTTATGAGAACAGATTTCATAAGGATTACCTTCCCAGCATTATTCAACCATGAGGCTCCCCAAGCTTATATTCTGAGTTTCAGCTTGTCTAGCAGGGGCATCCAGTGAGCTACCTTAGGATTTGATTTGAAGATTGGGATCCCAAGATACTTAAATGACTCCCAGGTCAGGGTTCTTTTCCATTTCTAATAGCCTTGTTATGTCTGTCAAATCTTTTATCGAGCAATTCCAGCCATAGATCGTGCTTTTTAGATAGTTAATCTTGTTGCCTGAAACCTCCCTATAAATGTGCAGATCCTTCTTGAAGGTTCTAGCAGAATTTATGCTAGCTCCTCTAAGAAATAATGTATCATCGGCAAACTGGGCATGATTTATGTCTTTAACATTGTGAGCCATTCTCAGGCCTGGCAGAGTTTGGATCTGTTGATAGTAGTCTAGTTGGAAGCTGAGCACCGAAGTTTGAATGGCGTAAAGAAGCGAGGACAAAGGGCAACCTTGTCTCAGCCCCCTCAAGGCCTGGAAAAATTCCGTTGAATGACCATTAACCAGAGGTGCTATCCAAGGGGAGGCAATGTAGGCTTTCACCCAAGTTATGAGAACTTTTGAGAAGCCAAATTTCTCCATCACAGAAAACAAGAAATCATGTCTCACCCTATCAAAGGCATTTGTCAAATCTAGCTTAATCACCATGCCTTTCTCTTTTCGATGACAGCTTGAATGAATTGCTTCTTGCACCAGCAAAATATTGTCAAGAATCTTTCTCCCTTTTATGAATCCTCCTTGGTTTTCAAGGATGATGATCGGCATAATTTTCTTAATACGATTGGCTATTATTTTTGTAATCAGCTTATAACTTGTATTACACAAAGAGATGGGCCTGAATCTGCTGAAATCGGTGGCGCCTTTGTCTTTCAGAATCAAGGCAAGGAAGGTCGAGTTGGTACTGCCTCCAATCTTGGTGCAGGTCTGAGATTTATGGATCATTCTCAAAAGGTATTTTTTAATTGTAGGCCAGCAAGTCAGGTAGAACCTTGCAGTGAACCCATCAGGGCCTGAGGCTTTATCCGGATCCATGTAATCCAAAGCTTCTTTAATCTCATTCATACTGATTGGAGCAGTCAGCATAATATTGTCAAAATCTTGAACACAGTGAGGAATAAGATCAATCGGATAGGCTTGAGAATCGATAGGAGGGTCTTCCGGGGCAGAGTAAAGATCTTTGAAGAAGGAGTGGGCTGCTCGCTTTATGCCTTCAGAATCTTTAACCATAGTGTTTTGATAGTGAATTTCATTCACTGTTTTGAAATGCTTGTGTGCTTCAGCTTGCTTATGGAAGTAGCTTGTATTTTTGTCTCCGGCCTGTAACCAAAGATTTCTGGACTTCTGTCTCCAGAACTCTTCTTCATCCCTACTTGCTCTATGGAGATCTTTTTGCAGCTCTACTTCTTTTTGAAGAAGGATTTGAGTTACATCGGAATTCTCCATTGTTAATTGATGGCTTGCTAAATTGTCATGCATCTCCTTTCTTTTGGTGGTGGGCGTTTTCAACCTTTTAGCCCACTCCTTGAGCTCCCTTTTAAGTCTCCTCATTTTTTCTTCCCACACAAAGAAAAGGGATCCTTCATGAACTTGCCGGTTCCAGGCCTCGGAGACCACCTCCTGGAATCCTTCTTGATGAATCCATAGAGAACTGAATCTAAAGGGAATGGGGCCAAGATTTCCATCCAAGGAGAACTCAAGCAGAATGGGTTTATGGTCAAAGGTGTAGTTCGACAGAATTTTAGAGGTGGCCATTAGACCACAAGTCAAGAAGTAGGATTGGACTAGAAATCTGTTCAGACGAGAAGCAATGTGGCCGGGGCATATCCTTTTGTTTGACCAGGTGAATTTCCCAGATGTGGGCTTGATATCCTCCAATTCCCAATCTAAAATGAGGTCTTCAACGCATTCTCTAGTTGGGTCCCTGACCAGCGAACCCCCCTTTTTCTCTTCTACAGCTAGCGTAACATTCAGATCACCTGCAATAATAATATTTTCTGGGTTGTGCAAGAAAAGATAGGACTAGAGCGAGTCCCAACAAATTTTTTTCTCAGATGGTAAGATCGGAGCATAAAGATTGAACATACTTACTTGGTGGCCAGATTCTTTATGGAGGAGCTTAGTGAGTGGCCAATGGGGGCAACATTCTTCATGAATCAGATCATATTTGGAGTTGTCTCAAAAGGAGGCAATCCCTCCAGAGGCGCCTCTAGCGCTGGCTGCTCTCCCTTGGCCTTTATGCCAGAATGCTTTGCTTGTTTGGAGGAGTAGAAGGTCCTCCAGTTTTGTCTCCTGGATGAGAGGGATTTCAGGTGAGTACATCCTTACAATGTCTTTTAGAGCTTCTTCTTTAAACTTGCTGCCTAACCCTTTGGAATTCCAGGAGGCGTATTTCATTATTTACTGGCTTGGAAGGTTGTGGCTCCTTTTGGAACCTGACCATGCTTGTGCCTAGATCTGGTATTCATCATTCGTTTGAGATTTTTCTGAGAGCCTTGGAGAACATCCAGATAAGTTTGTTCCTCTCTCTGTTTCTTCTTGGACTTTCGACACCTAGCCAACTTGATAGGAGTGACTTGCGAGCTGTCTGAATCTGAGACTCCATCTTCTGAATCTCCCTCAGAATCGGAGTCCAGACTAATGCGCTCCTCATTTTCTTCTTTTTCCCCTTGTTCATCCTCTGATGGAGGAAGAATTGACTTTGCCTCTGCTTCTTTCACTTTCTTCAACGGGTCTTCTGGGTCCTCTTGGGTTCCAATGGCATCTATCTTTACCCTAGAGGAAGAACCCTCTTTTGGAACTTCTTTGGCTTTTCGTTTAGGCCGGGGCTTCACCAATGGCCCTGAATTTTTCTTCTCAGTTGGTTTTGGGACTGCCTTGCCCTTTTTATTTATTTCCATCCTTCTTCGTCCACTTTGTCCCCGGTTGGAGCTTTTGGGCAATTTCGTTAGAAGTATCCATGTTCGTGACAGGTTCTGCATTTGAAAGGCAGTTGCTCGTAATCCAATTTTTGATAGTGATGCCATTATCTGACTCTAAGTTTTACCACTTCGAGCAGTCCAGCTTCTAGATCGACTTCCACACAGATTCTTGCGTAGGTATATTGGCCCTTGTTATCTGCTTTGTCAATGAAACGGCCTAGGCCATTTCTAATCTTCTGTAAGGTGTGATAGCTCCAGCAATGGATCAGAAGATTGGGAAGCCAGACCCAGACTGGGACCTCTTTAGGGGTATCAATTGAGGGATCGAAGTCGGGGGTCCACTTATTAAGATACAGACCCTGATTTCCCATAAAATACGGACCGTTTCTGAAAACCAAATCTCGATCTTCTTTGGAGGTGAACTAGAAAATGAAATACCCTCTTCCGACAACATAGTAGATCACATTGTTTTCTAGCTAGGGCCTCCAGTTGCGTTGGATCTAGTCATCTATTGTTTTTGTAGAGGGCTAGCATACCATAAATTGTCCTACCAACCCTCTGTCAGCCAGGGCTAGGGCAATTTTTATCGGTTGGTCTTCTGGCAGAGCGATCTCAGAAATTTCCTCTAGTTTTTTGATGAATTTCGGGACTTTTGGAATCAAATGTTTCTTCCCTTTCTGCGAGAGAAATCTTTTGAAGAGATTGGTGGGGTGGGAGAAGGCTCCCCACCCCCAGGCGCACTCATGGCGGCAGCTACGCTCCTCTGCGATCGCAAAACCCACACGTGGACACTGTGCCAGCAGCAGCACTGGCCGGAGGAGGGAGGCAGAGCCCGATTGCGGGGATGTCGGGAAGGATTGAGAGCCTAGTAGCAGGTGCTGCCAGGCAAGGGGCCTGCGGAGGACCGCAAGGGCCGAGGAAGTAGGGGTGCGGGAGCTCTAGTTCAGAATGCGCATGAAGATGACCCTGAAACTCAGCGCTGTCCTCCATTTTCATTCGAAGTGAAATATCGTATTATACATAGGTTTGATCTAAAGTGGTCATTGTATTAAATATAAAGTTTTGTCTTAAAATATTTTTGTCTCAAAATACTTTTGTCTTAAATATAAAGTTTTGTCTTAAAATAATTGTCTTAAATTGTTTGTCTTAAAATAATTTTGTCTTAAACTATTTTTGTCTTAAATATAAAGTTTTGTCTTTAAATTTTTGTCTCAAACTACTTTTGTCTTAAATATAAAGTTTTGTCTCAAAATATTTTCGTCTTAAACTATTTTTGTCTTAAATATAAAGTTTTGTCTTAAAATATTTTTGTTTCAAACTACTTTTGTTTTAAAATATTTTTGTCTTAAACTATTTTTGTCTTAAATATAAAATTTTGTATTAAAATATTTGTCTCAACCTATTTTTGTCTTAAAGTCTATATTTAAGACAAATCAATTGATATTAATTTTCAATGTAAAATAACTAAAATAAAAAAAGAGTTTTTGAGACAAAAGATTTCTTTTGTCTTAAAAAATGTCTCAAAAGTGCCCTTGGTGTAGTAGTGAGTGTTTGCGGTTATCAAAACCTTTTTGGTTTTCCCTGTTAATCAAACATGCGTGGTTTTCTCCATGTAGGCTCCAGATCACGTTGGAATTGGGTGGGGTATTCCAAGTGCTCTCAGGAAATGGAAACAGATATACAACATAATTTATAATAACGTCCATGAGAAAGAGGCTTCCAGCCTCAATCATTGTTTACTACTGCCTCAATTGAAGACTATCTCATACGCAATGTCATTGTGGTGCATGCAAGATCTAACAACTAAGCACCCAAATTTTGCATAACGATTCCATTTCGTATGGTAGCAATCTGAATGTCAGTGTGTGTCGATGCATCAGTTACCAATGTTTCACCTTCCAGTTGCTTCAGTTATGTCTTGAAAATTAAATGCAACAAATGAGATCGGTCCTATTCTAAAAAAACAAAAGAAACTCTGGTCAATCATTGTTTACTACTGCCTCAGTTGAAGACTATCTCATACGCAATGTCATTGTGGTGCATGCAAGGTATAACAACAAAGCACCCAAATTTTGCATAACGATTCCATTGCGTATGGTAGCAATCTAAATGTCATTGTGTGTCGATGCATCAGTTACCAATGTTTCACCTTCTAGTTGCTTCAGTTATGTCTTGAAAATTAAATGCAACAAATGAGATGGGCCATATTCTCTCTATGATTTTAATATGGTTGGTAGTTTTAGTATGGGGTATTGCTTGTGGTTTTGATATTCTAGATTGATGTGTCTTAACTCCGTTGTAGTTTTATATATGTGGATAAAGAATTTGTGAGAGTCATTGAAGTTTCACATATCTATGTGGGAGTGCTACTCCCCTAACATCTGCGGTACAAAACCTGTTTGTCCCGGGTGCGAATCAATTGTTGCACATATGGAGGTTGAAGGTTGCGCTTTGTGGTATAGGAAAACTGAGTAGGGGTTGAACCCTAAAATGTGTCGGTGCACATTTCCATTGAGAAAT
Source organism: Pinus tabuliformis (assembly GCA_031772625.1). Lineage (NCBI taxonomy): Eukaryota > Viridiplantae > Streptophyta > Pinopsida > Pinales > Pinaceae > Pinus > Pinus tabuliformis. The sequence goes on along the minus strand of CM062814.1, from coordinate 562,175,731 downwards.
AATGGACCAATCCATCTAAGAAATGCTTATTTGAATGATTTAATGGTATGAAGGATGATGGACCAATCCATCTAAGAAATGCTTATTTGAATGATTTAATGGTATGAAGGATGATGGCTAGTCTCAATCGTGCCTAGTCCCTAGCATTGGTATCCCTTTACTCATATTATTTGCACCAAAACTCTTCATCAACATCAACATTCTAAATATGTTACATGCCTTACGGTTTCAATACCTTTTTTCCTCAATTTCACCACACAATTAGCAGATTACAGTCTAAAGGGTAAGCCAGAAAGTATTGATTTTCTGCATTGTCTTAGAATTATCGGTGGCCTTTGTAGTCTCCCTGGAATGGTTAGATCTCAACTATTTTTCAAATTCAAGAAGAAGATATCCATAGCATATTGACATATGTTTCTATGGAATTGTACTGGTGAAGGGATATATAATTGCAATAATTTTATTTTTTTTTAATGAAAATGGCATAGAATTGTGAGCTCTCTTATCAAAAATATTTTCTTGTAAACTATTTTTTCTATTGTGTGTTTACACCTCTTTTATTTTTGGATGAGAAAAGCCAAAATTTACCGATTTTCATTGGACATAGCCAAGTGGCCATGAGAATTGGGGATTCGATGGTTGAAGTGCAACCTTTTTTATATAACCAAGCCTTAGCATAATTTTACGCCTCAGATCTTCAACCTCTTCTCATTTGTGATTTAAGGCATTGTAAATCGATTTCAAAGCAATATTCCATTGACTTTGTTGGTTATTCACTCTACATGGATTATTTTATTGTTGGTGTTGTATCTAAGTTGTTGAGAAAATGACAAAAATCAATGGATTATTAGATTTACAAAACAGTCTAATACACTATATTGTTTATGATACAATTAAAATAGGAAAAGTCACTCTCTCCAATATTCTATCATGGTTACACGATGCTCAAGAGAAGATTGAGTTTCTACAACCTGAACCTTTGCTTTAGTGAAATGAAATACAATAAAAGCATTAGAGTTACGGATTAGTTTTTGTTCAAAACAACTGCCTTTTTGAGTCTCAGAAACACTCCAATAGCTAGCCAAGACATTATCAAATTGACGATGATGGATTAGGAATAGATTTAAATGAAGACGAAATTCAACATGTACTTCCCAAGCTCGTCACCAGACCTCAAGAAGTAGTTATTAACAATAGAAAAGAACTAGTCTAGTATATGACAAGGATGTTTCCTTTCACATCCTAAACTATTCTAAACCCATCAAGTTTCAAAGTGTTTGATTTCTTCAAGAAAAATCAACTTCACCTTCTTCTCTTCACAACCACATCGAAGTGTCAAATGGAAACATTGTGATTAGGTTGGTCATGTGAACGATCATTGTTTTGATCTCCAACCTTGCAAGCATTGTGGAAAACACACTCATCATTTAGATAGATGTTGTAGACATAAGACCCATGCAAGATAAAATATTTACCTTGGATGGATTGCTTCTTGGAAATGGTTTTCAACTATGAAGAAGATATATAGGTCATACCTCACAGTTCAGCCTCAATTATTGACATATCTTGCGGTGGAGATATCTTCATCTTCTCAGCCTGTATCTGACAGGGGGGAATTGATAGTCAACTACTAACATTACAAAATTATCAAGCGAGCTTGAGCCATAGCCTAAACCAAAGCCAACTAATAGAGCATAGAGCTACATTCTGCCATAGCCAGATTCAGAGTTGCAGCGAGAGATAGAGTCATGCTCCATGAGCATGTTTTTTCTTGGTAGCCATCCTTAAAACCCCATCGATAGAATACTTCAGTTGTGGTTACATCAAATTCATCATCAAGCCATCTTTAGGGAGCATTTTTGCTTCGAAGAAGACTTCATCCTCTATCCAAATTCAAAATCTTCCAAGAACTACTTTGAGCTTTAGTTCCAGAGTTAGTGGTCAACCTTCAACTGCCACCAATAGAAACTTTTGGTTCTTCTACCTCTTTTAGTTTGTGTTATTCCTTAAACACCACCATTTTATAGAGCACATCTAGCCATTGGTTTCCATGCATTTTTGTATTCTAAATGATCCATAAACTATCATGGATATTCCACTTGATAGTGCGTCAGAAAAAATATGATAATATTATATTAAAAATATGAAATTCTACACTATTACAATTTTATTAAACTTCTAGATCTGTAGATTTTATTGTAACTAGTGCATGCATGTGAATGGAAATTAGGCAGAAAATAGAGAACGGAAAAATGAAAAATAAAATCACACACACATAATAAACAACATATGCTCTAGGAAACCCTTTTGGGAGGAAAATCAGTTGGAAGTTCACGATGCTCTACTCTCTTTCTCAGTCTCGAAATATGGTTGCAGGTATAAAGAAATATGACCTGTGGCCTGCTAGCTCCTACACTGCACAATCCTCTTTGTGTGCTCTACCTCATATCCCTCTTATCTTTTTTCACTCTCTATGGAACAAATGCACTCAAAAGAATGAAATGTCTCTTCCTCTTAGTAGCTTGGTTATAACACAACCCAATAGCCTACTAATGGTAAAGTTTGACAACGTCAACTCTTGACCAAAGTGACAATGTAGACGCTTCTAGAGTTTTTTACATCACAATCATGTGGCTAGCCCATTTTTCCATGAATGATGGGAGATGACGTGACATCCTCCCAAATTATAGGTGTGAAAAAAGGAAGGCCAATTTCTAAGTGGCATAACTTTTGCATACATTCTCTGATTGACATGTTTATTGTGTCGTTGGAAAGATCTTTGTGTGTAGAATAGCATGAAAATGTGTGACATTAAAGTAACAAATTTTTAACAAAAATAACATCATTTGATGCCTCAAAATTCTCCCGGAAGGTTTTAGACCCAATTTTTCCAAACTGGGTCCCACTCGTAAAAACGGCCCCATGCGCCGATTCTTCCACTTTTTCCACTTTGAATGCATAAATATGTATGAAAAAATATAGTGATCCAATTTGTATCACCAACTCTCTTCTTGGACTCATATACACCCCTTTCGATTAAGGAGGGGAATGAACACCTAATCCATTAGGATTGGTGTGAAAGAATTTCAACAATCATATAAATCCAAAAAGCATTTTGGAATATGAAACCAAGGTTCACACAAATGTAATTATATTTACATCATGTGAATAATATTTTTCCTATCAATTTTGTGTGAGTTTAACAATATTATTATATCATTAAATTAAAGTATGTTTCTAATTATATTTAGACATATTTGTCATCTAGTTAAGAGCATGTGTTTCCTCCTAATAGGTCACAGGTTCAAAACTAGAGGGGGGTAGAGTATGTATGCCTTCGTAGCTTGTCCCACAAACAAACAAGGACAGCTCATACATCAATTTGGTGTGTGTCTTGGCCGTGACCTTAAAATTGGATAATAATAATAATAAGTTTCCATTTTTTTAAAAATAAAAAAAGATTAAATTAATTTTCTTAAAAAAAGATTAAATTAATAGTAAAGGAAATTATAAATAAAATTTGTAAACAAGGAGGTCTCTTACACCAATTTGTTGTTTGGCTTCGGGGTGACCTTAAAATTGGATAATGATAATAATAATAATAATAGGTTTCCAATTATTATTTTTTTAAATAAATTTAATTAATTTTCTTAAAAGTTATATAGTTAAAAAAATCAAAATAATACCAATACACTAAAAAAATAAAAATTAACATCTAATTAATAGCAAAGGAAATTATAAATAAAATTTGTAAATCTAACCAATACGAATATATTGTATAACTCTATAAATCAAATGATTGGTAAACATAGATGGACATCATAACACCACTTCATAATGCATTTTATATTGTGAAGATTAAAAATATATAAAAAATTAACTAAATTATAATTTTATTATTAGTTATGAAAAATAAATAATATATGAGTTAAGCATATATACATTTAAAAAACATGTAATAAAATTCTAATCATAAAGATCTTAAGTTTTGTTACAAACCATGGGCCAATATTATAGTTTACTACTAAAACATATCCAAAAATACACTACTTTTAAAATAAAACTTTAGCTTTAATATGTGATTACTACTATTAGAAATATTCTAAAATTTTCCACAAAAGTTATTAAAAATATTCTAAATTTTTCCAAAAAATTAAGGAACTACCATCCACTTAATAATTATCAATAATTAAATTGAAATTCTAAAACTTATTCTAAAATATAAATTTAATGAGCCATTTAAAAATATTTATAAAATAACAATATTCTTCGGTCAAAACTATAAAAATAACAATATTTTTACAAATTCTCAGTCAAAACCATATAAAATAATAATATTATTCACAAATTCTATCTATGAGTCGAAACTATTTCAGCCGTCCATAAGATTGAGCCGATTTGATTGTGTCATCCAAAGTGTCTGCCACGTCATGCTTGAATGAAAACCCCATATCCAAAAGTTTCTTCGAAGAAGCAGGAACACGAACACCATTATCATCTTCACCGTCGCCTCTGTCATGATAAACCAAGTTTCCTCACCTTATAAAAAAAACAAAATAAATCCATAAAAATATAACTAAAAAGACCGTACATGATGGGAGAAGTCTACATACTTGAATTGTGGAGTAAAATGTGGATAGAGTTTATGGATGGAGTCCGATAACTGAGAAACGGTGAGAGGGGTAAGACAGCAAATATGTCGACCTTGTACTTTTGGTTGCTCCATCAGAAATATATGGGCCTCACACACATCCTCAACATGAACTAACGGTATTGATCCGAGAAACGACTCATTCAACTTCAACCCCTCAATATTGCCTGTAACATTTTCAACTGAAGTTGTTAGTTTTTCAAACTAAAATATTTCACATATTGATCTGCCAGACCCTCTCCTCAACTCAAACAAAAGTGAGTTATCATTCGCCTTCTCCCTATTACTGGTGTGCAAAGAACTGAAGATTTTAACGAACATATAACAAAAATATTGCATACCTGTAATGGGGCTTAATATTTCATCACGTGAAGACGGAAGTGGACTTGAGATGATGGTTGGCCCACAAACGTAACCCGGTCCAATTGTCACAACCTCCATTTGGCCACTGTTTAACCCATACTCAATGGCGGCTTTCTCCGCCAATGTCTTGGATATGTAATAAAACTGCACGCACGATAATCACGATCCGTAAGTAATGCCATATTTGACATACTGTTTTCATGTATCAGAATATGGATCAGAGACCGTAGATTTATGGTTATGCGCTATATGAAAGATGCTTAAGGAGGTTGTTGTTGTTGTTGTTGTTGTTGTTGTTGTTGTTGTTGTTGTTGTTGTTGTTGTTGTTGTTGTTGTTGTTGTTGTTATTATTATTATTAATCTAGGATAATCCGTAACTGGTGAGAGTTATGCTGAACAGATCCAGGATTAAATTTAATTGGCTGCCACTTGAAGGAAATTTAAGCAGAGAAAATTATCGCAATTAGTGGGATTTTTTTGATAGTGCTTGTGTTAGGAGAGCAGAGCATGTGGTTCTGGAGTAGTTATCTATATCTAATAAGTTTTATTTTTTTAATGGGAATGTATTTAATAATAAAACAGAAATTATTAAGTTGTGGGGAGTATTGATAGGGGTCAAATTGTTAGGAATTAATCAAATACAAATTTATAGAGATGTATTTATAGAGATGCCATAGGCATAATAGATTGGATCAATGGACAAAATGAATTCACTCTCCAATTTTAATCAATTAAATGAATCACATTAAAACTCTAGTAAGGTCCTTTCCAGAAATAAAATTTGATCTATAAAAAAAAGTATAGAAACCAGTAAATTTTACTTTTACTCTCAACACTATCAACTGCTCATAAAAGCATATAAAAATGAAAGCTTTTTTATGCTTCAGACAGTGACAAGAATGAAATAGTTTCTATGCCATAAAATGAGGAATATTAAGGTTTTTGACCAAATTAATAATACAGTTTTTGAATAATCAATTTTGTGCAGCAGAAGATGTCAACCTCAAAGAGATAATTTGAAATGTTTTGATGTAAAATTTTACTGTTTCCAAAGACTAATCCAAAATTGAAAAATAGAAAATGTCCCCGAATATATGTAATAAAAACTTTTTATTGACATAAAAAGGTAGCGTTTTTTTTCTACTAAAAAAATTCGATCATTCTAGTCGCAGTGTAATTACGTACACTAGTAGGGCTGGCTTTACCGCGCATGAAATCGACAGGAGTCCATCTTGATCCGTCCAGATTGGAGCCACGAATATGTTCCCCTTGTTCATTTAGCGGACAAGCTGCTACCATTGACGAAGTATAAACCACACGCTTCACCGATTTAGCACGCGAGCAGGATTTCAATACATTCAATACCCCTTTCAAAGCAGGCTGAACAAAATCATCCTGTCCCACAAAAGTTTCATAAGAAATGAAAATTTCACAAAAGTTTTACAAGAAATGAAAATTTGTATACTCTTGCTAAATCCCTTTCAATACCTTCCATATTTCACAAATCAGAAGTTAAGAGAAATTTATGCATAATCAGTACCTCAGAAGGCTTGGAGAAGTCCATAGGACTGGCCACGTGGAACACCCCTTGACAGCTCTCCACTGCGGAATCAAAGGCGTGCTCTTCGCTTAAATCTGCTTGGAAGAGCTTCAGTCTCTCTGCAGCACCAGGCAGCGACAGCAGAGGCCCAGTTTTTGCCTTGTCATCTGCATGCACAAAAATATGAGAATAACTCACACCTAATCTGTAAACAAAGTGATTAATTAATGAATAAGAGCGAGCAGAATCTCCGTATTACATACTAGGGTTTCTGAGGGTGGCGTTAACAGTGTAGCCTCTCTGGAGAAGATTCTTGACGAGCCATGATCCGATATACCCTCCTGCTCCTGTAACGCAAACCTTCATGCCCTCTCCACCTTCGTGGCTTTGCATTTTTCTCCTATGATATTGATATGCAAGTTGCAAAATGAGAGGCTGAGTGCAACTTAAATATCCAATAGCCTTTCCAATTGTGGGTTTCATGAATAATCTGAAATCAAATAAATAGGAGTGAGTGAGTTCAACAAAAATCTGTTCCAACTACTGATTTCTTCTCCATGCGTTTGGTCACATCAACCCTCACCTCTTTTCAATGTATTTCGTCATCACTAAGTAGAATACGCAAGAAGTAGAATACACACTCTATTCCTAAATATCTATCATTAATTAGCATTTTCACAGATCTATCAAATCTAATATCTTTTATTATTCCCAAAAGCCTTGCCCATCCTTTGTGCCTGTACCTATTCTTCACGAAGTAAAACACAACTTTCATTTTTCAGCCTGCCATTCAAAGTTATCTAGTCAAACCTTTGGCATTTTCCACGATCTATCCAATCTAATATCTTTTATTATTCCCAAAAGCCTTGCCCATCCTTTGTGCCTGTACCTATTCTTCACGAAGTAAAACACAACTTTCATTTTTCAGCCCGCCATTCAAAGTTATCTAGTCAAACCTTTGGCATTTTCCACGATCTATCCAATCTAATATCTTTTATTATTCCCAAAAGCCTTGCCCATCCTTTGTGCCTGTACCTATTCTTCACGAAGTAAAACACAACTTTCATTTTTCAGCCTGCCATTCAAAGTTATCTAGTCAAACCTTTGGCATTTTCCACGATCTATCCAATCTAATATCTTTTATTATTCCCAAAAGCCTTGCCCATCCTTTGTGCCTGTACCTATTCTTCACGAAGTAAAACACAACTTTCATTTTTCAGCCTGCCATTCAAAGTTATCTAGTCAAACCTTTGGCATTTTCCACGATCTATCCAATCTAATATCTTTTATTATTCCCAAAAGCCTTGCCCATCCTTTGTGCCTGTACCTATTCTTCACGAAGTAAAACACAACTTTCATTTTTCAGCCTGCCATTCAAAGTTATCTAGTCAAACCTTTGGCATTTTCCACGATCTATCCAATCTAATATCTTTTATTATTCCCAAAAGCCTTGCCCATCCTTTGTGCCTGTACCTATTCTTCACGAAGTAAAACACAACTTGCATTTTTCAGCCTGCCATTCAAAGTTATCTAGTCAAACCTTTGGCATTTTCCATGATCTATTACATCTGCGACTTTTTCTTCAAAAGCATCGTTAGTACTCCATACGTTTATAACTCAAATGTATTGTAGGCCCAAATTAAGGGCTACGGTATGGAAATTGACTTGGTAGATGATACTCGAGACTCTTTTGAATGAAAAATCATTTCATAGTTTCCAAAATTATTGAAGTGCTTTCATGGTGGAAGGGGATTAATGAGCAGTTTGCTTCAAGGTTTTTGGTTCATAATATCCATTCATGATAAATGCCTCCTTCCCTTACTCATATCTATTATTTGTTGGAGAATATAGGTTAATTAAGTACCTGTCAACAAAAATGCCATGTGGGCGGTGAAATAAAATAATCCATCCATGGTAGATGCCTGGTTTCGTCACTTTGATGGAGAATATAACTTATACATGTTGTAATACTTGATAAGAACATTAAAAAAATCCTATTTGAAAACAGGTAATAGAATGAAAAAGGCATACGTAATAGAAATTCTTTAAAAAATATTTAAAATAATGGACATTATAGAAACCCTTTGCTTATTATATATAAATATATTTATATTTCTGAATAAAAAAATATTTGTATTCATTAATATTTGAGGTGTGTATCAATGACTTCGTATGATATTGATTTTTCCTTTGATTTCAGGGTCAAATAAATTTTATAAAAAAGAATTGAAAATGGAGCCGGATGAAATCCCACTCGTAAAAATTAAACTATCCGAAACTCTCTCATTGAAGGAGTTGACAATAAAACTCCACTTTAGAAGCTGCACGAACCTAAGTTCACCCTAACTATCCCATTTATTATCTTGTAACAAATTGGTGCTTTCGGTGCTGCTTCATCATTTCCAAGTTGAACATCGCATTTTATCCAGTAATCTAATCAAATGGGGTTTGGGTCTTCTATGAGATTTCTTCGTTATAAATGCGATGTTGTATTAAGTGGAACATTTATCATAAATGAATATTATTGAAATTAAAGAGTATATATGATTATTGAATTAAGGTTTTGTGATTTATATTAATTTTCTGAAATATGTTTTTGGGATATTTATATTAAAATTTATTTATTTCGTGTTTCCATAAATGAACTACCATAAAATGAACTATTCGTTTATTACATCATTATATTTTATCGTTAATCTTCATTCTTAATTTAAATTCATCATGGCTTTCTAGCCATTACACCTAAAAACAATTTTGTCTAAAAACAAAAGAAATATTTACATAGTAACAAAGGGTTATTACATCTCCCCCCATTTAAAATTAACGTTGTTTCGAATTTTTATGCTTCATTTTCTTCATTACTAGAAAAATGTTTGGTAGGCTTCTTTCATTGTATCCTCTCACTCCCAAGTAACAACTTCAGATGTAAAGTGCTTCCACTGCACTTTAACCTAAGTGACGACTTGATTCCGGAGCAAGATCTCTTTCTTATCTAAGATGCAGAGTGGCTATGGTAGGAAATGTCCTTTGGGTTCCACCTGTATCAAATTTCAATCAATCGCATGAGAATCATCATGGACACATTTATTTAATAGAGACACATGAAAGACATTGTGAATTTTAATATGATCGAAAAAATCTAGTTGATATGCTATTGGACCAACTATGTCCAAGATTTCGAAAAGCCCATACAGTCACAATGCCAATTTAGCACAGGTCCTAGTTCTTAAGGTACTATTCCTCAATTTTACCCTTAAGTAAACATGGTCTCCAATATTAAATTCTTTATGGCTTATTTTCTTGTGTGCATGTCTTATGCAACTTTTATTTTCTATCGAATCTTCCATGCCACCTATTACATTTCCTACAAAGAATCAGGTCCTAATATCAATCTATCTTTCGGTTGACTATAACTGAGTGATGTATGACATTTTATGCCTTACAAGCCTTCAAACAGACTCATTTTTATTGAAGTTTGGTAGCTATTGTTATATGAAAATTTTTCTAAATGCAGAAAATCCTCCCATTCAATAGGTTTTTCCATGACATATATTTGTAACATATCCTCCAAAATGTGATTAGTCCTTTCGGTTTTTTCAACTGTTCAAGATGATATGCAACGTTGAAATTTAATTGAGTTCCCATGCCTCCAAACAAAGATTTCCAAAACTTGGAGGGAAATATAGCATCTATGTCTCACACTACCATATTCGGTACTCCATGCAGTCTGAAAATTTCCATCATGAAAATATTGGAAATCTATGTTGTTCCATAAGTAGACTACGCCGGTATAAAATGTGTTTCTTTACTCAAAGTCTCCACCACCACAATGATGGATTCATGTTGTCATTTTGTCTTTAGTAATTTTGTAATAAAATCCAATGAAATCACTTCCCAATTCCATTTGGGAATGGGCAGTGGGTTCAACAATCGAGCAGGGTGTTGGTGTTCCACCTTTACCTATTCACATTCTATACATTTTTTTAAGTATTGTGCCACCTCCCTCTTCATGTATGGCCAAATAATTCTTTTCTTAATGTTGTTATCATCTTTTGGTATCCAGGATGGTGTGCATATGGTTTCTTGTGATATTCATCTAGTATCATTTTTTTTTAAACACTCACATTGAAAATATACAATCTATTTAAGTAAGTTAGCAATTTTTCAAAATTTGCAGCATATCTTTGAACTTCCATTTGCTTTAATTTCTGTTAAATTTCCATATATTTACCATCTTGTTGTATTTAATTTTTAATCTTTTCCAGAAAAATGTACTAATACTACGAATAGATACTTCCATTAAAGCATGTGCATGTCTACATAAGGAAACACCTATTTTGCTTTCTTTTCCTTTCATGTGTTCAATATAAAATTCAAACTCACTGAGGAATGGTAACCACTTTGCTTGTCTAGCATTTAGATCAGGTTGGTTGAAAAAATATTTCACGCTGATGTGATCTGTCATGAAGGTAAATTTTTTTCCTAACAAATAGTGTCTCCACATATTTAAAGCATGTATCATTGTCACGAACTAAATCATACACATCATAATTATTTTCATGTGGTTTTATTTTCCTAGATGCATAGGCTACTACTGAATTTTACTACAACAAAAGTCGTCGAAGACCTTCCAAACAATGATATGTGCATATAATGAATTTGTTGTTTGGGTCTGTAATTTTTAGTATAGGAGCTTCTGTCAGTATTTGTTTTAGTTTGTCAAAGCTTTCCTAACATTTGGTTGTCCACCCAAATTTTGTTCTCTTTTTTTGTCAGGAAGTAACGGCGTAAGGCAATTTTGAGAAGCCCTCTATAAATCTTTGATAATATCCTATGATTCCCATAAATGAGAGAACCACTCACACATCTTTAGGTATCAGCGAATACATAATAGCCCTAACCTTTTCAAGATCAACAAATAGTTCCTCCTTGGAAATGACATGACCCAAACACTATATTCTGTCTTTCTAAAACTCACATTTGTTGAGTTTTTTATATAGTTGATGTTCTCTTAAAGTTTTTCACACCAATTCTAGATGTTCTTTGTGCTCTTCTTCATTTTCGGAATACACTAAAATATCATCTATGAATACCAACACAAACCTATCAAGGTATTTGTGGAGTACAACATTCATTAAACACATAAAGGTTGTAAAGGTTGTTCAAGCATTAGTGAGACAAAAGGATAACACTGCGAACTCATAATGACCATATATAGTTCTAAAAGTTGTCTTATGAATATCTTCATCTTTTATCTACAGTTGGCGGTTGTCAGTTCTTAAATCAATATTTGAAAATATAGTTTCTCCCCTCATGTGATCGAACAAATCATCAATTTGGGCCAACGAGTATTTATTTTTGAAAATTAACTTATTCAATTGGAAATAATCAATGCACATTTGAAATATTCCATCATTTTTCTTGACAAATAGTATAGGGTCCCCCATGGTGAGACACTAGATCTGATGTAACTTTTGTCTAATTTTTCCTTTAGCTACATTTTTAGTTCTAGTAACTCTGATATACTCATTCGGTAAGGAGATTTGGACATTAGGGTGGCACTTGGTACTAAATCGATAGAGAAATCTATGTCTCTAGGGGAGGTAATCCTAGGATCTCTTTTAGAAAAACATCTTCGAATTCACTGATGACTAGTAAAGTCTTTAAATTTTCCTTTTTCATTTGTTGTTTATTTGTTTCCATTGGACCATGTGTATATGACATCATTTTCTTGCATTCATTTTTAGCTGAAAAGTTGAAATTTTTTGGATTGATATTGGTTTTGTTTTACCTCTAATTAAATGTGTTTTCCTATCTTGACTGATACAACTCATTGTTTTCTTCAAACAATTTATAACAACTCCCTATTTCGCTAACCAGTTCATGCCTAGTATGTTGGGTCCCTATAATACTAGTGATTACCCCATTACTATTGTGGTTATACCCCTTATTAATATTGTTGTGCCCCTATTGCCCCCATATTGTTATTACTGTGCCCCATAGAATCCCTCTATTGTTATTTTTGTGGATTTATATTATTATTGTTAGGTCGGCTGGATTATATTGTGACTCTTTAGACTCTTATATATAGAAAGGAGGTTTTGTCATTTGAATCATCCAAGAATTTTTCATTTATGTAATGTAAAGGAGGTTTCCCCCTTGAAGAGGCTGAATTCTAGGGCCTTGATCTATCTTTTCTATCTTTTCTTGAGCTGGTTTCATAATATTTGGTATCAGAGCTTTGGATTTTAGGGTTTCGCTGCTCCAAACAGGTCATCGTGGAATTTTCGCTATAACTTTTTTTCTGTGATGTTTTAGAAGTCGCAAGAAAAACCCATTTGAGAAGAAATCGCACTGAACATTGGGCCCGAATTTCAGAGCTTTTTGCACGATATTTGCAGAGATATGATCTGAGGAAGTTGGTCTTTTTGCAGACTCCTGAATTACATTCAAAACAGGTGACTTGGGGAAAATCGTCATAACTTTCTCTCTGGGGATCGGATTGAAATTTTGTAAGAAGGTATAGAAAGAGGACGGACTGTAGTTTATTGTATGCATGTTTCATATCCAAAGGTCGAAACAGTGACTCGTGGCACGTCGTATAAGTTCGCTCTACTGAACTAGTCTATAAGCAAGTCACTGTGGGAGATTTCACATAACTCTTCCTTGGAGAATCCAATTTGGGTCAGACTTGTGGCATTGGAAAGAGGACACAAAGGGCTACTACAGCTCATAAATTCAGAACTAGATGATTGGAAAGTACAGAGATACATCAGAGGCAATATCGAGCTCCTACAAAGTGAAAAAAGGTGTGTAGATTTTCTTAAAGTTTGCTTAAGCTTGGTTTGAAATTTTATTTTGTAGGAATTCAAAGGGCATAGTAGAGCATTATTATCGGTAACTGATGCCTCGAGGAAAGAAAATGCAAACACCTAGTAAGGAACCTGAAAGCTCTAGCATGACTCATGAAGAAGAGGAAGAAATGCAACATGATATATCAAAATTACAAGACCAAGTGCAACAACTGTCCCTTGCACAAAAAGGAACATAATCTAAGATGGATGGTTTAAAGAAAGATGTAGAAGCTAAGATGGATGGTTTAAAGAAAGGTGTAGAAGCTAAGATGGAGTGTTTAAAGAAAGGCGTAGAAGCTAAGATGATTGACATGGAAGCTAAGATGGATGATTTGAAGATAGATTTGAAGACAGACATGGACGAATTGAAGATAAATATGAATAAGTTGCTACAAGAAATGGTCCCTAAGGGTGAAAGGGTACTAAAGGAAACTCATGATGAGAACAAAAGAAATGTTAATCATGATTCCATAGACGCTAATGTTGGATCGAAGACTCACCATATTCCAAAAATCGATATGAGGAAGTTTGATGGCAAGGATCCTGCCACATGGATATTACAAATGGAGCAATTCTTCGATCTCAATAATGTGCAAAACACACAAAAGGTACGTATGGCAACTTTATATTTGGAACCAAATCAGTTTGTATGGTATCAATGGCTTTGCTCTCGTAAACCATTTATCACTTAGGCAATTTTTATGGAAAATTGATAGCACATTATGAGGATACAAAAAGCAACACTTTTTTTAGCCAATTGATAGGTCTCAAACAAAAGGGTTCAATAATGGAGCACATTGAGGAGTTCCAAAAATCAAACATAAGGGTAAAAGATATTTCAGAGGAGCATAGGGTTGATGTGTTCATAGGGTCTTTAAAGGATAATATCCAACATGATGTTCGCCTTTGGGAACCTGATTCATTAGAGAAGGCATTCAGGTTAGCAAGAAAAATGGAAAGAAAAATTATGGCAACCAGGAAGCATACCACTCACAACTATAAAGATGGAAGTGTTGTTGCCCCTAGTCTTCCACAACCTATAAGGTTGACACCGCAACAATTGGAAGAAAAAAGAGCAAAAGGGCTTTGTTACAGTTGTGATAGCATGTACACTAAAGGTCATAAGTGTGCTGAGAAGAAATTATTCTACATAGATTGTGAAGAGGAAGAAGAAAAGGAGCAAGAAAGGTCAAAAGAAGAGGATATACTCCAGGAACAAAACCTAGATGAAGAACAAATAAATCCGACCATATCTTGTAATGCATTGGCGGGAATTACCACTCCTCAAACCATCAAGATAGAAGGACAAATCAAGAAGAAAAAGGTAATAGTGTTGATTGATTCAGGAAGCACCCACAATTTTATTCATGGCAAGGTAGCAAAAGAATTGAATTTCTTCCTATATCCAGCACCAGTGTGTCAAGTGATGATTGCAAATGGAGGAACAATAAATTTCTCTGGAAAGTGCCATAATATAAAAATATCCATGGGAGAATATGTATTGACTAGCCCAATGCTTTCCATTCCAATGGGAGGTGCTAATGTTGTACTCGGAGTCCAATTGCTACAATCCCTGGGTACAATAGCTTTTAATTTTCAAGAACTTTTCATCAAATTTTCTACGGAAGGAAAGGAAGTTGAATTAAGGGGTATTGCAGGGAAACCAAGAAAGATAATCAGCTCTAATAGTATGACAAAGCTTCTAAAAAAGGAGCAAAGAGGTGTAATTGCACAATTATGCTCGCTAGATGTTTCCACATCAGAATCATCTATTTCTCCAGATCTCCAAAAATTCCTGGACAATCATTCCAAGGTATTTGAGACTCCCAAAGGTCTCCCACCTATGTGTGATCATGATCATGTTATTCATCTGATTCCAGGAAGTGTTCCTCCAAACATCAGGCCGTACAGATATCCCTATGTCCAAAAAAGTGAAATTGAACGTATGGTTGCAAAAATGCTAGAGGCTGGTATAATTCAACCGAGTCAAAGTTCTTTCTCTTCTCCAGTAGTATTGGTGCACAAGAAGGATGGATCATGGCGCATGTGTCCAGATTATAGGGAGCTCAACAAGCTAACTATTAAAGATAAGTTCCCCATTCCTGTCATTGATGAATTACTGGATGAATTGCATGGATCAATTTACTTCACCAAGTTGGATCTTCGTTCAGGATATCATCAAATCGGAATGAAGACTGAAGACATTCCAAAAACAGCATTTAGAACTCATGAGGGTCATTATGAATTTTTGGTCATGCCTTTTGGCCTTACCAATGCACCTTCAACATTTCAAGGTTTGATGAATTCAATTTTCAAACCATTCCTTAGAAAATTTGTGTTAGTATTTTTTGATGATATACTAATCTACAGCAAGTCTTGGAAGGATCATGTTGAACATGTTGACAAGGTGCTACAACTATTGAAGGAGAAAAAATTATATGCAAAAAGATCCAAATGTTTCTTTGGAGTCTAGGAGGTGGAATATTTGGGTCATATTGTATCTCATGAAGGAGTTAAGGTAGACCCTAGCAAAATTAAAGCCATTAACGAATGGAAAATCCCCACATCCATAAAGCATCTGCGAGGATTTCTCGGGTTGACAGGGTATTATCGCAAGTTTGTTAAGAATTATGGGAGAATAGCAGCACCTCTAACAACATTATTGAAGAAAGATGCATTTTCATGGACTCCGGAAGCAACAAAGGCCTTTGAACATCTTAAAGAGGCAATGTGCCAAGCACCGGTCTTAGCTACACCGGACTTCACAAAAACCTTTATTGTGGAATGTGATGCTTCAGGAAATGGAATTGGTGTTTTTCTAATGCAAGATGAAAGACCCATTGCTTTTGAAAGTCGTCCAATCAAGGGAAAGTTCTTAAGAAAAGCTATTTATGAGAAGGAAATGTTGGCAATACTCCATGCACTTAAGAAATGGCGACCCTACCTAATGGGTAGACACTTCAAGGTAAAAACGGATCATGATAGCCTTAAATACTTTTTACAACAAAGATTATCCTCTGAAGAGCAACAAAAGTGGGTCACTAAGATGTTGGGTTATGACTTTGAAATCATCTAAAAAGGGAAGCAAAATGTGGTGGCAGATGCACTCTCAAGAAAGGATGAGGATGTGGAAGCATTGTTGTGCGCCATTTCTATTATCCAACCAGATTGGATAAACGAAGCAAGGGAGGAATGGAAGAATGACGAAGAAGTGTGGGCACTTATTCAAAAGTTACAACAAGATTCCAGTATGTCTGGTACATTTAGCTGGCAAAATGATTCGTTATGGTACAAATATCGCTTATACCTCCGTAAGAATTCCCATCTAAAACAAAAGATTATTATGGAATTGCACACTTCTCCCTTAGGAGGGCACTCAGGATTTTTAAAAACTTACCACAGGGTTAAGAAGGAATTTTTTTGGGATGGCCTTAAATCAAATATTCAAAAATTTGTGGCTGAATGTTTGGTTTTCCAACAAAATAAAGTTGAAACAATTAAGACACCGGGTCTATTACAACCTTTATCCATTCCAAGCCAACGTTGGGAGGAGGTTTCAATGGATTTTATCACAGGTTTACCCAAGTCTGAGGGAAAGAGTGTCATCATGGTGGTAGTTGACAGACTTACCAAGTATGCACACTTTTGTGCATTATCACATCCATTTAAAGCCAGTACAGTTTCTACTGCATTTATGGAAACAATTCAAAAGCTACATGGAAACCCAAAGATTATTGTAAGTGACAGAGATCCCATTTTCACTGGAAATTTTTGGACAGAATTATTTTCTTGTCTTGGTACTCAGTTAGCTCATAGCTCATCTTATCATCCTCAATCTGATGGGCAAACTGAGATAGTAAACAAATGTTTGGAAGGATATCTTCGTTGTTTTGTATCTGATAAACAGACACAATGGGTCAAATGGTTGCCTCTGGCTGAATGGTGGTATAACACTTCCTTCCATACAGCAACAAAAATGACCCCATTTATGGAACTTTATGGGTATCAACCACCATCCATCACATCATATTTAAGAGAAAATTCTAAGGTTCAGGCAGTGGAACATCACATCGAACATCAACAACGAGTCCTCCAACTCTTAAAGGATAACCTCGTGTTGGCACAGAATAGAATGAAACAACAGGTAGATCAACATCGCAGTGAAAGAAGTTTTGATGTAGGTGATTGGGTATTCCTACGGCTACAACCATATAAGCAAATGTCCCTCAAGCAAGCTAAGAAGGATAATAAATTATCACCAAAGTATTATGGTCCATACAAGGTGTTGCAAAAGATTGGTACTATGGAATACATATTGGAGCTTCCTACAGCTTCTCGATTGCACCTAGTTTTCCATGTTTCATGTTTAAAGAAGGTTATAGGCGACAAGCTCCCAGTTCAAACAATATTGCCAGAACTTGACGAGGAAGGAAAAATTATATTGGAACAGGAATCAATCACATAAACAATAACTCGACAGCTACGAAATCGTTCAATTTCAGAGTATCTTATCAAGTGGAAGAACTTATCTGCTGAAGATTCCACATGGGAGGATGAGAATTTTATGCAGAAGTATCCAGAACTACTCAAGCATTGAAGACAACACTTTTTTGAAGGAGAGGGGCATGTTGGGTCCCTATAATACTAGTGATTACACCATTACTATTGTAGTTATACCCCTTATTAATATTGTTGTGCCCCTATTGCCCCCATATTGTTATTACTGTGCCCCATAGAATCCCTCTATTGTTATTTTTGTGGCTTTATATTATTATTGTTAGGTCGGCTGGATTATATTGTGACTCCTTAGACTCCTATATATAGAAAGGAGGTTTTGTCATTTCAATCATCCAAGAATTGTTCATTTATGTAATGTAAAGGAGGTTTCCCCCTCGAAGAGGCTGAATTCTAAGGCGTTGATCTATCTTTTCTATCTTTTCTTGAGCTGGTTTCATAACATAGTAATATCTCATAGGATCCTAAAAGAAGAATGTTTAGATCTACTTCGATGGAATAACCATTTAAGTCAACAAGACACTTTCTTATTTGACTGATTACCTTCCTTTTGGTGCCATCTGCTAACTATGCCAACTATGCATTCTTGAATTTTCCACATTTTAATTTACATTTTTCCACAATTTAGGGGCTAATGTAACTTAATGTAGCCCCTGGATCAATTAAAACGAAAACAGATTGGTTTAAAATGGTACCTTTAATCTTGATTATGGTATATTGATGCTCAACCTCTCTATCCTCTAATGGTGCATTGATCCTGGGAATATTTATGGCAACATCATTCACAGTTGTTGGTTCGTGGATCGCTTGAATATTCTGAATAGATCACGGATTATGCGAACAATCCCTTAATAAGTGTGGTTCACCACAACCCCAACACTTCAATGATTCTCTTTCCTTGACCCCACTATTCTTTTTGTTCTTGAGTTCCATGGGTTTTGACCTAGTGTGAGAATGTGGCGGTTGATTTACATTTCCCTTACTAAATTTCTTCCTTTGATGATCCTTTCCAAGATGATTAAGATAAGGAGTTTCTTGTCTTTTTGTACTCATTACAGACTTAGTTCTATCTTTACATTTCCATAATTTTAAACCTTCAATTCTATTCCTGAACTGTTCATAGCACAATATTGTTTTCCTTACTACCTCACCCATTGACTTAGGATTGTCGAACTCAATCCTTTCTTTGTAAGGGGCTGGTAAACAGTTCAAAAATTATTCTACCTTGGCTTTTTATTCTTTAATATAGTGAACATACAGTAATAAGTTTGTCAATTTTGCTACTAACTCATCCTTAGTTAATTGTCCTAGCCTTAAATCATGGAAATTCTTGGCATGATCATCATAGTCTCGCTCACTCAGGTATCGAAACTTAAACCTTTTTTGAAACTGCTCTGAAGAAACTTCCTTTTCTTCCAACAGGTGTACACTTTTTGCCTCTTCCCACTAGAGAGTAGTGTTTCCCTAAAGTTGTTAAATAGCTATTCTAGCCTTCAAGTTACTCTCGTACTCATATAACTGAAAATATTTTATCATGTTAAGGAGCCATGCTTCCACGTCTTCTTTCTTTTCCTCATCAAAAGTGGGGGTTTTGATTTTCCTAAACTCTCCTTGTAACTCCATTTTCTTATTTTCTTTCAATGATTTCAAATACATCCTATCTGATTGACATCCTCTTTTAGACATCTCTGATTTTTCTTCCACCATTTTCCTCTTCAACTCTTCTCGTTCTATGCTTCTATGGCTATACTTTTCAGTCAGCTCTCTTAGCATCCTCTCTTATTCCGCAATAGCCTTTAACAGATGTTCATTGTTCTTTCTGAGATAATTCAACAACTACTGTAAGTTTATGGTAACCTCCATAAACTCAGAGGTTAGTGGAGTACTTCCATTTCCTAGATCAACATATAACTCTTCTCCAATTGTAATGGTTGGTGCAGAATTCTTCGCCATTCTGTTATGGTTTGCTTCACTCTTGTGCCTTATGAACAATACATTTTTTATCAGTATTCATAATTACACTTCTTCCCATATTTCATTTAAATTCGATGCTCCCTTCTAAGCCCAGTGTTGGAACTGAGGCTCTGAAACCATTATGTAGCAACCCTTGAAAAAAAATAAAAAAATTTAAAAGTTTGTATCATAAGGATACTTGACCATGGCTAGTGTCAAGATCCTTAAAATAAAATAACTAGCATGGAGTAATATTATGATAAGAATAACTCCTTTTGTTCCATTTAATTACAAATTTCGAGAGGGAACTATCTTTTCATTTAACCCCACTTATGTTCACTCCTATACACATTTCTGACATTAATCTTATTATTAATACATGGGTTGGACACATTTCGTGGTAAGGATTTGATTTGGTAACCTATAGTATGGTCGCCTTAACTATAAGAATATTGGGTACTCGTACTAAATATTATGTCTGTACTTTATATTTCGTTTGATTAAATATCCATACTTATAGTCATAGTTAATATAACTATGAGATTAATTAAATTGTAAGTGTTGGAATCTACCTTCTTAATCCTATATGGAACTCCATGGAAGGGGTTATTAACCCATCACCCTTTTCGACTATTTTTTTAAAATTCCAAGGGTTTTGAATTCCAATTCTCTACATTCTTCAATGGCGTGCCCACCCTAGACTAGTAAACTTTATGGCGTTCACATGGCACTCAACTAGCCTCCGGTACAAGGGTAAATCAATAGTGGTGACGCTACTTGGAGATCTGACGGTGGAAAATTGACAGAAAAACCCTAACTCCTTTGTTGGGTTCTTCTCTTTACCCTAATTCATTATCGAAACCATTTTGGATTTGTTGCACCACAATGTTAACACACAACCCCAATTCCTTCTGGTTGCAACTGTCCCTTTCCAAATGTTGGAATGGAGTATTAGGTAAGGGTATTTCTTTTGGGGTTTCAGTTTTAAATTTTATCATTCCTATTTCATTTTAAGTGCGGTTGGTAGATTTTAAGCCCCGTCTTCCTTTGTTTATGTTCAGGATTCTCGGATACGACTCTGCCAAATGGTCACTAAGCTTGGGTCAGTTCCTCACATTATCCTGCAAGGAAATTTGATGATAATCCTCAGCTGGTAATATCGTATAAGAGGTAAGAATACAATCATCTTTGGTCCTTTCATTTTTTTATTTGAGTTATAAATATTTCTTTTCATGTTACAACATTAATGTTACAGTGGCTCCCCTGCTTAAAGTCGTAAACGCTCAAATGAGCTTTCCCCAATGGATGAACGAGTTCTTACTATAGGTAACCATAGGGATTTCATAATTTACTAGGTAAACCAGCTCTACCAAACTTATTCACATTTTGGTTCCTTGTGCATGGTTCCATAATCCACCATTTCATTCTCGTTTTAGTGGTAGGGTTAACCTCTGCTATTTTTTCATTTTTATTTTTTTTTCTAATTCATAGCTTGGTGTTCGTGTTCTTCAGTTTTGGTAGTAGACCACTGACCCCTCCCTCATGACCAGTTGAGATTCGCTTTCCACTTGGTATTTTCTCTTTCCAAATTTGTACTTGATATTCTGTTTTCACTCTAGAGTATAGTTTAATTTTGGGTTTTCCATTTTCGAATTGAATGCAGGTACGAATGGGACCTTCGCCTGTAATGCTTATGGCCATTGAAGTCAGTGTTCGACTTTTGACAAATTCTCTTGCTTTTCCAAAGGTCCATGCTCTTGTATACTTAGAAGGGTCTCCATTCCGCACTAGTGTCCTATATTGATTTCTATGTAGGATGTACTTCTAGTCTTTAGATGTATGAAGAAACGGGATTTCTGGAATATATTGTGTGTTTTTTGCTATACAATATTTTAAATAGCAAAATGCCATTGTACATTTAGCTCAAGACTTGTAATATATATATCTATATCTATATATATATAATGGACTGGGTAATTACCCCAAGCCTTTCAAGGCGATAGAACAATTTCATTTCATTGAAACCTCCAGAAGTCTATATAAATTGATATTTCCTTAAGTGGCTCCTCTTTGCAATTAATTTTGCTCGAAGATCATAATTCTATTTTATTATTGTGTCTTTTACTTCACAATTACTGAAATATGACATGATTTAGATCATTATTATTCAGTTTTTCTTCTCTATTGTGGTAATAGTAAACCTCTCGACTTTGCTCCATGATGGAAAAATATGAATGTATATGTTTTTCCTCGTTTTTTTAAAGAATAGTTAACATATTTTGTTTTCCACCCATGGTGGTTATCAAACGTAATTTATGTGTCGATAATTAATTCATAATCAACACCAATGAAATTATATATGAATTGCATTTTCTTACTCATCTATTTACCTGCATATTATAGCTTATAAATTTACATTTTTTTACCTTGAGAGGCTCACTCAAAAAATGATTTCTCCACCTTTTCTAAGTATGTTTTTTTTTTTTCATTTCTAGAACACTCCATAATTTTATGGAGTTTCCCCTTTATCTGGTGGTTAAATGAAATAAGTTAGTTTGTGGTTGGCCACGTCCAACCTTCTTATATGTATATAGGCTAGTCACAAGATTTCTCTTCTCTATGATTAAAATTATATATCTTTCATTTTCTTTTCTATACTTCAATGGCTATAAATAGAATTAAATTCTCTTATTGTAACAACTATGGTGTAAACTAGATTTTCCACCCTTAGCCCTAACATGGTGTTTTTCCAACTACTCTACTAGAACCTACAATCCATAAGGCTATCCATTGTTAATTAATGTTAATGGTGCTACTCATATTTGTGATTCTTTTGACGCTTATTAAAAATTTCTCATGTTAATACTCCACTCCACGCAATACCCCTAAACTAACACATCTATTATCTTCTCCTCATTTACTACTCAAGCAGGTCACCAACACTATCATTAGTTTAGAATAAGAACATCACTCATGTATTTACCTTAAGAGATGTTAATACTCCACTCCACGCAATACCCAGAAACTAACACATCTATTATCTTCTCCTCATTTACTACTCAAGCAGGTCACCAACACTATCATTAGTTTAGAATAAGAACATCACTCATGTATTTACCTTAAGAGAAGTTATGTTCAGTATCTATTTTCCAGAAAACTAATGTTGCCAACTATGTTTCCATTGGTTATCGAGTTTTTCATTTCGCTTGGAATTTATCCAATGAGATGATTTTGTATGTTTCTGTTTCAATAAAAATAAATCAGAGAGAAAGGATTTCCCAATTTATTTCTCCTTACACGTGTATCTCGCATTTCCTATCCCTTATTTTTTTATGCATAATGATGAAACAAAGCATATCTGTACACATTTAGATACCCCCAAAAAAAAAATTCTTGCATGAAAAATTAGTAAAAATGAGGACATCATAAAACTTACTCATTGAATTAATATTCCAAGTAATTTCAAGCTAAGCTACCTATACTTAAAGCATCATTCAACAATTCTGCAACCAAAATAGCCAGCAAGCACAGATAATATATCTCTTTGCTAACTATTAAGCACAACTTTAAAACCCTTGCAGGAATCAGTAGTCATCTAAGAAATTCAAACACAAATATACTTAAAAGTCTAACCATATTAGTTTTCGGAAGTGTTCTTGGGAAAATACTATCCTCCTAACCTTGAACCAATCTTCTAGTCCCCCTCGAGTTGAAATATCTTACCAGTGAAGCTCAACAACATCTTGTGATTCCACCCATGTATTTGTTTATCACATCCCTAGCAGAATTCTTTCGTTAGCAACGTCCTTCTTTTCTGGGGTCTACCAACCCACTTCCGAAGGATTTTTTTTTTTTTTTTTGAAAAAGGAATCTCCTCCTTTTTCTTTAAAGCCCACCTTTTTCTCTCATGATGCTTTATTCTACCCTTACTTAGTGTTTTTTCTACATATAGTGATCTAATAGATTTTTTTCTCCCATCATATTAAATCTTGTTGATCAAATCCTAGGGGCTTGTTTGGAGTTATTTGACGGAAGGTTATCTTGATTTTTTCCACTAATATTGGTTTCCGTATCTTGGCAAGAATTTCCTTAATTCTAGTGTTTCTTTCCCCTAGCTAAAATTGTAAATTTCATTATAAAAGTGATGAAACATACATTCTACATAGTTCAGGTCATCATTTCAAAAACATGGTTGATTTGATGCCTCATATTAGCCACTTCTGTCCAAAAGATATTTGACTATGTAGTACATAAATACATATATGTCAATATAATAACAAAGTTCCATTATCTAATAAAAAAGCTTGAGGGAGATAGAAGTTCGAGAGCTTGAGCATGAGTTGGTATATATATGACCATGTAGATCCAAAAATAATAAAAAAACCGAGACCATTCCTATATGTTATCAAGAGCCATATCAGCCCCCGAAAAAGGGTGATGATAGCATTGGAAGTGTTCTGAGCCATCCCGCTAAGTCACATTCCAAACACCAAAGGCTTGTTATACACTGTCTTTGGATAGTTGATCTGAAGCATGGTTCCACTCCCTATAAATATGATGACATGAAATGACATCAAAGTGGGACTTGAGGAACATTACTTCATCCAATATAATTCTGAGTGTGTGTTTGTGGCGTGTGGATTTCATTGTAAACCAGTCGATCACCACCTTTGAATCACTAAAGATATGAATACGTCTACAATTTTTCTTAAGAGCGAAGAGAAGAAGAAGCTCAAGACTTTATAATTTGGAAAAGTTGTTTGTGCTTTGTCCCATACCAGTATTGAGGTTAAACTGATGTGCTTCATTTAGGTGTAAAATGGCTCCCCCATGACATGGTCCATGTTGTGAGGAGCCATAAAAATATTCCCAAAGGATGGAATGATCAACGGATTCCAAGGTGACATTACATGGACCGTGCGATGTTTCATCATCTAAGATAATGTTGTATATTGCGGGTATTTGAGTTGTTGTACATTCTAGAGAGAAAGTAGAGTCCTGGAATATCTTCCCATTATGACCTATCCAATATCCCTGCAAGTAAGCAATGGAATATTTCTAATCTTATATGTTGGTGACTCATTCCACCAATTTTCCCATGCTTGAGGTATCTTTCCTCCTCGCCAGTTGATGGTTAAAGACAAACCTTAGTAAATATACTTCTAGACCAAAATTGCAACTGAACGTGTTAAGAAAATGTGTTCAACTGATTCCTCATATTCTCTACATAACACACACCATGAAGGGCTACAAAAAGAGTGATTTTTTAGGTTGTCACTAGTGGGAAATTTGTTTTCCAGAATACACCAGAAAAACAGCCTGGACTTTGCAGTGCCTTTCAGCTTCTAGAGGTGTCTCCACCACCATATAAGGGATTTGGGTTCCCTTATGGAAATGGTGACTAGGTAACCATCTTTGGGGGTGTATGATCCATTCATAGCAAGGGCCCACAACAATTCATCCTCACAATTATATAGTCGAATGTGTGACGAAGACAGTGCTTTGATATATTCTCCCCACGCATTATGCCATATCTCAGGTATCTAAAGATCAATAGTGGATAAATAGAATTTTCCCCACATATCAGAATGCACCAGATCCCCAATCTAACTCAAATATTTGATCCTGTACGAGGAGAGGAAGGCCACCAGATCTCATGGGAGAGTGCGATTGTTTCCATAGCCTGACCATGGGTCCATGTCAATTCTAACACGATTTACAAAGTAAATACACCAAGCCAGGCCTGAGGAAATGATGGGAAAATATTTGAGGACATATTTCCAGATAGTGGATATATTGGTTTTGTATCTATTTAGGAGCCAAATCCATTCCCCGATAGATAACAGATGAATGTATTTATGTTGCACCATGTATGTCCAAAGGTTGTGTGTTGTGAGAAGTCTCCATCTGACCTTGACATCCAGTGCCTAAGAGAATCATAAAAGAGCCTTTAGACCCCAACTACCCCATTTCTTGGGGAGGGAAATTCTGTCCCATCTAATCCATGCAAAAGTGTGAACTTCCTTCCCCCCCTCCATCAAAAACTACAACAGAGTCTTTGAATAATCCTCAAAATGCCTTTTACAATCCAAGAGGGGGACATCCAAAAAAAATAGTGGCTTCTAATACTGATTTAATGAGAACTAGTTTGTGGCTCTGAATAACCACTTATGGCACCAATATTTTATTTTCTTTTCATTTTTTTTTCGGTAGCCACATCCAATCATCCTTGATGTAATCGTTGGGTTTCAATTGAAAGCCTAAATATGTAATTCCATCGTCGAGGGGCAAGATTTGAGAGGAAAAAAATTACAAGCATATGTAATTTCAAGTTCTGACCATTCACAGCATGTAAGGGTGGCTTTATGATGATTTAGAACCATACGTATTGCAAGGCAGAAGGTGTCCAATATTGCTTTGAATTCAACCAAGACACTAGGCGAGCCATCCAGGACGATAAGTATGCCATCGACAAAAGAGAGCTGGGAGAGGATAGTCGTTCCCCTGATTCGAATCCCCTTAAGGGTACTAATGTTGATTTTTCTATGGGTCAGTGTACTGAGTCCTTTAATAATCAGGAGGAAAATTAAGGGGGAGAGTGGGCATCCTTGATGATGCCCCCTCTCAACATGGAAAAAAATTAAAGCAACTTCGTTTACGAAGAAAAAAAATGATGTTGATGTGATGCAACAGATGATCCAATTGATAAAATAAATATGGAAGCCCAGGTGTGTGAGGATCATTATAAGATAGATCGAACTAGCTCTATCAAAATCCTTGGAGAGATCGATTGCAAGGACCATTCCCTTAAGTTTCATTCTTTTTTTGCTATGAAGCTCCTCTTATGCAGCTCCAATGGACTCATGTATATGAAAATCCTCTAGGAATGAAAGTTTCTCTTAAGATATATGATGAGATAGAACCGATAAGATCCTATTGGAAATAAATTTAGCATAGACCTTGTATATCAAATTGAATAGAAATCTCGTGCGATAATCGGCGAATGAGGAAGGATCATCAAATTTGGGTATAAGTACAATGAATGTCGGATTGAAGATATGATACATCGGGCCCAATGTCCGACATTCCTCTACAACATTCAACAGATATTGCCCAAGAAGCTCATATAAACTACGGAAGGATTGTACAGTAAAACTATAAGGACTTGGGCTTTGATTGTTTTTGAACCAATGTAGGAAAACCTCTAGTTTCGTAGGCGTAGCAACCTCTTGAAGTTCACCATTATCTTAATTGGTGGTGTATCTAGGGAAGGCTAGTGTTGACTGCATGATTTCACCCAAGGAGGCTTGATGAGGCGCCAAGAAGTGCAATCAGAAATTAGGAACTCCCATCCTAGCTACATCACAGAAATTTGATATTCTATTTCCTGCATCATCAACAAGGGACCAAATGGTGTTGTATGTTTCCTGAGCCCTAGCGAATTGATGGGAAAAATTTTGTGTTTTCAGCTCTGGCCTAGAGCCAAATCGCCCTACTTTTTAGTCTCCAAGTCTCTTCCCTTGCTTTGAGAATCTACCTCCTTTTCATTTCTAGGTGAATGATGTGTATTTTTGATTCATTGGATGAGTAACCCCACCCCGTCCTCAGGTCGTTCCAACTTCTCTAGTTTCATTTCAATCTTCTTAAGGGCTTCCTTATCCCTCTGTCTTTTCCCTTTAATACACTCCAAGGTTTTTCGTTTCAGATTGCATAGATTCTCATTGAATTGGGAGGTCATGGTTTTGTCCTCTTTAAATACACACTTTCTCCAGTTGTCAGATGTTGGTTTGTGTTATATTCTTTCCATGTAGTTAACAAGGGGTTTGAAGGGCACCCGTAACCCCACTTTATTGGGTCCGGGTTAGCGCCCCAGAAAATTTTGGTTTTGGACCCTATGTTAGGTTGGGTGAACCCACCTATAGTTTTGTGCATGATTTTCGCACATGTTTTTTAGACGCGATGGTTTTTCGGTCCATGGTATTGGACGCGATGGTTTTCGGTCCAAGGTATTGGATGCTTCGGCATGTATAAATATGTATTGTAACATTGAAAGGAACATAATGAAAAATCAAGCTGCTAGTCCCGATTTTAGGATCTAGGGGAAAATATCTGTGTATATGTGTTTTATGTGTTATGCTCTCGCATTATTTATTTTGTGTTTTAGAATTCATATGCAGGTAATTTTTGTATGGGGTTAAAACCTACATTTGGTATCAGAGAATATTTGGCTTCAAGGGGACGCCTTTGTTGTTGAGGGGTTTCGCTTGGGCCTGTGGTAGACCCTGTTCAGTGGGAGATCTGTGAGATCGATTCCAGTGGTGAAAGAAGATGGCGAGAAGTGGAAAGATAGAGATCGAGAAATTTAATGGTCAGAGCTTTGAGTTGTGGAAACTCAAGATGGAGGATCTATTGGTGGAAAAAGACTAGTGGATCATGGTAGATCCAAGTACTAAACCAACGGGAGTGTCCGATGAAGAATGGAAGAAGTTGGATCGAAAGGAAAAGAGCACAATACGATTGTGCGTCTCAGATTTAGTATTGCTGAATGTATTAGAGGAAGCTATGGCGAAGGCTTTGTGGGATAAGTTAGGGACTTTGTACCAATCTAAGTCTCTGGTGAATAAACTATTCCTGCAGAAAACGCTGTATAACCTGAGGATGAAAGATGGAGACTCGGTGACAGAGCATATGAATGCATTTAATACTGTGCTAAGTCAGTTAGCATCCGTTGATATTAAAATTTGAGATGAAGATAAGTCCATCAATTTGTTGTGTTCTCTACCAAATTCGTGGGATAGTCTGGTTATTGCAACAGGTAGAAATGCAACTGCCTTGCAGTTTGATGAAATAGTCTCAGCGTTGCTAACGAAGGAGATGAGATGAAAAAATATGGAGAGCCAAAATGGTGATGCCTTGTCTGTACGAGGACGATCCTAGAACATAAATAAAAATAAGTCATCGAGTGGGAGATTTAAATCTAGAGGGAGATCTAAATCTCCAAGAAAACCTGTAAAGGTGGTGTGCTGGAAATGCAGAAAGGAATGCCACTTCAAAAGGGACTGTAAATCTAAAAACAATGTAAACTTTGAAACGGGAACTGATACTGTTACCCGTTTCGTAGAGGTAGCAAAAAAATGACCCAATTTTCAAAAGTGGTGATGCAGAATACACATGTTTTTTTTAGAACATGGTTTTTGGAACTTTAATTTTTTTTCATGTTCAAGGATGAAATCAAGTTTTAGAATGGTAGTGATTTTCATGCTGATTTTAAAAAGTGAGTATTCTGCATCACACCCTTTTTTTAAAAGACCTATTTTTTGACTTTAAATTTTCTAGTGTGTGAAATGTAAAAAATTATTTTCTAAATTTGATAGTTTTTGAAGTGGTCATTTTATTCATATTTTCTTGTTCTCTATCTTAATTTTTTTTTTTTAGTGGGGTTTTTATTGTTTTGCGTTTTTAAATTAGAAAGTCGATAGTTTGAATTTTAGATAATCTACATATTTATACATCCTTAATTAAATTTTCAATCCACATGAAATAATTGTTTCTAAAAAACAACATTTTTTAACAATTGACATAAAAATAACCATTTTTAACATAAATATAACAAAAAAACTAAACGTTTTGATAATTTTTTGCTAGAATTAACATGTTATGAAACCAGCTCACAAAAAGATAGAAAAGAGAGATCCACGCCTTAGAATTCAGCCTCTTCGAGGGGGAAACCTCCTTTACATTACATAAATGAACAATTCTTGGATGATACAAATGACAAAACCTCCTTTCTATATATAGGAGTCTAAGGAGTCACAATATAATCCAGCCGACCTAACAATAATAATATAAAGCCACAAAAATAACAATAGAGGGATTCTATGGGGCACAGAAATAACAATATGGGGGTAATAGGGGCACAACAATATAAATAGGGGGTATAACTACAATAGTAATGGGGTAATCACTAGTATTATAGGGACCCAACATGCCCCTCTCCTTCAAAAAAGTGTTGTCCTCAACGCTTGAGCAGTTCTGGATACTTCTGCATAAAATTCTCATCCTCCCATGTGGAATCTTCAGCGGATAAGTTCTTCCACTTGATAAGATACTCTGAAATTGATCGATTTCGTAGCTGTCGAGTTCTTGTTTCTGTGATTGCTTCCGGTTCCAATATAATTTTTCCTTCCTCGTCAAGTTCTGGCAATATTGTTTGAATTGGGAGCTTGTCACCTATAACCTTCTTTAAACATGAAACATGGAAAACTGGGTGCAATCGAGAAGTTGCAGGAAGCTCCAATTTGTATGCCATAGTACCAATCTTTTCCAACACCTTGTACGGACCATAATACTTTGGTGATAATTTATTATCCTTCTTAGCTTTCTTTAGGGACATTTGCTTATATGGTTGTAGCCGTAGGAATACCCAATCACCTACATCAAAACTTCTTTCACTGCGATGTTGATCTGCCTGTTGTTTCATTCTATTTTGTGCCAACACGAGGTTATCATTTAAGAGTTGGAGGACTTGTTGTTGATGTTCGATGTGATGTTCCATTGCCTGAACCTTAGAATTTTCTCTTAAATATGATGTGAGGGATGGTGGTTGATACCCATAAAGTGCCATAAATGGGGTCATTTTTGTTGCTATATGGAAGGAAGTGTTATACCACCATTCAGCCAGAGGCAACCATTTGACCCATTGTGTCTGTTTATCAGATACAAAGCAACGAAGATATCCTTCCAAACATTTGTTTACTATCTCAGTTTTCCCATCAGATTGAGGATGATAAGATGAGCTATGAGCTAACTGAGTACCAAGACAAGAAAATAATTCTGTCCAAAAATTTCCAGTGAAAATGGGATCTCTGTCACTTACAATAATCTTTGGGTTTCCATGTAGCTTTTGAACTGTTTCCATAAATGCAGTAGAAACTGTACTGGCTTTAAATGGATGTGATAATGCACAAAAGTGTGCATACTTGGTAAGTCTGTCAACTACCACCATGATGACACTCTTTCCCTCAGACTTGGGTAAACCTGTGATAAAATCCATTGAAACCTCCTCCCAACATTGGCTTGGAATGGATAAAGGTTGTAATAGACCTGGTGTCTTAATTGTTTCAACTTTATTTTGCTGGCAAACCAAACATTCCGCCACAAACTTTTGAATATATGATTTAAGGCCATCCCAAAAAAATTCCTTCTTAACCCTGTGGTAAGTTTTTAAAAATCCTGAGTGCCCTCCTAAGGGAGAAGTGTGCAATTCCATAAGAATCTTTTGTTTTAGCTGGGAATTCTTACAGAGGTATAAGCGATCTTTGTACCATAACGAATCATTTTGCCAGCTAAATGTATCAGAAGTACTGGAATCTTGTTGTAGCTTTTGAATAAGTGCCCACACTTCTTCGTCGTTCTTCCATTCCTCCCAGGGAAAATTTTAAGAACCCCCCCAAATTTATAAATATAATAAATGGGCGAATCTCCATGGTATATAGGAAAAATGGAAGGCGATTTTATCAATAATATAATATGTATATATAATTTTTTGGCGAATCTCTCACCAGGCATGGCGAATATTTTACTCAATTATAAAATCTTGTAAGATCTTGGCGAGTCTTTTACTAAATAATAAAACTTTGTAAAGTCCTAGTGAATCTTAGCATAGGCTACATGCTGGTTTAATTCCCCCATTTAAATAGGCTACATTCCAGGTGAATACCATGGGTCAATACCATGTGCCATTTTGGTGAATACCATGGGTCAATACCATGTGCTATTTTTATTTTTATTAATTCTAATATTAGGGTTAATAATGGTTTTTTGCATGGTATTAATAACAATCTAGTCCATGGTATTTGTCCCATAGTATTTTGGCCATAGGTTTCACCTAAATATAACCCATTTTTTGAGTGTTCGTAAATATAAGGTGACTTATGGAGTAAATATAAAAAAATGTTTTATTTGTTTACCATACCTCTCGTTTATTTATATTTTTATTAATTTACCATACCTCTTTTACAAATATGGTATTTGGCCCATAGGATTCACTTAAATAAAACCTCTTTCTTGAGCCTTCATAAATAGAACGAGGGTTATGGACTAAATATAAAAAGAGGTTTTATTTATTTATGATACGTCTAGTTTATTTATATTTTTATTTATTTACCATACCTTTTGAGTAAGTATAAAAAGACGTTTTATTTATTTACCATACCTCCACTTTACTTATATTTTTATTTGTTTACACCCTTACATGTATATAAGGTGACTTATGGAGTAAATATAAAAAAATGTTTTATTTATTTACCATACCTCTCATTTATTTATATTTTTATTAATTTACCATACCTCTTTTATAAATATGGTATTTGGCCCATAGGATTCACTTAAATAAAACCTATTCTTGAAAATGGGCGAATGGATTCACTTAAATAAAACCTATTCTTGAAAATGGGCGAATGGAAGGTTGTAAGTCCTAATTTCAAGGGCTAAATTTACCTTTTTTACCCTCTCCCTTAAAATAAGGTGGGCTATTTGAGGTGATTTGTAAAAATGTACTATGATACAAAATATTAGCCCACTAAAAATTTAAAACCCCTTAATTTCGCCAAAGGGTGAACATTCGCCCCTAAAATTATCTTTGATTCCTCCCTTGCTTCGTTTATCCAATCTGGTTGGATAATAGAAATGGCACACAACAATGCTTCCACATCCTCATCCTTTCTTGAGAGTGCATCTGCCACCACATTTTGCTTCCCTTTTTTGTAGATGATTTCAAAGTCATAACCCAACATCTTTGTGACCCACTTTTGTTGCTCTTCAGAGGATAATCTTTGTTCTAAAAAGTATTTAAGGCTATCATGATCCGTTTGTACCTTGAAGTGTCTTCCCATTAGGTAGGGTCTCCATTTCTTAAGTGCATGGAGTATTGCCAACATTTCCTTCTCATAAATAGCTTTGCTTATAAACTTTCCCTTGATTGGACGACTTTCAAAAGCAATGGGTCTTTCATCTTGCATTAGAACAGCACCAATTCCATTTCCTGAAGCATCACATTCCACAATAAAGGTTTTTGTGAAGTCCGGCGTAGCTAAGACCGGTGCTTGGCACATTGCCTCTTTAAGATGTTCAAAGGCCTTTGTTGCTTCCGAAGTCCATGAAAATGAATCTTTCTTCAATAATGTTGTTAGAGGTACTGCTATTCTCCCATAATTCTTAACAAACTTGCGATAATACCCTGTCAACCCAAGAAATCCTCGCAGATGCTTTATGGATGTGGGGATTTTCCATTCCTTAATGGCTTTAATTTTGCTAGGGTCTACCTTAACTCCTTCATGAGATACAATATGACCCAAATATTCCACCTCCTGGACTCCAAAGAAACATTTGGATCTTTTTGCATATAATTGTTTCTCCTCCAATAGTTGTAACACCCTGTCAACATGTTCAACATGATCCTTCCAAGACTTGCTGTAGATTAGTATATCATCAAAAAATACTAACACAAATTTTCTAAGGAATGGTTTGAAAATTGAATTCATCAAACCTTGAAATGTTGAAGGTGCATTGGTAAGGCCAAAAGGCATGACCAAAAATTCATAATGACCCTCATGAGTTCTAAATGTCATTTTCGGAATGTCTTCAATCTTCATTCTAATTTGATGATATCCCGAACGAAGATCCAACTTGGTGAAGTAAATTGATCCATGCAATTCATCCAGTAATTCATCAATAAAAGGAATGGGGAACTTATCTTTAATAGTGAGCTTGTTGAGCTCCCTATAATCTGGACACATGCGCCATGATCCATCCTTCTTGTGCACCAATACTACTGGAGCTGAGAAAGAACTTTGACTCGGTTGAATTATACCAGCCTCTAGCATTTCTGCAACCATACGTTCAATTTCACTTTTTTGGACATATGGATATCTGTACGGCCTAATGTTTGGAGGAACACTTCCTGGAATCAGATGAATAGCATGATCATGATCACGCATAGGTGGGAGACCTTTGGGAGTCTCAAATACCTTGGAATGATTGTCCAAGACTTTTTGGAGATCTGGAGAAATAGACGATTCCAATGTGGAAACATCTAGCGAACATAATTGTGCAATTACACCTCTTTGCTCCTTTTTTAGAAGCTTTGTCATGCCATTAGAGCTTATTATCTTTCCTGGTTTCCCTGCAATACCCCTTAATTCAACTTCCTTTCCTTCCACAGAAAATTTCATGAAAAGTTCTTGAAAATTAAAAGCTATTGTACCCAAGGATTGTAGCCATTAGACTCCTAGTACAACATCAGCACCTCCCATTGGAATGGAAAGCATTGGGCTAGTCAATACATATTCTCCCATGGATAGCTTGATATTATGGCACTTTCCAGAACAATTTATTGTTCCTCCATTTGCAATCATCACTTGACACTCTGGTGCTGGATATAGGAAGCAATTCAATTCTTTTTCTACCCTACAATGAATAAAATTGTGGGTGCTTCCTGAATCAATCAACACTATTACCTTTTTCTTCTTGATTTGTCCTTCTATCTTGATGGTTTGAGGAGTGGTAATTCCTGCCAATGCATTACAAGATATGGTCGGATTTATTTGTTCTTCATCTAGGCTTTGTTCCTGGAATATATCCTCTGCTTTTGACCTTTCTTGCTCCTTTAATTCTTCCTCTTCACAATCTATGTAGAATAATTTCTTCTCAGCACACTTATGACCTTTTGTGTATTTTCTATCACAATTGTAACAAAGCCCTTTTGCTCTTTTTTCTTCCAATTTTTGTGGTGTCAACCTTGTAGGTTGTGGAAGACTATGGGCAACAACACTTCCGTCTTTATAGTCGTGAATGGTATGCTTCCTAGTTGCCATAATTTTGCTTTCCATTTTTCTTGCTAACCTGAATGCCTTCTCTAATGAATCAGGTTCCCAAAGGCGCACATCATGTTGGATATTATCCTTTAAAAACCCTATGAACACATCAATCCTATGCTCCTCTGGAATATCTTTTACCCTTATGTTCAATTTTTGGAACTCCTCAATGTGCTCCATTATTGAACCCTTTTGTTTGAGGCTTATCAATTGGCTAAAAAAAGTGTTGCTTTTTGTATCCTCATAATGTGCTATCAATTCTTCCGTAAAAATTGCCCAAGTGATAAATTGTTTACGAGAATAAAGCCATTGATACCATACAAACTGATTTGGTTCCAAATATAAAGTTGCCATACGTACCTTTTGTGTGTTTTGCACATTATTGAGATCGAAGAATTGCTCCATCTATAATATCCATGTGGTGGGATCCTTGCCATCAAACTTCCTCATATCGATTTTTGGAACATGGTGAGTCTTCGATCCAACATTAGAGTCTATGGAATCATGATTAACATTTCTTTTGTTCTCATCATGAGTTTCCTTTACTACCTTTTCACCATTAGTGATCCTTTCTTGTAGCAACTTCTTCAATTCTTCCATGTCTGTCTTCAAATCTATCTTCAAATTTGCCATCGAATCCTCCATCTTAGCTTCCATGCCCTTTATCTTAGATTCCACGCCATTTACGTTAGCTTCTGTTAGCTTTTGTGAGCGTGACATTTGTTGCACTTGTTCTTGTAATTTTGATATATCATGTAGCATTTCTTCCTCTTCTTCATGAGTCATGCTAGAGCTTTCAGGTTCCTTACCAGGTGTTTGCATTTTCTTTCCTCGGGGCATCAGTTACCGATAATAATGCTTTACTATGCCCTTTGAATTTCGTTAAACCAAGCTTACACAAAAATTCAAAAAAAAAAAACTACACACCTTTTTTCACTTTATAGAAGCCTGATATTGAATCTGATGTATCTCTGTAATTTCAAATCATCCAATTCTGAAATTGCTACCTGTAGTAGCCTTCTGCATCCTCTTTCCAATGCCACAAGTCTGAGCCAAATTGGATTCTCCAAGGAAGAGTTATGTGAAATCTCCCACAGTGACTTGCTTTTAGACTGGTTCAGTAGAGCGAACTTGTACGACGTGCCACGAGTCCCTGTTTCAACATTTGAATCTGAAACACACAAACAAAAAACTACAGTCCGTCCTCTTTCTGTACCTTCTTACGAAATTTCAATCCGATCCTCAGAGAGAAAGTTATGATGATTTTCCCTAGGTCACCTGTTTTGAATGTAATTCAGGAGTCTGCAAAAAGACCAACTTCCTCATATCATATCTCCGCAAATATCACGCAAAAAGCTCTGAAATTCGGACCCAAGGTTCAGCGCGATTTCTTCTCAAATGGGTTTTTTTTGCGACTTCTGAAACGTCACAGAACAAAAGTTATAGCGAAAATTCCACGATGACCTGTTTGGAGCAGCGAAACCCTAGAATCCAAAGCTCTCATACCAAATGTTATGAAACCAGCTCACAAAAAGATATAAAAGAGAGATCCACGCCTTAGAATTCAGCCTCTTCGAGGGGGAAACCTCCTTTACATTACATAAATGAACAATTCTTGGATGATACAAATGACAAAACCTCCTTTCTATATATAGGAGTCTAAGGAGTCACAATATAATCCAGCCGACCTAACAATAATAATATAAAGCCACAAAAATAACAATAGAGGGATTCTATGGGGCACAGAAAAAACAATATGGGGGTAATAGGGGCACAACAATATAAATAGAAGGTATAACTACAATAGTAATGGGGTAATCACTAGTATTATAGGGACCCAACATAACATGTCAAAATCACAATTTTTTTACAAAAATATTAACTAAAAATGGTCAAATAATAGTTTTTTTTATGAATTTCATGTCAAAAAAATAATAATAACAACTTTTTTTTCAAAAAATAATAATTAACTTAAAAATCAATGCGAAAATCACAGTTGTGCTCTCTCTTTCTTTCACATACCAGTCTCTTGATGGAAATTTCACCTCTTTTGAACTTTTCCAATCTGAGATTAGCTTCTTATCACTTAAAGCACTTGAAATATTTGTAGGCATGAGCTCAGGTGGAGTTCGTTCACCAATGTTTTTTGAAGATACACCTTTAAGACTCTTTGGTCCAGAAAGATTCACAGAAATTTTCCTTGATACCATTTTCCTAAAAAAAAACACATAAATTAGTAAATAAAAAAAACATATTAACTTAAATTAACAACAAAAATATACCATAAATTTTTTATTTGTATAATCAGAATTGCCCAGCCACCTCTAACGGACAGGCGGGTCAATGGGCGAGCGGGAGGTCAGGTGAGGGATAATGAGGCTAAGTGCACAAGTAGGCAAGTATGGGCGAGCCCCTACCCATGCGCCCCCCACAACCCCCTAACGACTACATTGAAGCCCCGACCCCATTAACTTATT
The DNA here is from genome assembly GCA_031772625.1 of Pinus tabuliformis. Taxonomy (NCBI): domain Eukaryota; kingdom Viridiplantae; phylum Streptophyta; class Pinopsida; order Pinales; family Pinaceae; genus Pinus; species Pinus tabuliformis. The sequence continues at coordinate 562,138,505 of CM062814.1, read as the reverse complement.
CCTCTCACGAGAGATCTCTTGTCTGGATTCACTACACATTAATAATTAAAGTAACACGCCTAATCCAATCTCCGAAAATGATGATGATGACAAATCCCTCGATATGATTACCAAGTTATTGTACTCCCTGCATCCATGAAATCTGTGTTTTCTCTTTGTTTCGCTCGCCAACTCTGTATTTCTTCGTGGTCCATCCTTTGCATGCCACGCTAGATGTTTGTTTTCAGCTGAATTTTCTGTTTGAACGAAGCTTCCTAAGCTTCCCCCCCTCCCCGTCCCCCCTCCCCTTCCCTCACCCCACCCCCTACTGTCCCCCCACACTCCCGCGCCCCATCCCCCCTTGCCCCTCCCCCCCAAACCCCCTACAACCCCCAACCCCTAGCCGCGGCCGCCCCTCGCCACTGCGCCCACCCCCCCACCCAACTGTACCCTTCCCCGCCCCCACCCACCCCTACCCCCTACCCCCCACCCTTATCCCCCCCATCCCCCCCCCCTTACACCCTACCCACGCCCGACCCTTACCCCGCCCCCCCCAACCCCCTACCCCTCACCCCCGCCCACCCCCTACCCCCTACCCCAACCCTACCCCCTACCCCCCATCCTTTACCCCTTACCACCTTACCCCCTACCCCCCCTCCCCACCTTACCCCCTACCCCCCATCCCCTACCCCTTACCACCTCCCTACCTTACCCCCTACACCCCCCCACCCCCTACCCCCCCCCCCCCCCAACCACCTTACCCACTACCCCCTACCCCCCCCCCCCCCCCCCACCTTACCCCCTCCCCCAACCCCCTACACCCCCCCATCCATGTTATCGACGAATTTCTAGAGTCTAAATTTTATTTGCATAAAGAAACTTCTCAAAACCACATACCAGATAGACAAACCTTTATTCGATTCCACTATGCTTTTCTTGGTTTGAGAATAAAATTCATTTTTTTGTTTATAAATAGAAACAAACAATTAAAAATCAATTTACCATAGAAAGAATTAAGTCTTGAACTATATGCATTCTTTCAAAATCAAATCTCATGCCTTCTTTCAACAACTCCCCTATTGGCGAATTTCCATACTTTCTTTACTGCAAGTTTCATAAGCCATAATAAATCATAGATTTAATATAAAATATTGTTTTGTTCTATTAATTATAAACCCAAAGAAGTAAAACAACAAAGATAGTTACGAATTCCACAATTAGTTCTAGACATTACAACATATACTCACAACCCATATTTAACCCAATGTCAATCAATTATTGTATCTTAGCACCTATTTGAAGACATTCAAAGATGGTTGTTGTAAACAAATTTAAAATATATAAAAATCAAATCTTTAGTTGTTATAAGGAAATATTAAGAATTACTCACTAACTTTGATATCTTTCTTTTTCTTCCTTATTTATTTGTTGAATGAATTCCATTTTGGATTCTTTTCTACAAGAAAATACTTGAAAATTAATATTTAATGCTAAATTATTTGCTTATATGTACCTAATAGAAAAATTCAATGATTACATACATTTGAAACCACATTTGTTGTTGAGATGGATCCACATAGAATACTTCAGATTATAATGAAAATATGAAGAGATGACAATATGTGCACATTGTTCACAACCAATCAAAGTGTTTCTAAAATTAATTATTACTTGGCACATTAGTTGAGATTTTGTATGGTAATTTGGAGGGAGTTATATTTATATAAAAAGAAACATATGCACCTATTGAAGCACAAATACTTTATTAAGCATCTCAATGTTATTTTTTCATCTTCAAATTTAATTTATTGGAAGTATTTAAAAATTATATCATATTATATTGAAAAATTGGGTCATTGTGATAAGGTTAGAATGGTGAATGCCTCCTAACTAAAACTTTATGGTATTCTTTGATACACATGGACTAAGTTATTAGTATATCTCATTTGTGGACTATTGAATATAACCTATTAGGTAGTACATACTTTGGTCCTTTACTTAAACTAGGTTACACTAATAAGTTACTTATTCTCAATTTTAAGAAGTAAATATAAAAATAAATAAGAATAATAATAATTTTGAATAACCCTATTGTGCAAAAAATAAATAAGAGTAGTAATCCTTTTGAGTAATCCCTTTATTTAACATTCTGAAAACCCTATTGTGAAAAAAACCACGCTCACTCAATCAATCCATCCATTTGAAATGAACAAGGAAACATGGACACAAATTGAAGCTTATAAGCCTTTATTTATTTGAAGTTCCACGTCACGGAATTTTAGATAATGAGACAATGGAACGGAAGACATTCGGCAAATGGCCCTGAGCATATGAGGTATTTACATTGGGAACAAGACATATGACGTGAAAGCAAACATTAAAAACCTCTCATATTTACATTGGGAACAAGACATATGACGTGAAAGCAAACATTAAAAACGATTACATATGACGTGATAGGCACTATACATATCACATAGATAGAAGGTGGTTTAATGGAAAGGTATTACATAAACGATTGGTTGATAATTTAGAGAGGCGTAATCAGATCTGAACCTATGATTTATCCCATTAATAACAAACTTTAAATGAATAGCTTGAGCTATCCCTTAAAACTCTAAATCACAAAACAGGTATAATACTTATTAAATACACTAGAACAACTTTAGATTAGAATCTAGATTAGATACAATCATACAAGTAATTTTGATATATCGACAAGCTTGGATTTTATTAGATATAGCAGTTACCTCTTACCGTGCCCCTGTATGATCTGAGTCGATGGTATCAATGGTATTGCTTTGGCAATATAGCCTTTAAATAAATTATTGTTTAATAAATTATCTTAAATTAACGAAGTAAATGGGAAAACATATAGTTCAACCTTCAAGTACACGTATAAAAGCGTAAGAATACATGGGGAAAAAATGATTATATGCTCACAAAATTGAGTTTGCAATATTTTTTCAATCAGGAATTAAGGTGGTGCATGGTGTCAAAGGAGAAAAGCGAAGAATGACGGCCACAAGTAATTACTCTCTCTCATTTTAGAATCACGGTTTGGAGAGATATTGGCATGCAAAACGTCCATCACCACCACGAGGGTAGAATCCTCCAAGGGATGATTTGTTACCCGATGCGTAGACTATCCTCAAAATCTGGGCAGGAGTGCGTGCATATGCAACAAAGTATTTATCGCCTGCAAGAATGTATCCTGGAATCAATCCCTGGTCAGCAATTCCTGTGTCTCCCAGAGTATTCCTTAGATTGGAGAGCCGCGATGTGAAATCTGAGACTTTGTATGGATATGGCACCACCCGGTCATCCTTTTGTTTAAACAATAAAGCACGGATAACCGCGTCCTGTCCCGATTCCACTCCAAGAAGCCCTGCTACCAACTGTATATTCATAGAATATACAACAAAACAAATACAACACTATACGAGCTCTAGTGCAACTTGCAGCGCCACCCCCGGGCCGCCCCGCCCCGCCCGACCGGCGGTAGGTCGATTCCGGGAATCGACCCGCCACCGGTTGGGTGGGGCGGGGCGGCCCGGGGGTGGTGCAAGTAGTGTATGATACATCCAAGCAATTACGAACACACACTGTACATCACAATCCAATCAAACATTAGTAATTTCATAGCAAATATCATTGTTACGGACGGCTAGGGAAATTCTATCGATTCTACTTTGAAGTGTCACCTTGTAGCAGCCTGCGATGCTGAGCAGTCTCTCCAATTCCTTGTGCACTAGTGCATAGCAGCATCGATAGAAGAATGACACCTAAAGTGCCCATACAATATGTTCCACGTCATCAGATTATTACCTCAGATTTGAGCGCACCCAAGTGGGTGTTAAATGTGTCACCCAGTAAATTGAATCGACCTCTTCTATGTAATACGAACCAAAATTTAAATGAAAAGTTACTCGAGAGATATGTACCTGCGGAGAGGCACATAACCAGAAAATTTCGTGTGGACGCCATGATATGATATGATAAAGATGATCCCACCCGGAATTAATAGTTAAGACGCGTACTTGTGATCGATGATCTTCTGTTTATTGTTTGAGACGAGAGAGCGATACTTATAATTGAATACGATTTAGTGATTCCCATTTATATAGAGAGATTGGCGTAGTGTCTTTGACTAATTTGAGAATCAGATAAGAAGAGGCGACTAAGCTTGGCTGTAAATGTTGAACAGAGAAAGCATAGAATATACAACAAAATAAATACAACACTATACGAGCTCTGGTGCAACCTGCAGCAGCACCCCCGGGCCACCCCGCCCCGCCCGACCGGCGGCGGGTCGATTCCCGGAATCGACCCGCCGCCGGTTGGGCGGGGCGGGGCGGCCCGGGGGTGCCACTGCGCCACCCTCGGGCCGCCCCGCCCCGCCCGACCGGCGGCGGGTCGATTCCCGGAATCGACCCGCCCACGGTCGGGTGGGGCGGGGCGGCCCGGGGGTGGCACTGCAGGTTGCACCAGAGCTCGTATAGTGTTGTATTTGTTTTGTTGTATATTCTATGCTTTCTCTGTTCAACATTTACAGCCAAGCTTAGTCGCCTCTTCTTATCTGATTCTCAAATTAGTCAAAGACACTACGCCAATCTCTCTATATAAATGGGAATCACTAAATCGTATTCAATTATAAGTATCGCTCTCTCGTCTCAAACAATAAACAGAAGATCAACAATCACAAGTACACGTCTTAACTATTAATTCTGGGTGGGATCATCTTTATCATATCATATCATGGCGTCCACAGGAAATTATCTGGTTATGTGCCTCTCCGCAGGTACATATCTCTCGAGTAACTTTTCATTTAAATTTTGGTTCGTATTACATAGAAGAGGTCGATTCAATTTACTGGGTGACACATTTAACACCCACTTGCGTGCGCTCAAATCTGAGGTAATAATCTGATGACGTGGAACATATTGTATGGTCACTTTAGGTGTCATTCTTCTTTCAATGCTGCTGTGCACTAGTGCACAAGGAATTGGAGAGACCGCTCAGCATCGCAGGCTACTACAAGGTGACACTTCAAAGTAGAATGGATAGAATTTCCCTAGCCGTCCGTAACAATGATATTTGCTATGAAATTACTAATGTTTGATTGGATTGTGATGTACAGTGTGTGTTCGCAATTGCTTGGATGTATCATACACTACTTGCACCACCCCCGGGCCACCCCGCCCCGCCCGACCGGCGGCGGGTCGATTCCCGGAATCGACCCGCGCCGGTCGGGCGGGGCGGGGCGGCCCGGGGTGGCGCTGCAGGTTGCACCAGAGCTCGTATAGTGTTGTATTTGTTTTGTTGTATATTCTATGAATATACAGTTGGTAGCAGGGCTTCTTGGAGTGGAATCGGGACAGGACGCGGTTATCCGTGCTTTATTGTTTAAACAAAAGGATGACCGGGTGGTGCCATATCCATACAAAGTCTCAGATTTCACATCGCGGCTCTCCAATCTAAGGAATACTCTGGGAGACATAGGAATTGCTGACCAGGGATTGATTCCAGGATACATTCTTGCAGGCGATAAATACTTTGTTGCATATGCACGCACTCCTGCCCAGATTTTGAGGATAGTCTACGCATCGGGTAACGAATCATCCCCTGGAGGATTCTACCCTCGTGGTGGTGATGGACGTTTTGCACGCCAATATCTCTCCAAACCGTGATCCTAAAATGAGAGAGAGTAATTACTTGTTGCCGTCATTCTTCGCTTTTCTCCTTTGACACCATGCACCACCTTAATTCCTAATTCAAAAAATATTGCAAACTCAATTTTGTGAGCATATAATCATTTTTGCCCCACGTATTCTTACGCTTTTATACGTGTACTTGAAGGTTGAACTATATGTTTTCCCATTTACTTCGTTAATTTAAGATAATTTATTAAACAATAATTGATTTAAAGGCTATATTGCCAAAGCAATACCATTGATACCATCGACTCAGATCATACAGGGGCACGGTAAGAGGTAACTGCTATATCTAATAAAATCCAAGCTTGTCGATATATCAAAATTACTTGTATGATTGTATCTAATCTAGATTCTAATCTCAAGTTGTTCTAGTGTATTTAATAAGTATTATACCTGTTTTGTGATTTAGAGTTTTAAGGGATAGCTCAAGCTATTCATTTAAAGTTTGTTGTTAATGGGATAAATCATAGGTTCAGATCTGATTACGCCTCTCTAAATTATCAACCAATCGTTTATGTAATACCTTTCCATTAAACCACCTTCTATCTATGTGATATGTATAGTGCCTATCATGTCATATGTAATCGTTTTTAATGTTTGCTTTCACGTCATATGTCTTGTTCCCAATGTAAATACCTCATATGCTTAGGGTCGTTTGCCGAATGTCTTCTGTTCCATTGTCTCATTATCTAAAATTCCGTGACGTGGAACTTCAAATAAATAAAGGCTTATAAGCTTCAATTTGTGTCCATGTTTCCTTGTTCATTTCAAATGGATGGATTGATTGAGTGAGCGTGGTTTTTTTCACAATAGGGTTTTCAGAATGTTAAATAAAGGGATTACTCAAAAGGATTACTACTCTTATTTATTTTTTGCACAATAGGGTTATTCAAAATTATTATTACTCTTATTTATTTTTATATTTACTTCTTAAAATTGAGAATAAGTAACTTATTAATGTAACCTAGTTTAAGTAAAGGACCAAATTATGTACTACCTAATAGATTATATTCAATAGTCCACAAATGAGATATACTAATAACTCAGTCCATGTGTATCAAAGAATACCATAATGCAGTTTTAGTTAGGAGGCATTCACCATTCTAACCTTATCACAATGACCCAATTTTTCAATATAATATGATATAATTTTTAAATACTTCCAATAAATTAAAATTGAAGATGAAAAAATAACATTGAGATGCTTAATAAAGTATTTGTGCTTCAATAGGTGCATATGTTTCTTTTTATATAAATATAACTCCCTCCAAATTACCATACAAAATCTCAACTAATGTGCCAAGTAATAATTAATTTTAAAAACACTTTGATTGGTTGTGAACAATGTGCACATATTGTCATCTCTTCATATTTTCATTATAATCTGAAGTATTCTATGTGGATCCATCTCAACAACAAATGTGGTTTTCAAATGTATGTAATCATTAAATTTTTCTATTAGGTACATATAAGCAAATAATTTAGCATTAAATATTAATTTTCAAGTATTTTCTTGTAGAAAAGAATTCAAAATGGAATTCATTCAACAAATAAATAAGGAAGAAAAAGAAAGATATCAAAGTTAGTGAGTAATTCTTAATATTTCCTTATAACAACTAAAGATTTGATTTTTATATATTTTAAATTTGTTTACAACAACCATCTTTGAATGTCTTCAAATAGGTGCTAAGATACAGTAATTCATTGACATTGGGTTAAATATGGGTTGTGAGTATATGTTGTAATGTCTAGAACTAATTGTGGAATTCGTAACTATCTTTGTTGTTTTACTTCTTTGGGTTTATAATTAATAGAACAAAACAATATTTTATATTAAATCTATGATTTATTATGGCTTATGAAACTTGCAGTAAAGAAAGTATGGAAATTCGCCAATAGGGGAGTTGTTGAAAGAAGTAATGAGATTTGATTTTGAAAGAATGCATATAGTTCAAGACTTAATTCTTTCTATGGTAAATTGATTTTTAATTGTTTGTTTCTATTTATAAACAAAAAAATGAATTCTATTCTCAAACCAAGAAAAGGATAGTGGAATCGAATAAAGGTTTGTCTATCTGGTATGTGGTTTTGAGAAGTTTCTTTATGCAAATAAAATTTAGACTCTAGAAATTCGTCGATAACATGGAATTCTTTTAGTAGAACGTTTATTTTTTGAAAATGACACTGGCAGGGGGGGGTAGGGTAGGGGGTGGCAGGGGGGGTAGGTGGGGGGGTAAGGGTAGGGCAGGGGGGGGGGGGGGTAGGGCAGGGGGTTGGTGGGGGGGGGGCATGGGGGGTAGGTGGGGGGGTAAGGGTAGGGGGCAGGGGGGTAGGGGGGGGGGTGTTGGGGGGGTAAGTGTAGGGGGTGGGAGGGGGGGGGGGGGCACGGCAGGGGGGGTGGGGGGTAGGGGTTGGGGGGGGGGGTAGGGTAAGGGTAGGGGGGTGGCGGGGGGTGGGGGGTAAGGTAAGGGTGGGGGGTGGGGGAAGGTAGGGGGTAGGGGTAAGGGTAGGGTGGAGGGGGGTAGGGCGCGAGGCCCATGGGGCCGGCGTTAAGGAAGGGGGGGAGGAATTGAGATTGGAGGGGAATGGGAGTTAGGGGGTGGGCTTATGGGGAGGAGAGTTGTGGGGTAGGGAAGGAAGAGTTGGGGAAATGGTGCATGGGTGGGTGAGTTGGGGGTAGCAAGGGCTGGCGCATGGGTAGGGCAGAAGGGGGAAGAGGGCATGGGTGAATGGGAAAGATCGGTAATGGGTTGGGGGAAGGGGGCACGACGACGGCCTACCCACGGTTATTGGGTGATTGAGTTTGAATAATTGTTTAAGACAATTTATATAACTGATGTATGCATCGTATCTTCAAATAAAATTAATGTTTTCCATATTTTGTTAAATGAGAAGTTATGAAGCATTTTTATGTTGTTGGATTATGTCTTAAGTATGATAAATTTTATTGTTTAAATATCTACAATGCAATATCAAATTAGAGATATAATGTATGTTTTATTCAGTATACAAATAAAGACTTTTGAATTCATTCAGTGATATAATTTGTTCATAATGTCATGTTTTTTTAGTTTTATAGTTGAAAAAATTTCAATTTCTTTTGTATCTAGCATGTTGTGGTTGAAAACATGTTAAATTTATACTTAGGAAAGAAAAATGATATTCTACTAGAAACATTAATGTGTTTTTTCCTTAAAATTTAACTTTGTTTGAGACATAAAAAATTGGTTTTATTAGCATTTTTTAAAAAGTTTGAAAATTGACCCTAAAAAAAAAATCATTATTCCAGTATCAACACTTTCGTTTTGAAGCTATATTTTGCACGAAAATTTCGTAGTAAATTTCGTAGTCACTGCCATTTTTAAAACATGTTCAAAATTGACACCTAAAAAAAACATCGTTCCAGTATACACACTTTTCGTTTTTAGCACTGTTTTTGATGTTTTTTTGGGGTTTTTTGGCCAGAGTTCCCGTTTTGAGTTTATAGTTCCCGTTTCAAAGTTTACATTGTTTAAAGCTCCTGACAAAGGAAGGGATCTGATGAGGCTCCTTCTGCAAAGGCGAAAACCACCTCAGATGAAGGTGGGGATGTGTACTTGGCTTCTTCAAGTACACATGTAGATCATGAGTCATGGTTGATTGACTCAGGTGCATATTTTCACTTCACTCCCCATAGAGAATGGTTCTGTGAGTATGAGAAATATGATGGTGGTGATGTCTTCTTAGGGGATGACAGGAAGGCTAGAATCATTGGTTGCGGAAAAGTAAAGTTGAAGTTGCAAGGTGGAAGGGTTATAACGCTTCCAGGTGTTCTACATATTCCCGCATTAGCCAGAAATCTGATTTCTGTAAGCAAGCTGGATGATGCAGGTGTAAAAACAGTGTTCGAGAAGGATACCTGCAAAATTGTTCAGGGAGCACTGGTATTGATGCGGGGAGTTCGAATTAGAACTCTGTACAAGCTGCAAGGTAGCACTGTTATTGATGGGTGCAATAGTTCTATGGTTCCTGAAAGTGGAGCAGAAAATCTAGTGGTCTCTGGAGAGAAGACCATGTTGTGGCATCAAAGGCTTGGACATATTGGAAAGAAGAACCTTCGAATACTTCATGGTAAAGGTATGGTAGAAGGTATGAGTAATAGCTCTATGGATTTTGATTTCTGTGAAAATTGTGTATATGGGAAGCAGAATCGGGTGAGTTTCCCCTCTGGTGGTAAGAGGGCAAAAAATATATTAGAGCTTGTGCACAGTGATGTGTTTGGACCTATGAAGGTTCCATCACTGGGTAAGTCTGTGTACTATGTATCATTTATAGATGACTTCTCAAGGAATACATGGATATATTTCCTTAAGAAGAAATTTGAAGTCTTTGACAGGTTTAAAGAATTTAAGGCTCTAGTAGAAAACCAGACATAGAAGAAGATAAAGGTGCTGAGGACAGATAATGGTGGAGATTTTTGCAGTGAGGAATTTGAAGAATTATGCAAGAAGTGTGATATAGCACGGTAGAAGACTATTCCATATACATATCAGCAAAATGGAGTTGCAGAAAGAATGAACAAGACGTTGATGGAAAGGGAAAGAAGCATGCTCAGTATTGCCGGGTTAGGACAAGAATTCTGGGCAGAGGCAGTGGATACTGCATGTTACCTGGTCAACAGGTCACCTTCGTCAGTGTTGGAGGATAAGACTCCACAAGAGGTATGGACTGGTAAGAAACCCTCTTTTTCACATCTGAGGGTATTTGGATGTGATGCATATGTACATGTTCTAAAGGAGAAAAGAACCAAGTTGGATAGTAAATCTGAAAAGTGCATCTTTATTGGGTATAAGGATGGTTTAAAGGGTTACAAGCTTTGGAACCCAGTCACACAGAAGGTTGTGTACAGCCGAGATGTGGTGTTCAGAGAGGTAAAAGATGTTATTAAACATGAAATCCAACCAAAGAAACCTGAGAAGATAGAGTTTGAGCTAAAGGAGGAAGAATCAAACTCTACAACAGAGGAGGAATCAGAAGATGAAGAACCACAAACTTCGGCTGTGAGAAGATCAGTTTGAGAAAGAAGGTAGCCAGAAAGGTATAGTCCATCTGCTTTCTGTTCAAATTTTGCTTTGTCTATTACTGATGATGATCCTAGAACTGTGAAGGAAGCAGTGGATTCAGAGGATGGAAAACTCTGGAAAAAGGCCATGGTTGATGAAATGGCATCCTTGCATAAAAATGAGGCTTGGGATCTGGTGGAGTTTCCGGCTGGAAGGAAACCCATTGGCAGCAAATGGGTGTTCAAAAAAAAGACAAATGCAGAAGGAAAAGTGGAGAAATAAAAAGCTCGGTTGGTAGCAAAAGGTTATTCCCAGGTGCCGGGAATTGATTTTGGTGATATTTTTCTCCTGTTGCCAAGCTAACTTCTATTAGATTACTTTTATCTATTGCTGCTGCTTTTGATTTTGAGGTAGAACAGATGGATGTGAAGACAACGTTTCTTCATGAGGATCTGGAAGAGGAGATCTACATGAAGCAACCTGAAGGCTTTGTGGTGAAGGGTAAGAAAGAACTGGTGTGTAAGTTAAAGAAGTCTCTGTATGGGTTAAAACAATCACCAAGGATGTGGTATCAAAAATTTGATACATTTATACAGGGACTTGGCTTCACTAGAAGCAAAGTAGATCACTATGTGTATTTTAAATTAATTGGTGACCGTGTTATTTATCTAGTCTTGTATGTGGATGATATGTTGCTGGTTGGAAATGACAAAGAAATTATCCAGGATTTGAAGACCCAATTGTCCTCCAAATTCGACATGAAAGATCTTGGTGCTGCAAACTATATTTTGGGCATGGAAATTAAAAGAGATTGTACAAAGAGGAAGCTCTGGTTAAACTAGAGGAAGTATGTTGAGACAATACTGCAGAGGTTTAATATGCAGGATAGTAAATCGGTGAAGGTTCCTATTCCTGTAGGTGTGAGGTTATCTGATGAACAGTGTCCCAAGACACAAGCAGAGGAAGAGGACATGTCCCGTGTTCCATATGCAAGTGCAGTCAGTAGCCTAATGTATGCAATGGTCTGTACTAGACCAGACATTGCACATGCAGTGGGAGTATTCAGCAGGTTTATGTCAAAACCAGGGAAGGAGCACGGACAGCAGTGAAGCGGGTTTTTAGGTATTTGTGTGGCACTAGTGATTATGGTTTGTGCTACCAAGGAAGACTAGGATTGGACAAAGTGTTGGATATTCATGGCTTTGTTGATGCAAACTGGGTTGGAGATTTGGATTAGAGAAGATCTATAAGTGGGTATGTGTTTAACCTATTTGGAGGTGCAGTCAGTTGGATGAGTAAGAAACAATCTGTAGTGGCACTATCAACTACAGAGGCAGAATACATGGCAGCCACTCATGTAAGCAAGGAAGCAATTTTGTTGCAGAGATTTTGTTCAAGTATGGGGTTAGTACAGGAAGCTATAGGGATAGACTGTGACAGCCAAAGTGCAATTTTCTTGGCAAAAAACCCCGTGTATCATTCAAAGACAAAGCACGTTGATGTTCAATATCACTTTGTGAGGGATATGATAGAAGACAAAAAGGTGTTGCTGGTAAAGGTGGACACTTTGAAGAATACTACAGATGCATTGACAAAATCTATGAGCTCTGAGAAGATCTCTTTGTGTAGAGAAACAATGGGCATTTCAGGGCTGGAAAAATGACTAAGCTCTTTTGTGGCCCCCTGTGGAAAGAAAACAAGTGGGAGAATGTTGGGTTGTGTTATATTATTTCCACGTAGTTAACAGGGGGTTTGAAGGGCACCCATAACCCTACTTTGTGGGGTCCGAGGTAGCGCCCCGAAAAATTTTGGTTTTGGACCCTATGTTAGGTTGGGCGAACCCACCTATGGTTTTGTGCGTGATTTTCGCACATGTTTTTTGGACGCGATGGTTTTTCGGTCCATGGTATTGGATGCGATGGTTTTCGGTCCATGGTATTGGATGCTTCGGCATGTATAAATATGTATTGTAACATTGAAAGGAACATAATGAAAAATCAAGCTGGTAGTCCTGGTTTTGGGATCTAGGGGAAAATCTCTCTGTATATGTGTTTTATGTGTTATGCTCTCGCATTGTTTATTTTCTGTGTTTTAGAATTCGTATGCAGGTAATTTCTGTATGGGGTTAAAACCTACATCAGATACTAATATTTGGTCTTCCTCCTTTTTTAACCACATTCAATTGAACTTGAAGGGGGCTTTGGGTTTGTCAAAAATGATCTACAAGCTAAAGAAAGATGGGATGGTGGTCAGATTGAGCACCCGATCCAACCCATCGTTTAAATAAGAGAGGTGTTCCAAGAAGGTCTCCTCAATCAAAAAATGATCCAATCTTCTAGCAATCGCTTCCTCCCCCACTCGGCTATTTTTTAGGTAGGTAGGATATTTTCCATAACAATGTCGATGAAGTTATGTGAGCCCAAAATTTAGAAGAAATAGTCCAATAGGATGTCTTCTTCAGTACGGTGTCCCCAACATTCTGCCCTACCAATGGAAACATTTCAGTCTCCTCCAATAATGAGTCGGCCTGAGTTCATGATGGATTTGCTCAGCATGTCATTCCAAAAGGTTAAATGATTATGGCATGGTGTGTAAATATTGACAATCCTTAATGATACCGTGAGTTCTTCTGAGAAGACATGAGTTGCAATATAGTTGTGATGCCCCCAAATACTCTTGATATGAACATATTTTTTATTGAACCCAACAAAAATCCCCTCTAATCAACCCATTGCACCAATAACATAGAATATCCAACCCTTAAATAAATTTTTTAGGGTATTATCAACCTCTGAACAGGGCCCTAGTGTTTCTTAGAGAAAAATGATGTCATGACACTCCAATAGAATTAACTGCTTTAGGCTAGATTTTTTGAGGGGCTCTCCATGTTAGGCCCCTATACTACTAGTGTAACCCCTTATTGTTATTAGTACAACCCATTTATTATATTGATGTACCCATGTAATGCCCATATTATTACTCTTGTGCCCCATAGAAGCCCACTATTGTTATGGTTGTGCCCTTACATTATTATTGTTATGTCGGCTCTGATTATGTTATGACCCCTTAGACTCCTATATATAGAAAGGAGGTATTTTCATTTGTATCATCCAAGAATTGTTCATTTATGTAATGTAAAGGAGGTTGCCCCCTCAAAGAGGCTGAATTCTAAGGCGTGGATCTCTCTTTTCTATCTTTTTGTGAGCTAGTTTCATAACATTTGGTATCAGAGCTTTGGATTCTAGGGTTTCGCTGCTCCAAACAGGTCATCGTGGAATTTTCGCTATAACTTTTTTTCTCTGATGTTTCAAAAGTCACAAAAAGAACCCATTTGAGAGGAATTCATGCTGAACCTTGGGTCCAAATTTCAGAGCTTTTTGCACGACATTTTCGTAGATATGATCTGAGGAAGTTGGTCTTTTGCAGACTCTTGAATTACATTCAAAACAGGTGACCTGGGGAAAATCGTCATAACTTTCTCTCTGAGGATTGGATTGAAATTTCGTAAGAAGGTACAGAAAGAGGACAGACTGTAGTTTCTTGTATGCATTTTTCAGATCCATAGGTCGAAACAGTGACACGTGGCACTTCATACAAGTTCGCTCTTCTGGAAAGGTCTACAATCAGGTCACTGCAGGAGATAGTGCATAACTCTTTCTTGGAGAATCCAATTTGGATCAGACTAGTGGCATTGGAAAGAGGACACAAAGGGCTACTACAGGTAGCAATTTCAGAACTTAAATATTTGAAAGTATAGAGTTACAGCTGTTTTAAGATTGAGGTCCTAAAATCAAGAAAAAGCAAGATGAAGAAGTTTGATGGCAAGGATCCGGTAAATTGGATACTTGAGATGGAGCAATATTTTGATGTACATGGTGTGTCAGTGTTACAAAAGGTATTTATTGCATCTTCATATTTAGAACCGGATCAATTTTTATGGTATAAAGGGCTTTGTTCTCGTAAACAACTTGTTACGTGGTCAATTCTCATGGAGGAAATGATAACACATTATGAGGATACAAAGAGCAACACCTTCTTTAGAGCAACACCACAACAATTGGAAAGAGTAAAAGGGCTTTGTGACATATTGGAAAGTAAAATTATGGCAACAAGGAAGTCTACCCCTCACAACTATAAAGATGGAAGTGTTGTTTCTCCTAGCCTTCCACAACCTACAAGGGTTACACCACAACAATTGGAAGAAAAAAGAGAAAAAGGGCTTTGTTACAATTGTGATAGCAAATGCACAAAAGGTCATAAGTGTGCTGAGAAGAAATTATTTTACATAGAGTATGAAGAGGAGGAAGATCAAGAAACATCAAAAGAAGAGGATATATGCCAGGACTCAACCCCAGAGAAAGAAGAAATGAATCAGACCATATCTTGTAAACTATTAGCAAGAATGACCACTCCTCAAACTCTCAAGATAGAAGGACATATAAAGAAGAAAAAGGTGAAAGAAGTGAAAGATCACATTAAGAAAGAAGAAATGAATCCAACCATATCTTGTAATTCATTGGTCAGAATTACCACTCCTCAAACTATCAAGATAGAAGGACATATCAAGAAGAAAAATGTTCAAGGAGTGAAAGATCACATCGAGCGTCAAGAAATGAATTTGACCATATCTTGTAAAGGATTGGAAGAAATTACCACTCCTCAAACTCTAAATATAGAAGGACATATCAAGAAGAAAAAGGTTCAAGCAGTGAAAGATCACATCGAGCATCAACAACAAGTTCTCCAACTTTTAAATTACAACGCCACCTTGGTGCAAAATCAAATGAAACAACAGGTAGATCAACATCATAGTGAAAAATGTTTTGATGTAGGTGATTGGGTATTTTTACTACTACATCTAAAGAAAGCTATTTATGAGAAGGAAATGTTGGCAATACTACATGCACTTAACAAATGGCGACCTTACCGAATGGGAAGATTCTTCAAGGAAGAGGATGTGGAAGCATTGTTTTGTGCTATTTCTATTATCCAACCAGATTGGATAAACGAAGAAAGGGATGAATAGAAGAAGGACAAAGAAGTATGGCCACTTATTCAAAAGTTGCAAAAGATTCCAATGCAAACAATATTTCCAGAAATTGAAGAGGAAGGAAAAATCATATTGGAACCTGGAGTAGTCACAGAAACAAGAACCCGACAGCTACGAAATCGATCAATTTCAGAGTATCTCATCAAGTGGAAGAACTTACCTGCTGAATATTCCACATGGGAGGACAAGAATTTTATACGGAAGCATCAAGAACTACTCAAGCGTTGAGGACAACGCTTTTTGAAGGAGAGGGGCATGTTAGGCCCCTATACTACTAGTGTAACCCCTTATTGTTATTAGTACAACCCACTTATTATATTGATGTACCCATGTAGTGCCCATATTATTACTCTTGTGCCCCATAGAAGCCCACTATTGTTATTATTGTGCCCTTACATTATTATTGTTATGTCGGCTCTGATTATGTTATGACCCCTTAGACTCCTATATATAGAAAGGAGGTATTTTCATTTGTATCATCCAAGAATTGTTCATTTATGTAATGTAAAGGAGGTTGCCCCCTCGAAGAGGTTGAATTCTAAGGCGTGGATCTCTCTTTTCTATCTTTTTGTGAGCTGGTTTCATAACACTCCAACCCTCTACATTTGAAGGATAACCGCTTCATGGGGGGATCAAAGGTTGGGCTTGAATTTCTCTAAGGACCCATTTTGGAGATAGTTTTCTATCGGTGGTAATATCCAGGCTGGGCTGATTCATGGCCTTGGAGATGTCAGATTTTATTTTACAAGTGATTTTTAAAATTTTGGTAGGAGAAAGGGGTCCCAGACCATTCCCATGACTAGAGAGGGTAAAAGGTATAGAGGGTGGATGGGCTGAGGACCAAAGGAAGTATCTATGACCCTTCACAGATTTTGAAGATGATTCACTTTGGGCGAGAAAAATAGGGAGTGGTGTTGGGAAGGATGTGTGCAGGCTATTCACCAAATAGGAAAGAGTCCCAAAATGTTTTAATGGAATGTTAGAACCAAAAACAAGGTATGAAGATGATGGTAACAAATAATATACGCAAGAGACAAAGAAAATGTAAAAAGAGGGGAACTGGAAGATTTACCCAGTGAAGCAGGTGTGTGGTGACAAGACATCCTCAGTAAAATGTCATCTCTGATCACACTAGACCTAGTAGGATGAGAGCCTTCCCAAGATGCCAATTCTTCAATTGAATAAAGGTTCAGGTGGGTCAAGGTAGGAGCTCTAGGTGCATTTTCCACTCTAATTGATTGGCCACTAGTAACCGAAACATCTGAGATATCACAACGTGTGACCTGATGCTCCTTGAGTGGTAAAGGGAAATCTTTGTAAACATGTCACACTTGGTGACAATGACAACATATAAATGGAATACCCTCATAATAAACTACTTGATTTCAAACAAGATATTAGTAATGTAGAATCAAATTCCTCACCAAGACTTCCCATATATCTAGATGAACCATGATCAGTGTAAAAGACATTCTTCCAGTCTCCAAGAATGATCTATCAAAATCCAAATACTACCCAAAGTCATCATCAATAAGACATAAAACGTCTTTAGTCCATAGCTGAAGGGGCAGGCCCGAGAGTCAGACCTAGGTAAGACCAGCACCCAGTATTTCACACTCAGGGTTGAAAATGGGTGACCAACGCTTCAGTAAGATTAGAGCCATCTCAATGTTCTAGTATCTTGAGAGAATCCAACTCGCATGTTCTTCTCTGATTGGCCTGAGAGTGAACCAACCTTTTTTCATGGTGTATACCACAGGGAGGGCATCCAAGACATTGCCCTAGAACTCCTAAGCCCATTTCTTAAGATAGGAGGAGGAGTACTTTTTTCCTCAGAATCTTCCAACCAAAACCTTATGACCATGTCCATTATCTCATTGAGACGATTTTCATCACCTAACACCAGAGCCTGATTTCTATCCTTGACTTTGGGGCATTTATATTTCTTAGGGTTTTTATTGGGTTTCCCATCTTTCTCCCAGGAGGATATGCCTTGATTTTGAGTCTTATTTTCAACATGAGTCGTGACCCTCGTCAAAGTCAGGGTTGGTTCATTTTTATTTAGCCCATATCCATTGCCATCTCCCATAGACTGCAAAGCCCCCACCACATCAGAACCAGAGTGGGTTACTGTTAAGCGGGAAGAGGTAGAGAGAAGATGGGGCCCTTGTAATTGAACTTCACTCATGGGGAACGATTCTTGAGGCACCCCAGAAGGACGCTCTTGTTCAGTACCCGAAACAAGGGCTCCAGAGAAAAGAGGAGGATTAAAAGGGTCTTTTGCTGATAAAACATCCTGTAATTCTAGAGGCACAGAAGAGACAGGGAAACCACTTGAAATGTTTGCAAAAGGGTGATCAATTCCAGACAGAGAGAAATAAAGAGGGAAAATAGGCAGATCAGGGTAGAAAGAGGAGGCGATGGTTATACCTTTTGAAGAGGATGGAAGCAAAGCAAATATACCTTGCGGTTGTTCTCCAGGTGTAAGATCCATCTCCATCCCTTGGGGCTGATGTGGAGGGATAGTCCAGATGGAGGTATATGGGGAGGGGTCTACTGAATTGTCCACTAGTTCCTCTTCCATTTTTTATTTTACACCCTATCATGGTAGAATGGTTTGGAGAAAATAAGATAAATTGTTAACTGTTGTCTGAGACTACCTCCTATCAATGGGCATGGAAAAATCACAACCTTACCAAGAAAATCCAAAAGAAATATTGTGAAGGTAATGTCATGTCACACTCCGAGAACCTACGGTGACAACTTCCAAGTAGGTGAAGGTAAGTTTTCAAGGGTTTCAGGAAAGCGGAACAGGGAGAGTATGTGAAAAAAACTGTAACCATCCTCTTGAGGTGGCCATAAGCGCAGTGAAGCAAACTGTAAAGACATTTTTCTCTCCAATATTTTATGTTTACTCGAGTGATTCTTTTCCAAGTAAGTTCTTGAATTTCTTTGCATTACTAAAATTCATTTATTACATCATCATACTTAATTTTTCATATTAATTCAAATCCTTCATGGCTTTCTAGCCATTATGCCTAAAAATAATTCTGTCTAAACACAAAAAAATATTTACATAGAAACAACCAAGTATTACAGATAGATGTACTTTATTATGTATAACGAATATCATGGTTATTTTTATGTGAACAATCTTTTTAATTAATAAGGGGAACAACCGTGATGCAACATACTCCCTACCTCTACCACTATTTAATTGATTCTCTTTTCATAACTTTTTTTGTAGAGTAAGAGCTAATTTTGTAGTCAATAACACCTTTCAGTCGGCCTTATTATTAATTGATAGATACATTGGCATTGAAGCATTTTATTACTAATATTTTAGTAAGAGATTCATGTATATGATATTATTGGTGCTATTTTAAGTGTAAATAATGTGTATTTTCATATTTCTGAATATCTATTTGTTTAGGCTCTTGTGCGGAAGTATGCGGAAAATAGCTACTTCCATATTTGGTCAGCCATTGACATTGGAAGTTGTTATTAATTGTAAATAATGTTTATCTTCGTATTTTTGAATACTTCAAATATCTCTTTGTTTAGGCTCTTATTCTGAATTTTTTTTGTGTGGACCTCCACACTTTACACTAAACAATTTTATTGTTAATATTATTGGACATATTTTAGCTATAAATAATGCATACGAGTAGTCAATTGAGTAAAGTTTGCGCGGAGTGTACACAAAGTTGTGTATAAAAACACATTTCAGAGAGCAAAAGATTTGTTTATAGGATGTGAAAAGGTGTAGATAATATTTGTTGTGTGGAAGGACCTTTTATGTTTTCATTGTGTGGATAATAACATTGTTTGTCCTTATATTATTGATACTATTTTAATTGTAAATATATAGTGCTGCTACTTAAGTGAGTCTGTAGAAAACCACATTTCGTTGAGCAAAAAAATTGTATATGGGATGTGTCAAAGTGTGGAGAATGTTCATTGTCTGAAGGAAGCTTTCAAGCTTTCATTGTGTGGATGTTTGAATTTCGAATTGAAGGTTTTCATTGCTAATATTTATTATAAAAATATAATCCATATTTATTGTTCACAATAGCATTTTCTATCCTTATATTATTGTTAATATTTTAGTTGTAAATAATTCATACTATTGTTATTTAATTGATTCATTGTACGGATGAAGCCTTCAATGTGCGGATTGCCACACTTGGCACCAAAGGTTTTTATCGGTAATATTTTAGTATTAAATAATGTAAATTAGCTCAATAATATTGTCTCTGCTTATATTATTGAAAATATTTTTGTTTTTAAATAATGAATCCATACAGGTGAGGATAGTTTTAGGTAGAGGAGGAATGACATGTTGTAGAGTTTTATGAACCCAACGTTTCGGACTACCAAGTGAGTCCATCATCAGGGGAGAATGTGTCAATAGATATTCTTAAAATCATAATGATGTATCCAAGAGCTAAAATTAGGGTATATATATAAGTTATTGAACAAAAGAAATATTTTTGTTGTAAATAATGCATACAATTGTTTCTTAAATGATTCATTATACGAATGAAGCTTTGACGTCTTCATATATTTTAGTACTAAAAATGCATACTTTATGCTTATATTATTGATAATATTTTAATTTTAAATAGTTCATATGTTGTTATTTATGAATACGTTTCAAATTAGGCATATGTGCGGAAGTGAGAAGGGAGTCCATTGTGAGGAGGAAGCTTTCAATTTGAGGATGGCCACACTTGGCACTAAAGGTTTTTATTGCTAATATTTTAGTATTAAATAATACATAATTTTTGTTTGCAATAAAACCGAAGCAAGCACTAGACTTATACGATATTGTTGCTAATATTTTAGTCATTAATAATGTGTATCTTCCTACCTCTATAGCTAATTAAGTGGGGTCCACATTTTTCCCACATTTCTGTCTTAGCGCATGCTTTCTCTGGACAACGACTTATGAACAACTTCCTTCACAGATACTATTTATGGACAAGATTACTCCACACAGGCTCTGGCTAGACTCCACCAAAGCAAGTCAATATTTTAGTAAGTAGTTGAAGCATACAAATCTATTGGTAATATTTTAATTATAAATAATGCTCATCTTTGTATTTTCAAATATTTTGAATATCTGTTTGTTTAGGCTCTTATGCAGAAGTGTTATTTGTGTGGATATTTGCACTTTGCACTAAACTCTTTTGCTCCTAATACTATTGGTAATATTTTAGACATAAATAATGCATAAGTTGTGTGGAGTGCACACAAAGTTGTGTACAAAGCTGCACTTAAAGAGCGCAGAATGATTATTGTGTGGAAGAAGCTTTCAAGTTTTCATGGCGTAGATAATAAAATAGTTTATGCTTATATTATTGATAATATTTTAAAACCACATTTCATTGAACATAAGCTTTGTTCATGGGATGTGCAAAAGTGCAGAAAAGGTTCATTGTGTGAAGGAATGTTTAAGGCTTTCATTTTGAGGATATTTTCATTTCGCATTGAAGGTTTTCATTGCTAATATTTTAGTATCAAAACATAATACATATTTTCTATTCGCAATAACATTGTCCATACTTATATTATTCATAATATTTTAGTTATAAATAATGTGTACTATTTCTATTTAATTGATTCATTGTATGGAGGAAGCTTTGAAGTCTTCATTATGTGGATCTCTTCACTTCATATTAAAGGCTTTCATTTCTAACATTTATGTATTAAAAATGCATACTTTATGCTTTATTTCTAATATTTTAATTATAAAGAATGCATATGTTCGTATTTCCAAATATGTTTCAAATTAGGCATATGTGTAGAGGAAGTCCATTGTGCAGTGGAAGCTTTGAATGTGAAGATCACTGCACTTGGCACTAAAAATATCAAATAATTAGACTATGCTCATATTTATTACAAAATATAAACATATTTATCCCCATCACAATGATATTCATGATTATATATGAACTGTTAGCCTCCTATACATGCCAAATATGTCATCTTTTTCATGCTGCAAAAGTTCCATATTTCCAAGAAAACTCAGAAAAATTAAAAAATGTAAAGAGGGTATGCCCTAAAAGAAAAATCAAAAGGCAAAAAGAATGAATTGGCCAAGAGAAAAATAAAAGAAATGAAACCCAAACAAAAGGCCAGGAAAGTGTGCTAGCTCAAATGCCACTACTATATCCCATTTTTGAAGAACTATTCCATTTTTGAAGAGTTTCACAGTTGAGGGAAGGCCAAACAGCTTAATCTTGGTTTTCCTAGGTTTAAATTTCTTGTTTTAGAAGATAGAGAATAAATATCTGTCCAAACTATTTAATCTTGGCAGATTAGTAGATAGGTAGAGAATCAAGGGTGCTCAACAGCTTAATCTGAGCCCCTGGAAGAAATAAGGGTAGATTTAGATAGGAGGATAGCCAAAAGAAAAGAGGAAAAGCTGGATTTGCTAGTCTAAGTGCACCCAAACAAAAAGAAGACAAAATGTTAGGCTAAGTAGGCTGGGTAGGCAGTTTTGAGGTTGCAGAATGAAAAATTGTGATCAATTTTGTGTTTCAAAGTGTTAATCTACTTCAGATCACAAGTGCAAGGCAATTTTCCCTTGGAGCAGCTCAAGCGAGGCATGACTAACTTCCCCTTCTTCCTTTTCCCCAAATCATTCACTAATTTCCCTTAAAGATGTTAAGATCTGCTTAATATCTCAAAATTCATCATATTCCATAACATTTGCCTAAGTAAAGATCTGCTTTGCTTAAAGGTGCTCATATTTCTTCTATAAGTCCTATTTTCCCTTTGTAGCCTAAAGATTTCTATCCTTAACACTTTCTGATCAAATTTCATATTAATTTCTAACTCTATTATATAAATCCCCTGATTTCCCCCTCCCCTTATTAAAAATACGATAAAAAACCCCATATATACATATCCCCTCCTTTGGTTGAAATATAACCATAAATAATGCTTTGGGAATTACTAAGTTTACTTGAAACTTGGTAAGAACCCTCTTCCCATGCAATTGGACCCCTTCCGATGCATAAAAACCCTCCTCCCATCAAAGGAATCCTCCTCCGCTGCGATTGGAACCTCTCCAACGCGATATCGCAAGTCGGAGATCGCAGTCACAAGTGTTGGCCCCCTCTATGGTTTCCCCGATGACAACCTGCCGATGTGATATAGCGATCGCCCGTCCGCCGTTCGATCAACCCCCACATCCAACGGTTTGTATTATATTGCAATCCCATATATTGCTTGCCCATTTCACTGTCGCTTATCGCAAAGCTTTCCTCCCATTTCATCCTCGATGTGATCGTCGATGCGATATCGCTATTGCTCATCGCCGCATTGCCTATCACATATATTCATGACCCACTGCCCCCCCGCCGATGCGATATTGCGATTTGATCACATCCATTGGATCTGCCCTTGCTAAATCCAACGGCCCTGATATGTTCAATGCTACAGTGATCGCTCCCGCCCCCGCAAAGCTCACATTAACTGTGTAAAGTGTTTTTCGCCTTATAACGGTAAAAAGGCTATTTTCCTCATATTTCTCAATCTGCGCCCGCGCGCGTTTCCAGTTCAAAGGAAGCTTAGTCATTTCTTCACCATTTTTTATCGCCTCGGCCCAAATTAGCTCCGGACAGCGAGCTCGGCCTCAGCACGGTTATCAACCTTCTAAAGCCCACAGAAAGCACCACAGCAGTTCCTTTTTGCCATAAAGTGGTAGGCAAGGGTGATTTAGCAGAGTTAAAGTGTATCAACGGAGAGTTAAAGAGTATCAGTTAAAGAATATCAGTGGCGAATTAAAGCCACATCAAAGGAACATTAAAGAACATCCAACAAAGTCAAAGAGTATCAGTACAGAGTTAAAGGCTATTAAAAGCTAAATCTAATCAGGATCGATGAACATTGAAGCTGTCTAAAAGGAACATATCAAAAGCCGAGGAACAGTTATTGTAGAATGAACAACACAGAGCCAAAAGTACGCATATTAATGCATGTTTCGATGGAGCTACATCCAGCGCAGCTCAAAATAGATATTTTTGCTTTACTTGCAGTAGAAGTTAGGTTAATCGCAGTTATTTCCCGATGTCTTTTATCAAATCTATTTTGTAGATATTTTTCTTATAAATACCTCCCCAAACAATGTTTTAAGGGTTGGTTGGTTGGTTGGTTGATAAGGTCATTCTAGACTTGCGCTGTATATTTTGAGAACTTTTATGAACAAAGATTGCTGGAATGCATTGCTTATGAACTGTCTGGTTGTGGATTTGATGGTTGAAGAGAAAATTACAGAATTCTCGTGCTTCTTCAGGGATCAATAAGTCTTTCTCACTTGTCTTTCAGTTTCTATGTTTAGTATATCATATAGGTATGATGATCTAGATTGCAGGAAAGAAGAATAGCTCAGATGTTACTTAGTTGTACTCTGTGCTCAATTTCTGTGATTTCTCTATGTGCAAAATGTAGCTGTTAGTGTGGAGGCAATCCTAATTGCCAAGCGAAACAAAGCAAGAGCTGAGAGAAGAACTACTTTTAAAGAAGAGCCTTCAGCTATTGAACAAAAATTGGATGCAATCAGCAACACTGTGCACAGTCTTGGAGATAGAATGGGAACCATTGAAAGAAAATCATCATGGGAAGGAAAAAAAGTAATACTATCAAAAACCCAAACTTTAGAAAAAATAAAAACCCAAATGTTGGAAGGGTTAGCCCCGACCATAACATAAGACCTCCTTTTCAAGAGAACTATGTTGAAGCATCCACATCTAGTGAGCCAATAGAGGACTCTCATATCAACTTGATGGGTTTGAAGAGTGAACAACAAGTTTTTCTAACCCAAGAAGACCAAGATGATCATGATATCAATCAATTCCAGATCAAGTTCGGAGAATCATATGACTTCAAGGAAGGCTATGATACAGCAGTATATGAAGTCCACAATACAAATTGAGGACCAGAACCATAGATGTGCCTGAAACTATCAAACCAAAGGATGCTAAACAACCCAAGAATATAAAGGAAAAAGTTATCCTCACAGAACCTGCTAATAAAACAGACCCAAAATCAAAAGAAGTGACTGTAGAGGATGTATCAGACATGCAGGCTTTAAAGAATTAGCCATTTGTATCCTCTTCCTCAAAAGAGAATTCAAACAACACTCCTGAAAGCCTTTCCAAAATAGAAATACTTCAAGATAGCACTGATAATCAAGAGAAAATCGCTGAAAGTGCAATTGAAAAGGGAAAATCTGCCAATCACAATACTAAACCCAATCAGAAAAACCTTTTGATTTAGAAGCAGAAATTGGTAAAACTAAAGATATCTATTCTTCTCTCTGAGCTTGCTAAACATGATGTATACAGACATCAAATCAAAAGATCACTGCAAATGCCAGAGAATAGGGATGATGTTAATGTCTTAGATGATCAACCTGAGCTGCTTTTCGGTCCTGAGGTCGATGGTAAATCAGCCAATGGAGCTGTTCTACCCTTCTATGTCAGTTTACATATCCATGATAATGTGTTGCACAGCACTATGTTTGATTCTGGTGCTTCCCACAACCTAATGCCCAAAGCTGTAATGGAGAAGCTAAACCTAGATGTCACTAGACCATACAAAGACTTATTCTCATTTGATTCTAGTCAAGTCAAGTGTTTAGGCCTAATCAAAGATTTGTGTGTGTCTTTAGTCCAATGCCCGAATAAAACAATCCTGATAGACGTGGTGGTAGCTGATATTCCACCCAAATATGGTATGCTCTTATCAAGATCTTGGGGAGCCAAACTCCAAGGATCTTTGCAATTAGACCTGTCCTATGCCACTATTTCAGTCTTTGGGCAACCAAAGAGTCTGTACCAAGAAACACTAATGAAATATGTGGTAAGCAGTGAGGAAAAGCCCCATAACTTTCCTATCTATTCAATCCATTCTGATATGGATTCTTTCATCTTGTTTAATGCTGATACAAGTCCTCCAACTGATGATAAGCCTTTGGCTTTAGAGCAAGAAACATGCATAAATGAAAAATCAGTTGCCCAAAGCCATGAAACTGTTAAAACAATTGATGCAACCAGCACACAAGAAGAACCTCCCAAAAAAAAGAATTCCAATCTGCCCACTCCAAAAATGATTACAACTCCCAATGCTAGTCAGGACCATGAAATCCTATGGTATTTGGAGTTTGATGGTTCGGTAAACAAACTAGGAGGAGGGGCAGGAGTATGGATTCACAACAAACAAAACAACCATGCAGAGGGTCACGCTTATAGATTAAATTTCAGATGTGCCAACAACATGGCAGAGTATGAAGCCCTCCTTTTAGGCCTTAAACTGATCAGAGATCTAGGAGCAACAAAAGTTTTAATTCTAGGAGACTCTGATTTGATTATACAGCAAATGAAAGGCAACTTTGTCACTAATGATAATAGGCTGAGAGCTTATAGGAAGGCAGCCACTGAAATACACAATACCTTCACACAATCCCAACTTACCAAAATCACAAGACAACACAACTTACATGTGCATAGCCTAGCAACTTTTGCTAGCACTTGCAAGCTGCCTTTCGAGCCCAATCACCACTTTACTGTTGAGATAAAAGACAGACCTACAGTCCCAAACAATGTCAAAGATTGGCAAGTCTTTGAAAATGATGCACAGATCAATAATTTCCTCACTCTACAACAAGAATTTTCAAGTTTAAACATTGATACCGATGCCATGGATGAACAACAGCAAATAAGCCAAAATGAGCACACCATATCAGTGGAGGTAGCTAAACAAATTTTGCATCCAACAACTTTTGATGACAAAAATATACAAGAGCTCAAACAAATGAATTTGGATGAAACAGTTGAAGCAGAGGCTGAAATTACTGAACTAAAAGACAACTTTCTGCCCACAGGCCTGACTCCCTTAGAAGACATATTTGATTCAAATGATATCCCTAAAAAGCCAAAGATGCAACCCTTAAATGCCGCAATTGAAGACTGTAATATAGGGACAGCTGAAAAGCCCAAAATGATAAAACTGTCCAAGTCTTTGCCTCCTAATCAAAAGCCAAAATATGTTGACTTGTTTAAATAGTTCCAAGATGTTTTTGCCTGGAGTTATGAGGACCTCAAGTCCTATGAAACTTCAGTCATTCAACATACCATACCTTTAAAACCAAATCAAAAGCCTTTCAAACAGAAATTAAGGAGAATCAATCCTGTGCTTCTCCCCTTGATTGAGAAAGAAGTGAAGAGAATGTTTGAGGCTGGTATTATTGCACCCATTAGATTTTCAGAATGGGTATCCAATCTTGTTCTCACAAGAAAGAAAACAGGTGAGATTAGGTTATGTGTGGACCTAAGAAATTTGAACCAAGTCTCCCTTAAAGACCACTACCCATTACCAAATATGGACCATATTCTACAAAGGGTAGTGGGGTCTTCCAGAATTTCACTATTAGATGGCTTTTCAGGTTTCAATCAGATACTAGTTCACCCGGATGATCAGGATAAAACAGCCTTTACAACACCGTGGGGAACCTTTAAATATGTGAAAATTCCTTTCGGACTCAAAAATGCAGGGGCCACTTTTCAAAGGGCAATGGACATTGCCTTTGCCAAAGAGATCCATGAGTTCTTAGTAGTCTACCTTGATGACCTTACCCCATTCTCAAAATCTGATCAAGAACATCTAAAACACCTAAGGCAAGTGTTCCTAACATGCAGAAAATATGGCATATCTTTAAATCCAAAGAAGTCCCTGTTTGGCCTAGAGGAAGGTAAACTTCTAGGCCATATTATTTCAAAAGATGGTATTAGGATTGATCCAGACAAAATTCAAGCTATTCTTCAAGTCCCTTATCCAAGAAACATCAAAGAGCTGCAAGCTTTTCTAGGGAAGATTAATTTCTTGAGAAGATTCATTCCAAATTTGGCCAAGATGATAAGACTGTTAAAAAACATGTTGAAGAAAGATTCCAAAGTAAAATGAACCATAGAAGCCAAACAAGCCTTTGAGGACATCAAAATGGCCCTAACAAAGACACCAGTCCTCACTAGCCCCAAATTTGACAGAGATTTCATCATTTTTTCCTTTGCTTCTGAACATACCATTGTTGTTGTCTTATTACAGAAAGATGACAAGGGAAATGAAAAGCCCATTGCTTTCTTCAGCCGATCCCTTAGGGATGCGCCCTTAAAATATCAAATCATGGAAAAGCAGGCATATGCCCTTGTTAAGGCCATCAAAGATTTCAGAGTTTACATCTTATACTCCCATGTCATTGCATATGTTCCAAACGCTGTTGTAAAAGACATCCTAACTCAAGAGGTAATTGAAGGAAAAAGGGGCAAATGGATTGCCAAAATACTAGAATATGACATTGAGATAAAGCCCACTAAACTGATAAAAGGACAAGGTCTAGCGAAACTGATGACCGAAACCAATTTCCAAGCCCTTGACATTAATGAACTGGACAACGAATAGGAGCTGGCGACTCCATGGATCAATCAAGCCTTTTTAGAATCACCTTGGTATGCTGACATATGTTTTATATTGTTAAACCTGCATGCTCCTCCAGGGTTTTCCAGAACCAAAAAGAGATTTTTAAAGATGAAAGCATGCCCTGTTTTGGAAAAATCATGAAGGAATATTGCTTAATTGTCTAACTTTGAATGAAACTAACAATGTTATGAAAGAATTTCATGCAGGGGACTGTGGAGGGCACTTATATTGGAATTCTACAGCTGATAAAATACTAAGGGTTGGTTACTATTGGCCCACCCTGTTTGCCGATGTGAGGAAATTTGTTGTTTCATGCCATAAGTGCCAGATCTTTGAAGGCAAAAGAAAGATGTTGCCCTTACCCCTTAAGCCCATTTCAACTGAGAAACCATTTCAACAGTGGGGTTTAGACTTCATTGGAGAAATTCATCCATCATCCTCAGGCCAGCACAAATGGATTTTAACTGCCACAGATTACTTTACCAAGTGGATAGAGGCCATCCCTTGTAGGCAAGCCAATGATTCAACCATCATAAAATTCCTTGAAACCAACATACTGTCTAGATTTGGCTGTCCCGAAAAAATCATTACAGACAATGCCGCTACCTTTTAATCCAAGAGAATCATCCGTTTTTGTCACAAATACCACATTAACTTAGGCCACTCCACAGCCTATTACCCTCAAGGTAATGGCCTAGCTGATTCATCCAATAAAAGCCTCATTAATATCATCAAGAAAGTCTTGGACAAGAACAAAAAGAATTGGCACACGAAGCTTGTGAATGCCCTATGGGCAGATAGATTAACAACTAAAAGATCCATTGGAACAAGCCCATATGAGTTAGTCTATGGAATGGAGGCAAGATTCCCTCCATCTTTGGGAATCCCTATTATCAAGCTGCTGCAAGAAATTCAAGCTGAGCCGAATGATATCCAAAGAAGAATCAATAAAACCATCCATCTTCAGCAAAAAAGAGAGAAAGTGTATAACAGAGCTCAGATTTTACAAGAGAAGCTGAAGAAAATGTTTGATAGAAGGACCAAGGCTGAAGACTTCTTTATAGGCAACAAAGTATTAAGATGGGATTCGAGAAGAGAGGACAAAGCAAAGCATGGCAAATTCGATTTCCTGTGGAAAGGGCCATATGTTATTCAAGCAGTACAAGGAAATAACACATATTTTCTCAAGAGTTTAGATGGCATAGAAGCTGAAGAAGGCCCTATCAATGGCCGAATGCTAAAGCACTATCATGATCCCTTTTGATGAATGTAACTCAGCTCTATATTTATACATTAATATTTGTATTTTCAGCATGTCTATTTATAGTAGTCTGGTAAGGGAATAACACAGCAAATTTTGAAGGAATGATCAAAGCAAATGCACCATTTGATCTCTGTTTTGAATTAATTTCAAAGAAAGTGCTCAGGGCAGATTTGAATATGTTTACAAGCACCCAAAAGGCAAGAAGCAGAGCTGTAATTTTTCTGCAATTCAGCTCAAAAAGGATACTGCATATCAGCTTATAAGAATTCAGTCAAAAGCATTAAGAAGAAGGAAGTTTTCAGATTACAACAATAGTTGAATACCAAGGCATTCTGACCTGTTGTTCTTGGCTTTTCATCTGGAAAAAGCCATCCCCATGTGGAGCCACTGTTAGCCACCTATACAATAGGTTTCATATTTCATGATTGACTATTTACATGCCAAATATGTCATCTTTTTCATGCTGCAAAAGTTCCATATTTCCAAGAAAACTCAGAAAAATTAAAAAATGTAAAGAGGGTATGCCCTAAAAGAAAACTCAAAGGGCAAAAAGAATGAATTGGCCAAGAGAAAAATAAAAGAAATGAACCCCAAACAAAAGGCCAGGAAAGTGTGCTAGCTCAAATGCCACTACTATATCCCATTTTTGAAGAACTATTCCATTTTTGAAGAGTTTCACAGTTAAGGGAAGGCCAAACAACTTAATCTTGCTTTCCCTAGGTTTAAATTTCTTGTTTTAGAAGATAGAGAATAAATATCTATCCAAACTGTTTAATCTTGGCAGATTAGTAGATAGGTAGAGAATCAAGGGTGCTCAACAGCTTAATCTGAGCCCCTGGAAGAAATAAGGGTAGATTTAGATAGGAGGATAGCCAAAAGAAAAGAGGAAAAGCTGGGTTTGCTAGTCTAAGTGCACCCAAACAAAAAGAAGACAAAATTTTAGGCTAAGTAGGCTGGGTAGGCAGTTTTGAGGTTGCAGAATGAAAAATTGTGATCAATTTTGTGTTTCAAAGTGTTAATCTACTTCAAATCACAAGTGCAAGGCAATTTTCCCTTAGAGCAGCTCAAGCGAGGCATGACTAACTTCCCCTTCTTCCTTTTCCCCAAATCATTCACTAATTTCCCTTAAAGATGTTAAGATCTGCTTAATATCTCAAAAATTCATCATATTCCATAACATTTGCCTAAGTAAAGATCTGCTTTGCTTAAAGGTGCTCATATTTCTTCTATAAGTCCTATTTCCCCTTTGTAGCCTAAGATTTCTATCCTTAGCGCTTTCTGATCAAAATTCATATTAATTTCTAACTCTATTATATAAATCCCCTGATTTCCCCCTCCCCTTATTAAAAATACGATAAAAAACCCCATATATACATATCCCCTCCTTTGGTTGAAATATAACCATAAATAATGCTTTGGGAATTACTAAGTTTACTTGAAACTTGGTAAGAACCCTCTTCCCATGCAATTGGACCCCTTCCGATGCATAAAAACCATCCTCCCATCAAAGGAATCCTCCTCCGATGCGATTGGAACCTCTCCGACGCGATATCGCAAGTCGGAGATCGCAGTCATAAGTGTTGGCCCCCTCTGTGGTTTCCCCGATGACAACCCGCCGACGCGATATAGCGATCGCTCGTCCGCCGTCCGATCAACCCCCGCATCCAACAGTTTGTATTATATCGCAATCCCATATATCGCTTGCCCATTTCGCTGTCGCTTATCGCAAAGCTTTCCTCCCATTTCATCCCCGATGCGATCGCCGATGCGATATCGCTATCGCTCATCGCCGCATTGCCTATCCCATATATTCATGACCCACTGCCCCCCGGCCGATGCGATATTGCGATTTGATCGCAGCCGTTGGATCTGCCCTCGCTAAATCCAATGGCCCTGATATGTTCAATGCTACAGTGATCACTCCTGCCCCCGCAAAGCTCACATTTCCTGTGTAAAGTGTTTTTCACCTTCTAAAGGTAAAAAGGCTATTTTCCTCATATTTCTCAATCTACGCACGCGCGCGTTTCCAGTTCAAAGGAAGCTTAGTCATTTCTTCACCATTTTTGATCGCCTCAGCCCAATTAGCTCTGGACACCGAGCTCAGCCTCAGCACAGTTATCAACCTTCTAAAGCCCACAGAAAGCACCGCAACGGTTCCTTTTTGCCATAAAGTGGTAGGCAAGGGCGATTTAGTAGAGTTAAAGTGTATCAGTGGAGCGTTAAAGAGTATCAGTTAAAGAATATCAGCGGAGAATTAAAGCCACATCAAAGGAACATTAAAGAACATCCAACAAAGTCGAAGAGTATCAGTACAGAGTTAAAGGCTATTAAAAGCTAAATCTAATCAGGATCGATGAACATTGAAGCCAGCTAAAAGGAACAGATCAAAAGCCGAGGAACAGTTATTGCGGAATGAACAGCACAGAGCCAAAAGGACGCATATAAATGCATGTTTCGATGGAGCTGCCTCCAGCGCAACTCAAAATAGATATTTTTGCTTTACTTGCAATAGAAGTTAGGTTAATCGCAATTATTTCCCGAGATCTTTTATTAGATCTGTTTTATAGATATTTTTCTTATAAATACCTCCCCAAACAATGTTTTAAGGGTTGGTTGGTTGGTTGGTCGATAAGGTCATTCTAGACTTGCGCTGTATATTTTGAGAACTTTTATGAGCAAAGATTGTTGGAATGCATTGCTTATGAACTATCTGGTTGTGGATTTGATGGCTGAAGAGCAAATTACAGAATTCTCGTGCTTCTTCAGGGATCAATAAGTCTTTCTCACTTGTCTTTCACTTTCTATGTTTAGTATATCATATAGGTATGATGATCTAGATTGCAGGAAAGAAGAATAGCTCAGATGTTACTTAGTTGTACTCTGTGCTCAATTTCTGTGATTTCTCTATGTTTTCCTCAGAATTAGGCCTGAATATGAATACTTCATTGCTCATTTTTACACTAGTTCTTTCATATATGAATGTTGTTTAGGAACCCTTGATTGCCCCTAGATGATATTCTCTCATTTTCCCTCTGTTAGCATAATGAAAGTTACTTAGTTGCCTTTCATTCCCTGACATCCATTTCATACTTATTCCAGCTTGATATTGTTCCTTGTTTAGCTATCATGCTATGTAGTCCCTCTTTTCCAAAGAAGACACACCCAACAACCCTTAATCCTTGACTCCATGCCCAATGGTCTGAACTTCTCACACTTTGCATGCCAACTCTGTCTGAAACATCATCCATCCATCCCACCAAACTTAAACAAAACCCATGTACATCATAACTAGCCTAAAATCACTCCAAAAACAAAGCTAAATTATAAAGAGAGAGCCCTCTCTGATTGCAGGTAGGCTAGGACCTGCAATCCAAAGATTGGTCTGTGGTTACCTCGGCCGTATCCCTTAAGGAGCCAAGGGACAACCTGAGTGATAACATAAATATATGTATCTTTTTAGAGAATTAGGTTAATAATTTTATTAGTGTTGAATTTAGACTTCTGTGATCCATATCAAGTTTTTTGAGAAGAGTTTTCGGCGGAAATCACATTATAATACATTTTTCGACGTGTTTTGAACCAACAAGTGTGGTTCATCATGAGGACAAGTTGAAGAACCAGATTATTAGTGTAAACAAATGAAAAATAATATTTACATTATTATTTACATCTAATGAGTAACTCACTAGGTATTATATACTATTTTCTTAAACCTTTTATAATTTTCTTTTGTTGAAATCATCTTTTTTATTTGGAAATAATAAAAATTAACATAGATCCATCTTAACCCTCGATGTATCATGTATCAAGACAAATCAAATCTCTAGAGATGCAAACATTTACGTCATTGCGTGCTTGAGGGATCCATTATTAAAATGGATCCATGTTGGCTCTATAAATCTAAGCCATGTGCTAATTCCAAGCTACCAAAAAAGACATTACACCTTTCCTTATATTTTGAAGAAATCGTCAATAAAATGATTTAATAATAATAATAATAATAATAATAATTTTTAATCACTTTATATATATATATATATATATATATATATATATATATATATATATATATATGATTTGAATATTTTCCCACACACAAATTGAAATTTGTCAGTGTTTATATTTTTGAATGTTCTTCCTCTAGATACACGAATCCTTGTGTTGTGAGTTGTAAAATCACATAAAAGTTCTTATAGGCTATCATAACTATATTTATATAGCCACTATAATTTTGTTTTATGATATATGGAAAACATCTATTTTATGAAAAATATTTTTTATATATGGAAAACATCCATATTTATGAAAAAATAATTTTCATAAATTGCGAGTAATATAGTTGATACTCTTTTATGGTATCAAATCCTACGTTTTCTACTCTACTAAATCATTCTTTTCAGTGGGGTTTCACATTATCTTTTTTGTATCTATAGATCTGATCAAATGATTTAAAATCTACTTGGCTTTTCTATACATGGAAGTTCTCCTCCACTTCTCATTAAGGGTAAATATAGTTTCAAATTTTTTTTTCTTTAGGCACTAGATCCAAAATCCACATGGGAAGAAGTAGGATAACAAGTGAAGTTTTGGTGGGGAATCAAGCAGACCAGTTACAACAATAAATGTGTGTCCTAGTATAGCAGAGAGGGAACCATTTTTTATCATTAGTTGCTATAGGATGAACATGGGATTATTAGATCAGTCATTACCCAATTCAGTAAAGAAATGACTAGCATAAAGTTATGCACAACCAACACATTCGATCTCTTAGTTGATTACATTTCGAGAACCCATGGATGATTGTGTATAGATATCTAATGTGATACAAGTCTCTACGTGGTGGTAGATATTTTTCATTTTGAGGCTATTAAATTGGCTGAATAAGGCACTATTCATAATTCTTGATTGCCAATTTCGACTCTAGTTAATATTGAATACTCTTTGGCATGTCTTGATCACAACTTTAATTGAAGGATTAAAGATCCATCAGTTGATTGGAGAGACATACATTGTTGTTCACTATGTCGAGATCATATATGTCAGACCACTGCCCATATATTTTTGATTTGTTATTCACGCATTTTCCAGATCGCGGTTGTCATTTTTTTTCAAGGAAGGTCACATGCTATGGGGTAACATATAACTGCATCGACTATGCAGGTTTTGGTGTAAAGTTCAATTTCAGGTATGGTTGTTAGTCCGCATCCTCTAATTATTTCTCTTTGGTTTTCCACATTAGAACGATCGATCTTAGCAAATTTTAATGAGATTTATGGGAAGTTGAACCCTATCTTACTATTACATCAATAAGAGAAATGGACTCTTAAATTGGTTTCTCATGTTTCTTTAATTAATTTCGAGAGTTTTGAATACAAAAGGTGATTGGTTATCAAAAACGCCAAACCGATAGTGTGCCTTGGGTTCTTACATCCACCATGGCATTCAATTTTGAAGGTGAGGTTATGATTAAAATTTATGTTGTGAGTGATCCTTTTTCATAGATTCATTTTGGAGGGAAATCCTTAAAAGTTGTTTTCGAACCAGGAATTTTTAATAAAATTAACTCCTAAATTTATGTGATAAGATACTTTTGAGCAAGGTGATATACTGAGATATAAATGGGATATGTATCTCTATATATTGGATCTACCTTATAACATATACATTTGATCTACCTTACTGTTATAGAGTCAACAAAAATAAAAATTTAAAGCTTATGCAAATGAGATTCAATGAAGTGAAAAACAATAAAGTATTGGATTGTTATTCTTGGAAGTCACTGTGATTTGGATTTATATACTTGAAATTCTAAGGATAACGTACTAAATTTAGTCAACAGATCAATTGGTATGCTGAGTAGCATGACCTTGTACATAATTGGTTTTTTGTGCATTGACCAATGGTTAGTCGTCCTTGATATCATTTCCCTTATTGTGTAAGTTAGAAAAATGTGTAAAAGACTACAGGAAATTCATTAGAAGGAGCCAATTAAGAAGTTTCTCATTGAGGTTCATAACTTGTAGTTTGTTGTTTCTATATTGCAATCGGAGAATGCAAAACTTAAGTATCAATTCTACTTTTATTTTACTGAGAAAATAAGGAAGGTTGGTAATCTAGATTCAAACATGGAAACTTATTTACAAAATCTAATGCTCAGCAAGAAACTAAAGAAACTTATTTAAAATATTATAAAAATCTTTGGTAAAGAAGATTTCCTTCTTCAAGAAGAAAAGAAAAAACTATTTGGCCAATATTAGACTTTGAAGAAAGACCATGAAGCTTTATTTCTAGATTTGAAGAAGAAACATCAGATTATTCAAGGTTTCTAGTGGTGCAAACAAAACCTTGAATTGATAGCCAATCACTTATAAAATGTTGAACAGGCTACCATTGTTCTTGAGCTTCCAAGATTACCTTATTCCACCCTTCATGATCACGATTGTATCTTTGATATTTGCGAGAAGATTGATTTTGATTATTGTGCATTATCACATGCTTTTGTGTCACCCATCTTCGAAAATCACACTATTGATTTTGGTTCTCGACTACTAAGAAGAATGGAATATATCAGAGGAGGACATGAGATATATAAAGAGGGAATTTTTGTTCATATTGTGTCCAAAGTGCAAAAATCTAGAGCAGGCTTTGGAGATTATACTATTGCCACTTCACTACCTATGTTTGATCTTGTTGAATCTCAGAGGGTATCGTTTATTGTAGGTGGAGTTAAGACAACATTGTTGGAAGAAAAACTCCATCTTGATTGTGCTACATAGCTTGATGAGATGGTTAAAAATGTTTTCATAGATGACATACTTGTTGATGTTCAAGGTTTTTATTCTTGTTGTTACACCTAGATTTGAGCCTACAAAACAAAAGTATGAGGATTCGTCTCAAAGGAGTTTACACATGAGTATGAAACCTAGTACTTATGCATTCAAAACATTGT
This sequence comes from Pinus tabuliformis, assembly GCA_031772625.1. Classification (NCBI taxonomy): domain Eukaryota; kingdom Viridiplantae; phylum Streptophyta; class Pinopsida; order Pinales; family Pinaceae; genus Pinus; species Pinus tabuliformis. The sequence goes on along the minus strand of CM062814.1, from coordinate 562,102,018 downwards.
ACAAATTACACAAAAGACTTAATTGTGGACCAGTGCCAACCATTCAAATTGATTGTGGTTGGATTGATGAATGGTCAAGGAATCATTTAAATAACGTTTGTGGAATTCATATCATTGTATATCAATGACCATACAATTGTTCAATGTTTCTTTCGTTGATTATCTTTTTGGTTTTCTGAATTGTGTTTAAGGAGGGGATGTTTGATGATAAGTAGATCTTAATTTGTTGATTGACTAGATCATGTTATCCCATTGTCTTCTTGAAAGTATTTTCTTATTTATGTTTGAAAAGTTTTTTTTACGTTTTCTTTCGTTGATTATATTTTTGTTTTTCTCAATTGTGTTAAGGAGGGGATGTTTGATGATGAGTAGATCTTAATTTGTTGATTGACTATATCATGTTATCCCATTGTCTTCTTGATAGTATTTTCTTATTTATGTTTGAAAATTTTTGATGGAGATAATGCTCAAAATTATTTAGGAGTAGTTGCATTTTTTTAATCATGTTTTGTAGTTAAAAACAAATTAAGGGGGGAAATTATGCTAATTAATTTGTTTACCTCAAAGCTGAGTACACTATACTTTATATTTGAACCTTTAAGTGTCTACAGACTCATTATTTGATTATTTATTCGTGTTGGTTGATTATGTTTGAAATCTTTGTTCTATACTTTTACCAATGGCTATTTGAATCTTTTATGAGGTGGTTGTAAGTGTTTGTCTTTATTATGCATCTACAAGGTTACTCAGGATTTTTGGCTCTCATCTTCAAAAGTTGGGTACTCCCTAACTGGAGCATACTTCCTTTTTTTCCCTTTCAGTAAACATTGTGGGATACAATTTCATCTCCATGTTTTAGGCACTGGGGTCTTTTTTTGTGTTGGAGAGGAGTTTTTTCATAAGATTTTTCTCTCTTTCTCCACTCACGAAATTTTCTACTTGGGAAATTTGTCAAGTCTTGTTCTCGGTATCCAATATTTCATTATGTTTACTTCCTATGCTTCACTTAAAGTTGGGTTTGAGTCTTAGTATTTTCTAATGCTCCTCTTCCTAATGCAACAACTATTGTGAGTTGTAGGCTCATGTAAGAGTTCTTATCTACCCAATTATCATACCTATCTTTAAATAATCTTGGCTTCATCCATTATTATATATGGAAAACATACTTTTGTATTTCATATAGATGAGTAATATATTTGATACTCTTTTAGGAAAAAACATTGTTCTTAATATGTGTTGAATGTTGCATAAGAAACATATCTCTATCTCTTAATTTTTTTACTTTGTGTTACATTATCTTTATCTATATAAAGTGTTGATATAAAATTATGTTACTAAATATGGAAATTGAAATGTTTTATTTATGAATATTTTTTTTTATTAATATTTTTTTAAAGACCTCATGCTCTTTGTGTTGAATATTAGAGAAATTACACTTCCCCCTTCATAGTTGGACATTATATCATTATTATTGTTAGATCTAAGACTTTTGTGAGCCATATTGTAAATAAATGTGTTTCAGATTAATCACATCATTAGGATTTGGTCGACGTTTCGAACCAACTAATGTGGTTCATCCTCATTATTATTATATATACGGAAAACATGGTATTATGCATTCAAATTTTCCGTTGACCGTTTATTAATTTTTTTTTGGCCAAAAAAATTTGCATATTCTTCTTTGTTTAACATTATCAATTGAATTTTATTATTTTTTATTAACACTTCAAATTATTTATCGGAAATATGATCGGTTCAGGTCATATTTGGTAATGATTCTTATTGCAATCCTTGCACAACACAAGGTTTTTCTGCTATAATTTTTGGATGAAGTTGCAATGTTTATACCCTTTTAGTTTTTTCATTGTTAAGCTTCATAGGAAACCACCAAAAATTAAAATCCTTCAATATAGCTCATAATTGGATGAATAATATAATTTCCACCATTTACTACCCACCATAATTTAAGCAAGTATTTCAATAAAAAAATGGATAGAAAAATATGTAAATAAATACACTTATCAAGAGTTGTTACTTCCCACCTTTATTTATGTTTTCTTCAACACTTTAATAAGTAGGGGCAAAAAATGTAAATGTGTAGACTTTTTAATGGTTACTACCCACCAAAATTTATGCAAGTCTTTGCACCTTACTAAGAATTTTTTTTAGTTTCATATATCAATTTGCATTTTTTTCCGAAATATTATTAACAATTAATTAATTAAAATGAAACTTAATTATTTTATAATATTTAAATTAAATTTACAATAAATATGATTAATTAACAAGTTTAAAATTAATAAATATTATTAGTTAACAAGTTTAAAATTTTAGTATTCAAATTAGGGGAAAGCAAGAGTGGGAGGGGTAATATATTGCCCCAATGAACAAATAAAGACAAAATACTGGTGGAGATTAGGAACTTCTACAAATAACCAAGCATAAGCACTAGTTTTATGGCTACAACTCAAGCTAGCCACAGCTAGAGGTATTCATCTTTATTTCTCCAATGAAAAAATAAAGACAAAATATGGGTGGAGACTAGGCATAAGCACTAGTTTTATGTCTAGCACTGAAGCTAGCCATAGCTACAGGTATACATGAATTAATTGTTTTGAGAGATTCAATGTTAAACATCCAAAGATTCCATAAAGATAAGGAGCTTAGTGAACACAATTGGCTTCCCTTGGATTTAAGGATTCAAGAGAAATGAGTCCATTGTTTTCTATCACATAATATTAGAAAATAATAAAATTGTTCATGAGGAGGAAAACGTAGGGGCTTGCCTTGAAAAAGGTCTTCTACTTCTCAATCAAAAAGATAACTCTTATCATTATATTCCACGATATTTAAAATCTTTGATAAAGATATGGTAGGGATCACTAAGCTTTGTATGATGCGATTAAATTACTAGGACCTGAGCTTTTTTTGAATATCAATTAACAGCTTGGTAATTAACATAGAGAAGTGAATAAAAGGGCAACTCTTGGGAATAAAATAAATCGCAATCATCAAGTCCAAATGTAAAACAATGAATGAAAATGACACAACAAAGGTCACATGCAATCATTCCCCACGGGAGTTATCCATGGAATATAACACACCTCGGGGTGGTTCTTCATTCCTTTGTAGGCGGAGTAAATACAACAAGATTGATAGTTGGATCATGGTAAGGTTGTAGGACATAAATAAAATCACAGAGAAAATGTATAATAAGGGCATTCAAATGCACGGTAAAGAAATCAGAGCTTGGAATGGGCAGTAATCATGGTTATAAATGGCGAGAAGTTGAAAAGGAATTGTGTCAAGTCTCAATGACAATTTTTCTAAAGTCCAGAATGGAATCCTCAACTAAGGAAATTGAAAAGAGGTCGGGAATATCTCAAGAGGAAACATCAATGGAACATAAAATATCCAAATTAGATGGTGTTGGCGCTCATCTAATGGAATAAGTTCCAACACACTTTTCATTGTTGATGTGAGAGGTCTAAATATTTAGGTAGGACATGGAGAGAATTCGACTTACAATGGTGAATTTGGCTACTTGTGTTAATAATATTTTGGAAAAGGTGGAAGGAATCAAGGTAACCGTCAAAGATATAGTCATTGGGGTTCTTAAGGAAGTTTTTGGTATCTAGGAGGCTCCTTCTAATAATGCAGCAAATCCAAGGAAGCCTCAGGAAGCTAGTGAATATAGGGATTCGAGTGGAGGAAAAGAGAGAAAATGGCCATGTGATGGTAGATGGAGAATTTCCAGGAATGTAGATATCTTTCAACATTCCTTTTGGTTAATGTTATGTGAATTAGTGTTCTATAATGGCTTGTATTGGAGATTATAAAAGATAAACTCGGTTAGAAGCATAGCAGGATATAGGCAAGGGAATCAGTAGATTGCATTTTGAATAGTTTTGAATCTCAGCCATTGATGAACATAACAATTTGTGAATGTAAAGGTATTGACGTGTTTATCAATTTTATAAATATAAAGCTATTTGTTCCCTATATATATATATAGATATAGATATATATATATATAGCCAAATTAAACAACCTTATTCATAAGCAAGTACAATGCGATAAACTCATTAATAATTAAGTGAAAAATGATTCAAATTTCTTTAATATATGTTAAATATAGTTAGATCCTTAAAAAAGTTAAAATAGATTCACTTAGTTATTATATAACTATTTTAAAAGTAAAAATCACCTATTTATAGTACCTCATTATTTATTGTTCATTACAAAATTTGGTATACTTGCAAGAACAACTACCTTTTAAAATAAATTTGTTTATAGAGAAAATGTAAAATTTCTAGACAACCTTCTCAATAAAAATATTATCACTACACTAAGGTATATTTTTTTTTTTCTAAGGATTGGATAATCCACGACCACAATGCAGTATTAAAATCAACAAAATACCCCAATTAATCAAATAATAAAACCTAAATTCATGGGATTATAAACCTTAACAATATTTTGAATTCAATATTTAAAACCTAAATTTATGGGATTATAAACTATATATAAACCTTAAAGCTATCTTAAATTCAATATTTTTACTTTAATTTAACTATAATTAATCTAAGTAACACATACTCTTTACTATGTAGTATTTATTTTAGAGGTTGAAATTTTTATTTTAATTATTAATATTTATTGTTCCTATTAAACTATATTTTTATTAATAATATTTTTTAATTATTGTAATGTAAATTTTATTTATTATCTAAATATGCCCTTACCCAACAACATCTAAAGTGTAAAGTTCCTCTCAATATTTATAATTTAAGATATTTTTAATATTATTATATGGTTAAATTAATGTATGTTTTAAATTATATAAGTTATTAATTTTCATTTTAAATAAATTTTCAATAAATCTAATTAATAAATATAGAATTATACTCTTATATAATATCAAAATAATATAAATACACTAAAAAAAATAAAAATTAGATATAAATTGAAATTAGAAGAAAATATATTGTATAATTATATAAATTAAATGGCTAATAAATGTCGATAGGCATTATACATCCATTTCTAAAAATTTGAAAAAGAAGACATAAATTTGAAATACATTTTAACTTTATTTTCGCATATGGGATTTGAGTTAGTGACCTATAACAAGGAGTGCCTTGACGACAATGCACCCATTCACCATAAATCCAAAGCTCCATATGGTTATTTTCATTATTATTATTAATCGTAAAAATAACTAATACATGAATTAAACATATATACATTTAAAAAACAGTGTCACAAAATTTTTAACTATGGAGATCATAGGCTTTGTTACACCATGGGCCAAGATCATGTCTTATTAAGACCACATACCAAAAAAATCATCACTTATTTTGAGATGACACATATTCATATAGCATTTCTTTAAAATTAATAACCACTTTTGAATTAAATCTCAACCTTTGATGTGTGACTATTACAAGAAATATTTTAAAATATGAATTTAAATCCCGACCATCCATATAATAATCATTGATAATTAAATTAAAATTTTAAAACCATTATTCCAAAATATAAATTTAATTTATTTATATTCAATTCCAATTCCTTTTAAATATATTTATAAAATAACAATATTGTTCACCATCCATAAGATTGAGCCGATTTGATTGTTTCATCCAAAATTTATGCCACGCCATACTTGAAAGTAAACTCCATATCCAAAAGTTTCTTTGAAGAAGTAGGAACACGAACACCATTATGGTCTTCACTGTCGCCTCCGTCATGATAAACCAAGTTTCCTCACTTTATATGTATCAATATAATTTCATAAAAATATAACTAAGAAGACCCTACACGAGGGGAAAAGTCTACATACTTGAAATGTGGATAGAGTTTATGGATGGAGTCCAATAGCTGAGAAATGGTGAGAGAGGTAGCACAACAGATATGTCGACCTTGTACTTTTGGTTGCTCCACCAGAAATATATGAGCATCGCATAAATCCTCAATATGAACGAACGATATTGATCCCAGAAACGAGTCATTCAACTTCAACCCTTCATAATTGCCTGGAACATTTTCATGATAAATTGTAATGCTGCCCTTAGTGTTTTAGACTAAAATATTTTACATATTTTTCTCCCAAAACCTCTCCTTACCTCAAATAAAAGTGTACTCTCGTTAGCCTTCTCCCTATTCCTGGTCTCATTGTTTCACCTTCAGCAAGAAGCCCCATAGCGAACACCTGAATTTTTTTAACGAACATATAATAGAACTTCCATTTGGCCACTGTTTAACCCATACTCAATGGTTTCTTTCTCCGCCAACATCTTGGATATGTAATAGAAGTGCACTAAGCACGACCTGTAAGTTACACGATATTTGAGATGCAAATTCAATCATCCTACTCACACTGTATATACGTACACTAATAGGGTCGACTTTCTTGCGCATGAATTCCACTGGGGTCTAGTTTGACTCGTCAAGAGTGGAGCCACTGATAAGTTGCCCTGCCCTTGTTCATTCAGCGTACTACGACAGAGGAAGTATAAACCACATGCCTCACCGATTTAGGATGAGATCAGGATTTCAATACATTCATTACCCTTTCAAAGGAGGCTGAACGAAATCATCCTGTCCCATAATTTTATACGTCTTATCAGGATTATCCCTCAAAAGTTTTTGAGAAAGACAAGTTAAGTTGTGTAAATCAAGATGAAAATTAATGAAGTCTCAATAAATATAAAATCTATACGCTGTTAAATCCCTTTTAATACCTTTCATACTTCACAAATCAGAAGTTAATATAAATTTATTCATAATCAGTACCTCAGAAGGCTTGGAGAAGTCCATGGTACTAGCCACATCGAACACCCCTTGACAGACCTCCACCGCGGAATCAAAGGCGCCCTCTTTGCTTAAATCTGCTTGGAAGAGCCTCAGTCTCTTTGCAGCAATAGGCAGCGGCCCAGTTTTTGCCTTGTCATCTGCATGCACAAAAATACGAGAATAGCTCACAGCTAATTTGTAAACAAAGTGATTAGTTAATGAATAAGAGCGAGAAGAATATCTGTATTACATACTAGGGTTTCTTAGGGTGGCGTTAAATGTGTATCCTCTCTGGAGAAGATTCTTGACAAGCCATGATCCGATATACCCTCATGCTTTATTGGAAATATTAACGTTAAACAGCCTCACAACAATCATACTCGTCAAAAATATTTTTTACACGGTTGCGATCTTGTTTGGAGACGAAAGGACAGAAGTGAGAGAACTACAATGCATACCATTCCGCAATACATCATAAAAGTTAAGCCATTTAATGAAGTTTAGTAGATAAGTATGGTCAAGCATTCATTCCGTGAGTGTTGCTCACACTCTACAACACTTGTAAGTTCAGAGTACTATGTAAAATCGCCCATGTTGCATATTAATTATTTGCTTTGTTCCTTATGTTTTGATATATAATATAATGTGTGTGATGGGTAAATCATAGTAAGTCTTTTGTATTTTCACTTGGAGTTGCAGCCTCCATTTATCATGGGAATGTAATTTCCTTATGTTTTGACATATAATATAAAGTGTGACTAGTTGGGTTATGGTATTAATCTTTCACAAGTAGATTTACCGCAACCTTTTTTGTTTACTCTGTTCTGTTTTAATTAAGTTTCTGTGTGATTGCGATATCTGAAGTTGACTGTTCTGTTTTAATTAAGTCTCTGTGTGGTTGCGATATCTGAAGTTGACTTTTCCGCTTCTGAGTGAGACTCTTCTCCTCTACCCCGTGAAAATTTTCTAACATGGTATCAGAACACGTTAAACTCTCTTGTTGTAAAACAAGTGTTTTTACTACTAGTTAAAATTATTTTGAGGGAAGATTATTTTTTAGCATATTTACCAGATGGTAAAAAGTTTTTTTCACACTCAGAAATGGCAACATAAAGCACAAGCTTGACTAATCCTTAGATACCTTAGTTTAATGGAAAAAGTTATGATTATTGGGCTATTACAATGAAGACCCTGTTTTCATCTCAAGACATTGGGGATTAGGTGGAGAATGGTTTTCAAGGACCAGTAGATGCATCAGCATACAATGATTTGCTTCACACAAAAAGAGATTTGTTAAGGGACAATAGGAAGAAGGATTCAAAAGCACTATTCTATATTTTCCAAGCAGATCATGAAAGTATTTTCCCAAGGGTTATAGTAGTAACAAAGTTCAAGCAAGAATGGGACACCCTTCAGACATCCGGTAAGGCATGGCAAAAGTCAAGACAACAAAACTGCAAATGTTGAGAGGAAATTTTGAAACACTTTGTATGAAAGAGTTTGAGAATGTAGACTTGTTTTTTACACATGTAATTGGGTTAGTTACTCAAATCAGGTCTCATGGGGAGAGACCTAAGGAAAGGAGAATAGTTGAGAAAGTTTTGAGAAGCCTGCCAGAAAGGTTTGATGCCATTGTTGTGGCCATAGAATCGGGTCTCGTGGGAAAACACTTCAGAAAAGGAGAATAGTTGAGAAAGTTTTGAGAAGCCTGCTAGCAAGGTTTGATGCCATTGTTGTGGCCATAGAAGAGACAAAGGATCTCTCACAGTTTTCAGTGGATGAGCTTCATGCATCACTGGTTTCTCATGAACATAGACTCAATAGAGCAATAAGCTCCTGATTGGAGTGTGCCTTCAAGACACAAGTTTCCTTTCGTCAAGGTTGAGGTAAGATCATATACAAGAGGAAGAGGAAGAAGCCCATAGAGAGGTGGAAGAAGCAGCCTTTCAAGCTCAAGTGGAAGGGGCAGTAATCAAAATCCAAGTCAAGGCCCAAGCCAAAATGAAGCACAAGGTTAGAGGTATGATAAATCTCAAGTTCAATGTCATTAATGTAAGAAGTATGATCATTATGCAAATGAATGTAGAAAAAAGGAATATGACATTAGTAACAAACCAAGTGCAAATTTCACAAAATAAAATCAGAACCATGATAGCATGTTTTTAGCTTGCAATGTATCACAAGAAAAGTAATGTGACATATGGTATCTAGATTCAGGGTGTAGCAACCACATGTGAGGAAAAATAGAGATGTTTTCCCAGCTAGATGAAAGTGTGAAATCTGAAGTGACACTAGGGACTGATAGAAATGTCTCTGTCATGGGAAAATGAAAAGTTAATAACCTAACAAAGAAGGGAGAGAAGAAGTACATCTCCAATGTTACTTTGTCTCTGGTCTGAAGCATAACCTCATAAGAATTGGACAACTCATGCAAAAGGGCTACAATGTTTTTTTCAAAATGTGTGCACAATTTTGGATAGGTCTTCAGGCAGACAACTGATTGCAAAGGTTGAGATGACAAACAATCGAATTTTCCCCTAAACATAATATCATATTTGAAGGAAGAAGGTGCATGAGCACAACTATCAATGAACTCACAAGAGGATGGAAGAAAAGAGGCAGTTGCCACGCAAGTGAACTATCAAGCAGAGAACAAAGATGAAAATTGGTTATGGCATTTGAGGTTTGGACATCTCAACTTTGGAAGTTTGAATTTGTTGCATAGGAAAGGCATGGTGAAGGGATTACCGCTCATAGAAAAATCAAATAGCCTATGTGAAGGATGTATCTTGGGAAAGCAACATAGAGAGACATTTCTAGTTGGAAAGTCAGTAAGGGCAAAGACACCTTTGGAGATTGTCGACTCAAATTTATGTGGACCAATGAAAACACCATCAATTGGTGGCAACCACTATTTATTGACCTTCATAGATGACTACACAAGAAAGTCATGGGCCTATCTCCTAAAACAGAAAAGTGAAGTGTTTGAGCGCTTTTGTTAATACAAGGCCCTTGTTGAGAAGTGATCTAGGAGGATCTCGAGACACCAAGGGGATAGATAAAGGCTCGAAATTCAACACGGTAGAAATGAGTAGTTGATGACATCAGTTCAAAGGGCTCGTCTTCCTGATCGCGATGGCGTGAATGGTTCGTCAATCTAAGCTCGTATGCAAAAGATAGAGCCCCTCAAAGATTGGTATGGCAGAGGAAAAATGGGGCCCATAGGGCGCCACATGGCATCCCAGTCAGCACGTGGGACCCACAAGGCAGCATGACACTTGGCATTCCTCCAATGGCCTTCTAGACCTGCACAAGAGAACAAAAAAATAATTATTTTCAAGTTATTAAAAAACTATATAACAATTGCTGCTTATAATTATTAAAATAACTCTACATAAACCATCAAACCCAAAAAAAAAAAAAAAAAAAATATATATATATATATATAACAATATGGTTATAACAAAATACATTGAGGTCATGAAATGGTTATGTAAATACCATATAAAACAAAAACCCAAAACAAATAAAAAAACAACGTATCAAAATACGTGGCAAGGTAACGGTATGGTTATATGAAAAGGAATATGGTTATAACCAAAACCATAATATATATTAATCCCCTCATTCACGTGGACATAACGTATGGTAACATATAGTAAAGTTTGGGATACTGTTGAGTACACGGAACGTTGACCACAGCGGAGGGGGCTTGGGTAAGGCGGCCACGTATGTGGTCCCGCCACCCATGCGTACCATAATAAACAAGAAACTGCCACCGTTTTTAATGCGGATCTTTGGGAAGGGATGGGTGTGGTCCCGTGAGGTACGGGCCCACCCCCTAACAACAACAGTAAATAAAATAGTATATGTTATATGTTGGTTATTCACGTGGACATAACGTATGGTAACATATAGTAAAGTTTGGGATACTGTTGAGTACACGGAACGTTGACCACAGCGGAGGGGGCTTGGGTAAGGCGGCCACGTATGTGGTCCCGCCACCCATGCGTACTATAATAAACAAGAAACTGCCACCGTTTTTAATGCGGATCTTTGGGAAGGGATGGGTGTGGTCCCGTGAGGTACGGGCCCGCCCCCTAACAACAACAGTAAATAAAATAGTATATGTTATATGTTGGTTAAAGTTTAGTGGGGTTGGTAAATGATTGGTAAAATATGAGTTTGATAAAAATAACCCATAACAATATTATGAATTAATCCGTCCTAAATTTTATATAAATTCGTATTTACCATTGTTAAGGGAGGAGATCAGCGGTATGAATTTCGAGACAAGGCGGTGGGCCCTTGAGAACTGAGAAACACTGGTGGAATCTTGTCTGAGCAGAATTTTTGCAGGAGGGTGATTTTGGTCCAGTCTCATAATTTGACAAGTTTTATATGGATTTTGCACTTCTCGTCGACGGGAATCCATTGGCAATGTTAGTTTTTGCAGCAAAGTTCTCCAATTTTCGGGCACTTTTCAGCATGGAGGTATAATGCTCCATTTTGTAAATTGATGAATGTAACTTTTTGATACCATTTTTTTTAATGAATGAAGGCCTCCCCATTGATCGAGCAGGGCCCGGAGACGTAGTCCAAGAGGGATGAACTCTATTATCAAGCTTCGTGTCTTCTTGTCATGCTTATGTGTTTCTTCTTCTTCTTCTCACATGTGCACGTTTAAGTTTCTCTTTGGTTAAGCTACAAACTGTTTATGTAATTCTTTTCATGCATCTATAAACAAAAGATAACCTGGATCAAGAAGCAAAGTGTACACTACATCAAAGTCCTCAGGACGGACAGAGGTGGTGAATACATCTCAAATGATTTCTTATGTATTTGCAGGGAGCATGGAATTTACAAGCAATTTACAACAAGGTATACACCTCAGCAAAATGGTGTAGTGGAAAGGAAGAATAGGATAATTATGGAAATGGAAAGGAGTATGTTGATGGAAAAGAATTTTCCAAATGATTATTGGGCTGAAGATGTCACTTGTGCAGCATATATCTTGAATAGATTTCCAACCAAAATCATTCGGAACATAGTTCCTAAAGAGGCATGGAGTGGAAGAAATCATGGTGTCACTCACATGAGAGTCTTTCGTTGTGTGGCATATGCACGTGTCCCGGATGAGTTGAGGAAGAAGTTGGACAACAACGGAGAGAAATGTATATTTGTTGGATATAGTGATGAATCCAAGGCATACAAGTTCTATAATCCATTAACCAAGAAGGTCATAATCAACAGAGATGTGGCGTTCATAGAAGGGGAAGCATGGGAAGGAAGTTTAGAGAAGACAATCAATGTGAAAGCATGTATACCACATGAGGACAAAGAGGAATTGACAACAACAAGTAATTCCTCAATAGTGACTCCCTCTACACCTATTCAAGTGCAACAAAGCAGACAACAAGGAACACCATCAACAAATAATAGGACAACGTCACACAGTCAAGCAAGTGCTTCTCCAAGCATTCCACAAACCACAAAACAAAGTGACATGTCAAGCCCATCTTCAACAAGCACAAGAAGACCAAAATTCAGAAATCTAAATGAAATTTATGAACAAGATGAAGTCGATAGTAGTGCTAGTTTGAATTCCTTATTTGCTTTATTTTGTCATGTACATGACCCAATCCATTTTGAAGCAGCGGTCAAAGAAGAAAAATGGGTTGCGGCAATGGAGGAAGAAATAAAAGCAATAGAAAAGAATGACACATGGGAGTTAGTGAATCTTCCGTAAGGAAAAGAAGTCATTGGAGTGAAGTGGGTCTATAAGACCAAGAGCAATGTCGACGGTAAGATTGAAAGGCACAAAGCAAGGTTAGTTGTCAAAGGATACAAGTAGCAGCATGGAAGATATTATGTGAAGATGTTCGTGCCAATTGCGAGGATGGAGGCAGTGCGTACAGTTGTGGCGATTGTTGCTCAACATAAATGGAAAGTATATCAAATGGACGTAAAATAAATGTTCTTGAATGGAGTGCTGAAAGAGGAAGTATATGTTATGCAACCACCTATTTATGAGTTAGAAGGGAAAGAAGACAAAGTGTATTGGTTGAGGAAAGCTCTTTATGGGCTAAAGCAAGCACCTCGTGCATGGTACAATAGGAGAGATGCCTACTTGTTGGACAATGGTTTCGACAAATGTGATAGTGAGCCTACTCTCTAGATCAAAGAGAGCGATGGTAAGATTCTTACTGTCATCTTATATGTAGATGATTTAATATTTACAAGCAGTGATGATTTCCTCATCACTAATTTAAAACAAGTCATGAAGAATGAATTTCAAATGACTGACTTGGGGTTGTTAAGGTATTTTTTGGGCATAGAAGTAAAGCAAACAAAAAATGGCATTTTTATCTCTCAAGCAAAGTATGTAGCAGAAATTTTGGAGAGATTTAAAATGTAGAATAACAAGCTCGCACTAACATCAATTTTCATTGGGTTGAAGTTGAGCAAAGAAGATTGTAGCAGCAATGTCAATTTGACATTATACAAAAGCATGATAGGCAGCTTGATGTATTTGACTGCCAGTAGGCCGGATATAATGTATGCATTGAGTTTGGTGTCGAGGTTCATCGAGACACTAAAGGAGACACATTGGCAAGCAGCGAAAATAATTATAAGGTATGTTAATGGGACAAAATAGTATGGCATTTTGTAGACTACAGCAGATGATTTAGGCTGGTAGGTTACACTGGCAGTGATTGGGCAGGAAATGTTGATGACAGAAAGAGCACGTCGGGAAATGTTTCTCATTTGGGTTCTGGAGCCATTTCATGGGCCTCCAAGAAGCAACCAATAGTGTCTGTCAACAGCCGAAGCTGAATATATTGCTGCAACAGTAGCATCCTGTCAGGGAGTTTGGATGAGAAGGATGTTGAGGTATCTTTGTCACGACCAAGGGGGGACGAAAACTATTTTTTGTGACAACATTTCAACAATTGCATTATCAAATAATTCTGTTTTTCACAAGTTGACCAAGCATATTGATGTAAATATCATTTTATCAGAGAGTTGATTAACAATGATGAAATTGTGTTGCAGCACTGCAGGTCACACGAACAATTTGCTAATATTTTCACAAAGCCACTAGCACATGAAAGTTTTGTTTATCTCAGAGATTGTTTAGGAATTTTCAATGGTGACAGTTATGATTAAGGGGAAGTTTTGGAAATATTAATCCCTACCACTGCATTAAACACCCTGACAACATGCATACTTGTCAGAAGTATTTTTGCACAGTGATGATTTTGTTTGCACATGAAAGGACAGAAGTCAGAGAAGAAGTATAACGCAGACCATTCCGCAACACATCACAGAAGTTAAGGCATTTAATGAAGTTTAGTAAATAAGTATGGGCATGCATTCACTCTGGGACTATTGCCCACACTCCACAACACCTGCAAGTTCAAAAAACCAATTACTATGTAAAGTAACCCATGTTGCGTATTAATTATTTGCTCTGTCATGTATTAATGTCAAATTTCTATGTTGTGATAAATATGGACGTAAAATTCATTTTGTAATGTTGGGAAAGTTAGAGAGTGAGAGTCTGTGAGGTAGTGAAGAGAAAATCATGGAGGAAATATTGATGGATGCGTGAAAACCATTTTTATGGAGTTTTACAGACATTTACTCCACAACCCGAGTGATGCGTAAATCACAGTAAGTCTTTTGTATTTTCACTTGGAACTGGAACCTCCATTTATCACGCGAATGTAATTTCCTTATGTTTTGACATATAGTATAAAGTCTCGCTAGTTGCATTATGGCATTAATCTTTTAGAAGTAGATTTACTGCAACCTTTCTTATTTTACTCTGTTTTGTTGTGTGTAAAATTTCTATTTTTATTAAGTCCCTGTGTGGTTGCGATAACCTCGCCGCAACTAAAGTTGACTTTGCCACAACTGAAGCTGACTTTGCCGCAACCGGTTTCTGAGTGAGGCTCCTCTCCTTTGCCCTCGTGAAATTTTTCTAACATGCTCGTGTAACGCAAACCTTCATGCCCTCTCCACCTTTGTGGCTTTGCATTTTTTTGCTATGATATTGATATGCAAGTTGCAAAATGAGAGGAGTGCAACTTAAATATACAATACCCTTTCTAATTGTGGGTTTCACGAATAATCTGAAATCAAATAAATAGGAGTGAGTGAGCTCAGCAAAAATCTTCTCAAACTATTGATTTCTTCTCAATGCATTTGGTCACATCAAACCACACCTCTTTTCAATGTATTTCGCCATCAATAATCACGTTTTGGTCTAGTGTGGGGGCTAAAATGACTTTACTTAAATGTTAGCAGGATCCACAAGAAGTAGAATAAAAACCCTATTCCTAAATATCTATCATTAATTAGCATTTTCACAAATCTATCAAATCTAATATCTTTTATTATTTCCAAAAGTCTTACTCATGCTTTGTACCTGTACCTATTCTTCACCTATTTCTGATTTCTTCTCAATGAATTTGGTGACATCAACCCTCACCTCTTTTCATCACTAAGCACGTTGTACTCATCCTTTGTGCATGTACCTATTCTTCATATATTCTTCACGAAGTAAAACACAACTTTCATTTTTCATCCTACCATTCAAAGTTATCTAGTCACACCTTTGGCATTTTCCACGATCTATTACATCTGTGACTTTTTCTAGTAAAGCATCGTTAGTACTTCATATGTTTATAACTCAAATCTAAATGATGTATCATAGGTCCAAATTAAGGGCTACGATATGGATATTGACTTGGTAGATTATACTCAAGACAATTTTGAATGAAAGATCATTTCAAGACACTTCATAGCTTCCAAAATGATTTAAGTGCTTTCAGGGTGGAAGGGGGTTAATGAGAAGTTAGCTTCAAGGTTTTTGGTTCATAATATCCGTTCATGATAAATGCCTTCTTCCCTTACTCTGATCTATTATTTGTGGAAAAATATAAGTTAATTAAGTAGATGATAAGAAAAATGCCATGTGGGTAGTGAAATAAAATAATCCATCCGTGATAGATGCCTGGTTTCGTTACTTTAGTGGAGAATATAACTTATACATGTTGTAATACTTTATAAGAACATAAAAAATTTTCTATTTGAAAACAAGTAATGGAAAGTAAAGGACATATGTAATACAAATTCTTTAGAAAAAGATAAGGCTGTGTAAATGATAAATACATTTTAAAATAATAGACATTACAGAAACCCTTTGTTTATTATATCTAAATAGATTTATACTTTTGTTTATTATATCTAAATAGATTTATACTTTTGAATAAATAAATATATTTATATTTGATTAATATTTGAGATGTATATCAATGACTTCGTATGACATTGATTTTTCCTTTGATTTCATGGTCAAATAAATTTTATAAAGAAGAATTGAAAATGGACTCTTGATAGAATCCCACTCGACACTCTTTCATCGAAGGAGTTGAGGTTAAAATTCAACTTTAGAAGCTTCCCGAACCTAATTTCACCCTAACTATCCCATTTATTAACTTGTAACAAATTGGTGCTTTCGGTGTGTCTTCATGGTTTCCACGTTGAATATAGCATTTTATCAGGTAATCTAATAAAATGGGTTTTGGGTCTTCCATGAGATTTCTTCATTATAAATGTTATGTTATATTATAATCTTATGTTATATTAAGTGGAACATTATCACGGGGATGTTATTTATATTAAAGAGTATATATGATTATTGAATTAAAGTTTACTTAATTTATATTAAGTTTTTAAGATATGTTTTTGGTGATAATCACATTAAAATTTATTTGTCGTATTTTTAATCAGCAAGTGTGGTTTATTGTGAAGACACGATGAATCACACTTGCTTCTAAAAGCTACAAATGAATTTTAATGTGATTATCGCCAAAATCACGTGTCAAAAATATATATATGATGTTAAAAATAACGTAAAAATGATATAAAATCTTTGAATACAAACCAATTAGAACTGACGTAAAGGGGATATAAATGTTTTGAATACCTGCAAATCAAAATTCTTTCATAATATTAATTTGTTTTAGTAAATACATGGATAAACCATAAAATAAATATTTCTTCTTAGACGTGTTTGGCTACAATATGTGTACGAAGGATTTGTGCTTCTCCAATGTCGACATGCATGATCAATTATTTTGTTCTATATGTGGCTTTATGAAACCAGCTCACAAAAAGATAGAAAATAAAGATCAATGCCTTAGAAATTAGCCTCTTCGAGGGGGCAATCTCCTTTACATTACACAAATGAACAATTCTTGGATGATAGAAATGACAAAACCTCCTTTCCATATATAGGAGTCTAAGGGGTCACAATATAATCAAAGCCGACATATCAATAATAATTTAAGGGCACAACAACGACAATAGTAGGCCTCTATGGGGCACAATAATAACAATATGGGGACAATAGGGGCACAACAATAATAATGAGGGCTACAATGACAATAGTAATGAGGGGAATCACTAGTACTATAGGGACCTAACATGCCTTTCTCCTTCAAAAAAGTGTTTTCCTCAACGCTTGAGTAGTTCTGGATGCTTCTGTATAAAATTCTCATCCTCCCATGTGGAATCTTCAACGGGTAAGTTCTTCCACTTGACAAGATACTCCAAAGTTTATCGATTTCAAAACTGTCAGGTTCTTGTTTCTATGACTGCTTTAGGTTCCAATATGATTTTTCCTTCCTCGTCAAGTTCTGGCAATATTGTTTGAACTGGGAGCTTGTCACCAATAACCTTCTTTAAACATGAAACATGTAAAACTGGGTGTAATCGGGAAGCTGCAGGAAGCTCCAATTTGTATGCCACAGTAATAAGTTTTTGCAACCCATTGTATGGACCATAATACTTTGGTTATAATTTATTATCCTTCTTAGCTTGCTTGAGGGACATTAGTTTATATGTTATAGTCGTAGAAATACTGAGTCACCTACATAAAAAATTCCTTCATTGCGATGCTGATATTCCTGTTGTTTCATTCAATTATGTGCCAAAGTTAGGTTATCCTTTAAGAGTTGGAGAACTTGTTGTTGATTCATGATGTGATCTTCCACTGCTTGAACCTTAGAATTCTCTCTTAAATATGATGTGATGAATGGTGGGTGATATCCATAAAGTGCCATAAATGGGGTCATTTTTGTTGCAGTATGGAAGGAAGTGTTATACCACCATTGAACCAAAGTAAACCATTTGACCCATTGTGTCTGTTTATCAGATACAAAGCAACGGAGATATCTTTCCAAACATTTGTTTACTATCTTAGTTTTCCCATCAGGTTGAGGATGATAAGATGAGCTATGAGCTAATTTGGTACCAAGACAAGAAAATAATTCCGTCCAAAAATTTCTAGCGAAAATGGGATCTTTGTCGCTTACAATAATCTTTGGGTTTCCATGTAGATTTTGAGTTCTTTCCATAAATGCAGTAGAAACTGTACTACCTTTAAATGGATGAGATAATGCACAAAAGTGTGCATACTTGGTAAGTCTGTCAACTACCACCATGATGACACTCTCTCCTTTGGACTTGGGTAAAACTGTGAAAAAATCCATTGAAACCTCCTCGTAACGTTGACTTGGAATGTATAAAGGTTGTAATAGACCTTGGGTCTTAATTGTTTCAACTCTATTTTTTTGGCAAACCAAACATTCTGCTACAAACTTTTGAATATCAGATTTAAGGCCGTCGCAGAAAGAATCCTTCTTAACCCTATGGTAAGTTTTAAAAATCCTAAGTGCCCTCCTAAGGGAGATGAGTGCAATTCCATAAGAATCTTTTGTTTGAGTTGGGAATTTTGACATAGGTCTAAACGATATTTGTACCATAACGAATCATTTTGCAAGCTAAATGTATTAGATGTTCTGCGATCTTGTTGTAACTGCAGATATCCGAAGTCTAAAATTACTTTTTGTGGTATCCATTTGAGTCCTCTTTCCAATGCCACCAATTTAATCAAAATTGGATTCTCCAAGAAAGGGTTATGCCCAATCTCCCAAGATGACCTCATTATATAATTTTTCAGTAGAGAGAAATTGTACGACGTGCCACGTGTCACTGTTTCTACCTTCATATCTGAAAAAGATACACAGAAAACTATAGTCCATCCTCTTATTGTAACTTCTTACGAAATTTCAATCTGATTCTCAAAGAGAAATTTCTGACGATTTTTCGAAGGTCACCTATTTGGAATGTAATTTGGGAGTCTGCAAAAACCTTAACTTCCTCAGATCCTATATCTGAAAATATAGTGAGACAAGATCTGAAATTTGGACCTGAGGTTCAGAATGACGTCGGTTCAAATGGGTTTTGTTTTTATCTTCTGAAACTTCACAGAGAAGGCGTTATAGCGAGAATTCCATGATGACCTATTTGGAGCAACGAAACCCTAGAATCCAAAGCTCTCATACCAAAATGTTATGAAACCAGCTCAAAAAAATATAGAAAAGAAAGATCAATGCCTTAGAAATCAACCTCTTCCAGGAGAAAGCTCCTTTACATTACACAAATGACAAAACCTCCTTTTTATATATAGGAGTCTAAGGGGTGACAATATAATCAAAGTTGACATAACAAAAATAATATAAGCGCACAACAATAACAATAGTGGGCTTCTATGAGGCATAATAATAACAATATGAGGACAATAGGGTCATAACAATAATAATAACGGCTACAACGACAATAGTAACGGGGGAATCTCTAGTATTATAGGGACCTAACAACTTTATATTTATGGGTGTGTTCATTTTTAAATGAAATTTTCATTATAACTTTCTCTTAAGTTATACATGTTACTGGGTGGGTTAACATCATCGTTTACCAAATTTATTTATTTTATTTATTAAAAGTATTTTATAGTAAAAATATTAATTATATTTTTGAACTTCAAAAGGGTGATGAAGTTGTTATATAAAAGATTTCTTTGTTAAAATGTTAAATGGCATTTAAAAACATTTTTGGTGGTGGTTTATATTTAATTTATATTATTTTTGTTTAAATTTAAGTATGAGTATATTATTATTATATGATTTTTTTGTAGTGTTAATATAAATTATTTGTAATGATTGGAGAAAATATACAATGGATTTGAAAATGGTATAAAAGAATGAATGTATATGAATGAATTATCTCTATGAATATATAATTTTTATTTAAACAAAGTGTATCTAAATATGTCAAATTTGAATTTCTTATCATTGATATGTTATTTTTCATGCAAAATATAATACATGTATGTTAGTGGAATCTTTGAGTATGCAAATGATGAAATCTTGCTACAAAAACTTATAGAACTATAGATGATATAATTTTCTAATGCACAACCACTTTTAAAATTTATGATCTCTCTCTCTCTCTCTCACACACACACACACACACACACACACATAATGAAAGTGATTATATTCTTGAAATTACAAGGCCTTCCATATGTGCAACCTAAAAGGGTCTTAACATTACCAAAAAAATACATTTCTTTTTGCGTAGATTATAGGTGTTGAACACCTAATCTTCAGTGATTGGTTGAGAAATTTGTAAATACGTAACTAGAGAAAATCAAAGAGCTAGAATAGGAAAATATATTTGAATATCAATCCCAAAGGTCACACCTCATCATATTATATAATCATGTTACTATTAATGAAAATGAACATTCATGAGTCATTCCTTTGTTTGACATGATATTAGGACCACACACCTTAGGTTTAGGTGCCTCTATCTTTCTCAGTGCTTGAACTCTAATTATTAGTTTTTTCTTATTGTAGTGCTCATAAACATTCCCACTACCACCTTTTCTAGGTTGCAGACTTGCCTATGTCGTTTTAGGGTAATGCCTAAGTCTGAGTCAATTGATCTACCATTGATCTAATGTAATGCCTCGCGTCGCCTTTTCGCACTAGTTCATTACTCAAAGCTGATTTTTGGCGAGCACTCCTGATTGGGAGCCTATGAATCCATGACCTTGGTTGTTGGTGTACATCCTTCTAACTATACTCAGGCTTTCCTGGAGTACAAAGCTGTGTACACATATATATTTTATGTCTTGCTTCTCCACATTGCCTAGGAGTGATAAGTACTTCTCTCGAATCAGTGTTGGTGCTTCGTGGTGTGACCCACTTATGGTGCTTGAAATTGGGCCCAATGCAAGTTTTGTTATGATTTTTATGAACAATTTGACCCTGCCTATGAACCGTCACTCTCTTTGACCTTCAAATTAGTCAGAATCCAAGAAAATATCTTCTAGGAGCTTGATGTATCAGGATGTAGTCGTAATGGAAACTCAAGTGTGTTAGGTTAACAAGTGCAAAAATCACAACACATGCTTTAATATCTACAACTACGGAGAACGCTTAGTAGAGGGATTATCCACAATGCTTATCCACGAATACTAAAAGAAAATATTCTCTTTGGGGGTGATGCTGTCTCCATTACATTTCTTTCAACTTTTCATTGTAAAAGATGTCTTTAGATTGGGATAACATTTATTCCAACCCAAGAAAAAGTAAAGGGAATTTAAGGAAGGGATAACAAGAACATTCTACATATGGGTTTTAGGGGATGACGGTGTCCTCTATATCTATCCTTAAATTGGTGATCATAAAGGATGTGTCATTGTCATGATTTAGATAACACTTACAAACATACATATTAGAGAAATAAATTCTACAAAGGGAGAACTATAACATTTCACATTTGATTAGTACAAGTATATGAGGAATTTTTTTGATGTACCATGATGGAGTTTGAGACCTTTATTTGAATCTTTCAAGAAATTTAGTTCTAAATGAAGGTGACTATTCATTGTAGACTTATGTGTTTTTCTTGTCGATCTATGAAGGAGAAATTTCCTAGAAATCTGTTCCTCCCTTTTCTCTCATCACCTTTCAGCTTTTCAATTCTTATCTCACATTAGTGATTGGCACCTCCTTGTAATGATTACATATGAACCCATAGTTTTACATAGTTTTAGTACACTATGTTGAATTTGATATAGGAACAAATTTGGTTGAAGAAACCATTAAATAGCTCCAGGTTCAATTGGAAGGTATGAATAGGAATTGCATTCCATGGTGGAGTACAAAGGAAAATGAAGCTTAGAGATGATATGACTCACTTGGATTTTGGAAAAGGGAAGGTAGAATCCTCAATCACATTGAAATTTCATCAAGGCAAACTCAATTGCTTTAATTTTGGAATTTTATGATTTAGGGAAAACAAACATATCTCAAACACATGGCAGTCCTACCAAAATCTCACCGGCCACTAAACATGGAAATTGGATAAGGCAAGAAAGATGAATCATTTCACATAGAGTCAACATAATGCAATCATATCGCTCTGGCACTAGAATTGAAATGTTTCTTTAACTACAACTAATTTTTCAATTTCACTTAAAATATGCATTGCATTGAAATACTAGTTATTAGAATAGTAGTTCAAAACCTATACTAATAATTTAATTCAAACACATAAATGTATTTCTTAAATCTAAACTAATATAAACTATTTTAATATATATAATTTCAAATTTTATTCATCTAAATGTTAAATATTAAAATAATAGTAATAATACGATAATTATCATTTAATAAAATAAAAAGGAAAATATTATATCCATAATGAAACAAATAAACATTACTAAATTAAATATATATATAAATTTTGTGAAAATATTGTTATTTTTCTTTAAGTATTAGATCTACGCATTAAAACTTAAAAACTTCAAACCAAACCATACATACATAAGGATTTATAACTTTATATAAAAAAATGGAAATAATAATTGAAATTTGGATAAGGTGATGTAACAATTTGTAGTGGCACCTTTTGGAGTAAAATAAATGAATATTTTAATAATGTGTTTTCTCTGTTACTACGTATTTCTCAAGTATAATAATACATTCAAACTTTTGCTACTGTAAACGTTGGTCATGGTGATGGATCTTTCTAATTAAGATATATTTCCTACGTTTTAACAAAAAAAACTTGTAGCTACTATCTAGGTCATATATATTTGTATGTTTAAGTTATGTTTAGTTAGAATTTATTGTTAAATGATTTCGATAAATGGTGGGAGTGTCATTACTCCTCTTTTTTTTTAAGCATATTTGACCTCGGTTTCAAGATCCTTGCATAAAACTTTGCCTAAAAAAAAATAACTAGCATAGAGTAATATTAGGTTGAGCATAACTCCTCCTTTTGTTTCATTTAATTAGAAACCTCAAGAGGGTACTACCTTTTCATTTAACCCCACTTATGTTCCATCCTATACACATTTCTGCCCTTAATCTTATTGTTAATACATAGGTTAGTTATGTTTCATGCTAAGGATTTGATTTGGTGACCTATAGTATGGTCACTTTAACTATAAGCATATTGGGTCCTCATACTAGAGATTATGTTTGCACTTTATTTCTCGTTTGATTAAATCTCCATAGTTATGGTCATAGGTATTATAACTATGAGATTAATTTAAATCATAAGCACTGGAATTTATCTTTTTAATCTTATATGGAACTCTTTGGAAGGGGTTATTAACACATCGCCCTCTTCGATTATTTGTTTAAAATTCCAAGGGCTTTGAATTCCAATGCTCTATACTCTTCAATGATGTGCCTACCCAAGATTGGCCACCTTTATGGCATTCACATGATATTCACATGGTGCTCACCTCGCCTTTGGTACGAGGGTAAATGATAATTGGTGATTCTACTTGGATATCTAACAGTGGAAACTTGATAGGAAAACCCTAACTCCTTTGTTGGGTTCTTCTCTTCACCCTAATTCATTCTGGAAACCCTTTTGGAGTTGTTGTGTTGTGATGTTAACACACAACCCCAATTCCATCTGGTTGCAGTTGGTCCTTGCGAAATGTTGGAATGGAGTATCAAGTAAGGGTATTTCCTTGGGGGTTTCAGTTTTAAATTTTATCATTCAGGTTTCATTTTACATGCTCTTGGTATAGTTTAACCCTCGTCTTCCTTTGTTTATTTTTAGGATTCTGGAATGTGACTCTACCAAATGGCCACTGCACTTGGGTCAGTTACACACATTATCTAGCAAGGAAATTTAGTGGTAATCCCTAGCTATTAATATCTTATAAGAGGTAAGAATACCATTTCCTTTACTTCGTTCCTTTATTTTTTATTTGAGTTATAAATTTTTCTTTTCCTGATACAAAAGTAATCTTACAGTGGCTCCCTTGTTTGAGTTCGTCAATTCTCAGACAATATTTCCACAATGGATGAACCAATTATTACTACAGGTAACCATAGGGATTTCATAATTGACTAGGAAACCCACCTCTACCAAAAATTATTCGCATTTTGATTCCTTGTGCATAGTTCCAGAATCTTCCATTTGCTTTCATTTTTTCATTTTTAATTTCTTTTTCTAATTCCTAGCATGATGTTCGTGTTCTCTAGTTTCAGAAGCAATCCATCAACCCCTCCCTTGTCACTAGGTGATAACTCGTTTCCACTAGGTGTTTTCTCTTTCCAAATCTATACCTAATATTCTGCATTTACTTTAGAGTATATTTTAATATTGGGTTTTCTGTTTCCGTATCGAATGTCGGTAAGAATGGGACCTTCGTTTGTAACGATTTTGGCCTTTGAATTCAGTGTTCGAATTTTAACGAATGCTGCTGCTTTTACATAGGTTAGTGCTCTTGTATACTCAGAAGGGTCTCCTTGCAGCCCCGATGTCCTATATTGATTTCTGTGTGTGATGTACTTTCTATCTTTGGATGTATCAAGAAATGGGATTTCTGGAATATATTGTGTGTGTTTTTCTATAGAGTATTTTAAATAGAAGAACACCACTGTGCATTTAGTTCAAGACTTGTAATTTATGATATATATCTATATATATATATATATATATATATATATATATATATACCTAAATTCTACCTAAATTCTTTCAAGGCGATATAACAATGTCATTTCGCTGAACCCTATGGAAGTGTATATAAATCGTAATTTCCTTAAGTGGTTCCTCTCTGCACTTAAGTTTACTGGGAGATCATGTTTGTTAAAAATAACAACAAGAAAATCCTAATTTAATTTGTCCTTGAATTAAATTGTAATTCTATTCTCGTAGGAGTTAACTAAGTTAATTTAACTTAGTTAGCTCAGTAAATTTGAGTTGGAAGTCTATCTAGAGTCATGTAGAGTGATCCCTGTCGGGCGGATGAATCGTTCTTGCGGACAAGACCGATCTCCCTAGTATCTAATGATATCTAGCGACAAGCAAACCAAACAAATTCCATCTTTCTCTAAATATGCGATTTATAAATAAAGGTTACTAGGTGTTTTAGGCCTACCTCGGGTGCAGTGCTAGTTTGTGGAAGCCACGCTCCGTTGATCCAAATGAGCTCCCTTTTAAAGAATCTACAAACACAAAAAAGCACACATATTAAATAGCACCTGCATAGCCAATATAATAAAGCATATTTATCATGATGATCAAGGAATTCATGAAATAAACCATAGAAGACAATTTATTGAGAAAAATGAATCTGATTGTATTAACTTTAATCAAAGAAGAACTTTACAACCTTGGTGCCTTGATGCTGTACAAGCTCCTCCCAGGGTCCAGCAAGAATCTCCTCTACTTTGACAAGTTTCACTCTCTTCCCAAAGAAGCCAAAACGTATGTAATCTCTCCTTTCAAGATTAACTAGGAAGTCTCAATTCCAACAGCATTTACCCTAAAAAATGTTCATCTTTCAACCTTTCTAGCAACCAGTCCAATGCCTCAATTTATAGTGCAGAGGAGGGAAGTGACTAGGTCCACCTTCAAAGGGATAAAGCCCTCCTTCAAAGGGATAAGCTCCTCTCATCAAGGGGTTAACTCCTTTAGTTATGGGATGCATGAACCACCTAGGAGCAAACCAACCACGTCAAGATTCCTTCTAGAAGCGTCCAGAATTAACCCAAAGTGAGTTTTTAAGAATAAACTTGCGCCTTTTTTACTTTTACAGGGGTCTGCACCCACTCCTTTAGATACAAAGCGGGCAGGTCCATAGATAACATGACCAAGGGGCGTGGGACCGCAGGTAATGGTAAGAGAAAGTGCGGAACCAAAGTTTTATATATTTTCAAGGACTTTCTCTCATTTTTAAAGCTTGACATGAAAAGCTGAGGTTTGAGACTTGCAAAGGAGGAGAGTATGAGTGGTGATAGACTCACACTGACTGCAGAAAGTCATGGTGACAATATTTTGTGTAACAGATTTCCCCCTAAGGTGCGAAGTCTGTAGTAGATGAGGATTTCATTTATCATCCAGGAAGAGTGAAGTACTTTATCATTGCAAGGATCATCTCATGGAGAGCCTGGTTGGAACCTGTAAAAACATTCAATGCAATATATATGTATATGTATATGTATATGTATATGTATATGTATATGTATATATATATATATATATATATATATATATGAGATCATATCATTGCTGAGGTAGGCATTCCCATACTCAGATCAAAAACTGACTAGAAAACTAACTAAACTGCTTTGATATAGCAATGATCTTGCAATACATCACAAGTATAGACTCATGTAGACACAGTATGGGCGTAGCCACCTGTTTATGAATAGTCCACTGTATAATGATTACAAAATTCCTCGCAGCCTGGATGGTGGAAACTAGATACAGGGTCTTGATTTCTACTTCCCGAAATAGTACGATTCTATCCATGTGAATGAATGTGTCGAAGTCGAACATGGTAGAAACCACTTGATTACCAGTCAATGATGTAAACTGTTGACAAGTGTGAGAGAAACCACCATTAATGTCAATGGCTCTCAAAGTACTCAGTAAAATCCATGAAATGTGAATAGATGTGTTGATGTCGAACATGTCACGGAATCCTTTGATCGAAGGTCAATGATGCAACCTATCGTTGAAGGCGAGAAACCTGCCATTGAGGCATGCAGATCCCAAGGTACTGACGATTTCTAGATCATCTCTCTAGATAATGAGCTGAAGTCGATAGAAAGCGATCCGTCGTAGGTAAGCCCACAGCATGAAATCATAGATCAAATCTAAAGAAATATAGTTGCAAGGACCACCTCAGGGATGGTCAAGATGGATGATAGATATTTTGTAGATGAATGGTCTATTTGCACTGACCTCTTGAACACATAACGACACAACAGATGGTTTGGTGACAATTGACCCAAAGTTAATACCCAGAAATCGGCTAAAGACATTCAATATGGTTTGATCAACTGTTAGGAAAAGGATTTCCCAACCCAGGTGAATAAAAAGTGTCGTGTTGAAGAGTGGTTAAATGTTTTTCTGAGACACAAAGTATGACAAACAGGCTCATTTTTCTCTCTTTTCCCCCACCATTTCTGGCAAGTACCTCTTTATTTTTGACAAGCTTGAGGATGATAACATTTGCTTGATTATAAGCTCATCCTTCAGATGAGTCCAACTTAGTTTAAATTCAAACCCTAAGAAGGAGTGGTCCGTTCCTGTTTGTAATTGAACAGGTCCTTTACTGTTAAAATTTTAACGAGTCCAGTATAGGAGAAACTCGGCATTTTTCAATTTTAGGGAGTTTGAAAAAACTTAAGAAAACTCCATGGTTGTCATTTGTCGTAAATTTGTGTCCCCCAAGCCCGAAAAAGTATAAAATAATACTTGGGAGAACTGCTTGACCATTACGATTAAGGAGTGCTTTTCATAATTAGTGTCTCTGATCCGAAAAAGTAAAAAAGCGATCAATGACACGTCGTTTTATAACCAATATCAAACTTGAAATGACAGAAGTCCGCCCATCTTTTCATGTTTATACGGTCAGAAAAGAGCTGTAAGTGGACCGTCTTTTTAATTCTGTTTTAACGAGTTTAAAAAGGAAAAACTCGACAATCTTTTCATATTTTACGAGTAAGAAAAGAGCTTAAAGAGGAGTCGTCCTAGAGGAATGAGTGGTATAAAGGGTAGCAACTGGTTCCGGCAATGGAGGAACTTCTCAAAACATGTAATGGTTAAGAGGCTGGCTAATAAAACCACTCATAGATGTGGTCCCTCAGGAAGGGTAAACAACCAAGTGAAAGCATATGATCAGCCAAAGAGATGGTGGCGATGGAATGAAAACAACCAAGGCTCATCTAACAGAATTTAGCGGATAAAAACGGCAATCATGAGATGTAAATCAGGTATAGGTTCATTTTTACACAAGCTTGAACCACAGAGAACTCTACTTGGATTCAATTTCATGTTTACACCAGCTTGAAACAAAAAAATATGTTTGTTATAGTTCGCATGCCCCCATAATAATGACGCAAAACAAGGTACATGCCCCCCAAGCTTCATTACATTCAACCAGGTGGATGAAATGAAGGTTTACTTTCAAGATCTTGGAAAGACTTGAGGGAGTTGCTTCATTTTTTAGTGAGGTTGACACAGGAAAAGAAGTATCCTCAAAACCCTTGTTTCATTTTTTAAATGAGCTTGAAACAAGATAAGGAACTATGCTCATGACTCCTTGTTTCATTTTTTAACGAGCTTGACACAAGACAAGGAACTATGCTCATGACTACTCTCTACAATCTACCAAACAAGGAACTATGCTCTAAAATCCTTGATTCATTTCTTAACGAGCTTGACACAAGACAAGGAACTATGCTCAAGTCTACTCTCTACAATCTACCTATATAACCTATGACCCTTTGTTTCATTTTTTAACGAGCTTGACACAAGACAAGGAACTATGCTCAAAAATCCTTGATTCATTTTTTAACGAGCTTGACGCAAGACAAGGAACTATGCTCTAAAATCCTTGATTCATTTTTTAA
The DNA here is from genome assembly GCA_031772625.1 of Pinus tabuliformis. Classification (NCBI taxonomy): domain Eukaryota; kingdom Viridiplantae; phylum Streptophyta; class Pinopsida; order Pinales; family Pinaceae; genus Pinus; species Pinus tabuliformis. The sequence goes on along the minus strand of CM062814.1, from coordinate 562,073,399 downwards.
TGAGCTTGACACAAGACAAGGAACTATGCTCAAGTCTACTATCTACAATCTACCTATATAACCTACTGATTCATTTTTTTTAATGAGGTTGACACAGGAAAAGAACTGTCCTCATACCTGATTCATTTTTAACGAGGTTGACTCAGTAACAGGAACTATCCTCTGACCAAATGATTCATTTTTTAATGAGGTTGACACAGGAAAAGAACTGTCCTCATACCTGATTCATTTTTTAATGAGGTTGACTCAGTGACAGGAAGTATCCTGTGACCAACTGATTCATTTTTTAATGAGGTTGACATAGGAAAAGAACTGTCGTCATACCTGATTCATTTTTTAACGAGGTTGACTCAGTAAAAGGAAATTTCCTCGAACCAACTGATCATGGCTTCCAACTGGAAGAAAGACATGTCAATGGACACACCTTAATCATGGCTTCCAACTGGAAGAAAGACATGTCAATGGACACACCTTGATCATGGCTTCTAAGAGGTCTTCATCAAAAGGAAGAATAGTTCTCTGGAAGGAACACATGTCAAGGGACTCAAAAGGGATAAGAACATCGTGTTCAAGTAATCCCATAGAGTTTTCCATGTCAATTACCAGATCTAAATCAAAGGAAGATGAGCAAACAGTGGGAGGCTCACTTACGTCGGTAACTGAAAACATGGGACTAGCTGCCACATAATTAACCCGTGGCGGGGTAGAGACCACTTTAGAATCAGGAACATTTAGGGGTGTCATATTATTGGTAGTTGAAACAAGACTAGGGAACGAAAGCTGGTCTACAGTCACAATATTTCCATTGTGAGGGAAAGACATCACGCGAAAGAGTGTCGATACGACAGCTTTCATTGCATAAACATAGTCTCGCCCAAGGAGTAAATTGAAATCCAAGGGACCTCGAACTACCATAAGATCAATATAGACAGTTTTACCTTCCAAAGTAATAGAAAACTTAGGAAGGATCCCTAAAGGTTCACTAATGGTTCTATTAAAAGCTTTCATATTCTGCGTAATAGGCGCAAGCTGAGGGGAACCCAAAGCTTTCCAAGCAGTTAAGGATAAAATACTAACTGAAGCACCTTCATCTACCTGTGTGTGGTGTATGTCCCTACCACCAACCTTGACAATGATTTGGAAAGGGATGGAGGAAGGAAGACGAGGTTCTGTCAGTCTGTTCCAATCAAAGGAAAAGACCTCAGTACTTGGATGGGGTTCTGTAGAAACAGGTGAAATGCCCCCTGGTGTAGAAGAATCTGATGTAACAAGAAGAACCTGAGCAATATGAAGTTCACTCTATAAAGGGAGAGTGGGATCGACTGAATGTGAAATTGAATCAACCACTTGATCAACTAATGGATCATCAACCTGGGTGATATGAGTTTCACTCTCCAATGGAAGAGTGGGATCGACTGTACTTGAAATTAGATCAATCACTCCATCAGTTGACGGTAGGTTGGGAGAAATTTTACGGTAACCAGTTGGAAATTCTTGCTGTGGAACAGTAAGTTTTCCAACAATTTTGAGGCTTCATCCATGTGAGGGAAAATGTGAGTTTGATGACTCCCTTTGCATAACTTACAAGGAAACCTAACTTTACCCTTTTTCCCAGGAACCTGACTATCATTGGTTGATGGATCAATGGAAAGTTGATGAGATTTTTCTGACCATACTTCCAAGACCTTTGGAATACCAGGACAATTGATAAGGAAGTGGTCACCCTTACAAAGCCTGCAAGGGTATTTGGGTTTACGTTGCATGTTGGAGGTTTCCTCAACACAACTAACACTTACAACCATGGTTGGTTGGTTGACTTCTTTCTTATCTTGCTTCTTCTTCTTCTTCTTCCCTTTCTTCTTCTTCTTAGCTACCTGGTTAGTAGCATCAAGGCTTTTACCAAGCGAAGAGGAAGAAATGGAGGAAGAAAAATTAGGCGAAGAAGGTAAAGGGTCAATAGAAGGTTGGCGATGTTGAGATGGTGAACTCTTTGAGGTGAAGCATTCGGTTGAGGTGTAACAATTGGAGTATTTGGGGCCAACGAAGTTGAAAATAACCATATCGGTAAACCTATTGTAAATCCAGGTAATGACAAAGTAGCCATATAAGGAGGACCAACATTTCCAAGGTAAGGAAAAGTACTAGGATTCTCGTTAAGAGGGGTTCCTTGATTGGTAAATTCCAGAACAGTTTCCATTATATTCAACTTAAGTGAATTTTATTAACAATTTAAAACTAAAATTAACAATTCACAATTCACACCTAACAATTAAAATTCACAATTCACACCTATGGTCTCTAAAAGTAAAAACAAACAAATTAACACGCGCTATCAAATCTAGGAGTCAAACCACACACAAACAGTAACTTTCCATACCGAAAACACTAGTTGGTGATGAAATCCAACGTCGCAGAATTCAATACAGAAATGGCACAAGTTTATCCACTAAACCGTCTCGAGTGAAGAGAACCCCCCAGAAAATCCAAGTGAGTCTAGTTGACGTTTGCTCCAGGTACAGTGGGATCTTCCCTCCACCGTCACCTTAGGAAAGAATCCTATAGATTATGGTCACTATGGTTACCAACAGAAACAAATATACCTGGGGGAACAGTCTACAATCCAATATACACGCAAGGGCAGAGTAACAAAGCTCAATCCCCTTGAAGGCTCCTTGACATAATCCAAGGTTACCAACAAGTGACCCGAGGCTCCTCGACAATGGTTAATCCGAGGTTTACCGTTTTTAATATGTGTATATCTGCTATCGTTCCTAATGAGGAAGGATTGATTACCTCACTGGTTCAGATATGATCTCGTGATTGACTCCTTTAATAGGATCTTCTTTCCTACCGCAAGATCGACTACTTGTTTGTTTTACTGTCTTGGAGAGTTAACTAAAACCTATTCCAAGACACTAGCCTAAGCTAGATTGGTGGAAAGAGCCCTAAAAATGTAAAAATTACTAGATGAATTTTAATTAAGTGCTGTGTTATTTAGGCTGTTATTACTCAAAAGGGTAAATGGATATGAAACCAATGGTGTTATGAACCGACCCAAAACTGAATGCAATTGAATATGATAATGTAATCTTTTCAATTCGATGAATCCTAACTAAATTAAGGAGAGAGTTTCCATTCACTTCCAACAATGCAAAAAATTGATCACTAAGAGAAAATATAACAAATTCTCTAATGCACTAATTTCATCAAGAAAAACTAATGCAAATCAATTCCAAAAAAGTTTTTATTTTTATTTTTGTGTGTTAAAAACAAGAATAAAAATATGTAAATTCAAATCAAAGAAAGCTGATCTAAATCTACGATTGATTTTTTAGAATGTAAACTATGCACATTTCATTTGAAAAGTATGCAAATGTAATCTATGCACATTTTTCATTCATATTCTGAAAATGAGAATTCTAATTGTGCAAATGTGATCTATGCAAGAGAATTCTCATACACAAGATGATTCTAATTTAATCTAAGAACCAATCAAGTGCAAGTCAAGAAAATTGGGTGAGAGTTCCAAAGATCAAAAAATAAAAACACTCAAAGGCAATTATCACTCATACACAATTTAGCAAAAAAAAAAAGCAAAAAGATGCAAAATTGTGAAAAGACTAAGACAAACCTCCAAGTAATGACCAAAGGAAATCAAATTAAAAAATTCTCAAAAAGAGACTCAAAACACCCAATTAACTTAATGGAGATTGATGAGATGAAGAATTTGCTGAAAGAAACTCATAAACAAGGAAATTTTGACAAGACACATGCAGATATGGGGAGAGGCTAAAACACATAAACAAATCCTAAGTTTAACTGAATGAGAAGATTTTAAGTTTTTCAAAAAGTTGACAGGGTCCGCAGGCCCCCAGTATAACCAGGTGCGGTACTGCTCTGTGTATTAAAGCAACAGTGCGGGGATGTCCGCACTGTGTTGCAACCAGAACGTGCGGTCCTCTTTCAAAAGCGTGAAAAAAAAAACAATTCAAAATCTAAGAACCTACCCAATCCCACACAGCAAGCAAAAGCCAGAAACAAAGAAACAATTTCTCAAGGCAAAGTAAAAGCAAAGGCAAAAACCAGAAATTCAAGTCCCCAGTGGAGTCGCCATTTTGTCGGGCGGATGAATCGTTCTTGCGGACAAGATTGATCTCCCTAGTTACATCTAATGATATCTAGCGACAAACAAACCAAACAAATTCTATCTTTGTCTAAATATGCGATTTATAAATAAAGGTTACTAGGTGTTTTAGGCCTACCTCGGGTGCAGTGCTAGTTTGTGGAAGCCACACTCCGTTGATCCAAATGAGCTCCCTTTTAAAGAATCTGCAAACACAAACAAGCACACATATTAAACAGCACCTGCATAGCCAATATAATAAAGCATATTTATCATGATGATCAAGGAATTGATGAAATAAACCATAGAAGACAATTTATTGAGAAAAATGAATATGATTGTATTAACTTTAATCAAAGAAGAACTTTACAATATTGGTGCCTTGATGCTGTACAAGCTCCTCCCAGGGTCCAACAAGAATCTCCTCTACTTTGACAAGTTTCACTCTCTTCCAAAAGAAGCCAAAAGGTATGTAATATCTCCTTTGAAGCTTAACTAGGAAGTCTCAATTCCAACAGCATTTACCCTAAAAAATGTTCAGTTTTCAACCTCTCTAGCAACTAGCCCAATGCCTCAATTTATAGTGCAGAGGAAGGAAGTTACTAGGTCCACCTTCAAAGGGATAAAGCCCTCCTTCAAAGGGATAAGCTCCTCTCATCAAGGGGTTAGCTCCTTTAGTTATGGGATGCATGAACCACCTAGGAGTGAACCAACCACGTCAAGGTTCCTTCTAGAAGCGTCCAGAATTAACCCAAAGTGAGTTTTTAAGAATAAACTTGCACCTTTTTGACTTTTACAGGGGTCCGCACCCACTCCTTTAGAGACAGAGCGGGCAGGTCCGCAGATAACATGACCAAGGGGTGCGGGACCGCAGGTAATGGTAAGAGAAAGTGCGGAACCAGAGTTTTATAGATTTTCAAGGACTTTCTCTCATTTTTAAAGCTTGACATGAAGAGCTGAGGTTTGAGACTTGCAAAGGAGGACAATATGAGTGGTGATAGACTCACACTGACTGCAGAAAGTCATGGTGACAATATTTTGTGTAACAATCCCTAAATTCTAGGGGCCCATGTTGAGTTATTATTGAGTTGTAATTATTTAATTCAGTTTAGTTGAGTTAAATTCAGTTAAACTAGTTCTAACTGAGTGGTCAAGTGAATTAAATTGGATTTAATTCACATGCACTGATCAATCCTATAACTAATAATTCACTCAAAATAGCTCATGCATGTCAATTTAGATGAAAACCAAGTTGAGATTAGAGTTCAATAACAATGTACTATCAATTGTAAATTCATCTAAATTAAATAGGTGATGCATGCATTCAGTAGAAGGCCTATGAATGGATTGCGCAGTTATGAAGGAGGGATTTCTCAATTAAATATGGGTTAATTCCCTTGGAAACTGCACGAGGAAGTAGGAGCTTGGCAGGCAATATATTTGGCTAAGTATTGGCTTGAGCTAGTTTGTGAAGGAGTGAGATAGATTGTACTTGTGGAGAGATTGTTCGGATTGAACACGCATTTTACCTTTTCTTAGATCTCACGGTTAATGCAATACAAATAGCGGGGTTTTAAGCTAAGGATTTCCCCAGAGAATTATTGTGTTATGTATGATTGAAATTATTCCTTTTATCCTTTGTGATTTCATCGATCAATTTTTGTTTCCACTAATGAGTAGAGTGGATGCATGCATTTTTTGTTAGCATATCACATAATAAGTTTGAATCTACAGTAAAAAGCTACATGCTATCCGAGCAGACGTCACTATAGAAGAGGAGAATATGAGTTTGTAGTATGGGTGAAATTGAATTTGTAGTTTTCCAGCATGATGTTGTTCTACAGTTTGAGACTTGAGTATGCCCTAGAGGGAAGCTCAAATTACATAGCTTTGAAGGAAAGGATGGAGAAAGTGTTGGAAGACAATGGGCTAAAGGAATTCATAGATCATGATATCCGGAAGCCTCCAACATTTGATGCTAAATATTTGGCTGAATGGAGAAAGTGTGATGCAAAGGCGGGAAGGATTATCCTAGAAGGAGTTCGAGATCATATTGTCTCGAATATCCATGGTAAGGAAACTCATTTTTTAATGTGGAAGGCATTGATGGACTTGTTTCAAAATAGCAATGACCATAGGAAGCTGGCACTGAATGACAAGCTGAGAAAGATCAAGATGGAGAAGGGCGACTCAATTCTAAATTACTTGACCAAGTATACCCAATCTTACGATGAGCTTGGAAGTGTTAGAGTTACTGTTGCAGAAGATGATCTGGTTAGCCTAGCACTTCTAGGACTTCCCAAGAGCTGGTACAACTACAAAGACTCAGTTAATGGGATGGAGAAGCTACTAGAGTGGGAGCAATTGTGGTTCGACTTGGTACAGGAAGAGATTCAACAAAACACTAGAGATAGATCCTCATTAAAGAATGATGTTGAGGAGAATTGTGCCTTATTTAGGAAGGTGAAGAAAAGGAAGGGGAATTAATTCCATTCAAAATTAGATTCCAGTCAGGGCAGCAAGAAGAAGGACATGTCAAAAATCCAGTGTTTTCAGTGTCATGAGTCGGGACACTATGCCACAAAGTATCCGTACAAGAAATTTGATAAGAAGCTCTCAATAGGAGTAGTAGGTGAAGCTCTTTCTTAACAATTCGAAATAGATTTTTCCCTCATCGCTTGCATGGTGTCATAAATGATGGGTAGTGTGTGATAGATGGACAATGGAGCTTCATTCCATATGACCGGCAACAAAGCGTTCTTTATTAACTTGGAGAAGGATGTCCAAAGGCATATCAAGATGGGTGACGATGGGAGGTAGAGCACAACCGACATCAGTATTGTTACCTTTTAGAGGGAGTTTGGTTCTCCCCTCACATTGAGAGAAATCATGTATGTTCCAGGATTGAAGAAGAACTTGGTTTCTATTTCCATGTTGGAGGATCGAGGCTATGATGTCATATTTATTAAGGGAAAGGCTTTCCTTCATCACATTAGCCACAGGACATGTGAAGTAAATCAAGGTTCTAGTGAAGGACCTATCAAATTGGAGGTAGAATAGTTCACTTCTTTGAGCACTAAAGTAGAGAAGGTGCAATTCTAAGACATTGGTGAGTTTTGGCATAGAATATTTGGTCACTTCCACCACAAAGATTTGAATATCATGCAAAAATTTTCTACATGACTTCCGAAGGGTACACTAGAGAAAAGAAACCCATGCAAAGGGTGTACATTGGGAAAGTATGCCAAAGCTTCCTTTCATGGAAAAGAGATTTGAGCATAACCGATGCTTGATCGAGTTCACTTAGATGTGTGTGGACCGTTCTCGATAGCATCCACAACCAAGCATAGGTATTATGTAATATTTCTTGATAAGTTTTCTCGTAAGTGTTTGATTTTATTCATGAAGAAAAATCAGAAGTTCACTAAGTTTTGTGAATTTATAGCACTTGTAGAGAAATATACTGGCATGAAAGTTAAAGCTCTCATAAGAGATAATGGTGGAGAGTATGTGTCGAATGAATTCAAGAACTTCTAGGCTACAACAGACATTCGATGGGAGTTGATAACACCTCATAACCCACAACGTAATAGGGTGGTTGAAAGGAAGAACATAATTATTGTGGGAGCGACACATGAAATGTTGCATGATCAAGGCCTACCATTACACTTGTGGGTTGAAGCATGCAACATAGTTGTTTAATTGCAAAATAGAAGCCCTCCTCGAATTCTCTAGATGAGTACACCAAAAGAGGATTTTTCAAGGAAGAAACCATATGTGGTACACTTCAGGATCTTTGGTTCATTAATCTACTTCCATGTTACCAAATATCCATGAAAAATCTAGAGCCGACAATTGAATTGGGCATATTTGTGGGGTACACTGATACACCTCACAACTATCGGGTGTACCAGCCAACCAAAAGGATAACAGTAGTTCGCAGAGATGTGAAATTCAATGAAGAGAATGCCATGAGATGTTCCCTTGAGAGGGAGCTTGAGGTATATGTTGTTGAGGATATTTACCCCCAAAGGAAGAACCTTAGGATTATGTGTAGTAGCCACATGCAGAGAACCAGGGAGTGGAAACACCCACTCATGCAGATAATTCGAGAGATGGGAGAAAGCACACCAGAGAGCTTGACAGGTTACTGCATGATGCTAGAGAGAATGTGGGAGAACCCAGATCACAACATAGGCAGAGGAGGTCATGAGAGAGGTACACTAGTTGCATGGATATGATGAGCTAGAATGTAGAGATTGAGCCATCCTCATTCAAGGAAGCAGTGCAACAACCAGTGTGGGTTGATGCAATGGTTGAGGAGTATGAATCTATTATCAGAAACAGTGTTTGGGAGGTGGTAACAAGACCAACAGACAAGTCAGTGGTGAGTTCTAGATGGCTTTGCAAGGTAAAGAAAACAACATATGGGAGTGTGGACAAACACAATGCCAGATTTGTGGCCAGAGGGTTCTCTTAGGTGGAGGGAATTGATTACGAGGAGACTTTTTCTCCTATAGCAAGGTACTCATAAATCATAAATATTCGCGCACTGCTAGCGCAAATGGGATAGAAGATACATCATATGGATATAATGACAACATTTCTCAATGACATGATTGAGGAAGAGGTGTATATTAAGAATCTTAAAGGATTTGAGACCTTCAACAGAGAGTAGCATGTGTGCAGACTCAAGCAAGCATTATATGGATTGAAATGAGTGTAGGTTTTAACCTTGTATAGAAATTACCTGCATACGAATTCTAAAAAACACAGAAAATAAATAATATGAGATCATAACACACAAAACACATATACACAGAGATTTTCTCCTGGATCCCAAAACCAGGACTACCAGCTTGATTTTTCATTATTGTTCCTTTCAATGTTACAATACATATTTATACATGCCGAAGTATCCAATACCATGGACCGAAAACCTTCGTGTCCAAAACCATGGACCGAAAACCAAAGGTAGGTGCACCCAACCTAATATAGGGTCCAAAAAAGCACAACCCAACTTTATCCCACTTGTTGTTTTCTTTCCATAGGGGGCCACAGGAGAGTTTAGTCATTTTTCCAACCCTGAAACGCCCATTGTTTCTCTACACCAGGAGAACTTCTCAGAGCTATAGATTTTGTCAATGCATCTGCAGGATTCTTCAAAATGTCCACCTTTACCAGCAACACCCTTTTGTCTTCTATCATATCCCTCACAAAGTGATACTGAACATCAATGTGCTTTGTCTTTGAATGATAAGCAGGGTTCTTTGGCAAGAAAATTGCACTTTGGCTGTCACAGTCTATCAATATAGCTCCCTGTACTAACCCCATACTTGAACACAATCTCTGCAACCAAACTTCTTCCTTGCTTACATGAGTGGTTGCGATGTATTCTGCCTTTGTAGTTGATAGTGCCACTACAAATTGTTTCTTACTCATCCAACTGACTACACCTCCAAATAGGTTAAACACATACCCACTTGTAGATCTTCTTTGATCCAAATATTTAGCCCAGTTTGCATGAACAAAGACATGGATATCCAAAACTCTGTCCAATCCTGGTCTTCCTTGGTAGCACAAACCAAAATCACTAGTGCCACACAAATACCTGAAAAACCGCTTCACTATTGTCCAATGCTCCTTCCCTAGTTTTGACACAAACCTACTCAATACTCCCACTCCATGTGCAATGTCTGGTCTAGTACAAAGCATTGCATACATCAGGCTACCGAGTGCACTTGCATATGGAACACGGGACATATCGTCTTCCTCTTCTTGTGTCTTGGGACACGGTTTAGTAGATAACTTTACACCTATAGGAATAGGAACCTTCACCGGTTTACTATCCTGCATATTAAACCTCTGTAGTATTGTCTCAACATACTTCCTCTAGTTTAACTAGAGCTCCCTCTTTACCCGATCTCTTTTAATTTCCATGCCCAAAATATAGTTTGTAGCACCAAGATCTTTCATGTCGAATTTGGAGGACAATTGGGTCTTCAAATCCTGGATAATTTCTTTGTCATTTCCAACCAGCAACATATCATCCACTTATAAGACCATATAAATAGCAGGGTCACCAATTAATTTAAAATACACACAGTGATTTTCTTTGCCTCTGGTGAAGCCAAGTCCTCGTATAAATGTATCAAATTTCTGATACCACATCCTTGGTGACTGTTTTAACCCATACAGAGACTTCTTTAACTTGCATACCAATTCTTTCTTACCCTTCATCGCAAAGCCTTCAGGTTGCTTCATGTAGATCTCCTCTTCCAGATCCCCATGAAGAAATGTTGTCTTCACATCCATTAGTTCTACCTCAAAATCAAAAGCAGCAACAACAGATAAAAGTAACCTAATAGAATTTACCTTGGCAACAAGAGAAAAAATATCACCAAAATCAATTCCTGACACCTGGGAATAACCTTTTGCTACTAACCGAGATTTGTATTTCTCCACCTTTCCTTTTTCATTTGTCTTCTTCTTGAACACCCATTTTCTACCAATGGGTTTCCTTCCAGCCGACAACTCCACCAGAACCCAAGCCTCATTTTTGTGCAAAGATGCCATTTCATCAACCATGGCCTCTTTCTAGAGTTTTCCATCCTCTGAATTTACTGTTTCCTTCACAGTTTTAGGATCATTATCAGTAATAGATAAAGCAAAATTTGAATATAAAGTAGATGGACTATACCTTTCTGGCTGCCTTCTTTCTCGAACTGATCTTCTTACACCTGGAGTTTGTGGCTCTTCATATTCTAATTCCTCCTCTGTTGTAGAGTCTGATTCTTCCTCCTTTAGCTCAAACTCTATATTCTTAGGTTCCTTTGGTTGGAATTCATGTTTAATAATAACTTTCACCTCTCTGAACACCACATCTCGACTGTACACAACCTTCCTTGTTGTTGGGTTCCAAAGCTTATAACCCTTTAAACCATCCTTATACCCAATAAAGATGCACTTTTCAGATTTACTGTCCAGCTTGGTTCATTTCTCCTTTGGAACATGTACATATGCATCACATCCAAATACCCTTAGATGTGAAAGAGAGGGTTTCTTACCAATCCATACCTCTTGTGGAGTCTTATCCTCCAACACTGATGAAGGTGATTTGTTGACCAAGTAACATGTTGTCTCCACCGCCTCTGCCTAGAATTCCTGTCCTAACCTAGCACCACTGAGCATGCTCCTTGCCCTTTCCATCAACGTCTTGTTCATTCTTTTTGCAACTCCATTTTGCTGAGGTGTATATGGAGTAGTCTTCTGTCATGCTATACCACACTTCTTACAGAATTCTTCAAATTCCTTACTACAAAACTCTCCACCGTTATCTATCCTCAGCACCTTTATCTTCTTCTCTGTCTAGTTTTCCACTAGAGCCTTAAATTCTTTAAACCTGTCAAAGACTTCATATTTCTTCTTAAGGAAATATATCCATGTATTCCTTGAGAAGTCATCTATAAATGATACATAGTACACAGAATTACCAAGTGATGGAACCTTCAAAGGTCCAAACACATCACTGTACACAAGCTCTAATATCTGATTCGCCCTCTTACCACCAGAGGGGAAACTCACCCGATTCTGCTTCCCATATACAAAATTTTCACAGAAATCAAAATCCAGAGTGCTATTATTCATACCTTCTACCATAACTTTACCATGAAGTATTCAAAGGCCCTTCTCTCCAATATGTCCAAGCCTTAGATGCCACAACATGGTCTTCTCTCTAGAGACCACTATATTTTCAAATCCACTTTCAGGAACCACAAAACTGTTGCACCCATCAACAACAGTGCTACCTTGCAGCTTGTAAAAAGTTCCAATCCCAACTTCCCACATCAATACCAGTGCTCCCTGAACCATCTTGCAGGTATATTTCTCGAACATTGTCTTTACACCTGCATCATCAAACTTGCTTACAGAAATTAGATTTCTAGCCAATGCAGGAATATGTAGAACACCTGGAAGTGTTCTAACCCTTCCACCTTGCAACTTCAACTTTACTTTTCTGTGACCAACAATTCTAGCCTTCCTATCATCTGCCAAGAAGACATCACCACCATCATATTTCTCATACTCGTAGAACCACTCTCTATGGAGAGTGAAGTGAAAGGATGCACCTGAGTCAATCAACCATGCCTCATGATCTACATGTGTACTTGAAGAAGCCATGTACACATCCCCACCTTCATCTGTGGTGGTTTTCGACTCTGCAAAAGAAGCATCATTAGATCCCTTTCCCTTATCAGGAGCTTTAAATTTACAGTCCCTTTTGTAGTGCCCTTCCTTTCCGCATTTCCTGCACACCACCTTTACAGGTTTTCCTGGAGATTTAGATCTCCCTCTAGATTTATATCTCCCACTTGATGACTTATTTTTATTTCTGTTCTGGGATTGTCGTCATACAGACAAGGCATCACCATTCTGGCTCTCCATATTTTTCCGTCTCATATCCCACGAATCTGGTAGAGAACACAACAAACTAATGCACTTATCTTCATCTGAAATTTTAATATCAATAGATGCTAACTGACTTACCGCAGTATTAAATGCGTTCAAATGCTCTGTCACCGAGTCTCCATCTTTCATCTTCAGATAATACAACGTTTCTCGTAGGAGCAGTTTATTCACAAGAGACTTAGATTGGTACAAAGTCCCTAACTTGTCCCACAAAGCCTTCGTCGTAGCTTCCCCTGATACATTTAGCAATATTGAACCTGAGACACACAATCGTATTGTGCTCTTTGCCTTCTGATCCAACTTCTTCCATTCTTCATCGAACACTCCCATTGGTTTAGTACCCGGATCTACTGTGATTTGCTCATCTTTATCCACCAACAGATCCTTCATCTTGAGTGTCCAGAACTCAAAACTCTGACCATTAAACTTCTTGATCTCTATGTTTCCATTGATCGCCATCTTCTTTCCCCACCAGAATCGATCTTGTAGATCTTCCACTGAACAGGGTCTACCATAGGCCCAAGCGAAACCCCTTAGCAACAAAGGCATCCCCTTGAAGCCAAAACAACTCCGATACCAAATGTAGGTTTTAACCCTATACAGAAATTACTTGCATACAAATTCTAAAAAACACAGAAAATAAACAATGCAAGAGCATAACACATAAAACACATATACACAGAGATTTTCCCCTGGATCCCAAAACCAAGACTACTAGCTTGATTTTTCATTATTGTTCCTTTCAATGTTACAATACATATTTATACATGCCGAAGCATCCAATACCATGGACTGAAAACCATCGCGTCCAAAGCCATGGACAGAAAACCATAGGTAGGTTCAGCCAACCTAATATAGGGTCCAAAAAAAATTTTCCCAGGGCACTGCCCCAGACCTTGTAGAGGGGGGCTACCTACCCCCTTCAAACCCCCCAGACAGGATGGGTTGCCACCCCCCCGTGACCCCCTCACTGCGTAATCGACACAACAAAGGGGGGGATCCACCGCCCCTCTAACCCCCCAGTTCACTACGTAGGTTAGTCGTGGAAATAATATAACACAACTCAACAACGAGAACCTTGTGCTTGGTACCAAAAGATTGATAACTATTTCACTGGGTTGAGCTTCAACAAAAGTGAAGAAAATGAGAACCTTTACCATATTGTGGTTTAAGATAATTTTTTATTATTGTTTTATATGTTGACGATTTGATTCTAACAAATGATGAGAAGTTGATCAAGTCTTGAAAAGAGGATCTTACAAGAGAGTTTGAGATGAAGGACTTGGGGCTCACGCATTACTTTCTTGGTATGGAAATATGGAAAGGATATGAGGAACTATTTGACTCTCAAGAAAAGTGTGCCATCATGATACTGAAGAGGTTCCACATGGAGAGTAGCAAAACCATGGAGACTCCTCTAACTTGTAACTATAGGAAGGAGTGATCTAGGTGGATCTCCAGATACCAATGGCATGAAAAAGGCTCAAAATTAAAAGTGGTAGAATGATGATGAACTTGACACGAGATCAAATTTCTTGTTTCTCTAATTCCGATGGCACAAACGTAACTCCAATCTGAGTCCGTATGAGAAAAATAGAAGCAGTAAAAGTTTAAGGTTGACTTGCACATGTGGCAGGCTTAAGCAGGGCACAATTTGGCAGAAATTCGACACCAAAATCTGGCCAGATTTCTGTGAAAATTTGTAGGATGCTTAATTCGTCCAATATGCTTAAGGTTTGATAAAATGGCTAATAGGGGTTAAATAAAAATAAAAAAATGGGCGGCAGGCCATGACCCCCACTGCCCCTGATGGAACCACGACTCAATATATATTTAAAAAAAATATACAAAGGACGAGTGGGCGGCCATGACCCTATCACCCCGGAACTGCCATGTAACTATATATATATATATATATATATATATATATATATATATATATATATATGGGGCGGGTGGCCATGACCTCGCTGCCCCTGGAACCCACACAACCGCATATCATAAATAGTGTTGGGGGATGGGCAGTCAATCCCCCCGACCCTCTATGCCACCTATTACAATGAAGTTGCCGTCATAATTTTAGGGGAGCGGGCCATCAGACTGGTAGACCCTCCTCCCATTACAATCATTTCAATTATTATGTAATAAAAAGGGAGGGGCAAGATTTGATCCCCCGATCCCTCCTCAACCATTCGACAATTTTAGCCGGCGCACCAAGTGTCTCCCTTGGGAGATCCACCCGGAGAAATATTATTTAAGCACTTATGCACAGTGTGCCTTGGGGAGAGCACGACATGATTTTCGAGGTGAATGTTTTGCAGGAGGGTGGAACCATGAGCATCCTGTGGCAGGGGGCGAAACCTTGCCTGAGCACATTTTTAGAGTGTCAATTTTGGTCGAGTGTTAGAAATGGGAAATTTTTATATAGATTTTTCACCTCTCGATGACAGGAACTCAATGGTGATGTCGGTTTATACAACAAAGCTCTCCATGTTTCAGCCATTTTCCAGACTGAAGCTATAAGCCTCCTTATGTAAATGTTGATTGTAGTTCTTTATCTTTTATGCCACTTAACGAATGAAGGCCTCCCCATTGATTGAGCAGGGCCCGAAGACGTAGTCCAATTGGATGAACTTTGTTATCAAGTCTCTTGTCTTCTTTTCATGCCTTATGTGTTTCTTCTCATCTTTCATGTGCACATTAAGTTTTCTATGGTTAAGCTGCAAAGATTTTCATGTAATTCTTTAATAAATCTATAAGCAAAAGATCTTCAATCAAGTGGTATCGGAGGAATTATTGTAGATGTGAATTATATTTTTGTATGCTAACAAGAAACAGGCTCCGAAGAGGCCAAGGGAAACCAAATTCTTTCAATCTCGAAGTAGGGCATGCACATCGAAGGAGAAACATGGCAGATGATGAGGCTCACTATGAAGAGGAGCGCAATTACTGCAAAGCCTTCTATATAATAGAAGAAAAGGTAGATCAATTATTTTCAAGTCTAGAGAAAGCAGAAGAGAGAAATCCATAAGAACAATGTTCGGTCCATGGAAATGGTGGAGAAGAACCCCCTCCTTCTCCTTCCATGAGTGAAAGTTCTTCTTCCTCTCATCACCATCATCATAGGAATTCAAGGGATGCATCTAAGAAACCTTTCTTTAAGTTAGATGTCAAATTTGATCTTCCCATGTATATCGATGAAATTAATGCATAAAAGATTAATAACTAGATTAGGAAGACTGAAATCTATTGCAGGATTCAACAGATTAAAGAGGACAAGGCAAAGATCCAGTTGGCCTATCCTTAGCTAAGTGGCACCACTATCGTTTGGTGGAAGAGAAAATTGCGAAGCAGTAAGAGTTTGGGTAATCTTCTTTCCTCATGGCCCAGTTTTATTTTTGCATTAAAGGAACAATATTATCCCTTGGGTTATAAGAAAAAAGACTTAATGGACTTGAAATACTTAAGGTAAGGCAGAGGTCTGGATGGTCAAAGATTTACTGAGAAATTTAGAAAATAAGAACTTAATTTAGGCATTGCACTTGACTCACCTGAAAGAAAATATCAATATTGCACCGGTCTTGGCCTTACCGTATCCCCAACAGCCATTCGAGATCGAGAGACATGCCAACGGATATGTCATGGGAGTTGTATTGATGTAGAAAAAGAAGCTGATATGTTACCATTCAGAGAAATTCTCTCAGGCTGTGATAAACTATCCCACTTATGAAAAAGAGTTATATGGCTTGGTCCAAATTGTGAAAAAGTGGAAACACTACCTGATTGGCAAGGAGACCATCGTCCACACGGATCATCAACCCTTGCAGTATCTTCAGTCACAAACCAACCTGCAGCAAGCTTTTCATTTTAGGTGGATGGGTTTTCTTCAGCAATTTCATCTGGTAATAAAGTATAAGAAAGGCACTAGAAACAAACTGGCCGATATGCTATCTCACCCTCATATTTTTGATTTTGTTATTTTTCATAATGCTTCATTATCTTTTGAAAGTTATGTTGAACAATATGCTAACGGTGATGACTTTGAGGAGATTTATGCAAAACTAACCCATGATTCATAGGTGGACAACTATCACTTGCAGGGGAAACTATTGTATCACCTTGGAAAATTGTGCATACCCACAGGATAAAGGGTACATGTAATCTGGGAGGCACACACCTCCCTTGTGTTTGGTGATTTCGGTGTTGAAGAAAAATTTGTGTCATTTACAAAGATTTTTCTTTTGGCTTCATATGAATAACATTGTGACTCGCTATGTAAAGGGGTGTGCGATGTGTTATGTTTCCAAGCTCTCTAATAGAAAAATTAGCCTCTACACAAGACTCCCTATTCTGAGTGATTCATGGGAATGTGTGTCGATGGATTTTGTAGGAGTTTTTCCTTTGTCTAGAAAAGGTCACGACTATTTGTATGTCGTCGTTGACTGTTTTAGTAAAATGTGTATTTTAATGCCTTGTAAAAAGAAGATCACTGCAGAGAAGGCTGCTTATCTTTTCTTATAGCATGTTTGGGTCCATTTTGGATTGCCCATGTCGATTGTGTCAGATCGGAACTCTCACTTTCTTGGAGATTTTTGGACCAGCTTCTAGAAGATGATGGACACCAAGTTGAAAAGATGCACAAAATTTCATCCACAGACTAATGGAAAGGCAAAATTTGTCAACCATGCCATGGTACACTTGTTGTGAGGCTATTGTGGAAAACGTCATCAGTTGTGTGATGATCATATTCCATATGTGAAACATTCCTACAATCGAGAAATGCACTCATTGACACATCGTTCACCATTTAGACATGTTTTGGTTACTTGCCGAAAGATCCTTTTGATATGGTCTTTGGAAAGGAAGATGACTCTAGTGGACATGATGACAGGGACAAAGCATAATGGTTCATTCAATGGATTCAGTTGATTCACCAAGCAGTACAAAAGCAGCTGCAAAAAAGTCAAGCCCGATACAAGGCTCGACATGACAAACACTGAGTTGACCATCAATTTCAAGTGAGAGACAAAGTGTGGTTTCATATCAGCAAGGATAGAATGAAGGGAGAATGAAAGAAGTTGTGGCCAATCCGGTATGGTCCATTCACCATCTTCGAGAAGATTGGAGACAATGCCTTCCGTCTCGATTTGCTGACATATATGCAAGTGTACTCCATATTAAATGTGCAAAACTTAAAGCTTTATGAGCCACCATTGATCATGGACATTGAAGAGGTGGGATTAGTTCCTAGAGTTGATGACTTTGCACCAGAGTATCTCGATGAGTTTTCTGAAGATATCATCATTGACAGAAGAACTAGGACTTCACGATGAGGAGATGTGGAGTACCTTCAAGTTGGTTTCAAAGGGATGCACCCTAGCAAGGAAAAATGGATGGAAAAGGAAAGGGTAAGGGAACAATTCCCTCACTTTCCAATTGACTAATAAATATTTTGGCGGCCCAGATACCGGTGGCATGAAAAAGGCTCAAAATTCAAAGTGGCATAAAGATCATGAAATTGACACCAGATCAAAGTTCTTGTCACCCTAGTTCCAACGGTGCGAGATACACTCCAATCCGAGTCCCTATGAGAAAGATAAAAGCAATCAAAGTTTAAGATTGACTTGCACATGTGGTAGGTTTAAGGAGGGCACAATTTGGCAGAAATCTGACACCAAAATCCGACCATTTTTTTGGGAAAATTTGTATGACACTTAATTCGTCCAATATCGCTAAGGTTCGACAAAATGGCTAATAGGTGTTAAATAAAAATAAAAAATGGACAACAAGCCATGACCCCCACCACCTTTGGTCGAACCACGACTCAATATATATATATATATATATATATATATATATATATATATATATATATATATATATATATATATATATATATATATATATATATATATATATATTAAAAACAAAAAAAATACAAAGGAGGGGTGGGCGGCCATGACCCCGCTGCCCCCGGAACCACACAACTGCATATCATAAATAGAGTTGGGGGGTAGGTAGTCAACCTCGCCACCCCTCCACACCACCTATTACAATGAAGCTTCCAGCGGAAGTTTTGGGGTGTGGGCCACCGGATAGGCGGACCCACCTCCCATTACAATCATTTCAACTGTTCTGTAATAAAAAGGGAAGGGAAATATTTGATCCACCGACCCTTCGTCAACCATTCGACAATTTTAGCCAGTGCACCAACGACCTGCCTTGGGAGATCCTACATCAGAAATATCATTTAAACACTTACGAATAGTGCCTCCAGGGGAGAGTGCAACACGATTTTCTAGGTGAATGTTTTGTAGGAGGGAGGAACCCTAAGCAGCGTGTGGCAAGGGGAAAAACCTTGCCTGATCACATTTTCGGAGGGTCAATATTGGTGCAGTGTTATAATTGGGCAAGTTTTATATCGATTTTTCACCTCTTGGCGACAGGAACTCAACGATGATGCTAGTTTCTACAACAAAGATTTCAACTTTTCAGCCATTTTATAGATTAGAGGTATAAGCCTCCTTATTTAAATGCTCGTTGTACTTCTTTCTATTTTATGCCACTTAATGAATGAAGGCCTCCCCATTGATCGAGTAGGGTTTGGAGATGTAGTCCAAATTGGAAAAAAATTGTTATCAAGTCTCTTGTCTTCTTTTCCTGCCTTATGTGTTTCTTCTCTTCTTTCATGTGCACATTAAGTATTGTATGTTTAAGCTACAAAATTTGTTCATGTAATTATTTAATACATATATAAGCAAAAAGATCTTGGATCAAGGAGGATGTTACTTCAGGTGAAGCAGTGGAGGCTACTATTTATAGACAACTTGTGGGTTCACTTATGTATTTAGTGAACACACAATTGGACATGTGCTATGCAGTTAACCAACTTATCTAAGCCATGATTAAGCCAACCGAACTGTATCGGAAGAAATATAAACATGTCTTGAGATACCTCAGAGGCACCACTCAGTTTGGTATTCTGTACATTTGGAAAAAGGGAGTGAAGCTTCAAAGTTTCACAGATGTAGATTGGGCAGGGATTCCATCTGACAGGAAGAGAAAATCAAGGGGAATCTTCAGTATTGGGTCAACACTAGTTTGTTGGTACAACAAAATGCATGGATCAGTTGCACTTAGTTCATCAAAAGTAGAGTACATGACTGCTATTCAAGCACCTTGTGAGGTTATCTAGATGAGGAATATTTTTATTAGTTTTTTTGGTCAACAGATGGATCCAAGAGGGACTAACTTTGACAATCAAATTTGCATAAAACTCTCTAAGAATCTAGTTTTTCATGATCGATCCAAGAATATTGAAATCCGATATCACCATATTCGAGATTGTGTGCAAAGGGGAATCATGTTGCTGGAGTACATTCCCACAAAGCAGAAGGATGAAGATATTTTGACAAAGGCATTGTCAATATGAAAATTTGAGTTTCACAGAGGCAAGATTGGGGTAACATAATTAGCAATTGGAAAATACTAATTTAATTTGTCCTTGGCTTAAATTGGGAATTAAATTGTAATTCTTTTCTCATAGAAACTTGTATCAGTTAAATAAGTTAAGTTTAATTAGTTGGCTCAGTACATTGGAGTTCGAAGTCTATCTAGAGTCATGTAGAGTGATTCCTAAATTTTAGGGTCCCAGGTTGAGTTATTATTGATTTGTAATTATTTAATTTAGTTTAACTGAGTTAAATTCACTTTAACTAGTTCAAACTATTGGATGAACTAGTGAGTGGTCAAGTGAATTAAATTAGATTTAATTCACATGCAATGATCAACCAGATAACTGATAATTCACTCCAAATAGCTCATGTGCATGTCAGTTCAGATGAAGACCCAGTTAAGATTAGAGTTCAGGGGAGTGTACTATTAGTTGTAAATTTATCTAAATTAAATAGGTGATGCATGCAATTAATAGAAATCCTGTGAATTTATTTCACAGTTATGAGTGAAGAAGTTCCCAATTAAATATGTGCTAATTCCCTTGGAAATTATGCAAGGAATTAGGAGCTTGACATGCAACAAATGTGGCTAATTATTGGCTTAAGCTGGTTTGTGAAGCAGTGATATAGATTGTACTTGCAAAGAGATTGTTCGAGTTGAACACGCATTGTATTTTATTTTTAGATCTTCTGGTTAATGCAATATACAGATAATGGGATTTTTAGTTGAGGCTTTCCATAAAAAGTTATTGTGTTATGTGCGATTGAAATTCATCCTTTTCTACTTCACGATTTCATCAATCAATTTTTGTTTCCAGTGATGAGTAGAGTAGATTCATGTATTTTGTTTTATAATATCACATAAGAAGTTTGAATCTACAGTAAAAATCTACAATATTTCTATTTTATTATCGTGTCTTTTATTCACAATTACTGAAGTTTGACATTATTTAGATCATTATTGTGCAGTTCTATTTCTCTATTGTGGTAATGGTAAACCTATGGACTTTGTTCCTTGACAACAAAATATGAATGTATATGTGTTTCCTCTTTTTTGTTCTTTTTTGTTAAAGAGTAGTTCGTATATTTTGTTTTCCACCCACAGTGGTTATCGAAATTAATTTATGTTTCACTCAGTAATTCATAATCAACACCAGTGAAATTATATATGAATTGTATTTCCTTACTGATCTATTTTCCTGTATATTATATCTTATAAATGTACATTATTCTTATCTTGAGGGGTCCACTCCAAAAATGATTTCTTGGACTTTTCCAAATATGTTTACTTTTTTTCTTCTCTAGAAAACTCCATACTTTTACATAGTTTCCCCTTTATCTGGTGGTTAAATGAAATGAGTTAGTTTGTGGTTGGCCACACCGAACCTTCTTATATGTATACAGGTTATTCATAATACTTCTCCGCTCTATAATTAAAATTATATATCTTTCATTTTATTCTCTATCTTTAATGGCTATAAATAGAATTAAATGCTCTTATCATAACATTTATGGTGTAAACTAGATTTTCCAGCCTTAGCCATAACAAGGTGTTTTCCCAACTATTGTACTAGAACCTACAATCCGTAAGGCTATCCATAGTTAATTAATGTTAATGGTGCTACTGATATATATGATTCTTTTGACACTTATTAAAAAGTGCTCACGTTAATACTCCCATTCCACACAATACCTAGAAATTAAGGCATCTATTATCTTATCTTTACATGCTACTCAAGCGGGTCACCAACACTATTGTTAGTCTCACCATAAGAACATGACTCATTTATTTACCTTAAGAGAAGTTTTATTGACTATATATTTTCTAGAAAACTAACATTATCAACTATGTTGCCATTGATTATCGAGTTTTTCATTTTGAGTGGTATTTATCTAGTGAAATGATTTCATAAGTTTTTGTTTCAATAAAAATAAATCAGAGATAAATGATTTCCCAATTTCTTTCTCCTTACACAAGTATCTTACATTTCCTCTTTTTTTTTGTATGCATAATGATGAAAGAGAGCATGTCTATACATATTTAGATACCTTTTTTTTTTTTTTTTTGCTTGCATGCATAATTAGTAAAAACAAGGTGGTCATAAAACTTGTTATCACTCAGGTTGTCCCTTTTGACTCCTAAAGGGATACGGCCGAGGTAACCACAAACCAACTTTGGACTGCAGGCCCTAGCCTACCTGCAGTCAGAGAAGGCTCTCTCTTTATGATTTAGCTTTGTTGAAAAGGGATGATTTTAGGCTAGATATGATGCACAGGGGTTTTGATTGAGTTTTGGTGGGAAAACTGACACTTTCAGGTAAGAGGCAGAGTATAGTCTGAATCTTTCAAGCCATTGGGCGTGGAGTCGAGGA
Organism: Pinus tabuliformis; assembly: GCA_031772625.1. NCBI lineage: Eukaryota > Viridiplantae > Streptophyta > Pinopsida > Pinales > Pinaceae > Pinus > Pinus tabuliformis. The sequence goes on along the minus strand of CM062814.1, from coordinate 562,050,981 downwards.
GGGGAACTGCTGGTGCGTTTCCTTAATAACAGTGAGGGAACATGGAGCGAGATAGCTGAGGTTGAAGCAATCTTCAGGTTTAAGGGATGAACTAAATGCTAAAGAAAGAGAGGCAGTTAAGAATCTCTCCAACAGATTAGCAGAGAAAATAACAGGGCGCTACCTAGGGCCAGTTAAGAATCCCTAGATAATTGGCCAACACAGGTGAATTGGGGTAAACATGAGCCGGAAGGAATTCAATGTTCATAACCAATTCTTTTAGAGGAAAACATCAAGAAACAGCAGAGATTGAGCATAGAGAGTATTTAAACTAATTCTAGGCTATTCCTTTTTTCTGCTATTTAGATAATGGCAAACACATAAACAGAGATAAGAGGCACTTATTGCTTCAGGCCGCAGCGCAGGAATTCCATCTTCAACTCTTCAAAACATTCATCAATAACAGACAGTTCGCTCCGTATGTGATGACATCATGCTGACGTCATCCCTCCACGTCACCCTGCTGACGTCATGCTGATGTCACCCTCAAAATTGGATTCTGGGGCTCCGAAGTGCGACTTTCGCGCCTCTGCGCCCAAAAAAGTGCTGATGATATTAGCATGACGTCAGCATTGTACGGCGGGTGACATCAGCATGACGTCAACAGGGTGACATGGCAGGATGATGTCATCACGTACGGACGATGATGTGGCAGGCACGGTGGCGAGGACACGTGGCAGTGACGTGGCAGGAGGCCACGCAGGCAAGTGACTAGGCAGGGGGGTGACGTGGGTGGTGATGTCACAAGGTAGTAAGCGGTTTCTGGCGCACCGCTCATGGGCAAAGGTGGTTTCCGGGGAGGGGGCTCCGCCACGCCCCAGAGCCTGACGCGTGGCGGGAGTACGGTGGCAAAACCGCCGAACTCCCGGACGCTAAAGCCCGGGTTTGCCGGGATGGGGATGTCCGCCAGCCGTTGATCTGTGGGGCGGGCGATCCAATGGTTGGCGGCGATCGCGAGGTAACGACGGGTTAGCGGGTGGGAATATTCGCAGGAATATTCCAAGTTTGATATATCGCGGCGGTGGGTTTAAACATAGGGAATGGCGGGATTTGCGCGTTGTATGCATATTATGAGCGCGGGTTGGCATATTTACACTTGGGTTTTAGGGATAGGGGCAAAATATGGATTTTTGCCAAGCGGGGTTAGTATATTATGCACAGAATGAGGGGACAAAGGCGCAAAGAAATGGGTTTTTGAAGGTTTTTAGGGGTTTTTGGTTTAGGGAAGAGGTTATTATTCTGACCAGATGTCAGAGTAATCCCAGGACACAGATGGGCTAAAAACAGTCCCAGATGGACTGTGATTTCCCTGACTTAGTGAATAATATGGCTATATTCCCAGGGAGGGGTATTTACATAGGGGAGTTTTATATACATGATTTAAACAGGGGAAAGGGGAAAATTGTTAGGGAGTTATATAGTAAAGTTAATAGTTAATATGGAGATGAAAAGAGGGCGCTAAGGTATGAGACCTTAGGCCATTTTGGGAAAAAGAAGACTCACAAACACTGAGTGAGCAATCCTTGAATGAAGCAAATGTTCACCAAGGCCCATGTCATGGAAATGATGAAACTGAGAGGCTCAAGCAGATCTTGACCTCTTGGGGGATGTTAGTAAGTGACTTTGGGGTGATGAGAAGAAGGGAGAGGTTAGTGAATTCCAGCCTGAGTACCTCCAACTGAAAAACTGCCTCAAACCGAAAAATGGATTGCTTATCAAAATTGGAACACAGCAGTGGCACTTAGACTAGCACACTCTTATGGACACTTCTTTGGCCATCTGTAGCAAATATGGAGCATTGCAGCATGCATAGTACGACATATTTGGCATGTAAAAATGTCGATCATGAAAGATGATTAACATGCTGCAGCAGGAGGATAACAGTGGCTCCACTTGGGGATGGCTTTTCCTTGTGAAAAGCCAAGAACAGCAGGTCAGACTGCCTTGTATTCAATTGTTGCTGTGTTCTACAAATTTCCCTTGGCTGGCTGCCTTATTGATCCTACCTACCTACCTACCCTAACCAGTACTTACTTTGCTGTTAGGTGAAGTGAAATAGCCAATGCAGCCACTTAAGCAATAATAACATGAGTGGGCTTTGCTGCTTGTGCTTGCTAGTGAGATCAACTGAGATTTTGCAATTTGTTATGGCTTTGTCAATCTTTGAGAAGATCAGGAAGCTACTGACCTCCTTTGCGGTGTTTAAGTACTGTACAAAACTGTCCTGCAACATATATATACAATTTCTAGGCTGAAGTAAAGAACTGTACAAAGGTTCAGGATCACTATCATGCCTTGGAGTCGGGAGATCATCGACAACTCGATGCTGAGCCTTGCAGCCTGTTAATGGAGAAGAGCATTGATCTCTTTCATCATTCTGCCTGCCAGCGGATAGGTCATTCAGAACTTGCAGAGGTGCTTGTAATTTATTACAATCTGGCTCGAATAGGACTTGACTGATCTGTGCAGGCTGCTGGTCTTCTTCTTCTTTGAACAACTCAGATGGCTGAAAATAAAGAGGCAGGGGATCCACTTGGATCATTTGGTCATATGCTGCTGCTTCTGGGTCCTCCTCAATTTGATATTCAATGGCTCTTTGGGGCTGCAAAACTAGAGGCAATACCTCTAGAACAATATCTTTATTAACCTCGAGACGGTCGATAGAAACACGCAATGACACTTGATCATATACAGAATGATATTTATCCTTGATAAATTGAAAAGATTCAAAACAAAAAGGTAAAGTTCCTTCACTGAAATCAACACACTCTGTGTTTTCTTCCTTTTCTTGATAGCTGAGATGGGCATGCTGATCATTGGGTTCAGGTTGCTGAACCTGAACACTGCTTCCTGCCAAAATAGGATCTGATTCCTCTGCAAGGCTGATTTGGTCGTTAGGCTCATAATCATCATCATACAGATCATATTTGGGCAGACAGTTGAAAGAAGAGAAGCTATTATATTCACACAGTATATCAGGAGACTGCTCCATCATGTATGGTTGGATGAATATGTCATTTATTTTGTGGCAGGTTTGTTCGTGAATGTCACTACTTTCCTGTTGCGAAACATATTTGTTCTGGTGGTCTGAAAATTCCACTTTCATTGTGATCAGCTGCATCATTTCCTCTGTCTTTTGTAACACACTATGAAATCTTTCTTCTTGCTCTGCTTTGCGCTGTTCTTCCCTCCTTTTTAGATTTGCCTCCACGTCCACAGCTATGTCCTGCATCTGTTTCAAAGTGGACGGGCATCTTTCTCTCAAACAGAATTCCATCTCTGTGTCAAATGCTCTAGGATATTGCAATAGAGCTAAATCAAGGGGAGGTCTTATATTTAAAGGCATGGACTGATAAACTTGATTGAATCTGTCTGAAAACTGCTGAATAGATTCATCTGGATGCCTTTCTAAATGATTGTATTCTTCGATGAGCACGAAGAGATTACCTCTGATCATCCATCTATCAAGGAAAAGCTTGGCACACTGCTGAAACTTAGAGATGCTCGCCTCAGGCAACGCTTTAAACCAAGTCCTAGCTTCGCTTTGCAAAGAAAGGGCAAATAGTCTAAGACTGACATCTTCATCTTCCACTTCAAATGTATTAAGATAATATTCAAAAGCCTGGATATGTTTCTGGGCAGTAATACCATTCTTTCCATCAAATCTAGGGAGATATTCAGGATGATTTGCCGGCAGAGGAGCAAGCACAGGAGGCAAAATGAGTGGCTTATATCTTTCAGGAACTTTACGAGGCACGGGGGTATGTACGGGAACTAGAAGACTGGGCTCTATTTTTGGTTCCTCCTTGGATGTATGATGATTTTCAACAGCATTTGAAAGCTACTGCTCTGATGCGCAAGGAGGCTTTTCAACAACCTTTTCCAAAGGAAAAACACAAAAATCTGACATAAAATCGTTTTTAAAGTACAATATGCACAACAAAATCTGGTGCAAGAGAAAGAACATGATCTCTTGGATGATAGTCCAAGTCAAGAGCCTGATCTGCTTATATAATTCCTTCGGGTTCATTTCTCCAGCGGAGTCTTTATTATGAGGATTATGTGGAGTCGTAAGGTGGATGAATCAACCTTGAAGTGCCTGATCTCTGTCCACCATCACAGATCAGAGCCAAACATGAAAAGCCCTGGAGAAAAGGAACACTTTCTCTAGAAAATGAGGCGAACTGGTCAAAATTGAGGATTTACACTAATAAACACATGATTCACTCCCCAGTGGAGTCGCCATTATGTTATCACTCAGGTTGTCCCTTTTGACTCCTAAAGGGATACGGCCGAGGTAACCACAAACCAACTTTGGACTGCAGGCCCTAGCCTACCTGCAGTCAGAGAGGGCTCTCTCTTTATGATTTAGCTTTGTTGAAAAGGGATGATTTTAGGCTAGATATGATGCACAGGGGTTTTGATTGAGTTTTGGTGGGAAAACTGACACTTTCAGGTAAGAGGCAGAGTATAGTCTGAATCTTTCAAGCCATTGGGCGTGGAGTCAAGGAGGGGAACTGCTGGTGCGTTTCCTTAATAACAGTTAGGGAACATGGAACGAGATAGCTGAGGTTGAAGCAATCTTCAGGTTTAAGGGATGAACTGAATGCTAAAGAAAGAGAGGCAGTTAAGAATCTCTCCAACAGATTAGCAGAGAAAATAACAGGGCGCTACCTAGGGGCAGTTAAGAATCCCTAGATAATTGGCCAACACAGGTGAATTGGGGTAAACATGAGCCGGAAGGAATTCAATGCTCATAACCAATTCTTTTAGAGGAAAACATCAAGAAACGACAGAGATTGAGCATAGAGAGTATTTAAACTAATTCTAGGCTATTCCTTTTTTCTGCTATTGAGATAATGCAAACACATAAACAGAGATAAGGGGCACTTATTGCTTCAGGCCGCAGCGCAGGAATTGCATCTTCAACTGTTCAAAACTTTCATCAACAACAGACAGTTCGCTCTCCAAGCTTTAAGCAATCTTTGATTACAGAAAAATTCAGGTATACACAGCGAGTCTCTAGTGAAAATTCTCAGTTAACGAACCCTTAAAAACTATACAGAGGGTGGTATATATAGGGCAAAAATTCTCTGCAGAGTTCCTTTATTACATCTTGACCTAATTAGGTCATAAAAAATGACTACTTGACCCAATCCTATCTTGAAATAAATACAAAAAATATCTCGGGCCGTGCTCAGTGCCGATGTATCAAAACTGAATAAATGATGTTGTCCTTGGTGGCTTGCTGCAGTGTTTTCTGCAATAAATGAGTATGGGTTTCTGCTTTCTTGCTGTCCTGGTGCTTTGAATGCCTTAATGGTGATTTGAAGGCAAGGATGGGCTGATGCTTATTGATTTGACTTTCTGGGGGCTTCATCAATGTTCAAGCGCCTCGAGCCCCTAAAAAATCTTGACTGATACTCTCTGGCGTCTTTTCTTCCACTGATACTCTCTGACAAAATCTGGACTGCTGATCTGATGTGCTGCGGGTCTAATCACCAGTAAATGGCCGCTGTTCGGCCTCTGTATCATCTGGAATGATCTTCTGCTCCTTTTGGTATGCTCTGTGAAGAAAACAGATCATTTTTGCGCCTTTTCGGGCTTCCTGGGGCCGCATGGTGAGAAGATTCCTTAAAGATTCCCTGAAGATTCTCCATTTCGGCCTAAAAAATCCTGCGATGAGCGATTTGCGCTAGGCGCAAATCGCTCATCAAAAACTGCCTCAGAATTGGATTCCGGGGCTCCGAAGTGCGACTTTCGCGCCTCTGCGCCCAAAAAAGTGCTGATGACGTCAGCATTATATGACGGGTGACGTCAGCATGACGTCAGCAGGGTGATGTGGCGGGATGACGTCATCACGTACGGACGATGACATGGTAGGCACGGTGGCGGGGACACGTGGCAGTGATGTGGCAGGAGGCCACGCAGGTAGGTGACTGGGCATGTGACGGGGCAGGGGGTGACGTGGGTGGTGACGTCACAAGGTAGTAAGCGGTTTCTGGCGCACCGCTCATGGGCAAAGGTGGTTTCCGGGGAGGGGGCTCCGCCACACCCCAGAGCCTGACGCGTGGCGGGAGTACGGCGGCAAAACCGCCGAACTCCTGGACGCTAAAGCCCGAGCTTGTCGGGGATGGGGATGCCCGCCAGCCGTTGATCTGTGGGGCGGGCGATCCAACGGTTGGCGGCGATCGCGAGGTAACGGCGGGTTAGCGGGTGGGAATATTCGCAGGAATATTCCAAGTTTGATATATCGCGACGGTGCGTTTAAACATAGGGAATGGCGGGATTTGCGCGTTGTATGCATATTATGAGCGCGGGTTGGCATATTTACACTTGGGTTTTAGGGATAGGGGCAAAATATGGATTTTTGCCAAGCGGGGTTAGTATATTGCATATTATGAGCGCGGGTTGGCATATTTACACTTGGGTTTTAGGGATAGGGGCAAAATATGGATTTTTGCCAAGCGGGGTTAGTATATTATGGACAGAATGAGGGGACAAAGGCGCAAAGAAATGGGTTTTTGAAGGTTTTTAGGGGTTTTTGGTTTAGGGAAGAGGTTATTATTCTGACCAGATTTCAGAGTAATCCCAGGACACGGATGGGCTAAAAACAGTCCCAGATGGACTGTGATTTCCCTGACTTAGTGAATAATATGGCTATATTGCCAGGGAGGGGTATTTACATAGGCGAGTTTTATATACATGATTTAAACAGGGGAAAGGGGAAAATTGTTAGGGAGTTATATAGTAAAGTTAATAGTTAATATGGAGATGAAAAGAGGGCGCTAAGGTATGAGACCTTAGGCCATTTTGGGAAAAATAAGACTCACAAACACTAAGTGAGCAATCCTTGAATGAAGCAAATGTTCACCATGGCCCATGTCATGGAAATGATGAAACTGAGAGGCTCAAGCAGATCTTGACCTCTTGGGGGATGTTAGTAAGTGACTTTGGGGTGATGAGAAGAAGGGAGAGGTTAGTGAATTCCATCCTGAGTACCTCCAACTGAAAAACTGCCTCAAACCGAAAAATGGATTGCTTATCAAAATTGGAACACAGCAGTGGCACTTAGACTAGCACACTCTTATGGACACTTCTTTGGCCATCTGTAGAAAATATGGAGCATTGCAGCATGCATAGTACAACATATTTGGCATGTAAAAATGTCGATCATGAAAGATGATTAACCTGCCGCAGCAGGAGGCTAACACAACTTACTCATTCAATTAATATTCCAAGTAATTTCAAGCTAAGATACCTATACTTAAAGCATCATTCAACAATTCTACACCAGAATAACCAAAAAGCAGAGATAATAGATCTCTCAGCTAACTATTAAGCAAAACTTTAAAGCCCTTGTGGGAATCAGTAGTCATCCAAGAAATTAAAACTAAAATATACTTAAAAATATAACCATATCCATTGTTGAAACTGTTCTTGGGAGAACATTATCCTCCCAACCTTGAACCAATCTTCTAGTTCCCCTAGAGCTGAAATCACTTACCAGTGAAACTCAACAACCTCTTGTGATTCCACTCATGTATTTTTTATCACTTCCATAACATATGTCTTTCCTTAGAAGTGTCCTACCTTTTCAGGGTCTACCAACCCACTTGCATAGGATTTTTTTTTTTTTTTTGAAAAAGGCATCTCTTGCTTTTTCTTTAAAGCCTGCATTTTTCTCCTGAGATGCTTTATTCTACCCTTACTCATTGATTTTTCTACGCGGAGTGATTTAATAGATTTTCTCTCCCATCATATTAAATCTTGTTGATCAACTCCTAGGGGTTTTTTTGGAGTTATTTAAGGGAATTTTATCCTGATCGTGTGCACTAATACTGGTTTCTAGATCTTGGCAAGAATTTCCTTAACTCTAATGTTTCTTTCCCAAGTAAGTTTCATATTTTCTTTGCATTAATAAAATTCATTTATTACATCATCATACTTTATTGTTAATCTTAATTCAAATCCATCATGGCTTTCTAGCCATTACACTTAAAAACAATTACGTCTAAAAATAAAGAAATATTTATATAGAAACAGAAGGGTATTACATCTTTCCCCACCTTTTAAAATTAACATTGTCCCAAATGTTTATGGTTCATTTGATTCATCACTGGAACAATGTTGCGTAGGCTTCTTTCATAGTATCCTCTCACTCCCAAGTAGCCTCCTCAGGTGTAAAGTTCCTCCACTGCACTTTAACTCGAGTGATAACTCAATTTTGGAGCAAGATCTCTTTCCAATCTAATACGTAGAGTGGCTCTGGTAGGAAATATCCTCCGGGTTCCACATGTATCAAATTTCAGCCAATCACGTGAGAATTATCATGGACATGTTTATTTAATAAAGACACATGAAATACATTGTGAACTTTAATATGGCCGGGAAAAGCTACTTGATATGCTACTAGACCAACTCTGTCCAAGATTGAAAAAGGGCCATAGAATCGCAGTGCCAATTTTGTGTAGGTATTGGTTCTTAAGATATATTTCCTTAGTTTTACTCTTAAGTAAACATGGTCTCCAATCTTAAATTATTTATGGCTTCTTTTCTTGTCTACATAATTTTTTTGTCTTACTTTGCAGATTTTCTATTCTATCAAATATTCCATACCACCTATTCCATTTCCTACAAAGCATATAGTCCTAATATCAATCTATCTTCTACTTAACTCCAACCGAGTGATGTATGAAATTTGATGCCTTACAAAGTATCAAGCAGACTCATTTTTATTGAAGTTTGGTAGCTATTGTTATACACAAATTTTTCTAAATGTAGAAAATCCTCCCATTCAGTATGTATGTCGATGACATAATTTCATAGCATATCCTCCAATATCTGATTGGTCCTTTCTGTCTGTCCATTCGTTTGAGGATGATATGCAGTGATGAAATTTAATTGAGTTCCCATGCCCCCAAACAAAGCTTTCCAAAACTTAGAGGTAAATTTAGCGTCTATGTCTAACACTACCATCTTCGGTACTCCATGCAGTTGGAAAATTTCCTTCATGAAAATATTGTCAATCTGTATTGTTCCATAAGTAGACCACACCGGTATAAAATGTGTTGCTTCACTCAAAGTGTCCACCACCACCATGATGGATTCATGTTGTTGTTTTGTCTTTAGTAATATTGTAATAAAATCCAATGAAATCACCTCCCACTTCCATTCAGGAATGGGTAGTGGGTTCAATAATTGAGCAGGGTGTTGGTGTTCCACCTTTACCTATTGACATTCTATACATTTTGCTGAGTATTTTTCCACCTCCCTCTTCATGTCTAGCCAAAATAATTATTTTCTTTATGTTGTTATCATATTCCAGCATCTAGGGTGGCCTGCATATGATTTCTTGTGATATTCATCTTGTATCATTTGTTTTAAAACAGACACATTGGAAAGATACAATCTATTTCTATAGGTTAGAATTTTTTCAATTTTTTTAGCATATCTTGGAACTTCCATTTGCTGTAATTTCTGTTGAATTTCCATTTATTTATGATCTTGTTGTATTGAATTTTTCATATGTTCCACAAAATTGGTACTAATATTGCTAATAGATACTTTCATCAAACCATGTGTCTCTCTACTTAATGCATCAACTATTTTTTTTCTTTGCCTTTTATGTGTTTAATATAAAATTCAAACTCACTGAGGAAAGCTAGCCACCTTGCTTATCTAACATTTAGATAAGGGTGGATGAAAAAATGTTTCAGGCTTATGTGATCTATCACCAAGGTAAAAAAATTTCCTAACGTATAGTCTCTCCACATATTTAAAGCATGTATCACTGTTTCCAACTCTAAATCATACACAACATAAATCTTTTCGTGTGGTTTCATTTTCCTAGACGCATAGGCCACTACTGCATTTTCCTGCATCAAAAGTACCCCAAGGCCTTCCAAAAAAGCATCTATGAAAATAATGAATTCCTTGTTTGGATCTGTAATTTTCAGTATAGGAGCTTTTGTCAGTATTTTTTTATTTTGTCAAAGATTTCCTCACATTTAGTCGTCCACTCAAATTTTGTTCCCTTTTTCTGTAAGGATGTAACAGGGTAAGCCAATTTTGAGAAGCCCTCTATAAATCTTCAATATTATCCTATGATTCTCATAAATGAGCAAACTGATGACACGTCCTTAGGTATGGGCCAATTCATAATAGCCCTAACCTTTCCAGGATCAATAAACAGTCCCTCCTTGGAAATGACATGACCCAAATATTGTATTCTATCTTTGTAAAACTCACATTTGTTGAGTTTTTCATATAGTTGATGTTCTCTTAAAGTTTGTAACACCAATTTTAGATGTTCTTTGTGCTCTTCTTCATTTTTGGAATACACTAAAATGTCATCTATGAATACCAACATAAACCTATCAAGGTATTTGTGGAGTACACTGTTCATTAAACACATAAAGGTTGTTGGAGCATTAATGAGACCAAAGGGTAACACTACAAACTCATAGTGACCATATCTAGTTCTAAAAGTTGTCTTATGAATATCTTCATGTTTTATTTGCAAGTGGTGATAGTTGGTTCTTAAATCAATCTTTAAAAATATAGTTGCTCCCCTCATGTGATCAAACAAATCATTAATTTGGGGTAGTAGGTATTTATTTATAAAAATTAACTTATCCAATTGGTGATAATTGATGCAAATCCGAAATATGCCATCATTTTTCTTGACCAATAGTACAGGGTCCCCCCATGGTGAGACAATGGGTATTATGTGACCTTTGTCTAACAGTTCATGTAACTACATTTTTAGTGTTAGTAACTTTGATATACTCATTTTGTAAGTTGATTTAGACACGGGGTGGCACTTGGTACTAAATCGATGGAGAAATCTATGTCTCTATGGGGAGGTAAGCCTGGGATCTCTTCTGGAAAAACATCTTGGAATTCACTAATGACTAGGAAAGCCTTTAGATTTTCCTTTTATGTTTGTTGTTTATTTGTTTCTACCTACACCATGTATGTCTCACATCCCTTTATTGCATTCCTTTTCTGCTGTATAGTTGAAATTTACAGGAATGATATTGGTTTTGTTTTACCTCTAATTAACTGGGCTTTCCCATATTGACTCATACAACTCACTGTTTTCTCCAAACAGTTTATAACAACCCCCTGTTTCTCTAACCAATTCATGAATATTAATATGTTTGTAGAATACTAAAGGAGGAATATTTATATCTAATAATGTGGAATAACCATTTAAGTCAATGAGACAATTTCTTATTTGACTGGTTACCTTCCTTTTGGTATGAGTTACTAACTGTACCAACCATGGATTCTTGAATTTTTAAGATTTTAATTTACATTTTTCCACAATTTTGGGGCTAATGTAACTTAATCTAGCGTCTGGATCAATTAAAACGGAAGCATATTGGTTTAAAATGGTACCTTCAATCTCAATCATGGTAGATTGATGCTCAACCTCTTTGTCCTCTAGTGGTGCACTAATCCTGGGAATATTTATGGGAACATCATTCAAAATTGTTGCTTTGTGGACTGGTTGAATATTCTGAATATATCACAGATTATGCGTACAATCCCCTAATAAGTGTGGTTCTCCACAACCCCAAAAATTCAACAGTTATATTTCATCAACCCCACCATTCTTTTTATTGTTGAGTTCCATGGGTTTTGACCTAGTGTGAGACTATGGCAGTTGATTTACATTTCCCTTGATAAATTTATTCCTTTGATGATCCTTTCCAAAATGCTTAAGATAAGGAGGTTTCTATCTTTTTGTACTCATTTTACACTTGGTTCTGTCCTTACTTTTCCACGGTTTTAAACCTTTGATTTTATTCATGAATTGCTGGTAGCACAATCCGGTTTTCCTTACTACCTCATCCATTGACTTAGGATTGTCAAATTCAATCCTTTCTTTGTAAGGGACTGCTAAACAGTTCAAAAATAATTGTACCTTGGATTTATATTCGTTAATATAGGGACTATACTATAATAAGTTTATAAATTTTTCTACAAACTCATCCATAGTTAATTGTCCTAGCCTTAACTGATGGAACTTCTTGGCATGATGATCATAGTATCACTCACTTAGATATCGAGAGTTAAACTATTTTTGAAATTCCTCCCAAGAAACTATCTTTTCTTCCAACATGTGTACAATTTTGGCCTCTTCCCACAAGAGAGTACCTTTTCCCTGCAGCTGGTAAAAAGCTAGTCTAGCCTTCAAGTTGCTCTCATACTCATATAATTGAAAATATTTTATCATGTTAAGGAGTAATTCTTACACATCTTCTTCCTTTTCCCCATCAAAATTAGGGGGTTTGATTTTCATAAACTCTCCTTGTAACTCCATTTTCTTATTTTATTTCTGTTATTTCGAATACATCCTATCCAATTCACCTCCTCTTTCGGACTTCTCTGATTTTTCTTCCACATTTTTCCTCTTCAACCCTTCTAGTTCTATGCTTCTATGTGTAGACATTTTAGTAAACTCTCTTATCATCCTCTCATGTTCCTCAATAGCCTTTAGTAGGTTTTCATTGTTATTTATGAGATAATTCAATAGTTGTTGCAGGTTTCTCATAACGTTCATAAATTGAGAGGTTGGTGGAGTACTTCCATTCCCCAACTCAATGTATAAATCTTATCCAATTGTAATGGCTCGTGCCGAATTATCTGCCATTCTGTTATGGTCTGCTTCACTCTAGTATCTTATGGACAAGAATTAGCATTGAATGTTCCATTAGACTCTTCTGAAGTGTTGATGAAATACATTGGTTCATTGCATGGCTATTTGCATCATTCATGGTTATTATTTGAACCTAAAACTCTTGATGAAGCTAGTGTGAAGGTTGTACATCTTGAAATTAAGGGGAAGCATGAGAAAGATGACCACCCAAAGAGGGAAGCAATAACTAAGAGAAAAGAAGCAAAGACATCTTGTACTCATTGTGAGAAATAAGGGGTTGATGAGGAGCATTGTTCAAAATTTCATCTAGAATTGAGACCAAAGAGGAACGATAGAAAGGAGAAGCAGAAGATAGTTTCAACTATGACACAATACCAACAATTTGAATTATAGGATGATGAGAAGATTACAACTATATGCTTTCTAGGTTTTAGACCAATTGACCTGGGATAAGACTTAGGTGATGAGATGAAGATTGCAGCTCTTGGGATTGAAGAAGATGGACCTGTCAACCTGGGATCTAATTTAGGCAATGAGGAAAATATTTCAGCAGATTTTGTGCCAAAAATGAGGGCACCAAATACTGCATGGCACCATGAACTAAAAGAGATCAATCAAATAATTTAGGCAAAGAATGTTGAACTAAGGAGAATCCTACAAGAAGAAGAGGAGGAGAAAAAAAGTGACAACATCATTTACAAGCTAAGGAGGAGGCCTTGGAAAATTTGCAGCATAACAAGTGTGAGGTAAAAAGTGATTCTTCAAATTCATTTTCTTTTTATGATGATGATGAATATTGTTGAAGAAAATGGGGTATCAAGGAAAGGGCCTCGACATTAATGGAAAGCGTATTGTGAACCCCATCAAAGTATAGGAATTGTCTCATCGAGGTTAGAGAATTCTCCAAGACAACCAGTGACCAAGTAATGATGGGTGATGGGAGAATCTCACTACATTCTAGTGATAGTAAGGATTCCAAAGGAAGTTATCTTTATCAGAATCAAACTAGGAGCATGCATTCTAAGACAATTGAAAAATTTTGGAGGAGAAGGAATCATTGCATTCATTGCAACAATGATGGACATCAGAGAGCCACATGTCAGATACTCCATGCCTAGAAAGCACCTATGAAGGAACCAGCTAGGAAAGTTGTTCAACAAGCGAATCATCTCAATAATTATGATCCATTCACTTTGATGAGTGAGATATGGTTTCATTAGAGATAGTAGCTTGCCATGGCCACATTTTGTAAATCACATGTGAAATGGTTATAAAAGTGATGAATTATTTTCCATCACTCATCGATGCAACATGATGATGTTTTTCGAGTTTTTGTTGATAACCGGGGTACTGGTTTTGTATGATTTTCATGTAAACTTGACCGAATAGTTTTTATAAGTTCTTGGAAAATATGGGGTTTTTTCAAACATGTTTGGTCTTGTATGTAATTTGCAAACAATGTATTATAGGTTTGCCTAGAATACAGGTGTTGGTTCAACATTTATTGCTCCAAAGGACAAAGGTGAAGGAGAAGGAATTGTGCCTTGAGGGCATTTGCAAGTTGCAAATTGTGTTCATGCTTTTGGAGGACCAAGATCTCCTCAGTGGGGAGGAATGATCCAAGTGGCTCTAGAAACATTTAGAAATTAGAAATGGCTTTGAAAAGGATAAAAAATCAATGTTCTTATATTTCCATGAAATTAGAGTTGGATTTAAGGGATCGTCGTAAAATTTCCAATGGTGCAAATGACACCTCAATCCAACATCATATGAAAAATTTAGGGCTAGTCAAAGTTTTGGTAAACTTGACCCATTGGCTAAAGTTAGCAGAGCACCCTAAAATTGGAGCTCGTATTAATCTAGCGGAGACGTTAAATTTGACAGAAATTAATGAGGAAATAATTTGTATCTTTGTGCCCATGGCGGTTTTTGGTTGCCAAAACTAGAGAAACTTAAAAAATTCAGTGACCCCAAAAATCTGGTTAGAATTTTTTGACTAGTTTATGATAAAATAAAATAAAAATTAATTTAAAAAAGGGGGGCGTGCCGGGCCTGGCGGAGCTGCCCACTCCACCAATCATATTTATATTAAATATATGATATATTGGGAGCAAGCGCCATTGGCGGACCTGCCGCCTAATGGCCCTCACCCATAAGTATAAAAGATAATGGGTCAATGGGGTTTGAACCTGCACTGGCCGATGGTCAGCCTACCCAATGCAGCAGCCCAATACAATTCAAAAAACAAAAACTTAAACCATAACACAACGAACTGCAACCAAGTGGGAATCCCATAGGGTTTGACACCAGGCCAACCCTGAAACAGGTAGACAAGTTGCTAATGGCCCCACAGGCCTCTCTTTTAAATCAATGCTTGCTCTTTTATATAAACTCAAAATTTCATTCTCCCAACAGATAGAGGAGGCCAAGCATAGAATCCAATGCAAAGGTGGAACCCTAAGTCCGTACAGAAACCAGGGAGCAAAAACTTGAGGCAAGGGAATATGCCAAGAATCTGAAAGATTCCCTTGATGCCAAATTTTCATAATGTGAAAATTATGTTGAGTTTATACTCAAATTAATCAGAATTTCACTAGGATTCTCATGGTGCATACGATTTTCTGATTTGAGCAACATATTTTCTATAGACATATTGTTGAGTGCGAAACTAGGCAGGTGGAACCTTGACATAAGAATCTACATGGAATCTGAAAGATTTTCTCGAGGCCCGAAATTAACGTTTTCCAAACCAAGATGACTTTATACTCATTTTTCTCTTTTTTTACCATGAAGCCGATGATGTGATTAGATTCTTCATTTGAGCAACCAAATTCCAGCCAACCTGCGAGAAGGAATCTTTGAGATTCCCAAGGATCCTAGATTTGACTAAGGCAAAAAGGGGTTGAGTTTATAGTCATTTTTCACTATTTTTCACTAGGAATTCAATGGTGCAGTCCATTTCTTCAACATAGGTTTGCAGTTTCAGGCCATCTCCGGAAGTGGAGGTATAAGGTGTCTTTTGTACATGCATGTAATTTGATTTTCATTGAATATTAATGGAAGAGACCCCCCCACATTGAGCAAGGCCCGGAGACGTAACCCACATTGGGTGAACTCCATTATCAACTTCTTTGTGTCTTTTCTTCTCATGGTTGTTGTTTACTTCTGCTTCTTTTGTGTCTATGCATCTTATGGTTACATTCCCTTTTAAATGAAATTTTGTATGCATCTTTGAACTTAAAAGATCCAGATCATGCATCATGGTAAAAGTGCATTCACTCTGCATTATTTGGCATTGTTTTTTCAATTTTAACCAAAGTTTTGTGAAAATGATTAATATTTCTATTTTTTATAAATTCGGAAATAGTTTTCTAATTTTCAGCAAATCTTATTTCTAATTTTCGATTGGCTGAGGGAGCTTTGATGGGAAATAATTCCCCGGTGGATAGAATTTTACTTTTGGTATTTGTTAATTCCTAATAATTCATTTTAAAGTTAAAAGAAAAATTGAGTGGCCATTCTATTTTTTAGTGCTTTGACACTAACACTAATATGTTACTGCTCTACTCAATAATGCTAGAATTGGTGCAGTTTTAGGCCCTTCACAAAAGAAGGTAGGGGGTGGGATGAACAAATCTCAAATTACTATGAGAGGCCAGTGTATTGGTTAGTACTCTGATTGTGCTCTGACACTGACACTAAAACTGACATTTTTATGTTACTACTCTACCTGGTGATAGCAAAATTAACACAGTTGTAAGCTCTTTGTGTGGAGGGGGTGTGTGCGGGTTGAAAAAATATCCAATTAATATTATTATGTTTCATTTTTTGGAATTTTTACTATGTGAAGGATAAAGTATGTGTGGGAGAGCGGGGGTGAAGAAGGAACTTTAGTGCATAATGAAGAAAATAATTTTAAACTTGTTTGCATTTGAAACTTTTATAGATTTCACTGTGTGGGAGAGTAGTTTCATAGAGAAATAATTTTGTGAGTGGTCTGAAAGTGTGTTACTACACTTCCTAATGATGTCATAATTGATTCATTTGGAGATCCTTTGCATAGGTAAGTGAGGGGATGTTGAAAAAAATTTCAATTAATTTTATTATTTTTCCTTATGCAAAGGACGAAGTATGTGCGGGAAAATGAGGTGCAGAGGCAACTTTATTTCATAGCAATGAAATTAATTTTAAACTTATTTTTATACAAATTTAGATGTCTGGGGGAGAAGTTGCATACATCTATTACACTTTGTGGAATGAAGGATGTGCAGAGGACGGGGCATGTCTAGGAGAATGGGGATGCAAAGGGAACTTTAATTAATTTAATTATGAAAAAAATTTGAATTAATGTTATTATGTTTCATTGTGAATATATTTCTTTTGTGAAGCTTTTGTTGTGTTGAGATTTCGCTATACGGAGGGCGGGGTATGTGTGGGATATTTGGGGTACATAGGGAACTTTATTTGGAAGGGATAAAATTAATGTTAAACTTTTAATGTTAATCTATGTGGAACGAAGGCATCAGGGATTCATTCGGGGAGAAATACCATAATACGTGGGTTCATATTGGGGAATATATATTGAGGAAAAAATGATATAATATATTGGGGGATATATAGGGGCTAAAGGGTTTTATATTGGCAAGTACAAAAAATGGAGTTCGAATTTAGTCAAAAAATATAAATGGGTCTAAAAAATGTTAATGAAAAAATCAATACATACAACATGTAGTGAAGGTAGGGGTTTTTTAAATTCAGACTGTGTATTGGGTTCATATTGATATGGGGTTAAATAATGTGATTATTAGAGATATTTTCCAATATGTAGTCAAATTAGGGGTATTGTATAGTATGCCATGAACACACGTGATATGTGAGAAGTTCATTGAGTGAAGCCCTCGTGAATGAAGGATGATTATGATTAATTGTTCAGATATTTCTTGTGTGAATCTTTCATTGTGTGGAGCTTTTATTGTGCGGAGGACAGGGTATGTGCAAGAGAATGCGGGTGCATCGGGAACTTTATTTGGTACAGATGAAATTAATGTTAAACTATTAATGTTAATATGTTTTGAATGAAGGATGTGAAGAGGATGTGAAGAAGGATTTGACAATTTCCTATTACATATGTGAATATTTGCTTAATACATAGATTTAAGTTGGTGAGTGTAGAACGGGGATCCATTGGGAACTTATTAAACAAATATGAAATTAATGTTAAACTATGTGGAATGAAAGATGTGTGGAGGATGTGAGTAAGGATTTGACATTTTCCTATTACATATGTGTAGAATTGCTTAATATACAATTTGACATTGGTGAGTGTTGTGAGGCTATTTCGGTTTTATTTCGGATGGGGTAGGCATAATTAATTCAAGTATGAAAAAATATCGAATTAATATTATTATGTTTCATTGTGTAGAGCTTGTTTGCGTGTAGCTTTCCTTATGCAGGAGCTTTTAATGTGAAGAGAAGGGGGAATGTGCGGGAGAATGGGCATGCAAATGGAGCTTTATTCTAAAAAAACAAAATCAATTTTAAACTATTTTGCATTTAAAACCTTTACAAATTTAGTTGTGTGGGAGAGAAGTTACATAGAACTATGAATCTGTGGAATGAAATTTAAAACTACTCTTTTGTATTTAAAACTTTTACAGATTTAGCTACATGGGAGAGAAGTTGCAAAGAGATATGAATCTACCTTGAATGAAGGATGTGGAAAGTATGGACTATGAATATGTGTGCAATGAAATATGTGCAGAAGATGGGAAGTTTGTGCAAGGTAACTGGGATTTGTGCTAGTGACTATAAAATTTGATTCGGTGCCAAAGTGCATTGAAGCTGTATTATTTGAGTGTGAAAAAAAGTTTAATTTGTAGTTTTATGGTTTTTTCGAATATATTTCGCATCATCATATTTCATTAGCTAGATAGGGTTTGAAGTTTTTTCTATGTACATAATCTAATTTGTGAACCTTTTCAGTGGGAAAATCCTCTCCACTATTTATAGAATCGATCTTGTTGATGAGAAACACCTTATTGCATCAAAACAGAGGAAATAACAAAGAGACTTAAAGTTCCAACCATTTGTAGTTCAAGCCCCTTCCTCTTGATCATGTTTTTTTCTATATTATCACTTTTCTCTTTCGCAGTAACCACTAACTTGTTGATATTGTCAAAATTTGATAGAAACAAAATAGCCTTACAAATTTTATTGGGTGTTTCTTTGGTTAGTTCTCTCACATTGAGATTAAGACAAGAGTTTCTAGTGCAATTATCTTGTATTATTTCATTATAAACTCTTTTCGATTGAAAAAATTTACATTTTTGTTCGTGTAGGACAAGAATTGCATGTGGAGAGGATGGCTTATGTGCGCAATAATGAGGGTGCAGAGGAAAGTTTATTTTGCAGACACAAAATTAATTTAACTAGGAACACAAACTTTAATAAATATTAAATAAGAAAAAATACAATTTCCTTTTAAATAGGAAACATTAATTTACAAAAACAAGCTTACTAGAAACTATTAATCACTAATACGAAAAGACATCACTTTTTATTTTGTTCAAAACTTTTGATTAAGTAGAAAGTTTCAATTTCATTAAACTTACATTTATTCAATCAACACGATGGAATATCTAAAAAGAAAACATGCTAAAGGGTAATTTCAAACAAACAAAGTCTTGAATCATTGATCAAATTGCTCCATTTTTGGATTATAATGTTTTGTGCTAAGAAGAATCACCATTAACAACAAATAGATGGAGTCTTGGATCATTGAAAAAAGTGTTCATTTTCTCGTCCAACAAGATTTTTTATGCTTTCGTAGCACATCATGTGCCCATATTCTTAATATAAAACATCATAATCAAACATGGCCTTCCCCTAATCGCAGGGATTTCGCATAACTGTTGTTGGGTTAACTTAACTAGTGTAATTTTAACCTACCATGTAAACCACCCTCCTAACAAAAAGGAGTCATTTATTATCTACGCCACCCAGTGAGGAATTGTTTGTCTCTCAGGGAAAGTATGCCAATGAGAAACTGAAGAGGTTCCACATGGAGAGTAGCAAACACATGGAGACTCCTCTATTCTGTAACTGGAGGAAGGAGGATGGTACTTCAGGTGAAGTAGTGGAGGGTACTATTTATAGACAACTTATGGGTTCACTTATGCATTTAGTGAACACACGACCAAACATGTGCTATGCAGTTAACCAACTTAGTTAGGCCATGGTTAAGCTAACCAAACTGTATTAGAAGACATCTAAACATGTGTTGAGATACCTCAAAGGCACCACACAGTTTGGTCTTTCGTACATATGGAAAAAAGGGAGTGAAGCTTTAAGGCTTCACAGATGGAGATTGGGCAGGGAGTCCATCTGACATGAAGAGCACATGAGGGGGAACCTTTGGTACTGGGTCAACACCAGTTTCTTGGCACAATAGGAAGGAGAGATTAGGTTCACTCAGTTTATCAAAAGAAAAGTACATAGCTACTTGTCAAGCAATTTGTGAGGTTATCTAGATGAGGAAGATTCTTATTGGTTTGTTTGGTCAACAGATGGATCCAAGAGTGACTAATTGTGACCAACGAAGTTGTATAAAATTCTATGATAATCTAGTTTTTCATGATCGGTCCAAGCATATTGAAATCTGGTATCACCATGTTTGAGATTGTGTACATTCCCATAGAGGAGCACGATGAAGATATTTTGAAAAAGGAATTGTCAAGATGCAAATTCGAGTTTCATAGAGGTAAGATTAGGGTAGAAAAATTAGCAAAAAGAAAATCCTAATTTAATTTGTCCTTGGTTTAAATTGGGAATTAATTTGTAATTCTATTCTCATAACATCTTGTATCAGTTAACTTAGTTAAGTTGACTTAGTTGGCTCAGTAAATTTCAGTTGGGAGTCTATACAGAGTCATGTTGATTGATCCCTAAATTTGAGGGTCCCATGTTGAGTTATTATTGTATTGTAATTATTTAATTTAGTTTAACTGAGTTAAATTCAGTTTAACTAGTTCTAACTATTGGAGGAACTAGAGAGTGGTAAAGTGAATTAAATTAGATTTATTTCACATGTAGTGATCATCTAGATAACTGATAATTCACTCCAAATATCTCATGCATGCCATTTTAGATGAAGACCTAGTTAAGATTAGAGTTGAGGGACAATGTACTATTAGTTGTAGAATCACCTAAATTGAACAGGTGATGCATGCAATCAGCAGAAGGCCTATGGATGGATTACAGAGTTATGAGTGAGGAATTTCCCAATTAAATATGGGCTAATTCCCTTGGAAATTATCAAAGGAAGTAGGAGGTTGAAATACAATAGATTTGGCTAAGTATTGGCTTGAGCTGGTTTGTGAAGCAGAGAGATAGATTGTACTTGTGTAGAGACTGTTTGGGTTGAACAAGCATTGTATTTTATTCTTAGATCTTCTCGTTAATGAAATAAACAGATAACAAGGGTTTTAGTTGAGGCTTTCCGCATAAAATTATTGTGTTATGTGTGATTGAAATTATTCCTTTTCTACTTTGTGATTTCATCAATCAATTTTTTTTTCGGCTGATGAGTAGAGCAGATTAGTGTCTTTTGTTTTAACATATCACATAAGCAATTTGAATCTACAGTAAAAATATGCAATATTTCTCTTTTATTATAATGTCTTTTACTTCACAAATACTAAAATATGACATTATTTATATTATTATTGTTTGGTTCTATTTCTCTACTGTGGTAATGGTAAACATATAGACTTTGTTCCTTGACGGAAAAATATGAATGTATATGTGTTTCTTCTTTTTCATTTTTTTCTGTTAAAGAGTAGTTTGTATATTATTTTTCCACCCACAGTGGTTATCAAAACTAATTTATGTTTCACATAGTAATTCATAATCAACACCAATGGAAGTATATATGAATTGCATTTCCTTACTCATCTATTTCCTTGTATAATATAGCTTATAAATGTACATTATTTTTGTCTCGAGGGGATTACTCCAAAAATGATTTCTTGGCCTTTTCTAAATATGTTTATTTTTTTTTCATTTCCAGAACACTCCATACTTTTACAGAGTTTCCCCTTTATCTGGTGGTTAAATGAAATGAGTCAGTTTCTGGTTAGCCACACCCAACCTTCTTATATGTATATAGGTTTGTCATAATATCTCTCTTCTCTATGATTAAAATTATTTTCTATTTTCAATGGCTATAAATAGAATTAAATGCTCTTATCATAACATTTATGGTGTAAACTAGATTTTCCACCCTTAGCCCTAACAGGTTGTTTTCCCAACTATTGTACTAGAACCTACAATCCATAAGGATATCCATCGTTAATTAATGTTAATGGTGCTACTGATCTCTATGATTATTTTGAAACTTATTAAAAGTTTCTGAGGTTAATACTCCCATTCCATGCAATGCCTAGAAATTAAGACATCTATTATCTTGTCCTTACTTGCTACTCAATAAGGTCACAAGCACTATTGTTAGTCTAACCATAAGAACATGACTCATTTATTTACCCTAAGAGAATTTTTGTTGACTATAAATTTTCTAGAAAGTTGACACTGTCAACTATGTCGCCATTGATTAATCTATTTTTTTTCATTTTTAGTGGTATTTATCCAATGAGTTGATTTTATAGGTTTTTGTTTTAATAAAAATAAATTAGAGAGAAATGATTTCCCAATTTCTTTCTCCTTACACGAGTATCTCACATTTCCTCCTTTTTTTTTTTAATTCATAGTGATGAAAGAGAGCATGTCTATACATATTTAGATACCCAAAAGAATATTTTTTTCTTGCATGCATAACTAGTAAAATTGAGGTGATCATACAACTTACTCATTGAATTAATATTCCAAGTAATTTCAAGCTAAGATACCTATACTTAAAGCATCATTCAACAATCATGCAACCAAAAACAAACAAGCATAGATAATAGATCTCCCAGCACAACTTTAAAACCCTTGTAGGAATCAATAGTCATCCAAGAAATGCAAACTCAAATATATTTAAAAATCTAACCGTATCCATTGTTGGAACTATTCTTGGGAAAACACTATCCTCCCAACCTTTTACCGATATTCCATTTCCCCCTGAGCTGAAATCTCTTATTGGTGGAACTCAATAACCTCTTGTGATTCCACTCATGTATTTTTTATCACTTCCTTAGTATAGTTATTTTCTTAGCCGTGTGCTGCCTTTCCAGGGTTTGCCAACCCATTTTCATAGATTTTTTTTGTTTTTTTCGAAAAAGGCATCTCCTCCTTTTTCTTTAAAGCCTACATTTTTCTCGTGCGATGATTTATTCTACCCTTACTTATTGTTTTTTCTACGCTGAGTAATTTAATAGATTTTCTCTCCCATCATATTAAATATTGTTGATCAATTCC
Organism: Pinus tabuliformis; assembly: GCA_031772625.1. Classification (NCBI taxonomy): domain Eukaryota; kingdom Viridiplantae; phylum Streptophyta; class Pinopsida; order Pinales; family Pinaceae; genus Pinus; species Pinus tabuliformis. The sequence goes on along the minus strand of CM062814.1, from coordinate 562,027,859 downwards.
TAGGGATTTTTTTAAAGTTATTTAAGGGAAGGTTATCCTGATCCCGTCCACTAATACTAGTTTCTAGATCTTGGAAAGAATTTTGTTAATTCTAGTGTTTCTTTCCCAAGTAAGTTTCAGATTTTATTTTCATTACTAAAATTAATTTATTACATCATCATACTTTATTGTTAATCTTAATTCAAAACCATCACGACTTTCTAACTGTTACACCTAAAAATAATTCCGTCTAAAAACAAAAAAATATTTACATATAAACATAAGGGTATTAAATGTTCCCCCCTTTTAAAATTAACATTGTCCCCAATGTTTATGGTTCATTTACTTCATCATTGGAACAATGTTGCGTAGGATTATTTCATTGTATCCTCTCGCTCCCAAGTATACTCATTAGGTGTAAAGTGCCTCGACTGCTCTTTAACCCAAGTGGCGACTGAATTCTGGAGCAAGATCTCTTTTTGGTCTAAGATGCTCTGGTAGGAAATATCCTTCAGGTTCCACCTGTATGAAATTTGAGTCAATCAAATGAGAATTATCATGGACATATTTCTTTAATAACAACAGACGAAAGACATTGTGAACGTTAAAATTGATGGGAAAATCCAGTTGATATGTTATTGGACCAACTCTGTCTAAGATTTCAAAAGGCCCATAGAACCGCGGTGTCAATTTTGCACAATTTTGGGTTCTTAAGGTACTTTTCCTCAGTTTTAATCTTAAGTAAACAAGGTCTTGTTGAAGCCTCGAAAATCGTTGTGACAACATGGGGGAAAACCACCCGGTCCAGACCTTGGTTAGCAACTCCTTTTCTGTTTGATGTATTGGCTTTGACAAGGGGATAATGGGATCAGTTTCCCATAAAGGATTTTGATAGTGTTGGTGGGGTGATATATAATTTAATGGGAAAATGACTAAGCTAAGTGTAATCTAGTCTAACTAATAAACACATGCATATATCCTCGTTTAACAATATTTAGCTATAAATATACCTAAGGAATTCAATACAATATGCGATCTACAATAATTTCCTACATATTTTGGTGATAAAGATCATTCAACTGAAATAATAAGTGAAATCATTTAACAATAATCATTTTGGATAAATAGTTAGATGAAACGTTTGTGAAAGATATATCGCATATAAAATCATTCATGTATTCATAATAGAGTCAAAGCTAACATCATACAAAAGAGAAATAATGCTAAATTGTAATTCAGACTTTCACACATCAACAATTTAAAGAAGAAGAATTTCTTGATACATAAATAAAACAAGATCATAAGATAAAAGTACCATATATGAGGAGTCATGCTCACATGCTTCAGCGATATTAACCTAATCTCAAACAATCCAACACATTCTAAGAGTACAAAACTGCATTTCAGAAGAGCATGCTAGATATTTGAAAAAAAATAGATCTTGTTCCATTCATTCCATTAGAACCTCCTCAAAATTACAGAAGTGCAATGTTTCAAAGAATGTTTCTGATAAAAATTCTGGACCCCTCTCTAAATGCACGAGAGGGGTTTAAATACTAAACTATAGGTCCTAAAATAGATTATTATAAAAAATAGGTGAGGAGGTTTAAATGACCTTCCTCAGATTATGCGAGAATAAAACTAAAATAAGAATAAACTAAATGACTAAATATTTTTCACTTGATCTCTAAGATCACAAATATGTGTCATAGGCTTGAGCTGAGTCAGTTGGCCAATTGTAGATTTTAACTGCGCAACAAATATAATGTTTGTTAGTATTGGCACCATCTTTTGTGTTGAGGTTGTTAAGCACCTCAAAGTTATCCACTGACTATATGGTTTCACTGAAAACTGCCAGTATGCTTCCCAATTCAGCTTACTTAGCTATCTGATTACCTCCTCCTTTTCCTGTGTTGCCTGCCTCCATTGTTCCTCTAATTGTTTGACATTTAGAACAAATCCTGGTACACATTCTGTAACCAGGTCGGCACCATGCATATTTTCGTTGATGGCTTCAATTATTCAGTTTGTTGCTGTCGCTACTATCGTTGTTTCCCTTTATGCTTTCTTCAACTGAGAATCCCAATCTGTGAAAAGGATGTCTTTGTGAGATTCCTCTAGCTTTGGCAGATCAACCTTTCTCCCATCCTTTGATTCTTGCCAGGTGATAAAGTCAGAAATCCTCTTATGGATTTAATCATACTCAAGTCTCACATCAACAACTTGGCTTGTTAACTTATCACTGATCTTGCAATAAGAACTCATTTGCAAGATTTCCTGGCAAAGTACTTCCTTTTGCTGCATTAGTTGGGAGTTAAGACTAAGCACTTCCTTTATGAACTCATCAATTTGCAGATTATTTTTATACTTATATGTTATAGCTTGTATCCATGCATATATTTCTACTAGGCTGGCCTGATGTTGTATTCTCATTTGCTCAAATTCCTATTGGAGTTGGGCTACTTGTAATTCTGCTTGTTGATTGGATTTCTCTTAAGCTAATTGTTCTTCTAATAGTAGAATTCTTTGTTCCTTTTATTTACGAAACATTTGGACCTCTGTTGCTTTGTAAATAGTCATTATGGCATAGGCCCCTACGTATTGCGACCATTTTGTGATATTTTCAGAAGGGTCCATGGGCGAGTCCTTCCAAATGATGTCCATCGGTTCATTTTCGGAAGTTGTAACAGTTACAATGTCAAGATTTCTTTTCTTGCTCTATCTATTGATTATAGTTTTGTGGGTAGGACTATAAAATCCATCTAGTGGAGGTATTTATTCAACTCTCAAAACGATTTCTGAAGTAGTAGTAACATGAATTATTTCAATGTCCTGAGTGCCCTTAACTCCTTCCTTTGTCGTTTCCAGATTTGACTTGTGCTGGATTTTCTTAGGAGTCTGCATTTCAGATGTTTTATCAGGGTTTGAATCTATGTGAAGCTTTTTATTGAACTGTTCCCATTCCTGTTCTAAGTCAATAATTGCGCTTTTGTGTGATTGAGTTGATGAAGAGACAATTTCATCTTGTTTCTTTTCTATGTTTGGTCGGCCGTTTCTTTTGTAGTTCCCACTATGTCCTTCTCAAAATCTTTATTTGTGTTTCATCCTCTACTTTTAGGCTGCTTCTTTGAGTGCTTCAACTCATGCGTAGATCTCACTTGGGTATCTTCCTCAGAGTTTTCTTTGGAGTTGTCCTCCAAGATTACACTCAGAGTTGGCTCCCTTATTGATTCTATCTGCAATAGGTCCAATGGGACCTTCAATAATGTTTTTTTCTCTATACACATGGAAAGTCCTAAGATCATCTCAAGTTAAATGTTCTGATGCGAAAGGTAACACTTGTGAATATGTTTCTACCTGTAGGAAGAGGTCATCAAAGGCGTCCCCTTCGTGGGTGAATGGCTATAATTTTACCATAGTAGTAAAATCATTAACATTGCCGTTTGGGTCATACTGCCTTCCTGGAAGTATAGCTAATTTCAAAGACTTAATGATCTCTTCTTCTTTACATGCATGTACAAAATCATGTAGTGCAAATGCACCACATTGCAACGGAAATGTAGGCCAAATGGCCTTCTTATACTCTCTCAATGGTCTGCTTAATCCACCTTCCCCTGCTGTTTGGTAGGCTACTTCTCTGGCCATCAATTTGTCGGGGACATAATATGGGAGAACATGCAATGAAGCAATACCATATAAAGGTTTCTTCCCCAAACCATTTGGCTACTGGAAAAATATCCGCTTCGGCCTCTTTACAAAACCTGGGGGAAATTCTATTGTATACTTCTTTATGGATGGGTAGCATAACTCCTCGACAAATTTTATAAAAATGGGGGTGAAACTGAGATTCCCACAAAGTCTTATGGTACACATGGTTAGGAAGAGGGTCTTGAACAATCCACTTCCATCCCATAATGGGAAATTTAGAACTAAAACATATTGCGTCCATTACAAAAGCACTCATGAAAAATGGGGGATAAACAATTAAAGAGAGAATTCTTTTTCTCCTATATTTCATAATGGCCTTTGCTAAATTATCTGACAAAATTTGAGCCCAGTTCATTATCGTTGCATTCACAACTGCATCTATTAACGGGATCCATTCTGGGGAAAACTTGGTATATCGGGTTTACTGAACAATCTACATAGCATTGCTGCTACGAAACTAGGAGGGGGAGAAGTGCATGTCGTATAGTACATACCCATTTTATCCTGTTTTATCTTGCCTTTGTTTGTTGTCCAAGTTTGTGTGACATTTGCTGGGTCTTCATTTTTTTTGGCAAATTTCTCAAGGAACTATTTATTGTAGAGCTTTTGTGGCTTTGGTAACTGGTACATGAGTTGTAGGTTGTCTGCTAAAAAAGATCCCATGACCTCTTGCCTATGATTCTGAATCTTCAGTCTGCCTCATCAATTACCCATTTGACCATGTCTGTATAAGGGATTATCTTTGATCGTGTAGCTATGCGGTGTAGGAAAGAGCAGATTGTATCGAAATAGGAGGCATCAGATGACCCCTGGGAATTTGTCGCGGCATTTGTTTCCAGTGGCCTAGGGTGCTCCTCTTCTAACAAGTCATACACGACCTCCCATGTAGATTTTTCTTTGTCTCTCTTGCATGTAGTGTCAGAGAAAATAGGGATCATTTCTGACTTCTTGGACGTAGCTTCCTTTCCCTTCTTTCCCATTGCTTCTAATGATGCTCCCTGTGTATTTTTCTTGAATGGAGCAAAGCGGAAGTTATTTTATAAACACAAGAAAGAATGAGAATGAGAATGAATGATACAGATAGCCTTGAAAAGGTGACAAGAAAGGAGTTTTAATCAAACACAGATGAAAATATATCATATCATGTCGAGCCACTTTTTAACATAAATGCCATTAACCTATATTAAATAGCCACTAATGGTCCCTTATCGCTGCCTTTATTTCTCATTAATGTATCGCATCACAAAACAAGAAGGAGACCTTTTAAGGTGGTGGGCTTAAGTTGCAAGAATGGATATTTTGCAATTGCGATGCAATGTCACAAATCACATTATCGCATATTTGATCGTGTGCTTTCTTAAAGTTCCTTAGGTTCTTGCGAGATGCGAGATGCAAGATAAGCAGTGTATTCTTTTTCATTTAAAGTTATTTACCTTATAAAGCTCTCTTCATTACGTGGTGGACTTAACCACTATTTTATGATATTGGGTTCTATCGTGTCCACGCTTTTATTGCATTTCACAATATCGCATTTCACACGTCTCAACATGCTTCATGGGTTTGCGCCCATTGTGAGCACCGATGCGCGGTCGCGATACAAGATTTATTAAATATGAACTGCCATAGGTCTTAGCTTTTTAAAGCAAAGCCCAATAATATTTAAGTTAGACGCAGTGATCCTTTAGATCACAATTCGTGGGTTTTTCTCATTAATAAGGCTTTTGTTAAACTTGGTCCAACGGTAAGCGAAAAGGCGAGAATTGCTATCTTTCAAAGGGCTTTGACTTGATATCTCATTTTATTCTTTAAAAGCTTAAAAGAAAGTGTGTAAGTGCTAAAGTTAATTTTTGAAGGATTTGATCATGGGTCCCTATTTATTAATAGAATATTACCTATTATACCAATAATTGGGGGTTTGTTAAATAACACAACACTTGGCGATTCGCTGGAAGAACTAGTTATCTCTTTTTTTTTTTTGAAATTTCTAAAAACTTCCAAAATAAAGGTAGTTCAGAAAATAAAAATACATGAAATATAAGATAAGTAACATTTCTCTGAATAAAAAAACAAAATCTACCTAATTATCATCCATTTGATTATCCTCTTCAAAATGAAAATTGCTTTGTCTACATCAATCATTACTTGGTTTTAAAGAGAAAAACAAGAGGCTTTTGCAAATAGGCTTTTAGATGTACTCAGTTGTCATAGGTAGAGCCTCTGCTGCTAGCAGGCTTCGATAGCCTAGACAGGGTTACCTTTTAACTAGCAATGATTCAGTATCCCATCTAGGTAAGAGTGCAATTTTTAAAGATAAATTTAGATTCATATACTTACTTTCTTTCTTATTTTTTTGTCTAAATAGTTCCTTTTTTTTTAATTTTCATTTTCTTCGTAAATGTCATTATCTTGGTTTACTGGCCAAAATTAACAATGCCGTTCACTGGTTGTAACTTGAACTAAATAAGTTGGCTCGTGATGAGACCCCTCATCTTTTGATTAACATAATCTCAAGCCATTACCCTGTTTTGATATGCGGTATTGGTAATGTCAGCTTGTTACTTCCCTATGATCATGGTAAGTCGGCTCTTGATGAGACCTCTTACCCTTTAAGTTTTAAGCATATTTTAGAATTACAATCTAAAAAATGAAATCTTACTAGATGGGGAGAATCATTAACTCCTTAAGGGTTTCTGGATGACAATTACAGAGTTAAAGATGCTTCGATGCAGAGAGTTCTTGCTTTTTTATAGATACTTTTCTTAACTGATGGTAGAACAAAGGTTCCTTTACAGAGTTGAGATTTATCAAAGGACAAGTAATTTTGGTAGAGGACAAGCAATTTCAGAGTAATAGAACTTAGCTTATGTTTCAAATGCAAAAATCATCTTCTTAATAATCTGTACTTATACAAATGAAAAGTAAAAATATAAAAGATATTATTATTGTAAAGGCCAAAAGTAAATGCTACTCAAATTCTATTTTCCTAAAACTTAAAAGCAATAGTATACACTGAATAGAAGCGATTATCTTCGATGGAAAATATATTTGATTAGAATCTTCCCATTAACAGGCAAAGAATCTCTCTTTCCTGATAAATCTTGCAATAAAAAGGTTCATGGGCCTATTTGTTCCACAATTTGAAATGGGCCAAGATACATTCTTTGGAATTTGGTACGCTTACCTTTTTCCTCATTTTCTTTATCCCATTTCAATACTAGGTCTCCGAGATGAAAGTATTTTGAACTTACAGACTTCACATGAAATGAAGATTTGACTAATTGTTGTTGATGTGTATGTGTGATTTTTGTCTTTTTCCATTTCTTCTCCGAGCTTAAGGATTTGTGATTGACTTATTGCATAAAAGAGGAAGGGGTTTCTTCAATAAATTGAACCAGCGCTAGAGAGGGAATAGCTATTTGTAGGGAGGACAACTTCTTTCCCATATACTAGATTAATAGGTGAAGTGCCTATTGAGGCCTTCTGTGTTATTCAATCTGCCCATAGAGCAAATATTAAAGATTTGTGCTAGTATTTCTGACTTTGATCAATAGTTTGTTTGATAATTCTTATGAGATTTTTGCTTGTAGGTTTAGCCAAGCCATTTCCCTTAGGATAATAGTTAGCATAATATCTAAGTTTAAAACCTCTTTTAAGAGAAAATTATGTCATATCATTGCCTGTAAAATAAGACACATTGTGAAACATGAGGGCAGCTGGTAGACCAAATCTGGTAATAACAAATTGTCAATAAATTCAATAATTTTATCAGAATTGGCTACCTTAAGTGGAATTTATTCCACCCACTTTGTGAAGTAGTCAGTTGTTGTAAGGATATTTTTATGCTTCTTTGAAGAGTGAGGAATGATCTCACCTATTATGTCCAATCCCCATTGTTCAAATGGCTATTCAATGTTGACTGGCTACAATGGTAAAGTGGGTTTCCTCTATCTTCCAGTAGCTATTTGATAGACTTTACATTTCCTTACATACTGGTGTGCTTCTTTAAATAAGGTTGGCCAATAATAGCTGGCATGCAGGATTTTATGTGTGGTTGTGTCCCCTCCAAAATGTCCACCAGCTAGTCCATCATGGAGTTCCTGAAAAACCTTTTCTGCCTCAAATTTTTCAAGACATCTAAGAAAAACAAAATCATAATTTATTCTAAACAACACATTATTGATGATTTGATATTGTCTAGCCTTAACCTCAAAGCCCTTTTTCTTTTGTAACTTAGTTGCGTAGGGGCATATCCATTTTTCATGTAAAAGATGATATCAGCATATTTGGATTCAGTGTTGTTGAGGCTTACCTCATATACCTATATATCATCACCTGTATCTTGTAGTGCTGGTAACTTGGATGATCCTGTTAACATTCTGCAAAAACCTTGACCCTTTACAATTTTAGCTAGTCTGATCTCAATGTCATATTCTTGCATTGTTGTTACCCAATTTTCCCTTTTCTCACCTACATCTCTTTGTATTAATAAATTTCTCACTGCTGAGAATGGGACTACTACCTTGGTGTGGGTTTTGAGGAGAAATGGTCTGAAAAGCTTTATTGATTTGAAAATAGCGAAAACTCGTTTTTCAACATCTGAATTGTTTAATTCAGCCCCCTGCAAATCAGAGCTAAAGAAATAAATTGGTGCTTCGGCTTTGTCATCATTGACCTATGTTAATATAGCTACATATGATTTCTTAGAAGAAAAGGTATATAAAATGAAATGATTAGAGAAATTTGGGGTTGCTAATGAGGGAGCATTTATGATTTCTCTTTTAATCAGATCGAAGACTTCATGCTCAGTATGTCCCCATTTAAAAAGAGATTTTTTCTTAATGATAGATTGGATAGGTAAAACAATTTGTGAAATGTCAGGGACAAATCTTCTGACAAAATTTATCTGTCCTAGGAAAGATTGCATCGATTTCTTGTTATGAGGTAAAGCGATTTCAGAAATTTCTCCTATCCTATTAGGATCAATGTGAATTCCTTCTTTGGATACAATAAATCCAAGGAGATTTCCTTTACTTAGAGAAAAGAAAGATTTCTTGGGATTGAGAGAAATTCAATACCTCTGACAACGCTCAAATATTTGTTTTAAATCCTTTAAATGATTACTGTGCCTTTTTTAGTACACATTTATATCATCTAAATATATTACCACTGATTTATTCACCAAGCCTTTGAAAGCTATGTCCATGGCTCTCTGAAATGTGGCACCAACATTGATTAACCCAAATGGCATCTTTTCATAGCCATAGGTGCCTCATTTGGTCCAAAAGGTAGTCTTCAGCCGATCATTTAGATGCACTAGAATCTTATTATAACCTCAAAATCCATCCAGAAAAGACATTAATTCTAAGCCTGCAACTGATTGTAGTATCTGTTCCATAGGAGGTAATGGGAAGTTTTCCTTCTCACAATATTTCTTGATCTTGCGAAAGTCTATAAATATTTGAATATCACCATTATTTTTTTCTGACCGTAACAAGGTTGGAAACCCACCTTCAATGCTTGACAAGAAATATTATTTTGGCTTTGAGCATCTTATTGAATTTAGATTTGATCTAATTTTCTAAATTCGGGTGGATATTTCTTAGCTTTTGCTACACGGGTTTTTCATCAAATATCATGGGGATGGTATGTTGAATGATGGAAGTGTCATATGTCTTAAGATCTTCATAATTCTAAGCAAAGAAATTCTTGTATTTATTCAACAAATAGATGAACATTGATTTTCATCTGGTGTAAGACGAAGTCCTAGATTGATATTCTGAGGCTTAAGGTTAGTTCCAAGATTAACTAGTTCAAACCTCGAAGTTTAACTTTAGAGTTTTGAGTTAGTGGGTTTTTTTAATCTATCCTTAAGATCATATAAATCTTCTAGCTTAACCATAGACACAGGTATGGAATTCACAGTTGTTTCTTTCTTATGTTGGCTGCCATGTTGATCTTAACCTATTATCTATTCATCATAAGAGCCCTTATCTGTTAGAAAACTTATGATATCTGGATCATTATTAAATAATTTCCAATTGGTGATATTGGTGAGAATAGAAGGCCGAAAAATAATTCAATAGAAAATTGATCAAGGCTATAATCTCCTAGAGGAATGAGCTTGGATGCGACATTAGCCAAAAGGTCGGCACTTGCATTTTGGAGTCTTGGGATAGGGGAAATATTAAACTCTGTAAAATGATAAGTGAGGTCCTGGACTAATGATTGATAGCGTTTGAAATGTCCAAAAAGACAATGTATAGTATTTCTTACCTGTTTTATCTCAATTTCTGAATCTCCAAACACTTGAAGATGTTTGATATTAAGGTCGATGACTTTATACAACCCTTGAACCAATGCTTCATATTTGGCAGTGTTGTTTGTGCATTCAAATTCAAGCCTGCACGCTAACATAGTTTTTCCCCTTCTGGGCTAACTAATATGCATCCTGCTCGGCTCCATTGTTAGAATTGGATCCATGAAAAAATAATTTCCAAAATAACAAGCTAACTACAGGTTTATATACAAAATTTATACACTTAGAAGCATCTGTTTGAGAATAATTTTCAATTTGCAATATAACATAATTTTCCAAGAAGGGTGAAGTATTTGCATTAAAATTTCCTAGAAATGATTCAACTAAGTAGTTTCCGATGATATTGCTGCTATATGTGACTGGCTCATTCTCTCCATCTAATTCTATGACGAAATGCTTTTGATGTTTTTCATGGTCAACCGTTATTTGATTTGGCTTTCCATTATAGGGAAGCCACATGTGGGACCAGTTGGTTGCAAAATAACCATGAAGCTTTTCTGACCAGTCTACACTAAGGATTAAGTCATAGAACTCAGGGATATCAACCATAAGAATGTTAATGAATTGACACAATTTTGCATTGGATGAGAGTCTAATAGTGAATTGATTTAGTTCTCCTATAACTTTGACCTGGGATCGGTCCAACTGCACAATGCGCACAATAGATATTTGGGGATCCACATTTAATTTCACACAGACTGTTCTTGGTAGGATGTTGGATGAAGCTCCAGAATCAACTAAACAATTTTGTAGATTCTTGTTGAAAAATTTAAGTCAAAAGAAATGGAGGAGTATGGAATTTAGACCTTCCTCCTATTAGAGCAATGTCAGTAGGACCGATTCTATCCAATGAGGTATTAGGAGGCCTTCCCATTTCTTGAGGAGCTTGTGAGATTATAGTAGCAGGAAGCGGAGAAGTAGGGACTGCTTTTAGATCTTTGAGTAATAGCTTATGTTGATGTTTTAACTTGCTAAGCTCATGGAATGTGATGTTTGTCGTAGTATTTTTCATATATTCTACTATGTTGTATTCCATTTCATCAAAGACTAGCAGGGTTTTAGCTAAAGGTGAAGAATTTGTTTGTGGAGGAGTGGTTTGAGTGGATTTAGACGAAGATTTCTTATCTATTGCTTTTTCTTTGGATTTGTTTGTTGCAAATCAACAAGGCTTCTACTCCTGGTTGCAACAGGTAGTTCTTCTTGTGCTTCTTCATTAGGAAGGATAAAATCCCACATTCCTTGTAACTCAACTACTTCTTCATCATCTGTTTGTTCTTCAACTGTTGAGACTTCTTCTTCCTCCACATCTGATTAAGAATTTGGTATATTGCTTAGAAGCTTAGTATCAGAGGAGGGATTTGTTTTGTATGGTCTGAAAGGTTTCTTTGAGCAAGTCTCTGCTACATGTTTCTTGATATCCACCATTTCATTGGACATGGTTTTAAGGAATTTTTGTAGACGTTCAGAGTCAAAAGGATATTTAGGTGATTTTTTCTCGATTTCGTCCCTAAAAGTTACTTTCTTGGATTTTCATTCTCTAATGAATTCTTCTTATCTAAGGGTAAAACATGGTTTTCTACAGTTATGGCTTCTTTCATGTTTTTTACAAAAGTTGGTTTGGCAGCTCTATCGACAAAAATAACTTTGTTTGAGGGAAGGGCAGAAATGTACCATTCATTTTGGACTTCATCATTGGGCTTAGATGCCTTTGGGATTTTATTCGATAAATTGTTGAAACATGAATTGAAGTCCTTAATTGATTCTCTAGGTTTGGCTTTCAAGTTGGAGAGATCATTGATAAGAGTAGTCGTTGATCTATCATCTCCAAACTTGGTTAGGAACTACTCTTGAAAGGCATCCCAACTATTAATGGAACTCGATGGTAATGAAAAGTACCATGATCCTGTTGATACTTGTAAGGTATAAGGGAATAATCTTACAACTTCACATTCTTCTACTACTTCGTTGAGGTTTATGGAAAACATAAAATTGTTGATGTGTTCTTCGTTGGTAAGCCATAATCAGGATTGAACTTTGGTAAGCACTTTTATGGATGGGCGACAATGGATGTAAGTGTCTCGCCATCCGAACAACTCCTGGATTTATCCATGGCCTTTGTGGCCTTTGAGTCGTCATAGGTATCTATGCAGAGGAACATGTTCCTGTATTTGAAGGTGATTGGGTAGTGGAGGCTTGTGCTCTAGTACCAGTGTAAACCATGATCTAGAGTTGTGAGGCAGATGGTTGATTTTGTGATGAGTTGGATGGAATAAATGAGGATGTTTGAGGTGATGATGCCAGAACCTCACTATGGGATTCAGATTGTGTCTTCTTAGCTCTCTTATGGTTTGGTAGAGGTAATTCAAATGGGGGGATCCAAAATTTTTCACTCTGAGCTCTACTTGACCTTTGAGATGAGGGAAACTGAGAAGAAACACTAGCTTGGGATAGCTCAAATTCTTCTTGATATATTGAAATCCGATATAGTTTATGGATCAAAGACTAGACTTGAGGAGTTTCTACACAAGAAGATTGATCTGACCTCTTTGAGATCATAGTAGTGGATTATAAAGGATTCTTTACAATTTCTCGCTTATGATTTGGAGATTTGGAATGCAATCGAGAAGTTGCAGGAGATGGTGATGGAGTTTTACTCTTAGAATGGCCTATTGATTTGAATTTACTTGCCATTCATAGTTAGGCCCTCCTTCTAGCGCCAAAATGTTGAAGCCTCAAAATTTTTTACGACAACATGGGGAAAAAGCACCCGATCCGAACCTTGGTTAGCAGCTCCTTTTCCATTTGGTGTAGTGGCTCCGACTGGGAATAATGGGACCAGTTTCCTAGAAAATATTTTGATAGTGTTGGTGGGGTGATATATGATGTAATGGGAAAATGAATGAGCTAAGTGTAATATAATATAACTAATAAACACATGCATATATCTTAGTTTAACACTATTTAGCTATAAATATACCTAGGAATTAAATAAAATATGTGATCTACAATAATTTCCTACAACAATTGGTAATAAATATCATTCAACCGCAATAAGAAGTGAAATTGTTTAACAATAATAGTTTTGAATAAATAGTTAGAAAAAATTATTGTGGAAGATATATCACATATAAAATCGTTCATCTATTCAGAATAGAGTCAAAGCTAACATCATACAAAAGTACAATAATGCTAAACCGTAATTTAGACTTTCACACATAAAACAATTTAAAGAAGAAGTATTACTTGATACATAAATAAAACAAGATCATAAGATAAAAGTACCATATATGACGAGCCCTGCTCATGTGTTTCAACAATATTAACCCAATCTCAATCAATTCAATACATTAAAAGAGTACAAAAGTGTATTTCAGTACAACATGCTAGATATTTGAAAGAAAATAGATCATGTTCCATTCATTCCATCAGAACCTCCTCAAATTATAGAAGTGCAATGTTTCGAAGAATGTTTCTGATAAACTTTCTAGACCCCTCTCTAAATGCAAGTGGAAATCTGTGTGAAGCGGAAATGTCTTAGATGTTTTCTCAGGGTTTAAATGTATGCGAAGCCTTTTTTTGAATTGTTCCCATTCTCATTCTAAGTCAATAATTGGGCAACAAATTACAGAGATAACCATAAACATAGAGATGTAGCAGAAATAATACTTCATTTCATTAATGTAAAATACTGAAATATGCTTACAAACAACAATGGAAATAAACCAGCTAGGGTGATGGTAGCTTATCTCTGAGAAGAGATGTGGCAGCAACATGTCTCTGAACTGTGTTGCAATGAGGCTCGAAGGACTATTTATTGTTGAGAAACAATGGAAAACCCTAAACATCCAAAAATCTAACCCTAGAAGATGAAACACCAAACTGTGGGCCCCGTTTGGGTAAATTGGTACATCAACTTCCCGGGGTTGTAACTTTGGAATACGATCTCTGTTTGACACGTAAAATACCTCGTTAGAAAGATCTATCTGAGAACTACAACTTTGGGAAGAGCAACATGGGTCCATGGACCCATGTTGCTCCCAGGTTTCCCAAGAAATGTCATTTAGGGCCTCAAAACGGCTCTGGAAGTTCAGGACCCGAAAAAGTACTAAAAATAGTAAATTGTGCTACAATTAGAGAAACTGAAAAGCTGAAAGAAACCATGGTGGGGGTCCAAGTGGACTTGGCAGGTGGCCACCAATATCCACAAGTATCATTTACTGATCTGGATTTAAATAGGAATGAAAACGAGGCCCACAATTTGGCACCCGATCTCTATTTGATGCATACAATAGCTCGTTAGAAAGATCTATCCAAGAACTATAACTTTGGGAAGAAAAACATCGGTCCATGGACCCATGTTGCTCCCAAATTTGCCAAAAAACATCGTTTAGGGCCCCAAAATGGCTCCGGAAGTTCAGGACCCGAAAAGCTGCTAAAAATAGTAAATTGTGCTACAATTATGGAAATTGAAAAACTGAAAGAGATAGTTGTGGGGGTCCAAATGGGATAGGTGGGTGGCCACCAACATCCACCTGGATCATGTATGGTGTAGTTGGTAGGCCCAATCGCTTCACGACCTCTACTGAAATGAGATTCTTTTGGCTACCACTGTCGATAATGAATCGCAGCGGTGAACCATCACATCTAATGAGCTATTTAAATCTTGTGTTCAGAGCCTTAGTGCTCCAAAGCATTATTTCCCATAGCCTTAGTAATGGTGTAAGGACCATGTCGGCATGGTCAGAGCTTCTGATGGGCTCTTGTAAGGCGTTCTTTCTGTAGATGCAACCAGAAATTGTTTCCCACGTGAAGCTTGTGTGGTACCCCTGTGGGTGAGGAGAATTTGTTCCTGTGTTCTGTCATGACCGTATTCCTTTGCTGCTACTACTGCGTGGAGGAACCCTTCACGGGGGTCATGGATGTGGTGATGATCTTCCCCTTACTTTAGGAGCGAATCAAATAGAAAATGAATTTCCTAGTCTGGGAGATAAGCTTGCTACCTTTCTTAGTAGAGATCAAAGAGGTGGTGGTAGGTGGGGCTACCTCCGATATCCTATATAATGAATTATCCAAAGAGATAATGATAGTGCGAGGTCTTGACTCATACACAGCATGTCGCCCCCACAAGTATGGCTAGCCTAATAGTACATCACAAACATCCAGAGGTGTAACATCACACAATACCTCTTATGTGAAGGGCTTGATGCTATAGGGAAGGAGGCATTGCTGGTGAACTTTGAGATCTCGTCCTTCATGAAGTCACTCGAGTGTAGTCGTTCGGTCCAACTGCTTCACAACCTTTGCTGAAATGAAGTTCTTTTAGCTACCACTGTTGACAATGAATTACAATGGTGAACCCTTCACCCACATCTGTTAGTGGAAAAGATGTGCCCCTCCTCTGGATCTTTGGGCTCATTTTTTTGGATCTTGGCAGTATCAGAGTAGTCTGCCTTTTCTCTATTTTTCTTTGCATTTCCCCAACGAGGTCAGGATATAAGGAGTTATGTCTTGGATTGGTTGAACCTTTACAAGACCAACCTCGAAAATCCCGACAGCCTCCTATGGTGGATGAGAAGAAAGACGAGGGGGCAGGAGATGCTATCAAAATCTTGCTCGAAGAAGCCCTCGAGCGATAAAGGAATGTGATGATGGACAACTTTGTACAGATCCTTCAACAACTACCCAGAGGCGATGCATCGACTTCCAACAGCTACTCTGGAAATGCCACACCGTTTAAGGTACAAGCTAATTTTGAAATCCCCATATTCGAGGGTTAGATGGACGCAAATGCCATAGATAAATGGTTAAATCTACTAGATGGGTATTTTTCTATTCATGAATTTTCGAGTCAGGAAAAGATTGTTTTCTCTCTTCTCAAAGTAGCCCCCCACGTCTAGGACTAGTGGGAAACCTACTGTGAGTAGAAGAATGAAAGTACAGGCTCTTGGGATTCATTCCGGGATGCCATCAAGGAGCAGTACTACCCTGTCAAAAGCTATGAGGACAAATACATCAAATGGACCACACTGTGGCAGGGAAGGGACCAAGATGTGCCAGAGTTCACAAACATTTTTCATACCCTTCACACACAGTTGGGTATCAAAGATTTTGATTTGCATCTGGTACTCAAATACCGCGGCTACCTACATAGGTACATCCAAGAATGGAGTTCCTGAACATCTTCTCGCTTGGAATGGCGTACCGATATGCTATCAAAATTGAGAAAAAGTTCAAACAGAAGAAGCGAGACTTTGGATCTGCAAATTCGAAGCCCAAAGGACAAAGCCAAGGTGGAGTGACCCAAGACAACCCGTCAAAGCTGCAAGAAAAGAACAACACCACGAAGCCAAAGAAGGACATAGGAAACTGGTGTGAGTTCCACAAGAGTCCCACTCATAACACAAGTGAGTGTCAGACCAAGCAGTTGCTGGTGGCTGAGTTGAAGGCTTCCGAATCATATGCATGTTCCAACCCTGAGCCAAAAACCAACAAGGGGAATGGAAAAGGGAAGAAGATCATTGATGCAGAGCCCAGCACCATTTTTGCCACCGCCAAGATCCAGAAGAAAGAACCTGGAGATCCAGAGGAGGGGGAATGTCTTTTCCACTCACAGATGTGGGTGAAGGGTTCACCACTGTGATTCAATGTTGAGAGAGGCAACCAAAAGAACCTCATTTCAGTAGAGGTCATGAAGCGGTTGGGCCTACCGACTACACCACACCTGCAGCCGTACAGTATCGAGTGGCTTCATGAAGGATGAGATCTCAAAGTTTTCCAGCAATGCCTTCTTGCCTACAGCATCAAGCCCTTCATATACGAGGTATTGTGTGATGTTACACCTCTGGATGTTTGTGATGTACTATTAGGCTAGCCATACTTGTGGAGGCGACATGTTGTGTATGAGTCAAGGCCTAGTGCTGTCATCGTTTCTTTGAATAATTCATTATACAAGATACCGAAGGTAGCCTCACCTACCGCCACCTCTTTGATCACCGCAAAGAAAGGTAGCAAGCTCATCTCCCAGACTAGGAAATTCATTTTCTATCTGGTTCACTCCCAAAGTAAGGGGAAGATCGTCACCACGTCCATGATCCCCGTGAAAGGTTCCCCCACGCAGCAGCAGCAGCAAAGGGATACAGTCATGGCAGAACATAGGAACAACTTCTCCTCATCCACAGGGGTACCACACAAGCTTTAGGTGGGCAACAATGTCTGGTTGCATTTACAGAAAGAATGCCTTACAAGAGCCAATCAGAAGCTTCGACCACGTCGACATGGTCCTTACACTAGTATCAACGCTACGTGAAACAATGCTTTGGAGCATAACATTCCCCCATTCCTCCGCCTGCACTGGGTGTTCAATGTGTACCTTCCTCTACCATGCTTTCCACCATTACTGGACACATCTGAGATTGCAGAACAGTTCACCAAGGACCTAGTTCAGCAGATGGAGGAACTCAACGCAATGGGGACCATTACTTCCTAAGGGGGGAGGAATGATCTAGGTGGATGTTGGTGACCACCCACCTATCCCACTTGGACCCCCACAACTATCTCTTTCAGTTTTTCAGTTTCCATAATTATAGCGCAATTTACTATTTTTAGCAGTTTTTTGGGTCCTGAACTTTCAGAGCCGTTTTAAGGCCCTAAATGACGTTTTTTTGGGAAATATGGGAGAAACATGCATCTGTCGACCAATTTTTCTCTTCCCAAACTTGTAGTGCTCGGATAGACCTTTCTAACGAGCTATTTCATGCTTCAAACGAAGATCGGGTGCCAAAGTTATGACCCCGGGAAGTTGATGTACCAACTTACCCAAAACGGGGCCCACAATGTGGCGTTTCATCTTCTAAGGTTAGGTTTTGGGATGTGAAGGGTTTTCCATTGTTTCTCAACAATAAATAGGCCTTCGAGCCTCATTGTAACACAGTTTAGAGGCATGTAGGTGCCACATCTCTTCTCAGAGATAAGCTACCATCGCCCTAGTTGGTTTATTTCCATGGCTGTTTGTAAACATATTTCAGTGTTTTACATTAATGAAATGAAGTATTATTTCTGCTGCATCTTTGTGTTTATGGTTATCTTTGTAATTTGTTGCGTTCTTGTTTAAATCTGAAATTGGTATCAGAGTGGTCTGCTTTTTCTTTGTTTTTCTTTGCATGTCCCCAACGAGGTCGGGATATAAGGAGATAGGGCTTGAATTGGTCGAACCTTTGCAAGACCAGCCTCGCAAAACTTGATGGCCTCCCACGGTGGATGAAAAGAAAGACGAGGGGGCAGGAGATCCTATCAAAATATTTCTCAATGAAGCCCTTGAGCGACAGAGGAATGCGATTATGGACAGCTTTGATTAGATCCTTCAGCGACTACCCAGGGGCGACGCATCGGCTTCCCATAGCTACTCTGCAAACGCCACATCGTTTAAGGTACAAGTTAATTCTGAAATCCCCATATTTGAGGGTCAGATAGACACATAGGCTGTCGATAAATGGTTAAATCTACTAGAGGTTTATTTTTCTATTCTTGATTTTTCTAGTCAGGAAAAGATTATTTTTGCTCTTCTCAAAGCAGCCCCCCGCGTCAAGGACTGGTGGGAAACCTACTGCGAGCAGAAGGATGAAAGTACCGGCTCACTATTTTTAGCTGCATCCACCTGTAATTCATTCCGAGATTCCATCAAGGAGCAGTACTACCCTGTCGGAAGCTATGAGGATCAATACATAAAGTGGACCACGTTGCGGCAGGGAAGAGACCAAGACATGTCATAGTTTACCAATATTTTCCACACCCTTCGCACAAAGTTGGGTATCAAGGATTAGGAGCAGCATTTGATACTCAAATATCGTGGCTACCAGCACAAGTACATGCAGGAAGAAATTGAATTCCTGAACATCTCCTCGCTTGGCACAACATACCGATATGTCGTTAAGGTCGAGCAAAATTTTAAACAGAAGAAGCGAGACTTTGGATCTGCGAATCCAAAGAAAGGGAAAGGTGCCCCCAAATTGCAGAAAAAAGGACAAAGCCAAGGCGAGGTGGCCCAAGACAACCTGCCAAAGCTGCAACAAAGAACAACGTTACGAAGCCAAAAAATGACACGGGAAAGTGGTGCGAGTTCCAGAAGAGCTCCACTCACAATACAAGTGAGTGTCGGGCCTAGCAGTGACTGGTGGCTAAGCTAAAGGTTTCAGAATCAGATGCATGTTTCGACTCTGAGTTAGAACCCAAGGGGAATGACAAAGGGAAGTAGATTATCGATGTGGAGCCCAATGCCACTGTTGCCACCATGAAGATCCAGAAGGAGGAACCCAGATATCTATAGGAGGAGGAGCGTCTCTTCCACTCCCAAATGTGGGTAACGGGGTACCTGCTACAGTTCATTGTCGACAGCGGGAGCCAAAAGAACCTCATTTTGGAAGAGGTCATGAAGTGGCTGGGCTTACCGACCACAGCACATCCACAACCGTACACCATCAGGTGGCTTCACCAAGGACGGGATCTTCGCATGAGCCAGCAGTGTTGCCTTCCATACAACATCAAGCCCGTCACGGATGAGGTATTCTGTGACATTGCTCCCCTTGAGGTTTGTGATGTATTATTAGGACAACCATACTTGTGGAAGAGACATGCTGTGTATGAATCAAGGCCCCGTGCTGTTATTTTTACTTTAGGAAATAAGTTGTACAGGATATCGAAGGTAGCATCGCCTACTGCCATTTCTTTGGTTACTGTAAAGCAATGGAGTAAGCTCATTTCCAAAACTGGGAAATTTGTTTTCCTAATGATACACCCTCAAGGAAAGAAGAAGACAGTGGCCACGACCTCCAGATAGGACCCCTCCGCATGACAACTACAAATGGACAAGGTTGTGAAGGAGTATGAGGACATCTTCACCTCCCCAGTAGGGGTTCCTTTGCACTGTCAGGTCAAGCACTCCATTGATTTGACCCCAGGTGAATTGCTGCCCAATGGTCCAATCTATTAGCACTCCATTCTAGAGAATGATAAAATCAAGAGGCAGATTCAGGAGCTGCTACATAAAGGTTACACCGTTCAAGTTCATCACCCTGTGGGAGCTCGATCATGTTGGTACAAAAGAAGGATGGGACTTGGAGACTCTGTATTGACTATCGGGCACTGAACAAGATCACTGTCCATAATAGGTACCCGATCCCATGGATTGATGACCTCCTGGACCAACTGAAGGGGGGAAAATATTTTAGCAAGATCGATTTGAAGTCAGGATATCACCAGGTGCCAATCGAACCCTCCGATGTGTGGAAGACTGCCTTCAAAGCTAAGGAGGGCCTTTTCGAATGGTTGGTTATGCCTTTCGGATTAATGAATACTCCCGCAACCTTCATGAGGCTAATGGATGACATCTTGCGCCCGTTCACCAACTCATTTGTAGTGGTATACTTGAATGACATCCTGATCTTTAGCCAGAGTTGGGAAGAGCACCTCCACCACATCCGACAGGTTCTCCAAACACTGTGGCAACACAAGTTATGTGCCAATTTGTAGAAATTCAATTTTGGCATGACCCAAGATCAGTATCTAGGATAGATTATTGATGAACAGGGGGTGCATGTGGATCTAGCGAAGATCCAAGTCATTCGAGATTGGCCCTCTCCAACCACTCTAATATAGCTCCGCAGCTTTCTAGGTCTTGCCAACTTCTACCGCAGGTTCGTGTTGGGATTTTCTCATATCACTTGGCCCTTGAGTCAAGTCACCAAGGGAGGAGCAAAAGCCAAATTCTTTTGGTCTAAATCTCAATAGAAGGCATTCACAGCATTGAAAGATCACCTTTGCTCAGCACTAGTGCTCGCATTGCCAGACTTGCAACAACCATTTGAGGTGGAGACAGATCCTCTGACTATGCTATTGGGGTAGTCCTTACTCAACATGGGCATCCAGTGGCATATCACAATGAGATACTTTCAGACACAGTCTGGAAGTATCCCACTTATGACAAAGAAAAGTATTCCATTATGCAGGCCTGCTGACAATGGAAACATTACATTTTGGGGAAGGAAATGGTCATCCACACAGACCACAGACCCCTACAGTTCATACAAACCCAAGGGAAATTGCAGAATGATCACCATCAAAAGTGGTCCACATACCTGCAACAGTTCCATTTGAATATCAAGTATAAGAAGGGAAGCACCAATAATGTTGCAGATTGCCTTAGTCGACCACCAACCATGTCATTAACGACCGTGATCGCCTCTTGTGGGCACAAGACTTCTGATTAGCCACTTCATACAAAAGCAACCTAGAATTCAGCCACACATACCAGACACTCTTGGAGGGCCAACATGTTCCAGATTTTCACCTCTAGGATGCCCTGTTATGCCACCTGGGTCACCTTTGTGTTCCTACAAGCGAGCGTGCCAAGATGATTTGGGAAGCACACTGCAGTCGAGCTGCTGGGCATTTTGGGGTCAAGAAAATGGTGGCAGTACTGCAGAAGTATTTCTATTGGCTGAATCTTTGACAGGATGTCGGGAAGTACATTAGATCATGCACTGCCTGCACCATTTCCAAACCAACAGTCAAGAAGCAAGGCCTCTATACCCCGTTGCCTACCCCTAGTCGACCTTTGGAATCCATCTCCATGGATTACATGTCAGGCCTTCCTTCCACTAAGCATGGAAACAACTATGTTTTTGTAGTCATTGACCGGTTCTCAAAGATGGCCATTATGGCGGCCTGCAAGAAGAATATCATAGCAGAAGCCACTGCTAAACTCTTCTTTGAACGAGTGTGGGGACACTTTGGGATCCCACAGTCTATCATCTTAGATCGGGATAGAAGGTTCCTCAGTACATTTTGGTCCAGTCTCTGGTCGATGCTGGACACCAAACTCACTAAGTCCACAACCTTCCATCCTCAAACTGATGGCCAGATAGAGGTTGTCAACAGGATGATTGTACAGATTCTGCGCATGTACAACTCAAAGCATCCCCACATATGGGATGAGAGCCTCCCATATGTTCAGCACAACTACAATTAGGCTCTCCACAACTCGACTGGCCATATCCCTTTTCAGGTGGGCTTGGGATTCCAACCACTATGTCCCATTAATGTGGCCATGCCATTTATAGCTACTCACGTAGAGTCATCTCATGTCCAGTTCGAAACAGATAAGG
Source organism: Pinus tabuliformis (assembly GCA_031772625.1). NCBI lineage: Eukaryota > Viridiplantae > Streptophyta > Pinopsida > Pinales > Pinaceae > Pinus > Pinus tabuliformis. Next base: position 562,005,698 of record CM062814.1, on the reverse strand, counting down.
CAAATAGATTCATTGAGAACATCCAACATATTCGCCAATGAGTCCATGACATTCTGGAGAAATCAAATGCCAAGTACAAGTAGCGACATGATTAACATCGGGTGTCACACAAGTTTCAAGTGGGCGACAAAGTTTGGTTGCATTTTCAAAAGGAACGCCTTACCGGAGCCTATCAGAAACTTAGACCACTCCAATATGGTCCTTACACCATTACCAAGGCTATGGGAGACAATGAATTTGAGTTTAGCATTCCCCCATTCCTTTGCTTGCACCAAGTGTTCAATGTGGACTGCCTTTTTCCATACTTTCCACCATTACTAGACACATCCCACATTGCAGAACAACTCACACTCATAGAGTTAAATTCAAATTGGATGGAACACACTTAATAGATCAGATCATGGACACACAGATCAAGCACACTCACCAGCAGAACATCCAACTGTATCAAGTTGTCAAAGTAGGCCAACTCCGTCAACGGGGCAAGTGGCTCACCAGGAACCAAGTTCAGCAGAAGTTTCCTCATCTCATGGAGGAACTCAACGCAATGGGGACCATTGCTTCGTAAGGGGGGAGGAAATATCCAGGTGGATATTGGTGGCCACCTACCAAGTCCACTTGGACCACCACCATGGTTTATTTCAGCTTTTCAGTTTCCCTAATTGTAGCACAGTTTACTATTTTTAACATTTTTTCGGGTCCTGAACTTCCAGAGCTATTTTGAGGCCCTAAACGATGTTTTTTGGAAAACTGGGAGTCGTTGCATCATGGGTCCATGGACCAATGTTGCTCTTCCCAAAGTTGTCGTTCTCGGATAGATCTTTCTAACAAGATATTGAACGCATCAAACGGAGATCGTATGACAAAGTTACGACCCCAGGAGGTTGATGTACCAATTTACCCAAACGGTGCCCACAATTTGGCGTTTCATCTTCTAGGGTTAGGTTTTTCAATGTTTATGGTTTTCCATTGTTTATCAATGATAAATAGGCCTTCGAGCCTCATTGTAACACAGTTTAGAGGCATGTAGCCACCACATCTCTTCTAAGAGATAAGCTACCATCGCCCTAGCCTTGGCTCTGAAGGTACTCAAGTACCGTGGGTGCCTACACAGATACATCTAGGAAGAGATGGAGTTCCTGAGCATCTCCTCGCTCACCATGGTGTACTGATACGCTGTCAAAATTGAGCAAAAGTTAAAATAGAAGAAGGGAGACTTTGGATCTGTGAATTCGAAGACCAAAGGACAAATCCAAGGCAGGGTGACTCAAGACAACCCGTCGAAGCCGCAAGAAAAGAAAAACACCAAGAAGTTGAAGAAGGACACAAGAAAGTGGTGTGAGTTCCATAAGAGTCCCACTCATAACACAAGTGAGTGTCGGACCAAGTAGTCGCTAGTGGCTGAGTTGAAGGCTTCAGAATTAGATGCATGTTCCAACAGTGAGTCAGAACCCAACAAGGGGAATGGCAAAGGGAAGTAGATCATTGATGCAGAGCCCAACGTCACAGTTTCCACCGCAAAGATCCAGAAGAATGAGCCCGAAGAACAAGAGGAGGGGGAATGTATTTTCCATTCACAGATGTGGGTGAAAGGTTCGCCTCTACAATTCATTGTCGACAGTGGCAGCCAAAAGAACCTCATTTCAGTAGAGGTTATGAAGTGGTTAGGCCTACCGACTACACTACACCTGCAGCTGTACAGTATTGGGTGGCTTCATGAAGGATGAGATCTCAAGGTTCACCAGCAGTGCCGACTTCCCTACAGCATCAAGCCCTTCACAGACGAGGTATTGTGTGATGTTACACCTCTGGATGTTTGTGATGTATTATGAGACCAGCCATACTTGTGGAGGCAACATGCTGTGTATGAGTCAAGGCCTCGTGTTGTCATTATTTCTTTAGATAATTCATTATATAGGATACCAGAGGTAGCCCCACCTACCGCCACCTCTTTGATCTCTACTAAGAAAGGTAGCAAGCTCATCTCCCAGACTAGGAAATTCATTTTCTGTCTGATTCGCTCCCAAAGTAAGGGGAAGATCGTCACCACATCCATGACCCCCGTGAAGACTTCCCCCATGCAGCAGCAGTAGCGAAGGAATACAGTCATGACAAAACATAGGAACAACGTTTCCTCACCCACAGGGGTACCACACAAGCTTCAGGTGGGCAACAAAGTCTGGTTGCATCTGCCGAAAGAACGCCTTACAAGAGCCCATTAGAAGCTCTGACCATGCCGATATGGTCCTTACAATAGTCCCAAAGCTATGGGAAACAATGCTTTGGAGCATAGCATTCCCCCATTCCTTTACCTCCACCAGGTGTTTAATGTGTACCTTCCTCGACCATGCTTTCCACCATTACTGGACACATCCGCGATTGTAGAACATATAACCAGGGACATAGTTTAGCAGATGGAGGAACTCAACGCAATGGGGACCATTACTTCCTAAGGGGGAAGGAATGTGTTCTGCAATCTCGAATGTGTCCAGTAATGGTGGAAAGCATAGTCGAGGAAGGTTCACATTGAACACCTGGTGCAGGCGAAGGAATGGGGGAATGCTATGCTCCAAAGCATTATTTCCTGTAGTTTTGGTATTGGTGTAAGGACCATATCTGCATGGTTGGAGCTTCTAATGGGCTCTTGTAAGGCGTTCTTTCTACAGATGCAACCAGACTTTGTTTCCCACCTGAAGCTTGTGTGGTACCCCTGTGGGTGAGGAGAAGTTGTTCCTGTGTTCTGCCATGACCATATCCCTTTGCTGCTGCTGCGTGGGGGAACCCTTCACGAGGATCATGGATGTGGTGACAATCTTCCCCTTAATTTGGGAGTGAACCAGACAGAAAATGAATTTCCTAGTCTGGGAGATAAGCTTGCTGCCTTTCTTGGCAGTGATCAAAGAGGTGGCGATAGGTGGGGCTACTCTCGGTATCCTGTATAATGAATTATTCAAAGAAATGATGACAGCACGAGGCCTCGACTCATACACAACATTTCGTCTCCTTAAGTATGTCTGGCCTAATAGTACATCACAAACATCTAGAGGTGTAACATCACACAATACCTCATCTGTGAAGGGCTTGATGTTGTAGGGAAGGCAGCATTGCTAGCGAATTTTGAGATCTCGTCCTTCATGAAGCCACCCGATACTATATGGCTGTAAGTGTGGTTTAGTTGGTAGGCCAAACTACTTCACAACCACTGCTGAAATGAGGTTCTTTTGACTGCCACTGTCGACAATGAATTACAGTGGTGAAACCTTCACCCACATCTGTGAGTGGAAAAGACATTCCCCCTCCTCTGGATCTTTAGGTTCATTCTTCTGGATCTTAGTAGTGGCAACAGTGGCATTGGGCTCCACATCAATTATCTACTTCCCTTTGCCATTCCCCTTGTCAGTTTTTGGCTCAGGGTCGGAACATGCATCTGAATTGGAAGCCTTCAACTCGGCCACCAGCGACTGTTTGGTCTGACACTCACTTGTGTTATGAGTGGGACTCTTGTGGAACTCACACCACTTTCCTGTGTCCTTCTTCAGCTTCGTGGTGTTGTTCTTATCTTGCTGCTTCGACGGGTTGTCTTGGGTCACCCCGCCTTGGCTTTGTCCTTTGGGCTTCGGATTTGCAGATCCAAAGTCTCACTTCTTTTGTTCGAACTTTTGCTCGATTTTGATCGCATATCAGTACGCTGTGTCGAGCGAGGAGATGTTCAGGAACTCCATCTCTTCCTGGCTGTATCTGTGTAGGCAGCCATGGTATTTGAGTACTAGATGCGGATTAGAATCTTTGATACCCAACTGTGTGCGAAGGGTATGAAAAATGTTTGTGAACTCTGGCACATCTTGGTCCCTTCCTTGCTACAGCGTGGTCCACTTTATGTATTTGTCCTCGTAGCCTTTGACAGGGTAGTACCACTCCTTGATGGCATCTAGGAATGAATCCCAAGTGGGTGCAGCTCAAAATAGTGAGCTTGTGCTTTCATTCTTCTGCTCGCAGTAGGTTTCCCACCATTCCTTGACGTGGGGGGTTGCTTTGAGAAGAGCGAAAACAATATTTTCCCGACTCAAAAATCCATGAACAGAAAAACAACCCTCTAGTAGATTTAACCATTTATCTCGGCATCTGTGTCTATTTGACCCTCAAATATGGGGATTTCGAAATGAACTTGTGCCTTAAACGGTGTGGTATTTCCAGAGTAGCTGTTGGAAGCCGATGTGTCACCTCTGGGTAGCTGCTAAGGGATCTGTGCAAAGCTATCCATCATCGCATTCTATTGTCACTCGAGGGCTTCTTCGAGCAAGATTTTGATAGGATCTCCTGCCCCATTGTCTTTCTTTTCATCCGTAAATGGGAGGCCGTCGGGATTTGCGAGGCTGGTCTTGCAAAGGTTCGACCAATTCAAGCCCTAACTCCTTATATCCCAACCTCATTGGGGACATGAAAATAAAAACAGAGAAAAATTAGACCACTCTGTTATTCTTTGCATGTCCCCAACGAGGTCAAGATATAAGGATTTAGGGCTTGAACTAGTCGAACCTTTACAAGACCAACCTCGAAAATCCCGATGGCCTCCCATAGCGGATGAGAAGAAAGACGAGGGGGCAGGAGATGCTATCAAAATCTTGCTCGAAGAAGCCCTCGAGCGACAAAGGAACATGATGATGGATAGCTTTGCGCAGATCCTTTAGCGGGTACCTAGAGGCGACGCATCAACTTCCAACAGCTACTATGGAAATGCCACACCATTTAAGGTACAAGTTAGTTTTGAAATCCCCATATTTGAGGGTCAGATAGACACAGATGCTGTAGATCAATGGTTAAATATACTAGATGGGTATTTTTCTGTTCATGAATTTTTGAGTTGGGAAAAGATTGTTTTCACTCTTCTCAAAGCAGCCCCCCACATCAAGGACTGGTGGGAAACCTACTGTGAGTAGAGGAATGAAAGTACAAGCTCAATATTTTCAGCTGCACCCACTTGGGATTCATTCCGGGATGCTGTCAAGGAGCAGTACTACCCTGTCAAAAGCTATGAGGACAAATACATCAAATGGACCAAACTACGGCAAGGAAGGGACCAAGATGTGCCGGAGTTCAAAAAAAAATTTCATACCCTTCGCACACAGTTGGGTATCAAGGACTCTGAGCTTAATTTGGTACTCAAGTACCATGGGTGCCTACAGAGATACATCTAGGAAGAGATGGAGTTCTTGAACATATCCTCGCTCGGCACAGTGTACCGAAATGCCGTCAAAATCGAGCAAAAGTTCAAACAGAAGAAGAGAGACTTTGGATCTGCGAATCCGAAGACCAAAGGACAAAGCCAAGGCAGGGTGACTGAAGACAACCCATCGAAGCCACAAGAAAAGAACAACACCATGAAGTCAAAGAAGGACACAGGAAAGTGGTGTGAGTTCCACAAGAGTCCCACTCATAACACAAGTGAGTGTCGGACCAAGAAGTCGCTGGTGGCTGAGTTGAAGGCTTTAGAATCAGATGCATGTTCCGACCCTGAGTCTGAACCCAACAAGGGGAATGGTAAATGGAAGCAGATCATTGATGCAGAGACTAGCGTCATGGTTTCCACTGCCAAGATCTAGAAGAATGAGCCCAAAGATCTAGAGGAGGGGGAACGTCTTTTCCACTCACAGATGTGGGTGAAGAGTTCGCTGCTACAGTTCATTGTCGACAATGGTAGCCAAAAGAACCTCATTTCAACAGAGGTTGTGAAGCGGTTGGGCCTACCGACTACACTACACCCACAGTCGTATAGTATTGGGTGGCTTCATGAAGGATGAGATCTCAAAGTTCGCCAGCAGTGTCACATTCCCCACAACATCAAACCCTTCACAGATGAGGTATTGTGTGATGTTACACCTCTGGACGTTTGTGATGTACTATTAGGCCAGCCATACTTGTGGAGGTGACATGCTGTGTATGAGTCAAGCCCTCGCGCTGTCATTATTTCATTGGATAATTCATTATACAAGATACCAGAGGTAGCCCCTCCTACCGCCACCTATTTGATCTCTATTAAGAAAGGTAGCAAGCTCATCTCCCATACTAGGAAATTCATTTTCTATCTGATTCACTCCCAAAGTAAGGGGAAGATCATCACCACATCCATGACCCTCGTGAAGGGTTCCTCCATGCAGAAGCAACAACAAAGGAATACGATCATGACAGAACATAGGAACAACTTCTCCTCACCCACAGGGATACCACACAAGCTTCAGGTGGGCAACAAAGACTGGTTGCATTTGTAGAAATAACACCTTACGAGAGCCCATCATGAGCTCCGACGACACGAACATGGTCCTTACACCATTACTAAGGCTATGGGAAATAATGCTTTAGAGCACAGTGTTCTTCCATTCCTTCGCCTGCACCAAGTCTTCATTGTGGATTGCTCTTGACTATGCTTCCCACCATTACTGGACACATCCAAGATTGTAGAACAGCTCACCAGGGACCTAGTTCAGTAGATGGAGGAACTCCATTACAATGAGGCTCGAAGGCCTATTTATTGTTGAGAAGCGGTCTACTTTTTCTCTGTTTTTCTTTGCATGTCCCCAACGAGGTCGGGATATAAGGAGTTAGAGCTTAAAATGGTCGAACCTTTACAAGACAAGCCTCAAAAATCCCAACGGCCTCCCATGGCAGATGAGAAGAAAGACGAGGGGGAAGGAGATCCTATCAAAATCTTGCTCGAAGAAGCCCTCGAGCGACAAAGGAATGCAATGATGGACAACTTTGCGTAGATTCTTCAGCGGCTACCCAAAGGCGATGCATCGACTTCCAACAGCTACTCTGGAAACTCCACACTGTTTAAGGTAAAAGTTAGTTTTGAAATCCCCATGTTCGAGGGTCAATTAGATGCAGATGTCGTAGATAAATGGTTAAATCTGCTAGATGGGTATTTTTATGTTCATGAATTTTCGAGTCAGGAGAAGATTGTTTTCGCTCTTCTCAAAGCAGCCCCCCATGTCAAGGACTAGTGGGAAACCTACTGCGAGCTGAAGAATGAAAGTATGGGTTCACTATTTTCAACCGCATGCACTTGGGATTCATTCCAGGATGCCATCAAGGAGAAGTACTACCCTGTCAAAAGCTATGAGGACAAATACATAAAGTTGACCACGCTGTGGCAGGGATGGGACCAAGATGTGCCAGAGTTCAGACAATTTTTTCATACCATTCGCACACAGTTGGGTATCAAAGATTCTGAGCTACATCTAGTACTCAAATACCGCGGCTGCTTACACAGAGACATCTAGGAAGAGATGGAGTTCTTGAACATGTCCTCGCTAGGCACGGTGTACTGATACGCTGTCAAAATCAAGCAAAAGTTCAAACAGAAGAAGCGAGACTTTGGATCTGCAAATTCGAAGCCCAAAGGAGAAAGCCAAGGTGGGTTAACCCAAGACAACCCATCGAAGCCGCAAGAAAAGAACAACACCATGAAGTTGAAGAAGGACATAGGAAAGTGGTGTGAGTTCCACAAGAGTTCAACTCATAACACAAGCGAGTGTCAGACCATGTAGTTGCTGGTGGCCAAGTTGAAGGCTTCCGAATTAGATGCATGTTCTAACCCTGAGCCAGAAACCAACAAGGGGAACAGCAAAGGGAAGCAGATCATTGATGTGGAGCTCAGTGCCACTATTGCCACTGCCAAGATCTAGAAGAATGAACCTGAAGATCCAGAGGAGGGGGATCATCTTTTCTACTCACAGATGTGGGTGAAGGGTTCACTGCTGCAATTCATTGTCGACAGTGGCAGCCAAAAGAACCTCATTTGAGCAGAGGTCGTGAAGCGGGTGGGCCTACCGACTACACCACACCCACAGCCGTATAGTATTGGGTGGCTTCATGAAGGACGAGATCTCAAAGTTCACCAGCAATGCCGCCTTCCCTACAGAATCAAGCCCTTCACAGACAAGGTATTGTGTGATGTTACACCTCTGGATGTTTGTGATGTACTATTAGGCCATCCATATTTGTGGAGGTGACATGCTGTGTATGAGTTGAGGCCTTACACTGTCATAATTTCTTTGAATAATTCATTATACAGGATACCGGAGGTAGCCCCACCTACTTCCACCTCTTTGGTCACTGCCAAGAAAGGCAGCAAGCTCATCTCCCAAACTAGGAAATTCATTTTCTATTTGGTTCACTCCCAAAGTAAGGGGAAGATCGTCACCAGATCAATGATCCCCACGATGGGTTCCCCCACACAACAGGAGCAAAGGGATATGGTCATGGCAGAACACAGGAACATCTTCTCCTCACCCATAGGGGTACCGCAAAAGCTTCAGGTGGGCAACAAGGTTTGGTTGCATCTGTAGAAAGAACGCCTTATAAGAGCCCATCAGAAGCTCTGACCACGCCGACATGGTCCTTACACCAGTACCAAAGCTACAGGAAGCAATGCTTTGGAGAATAGCATTCCCCCATTCCTTTGCCTGCACTAGGTGTTCAATGTGTACCTTCCTTGACCATGCTTTCCAACATTATTGGACACATCTGAGATTGCAGAACAACTCACCAAGGACCTAGTTCAGCAGATGGAGGAACTCAATGCAATTTGGACCATTGCCTCCTAAGGGGGGAGGAATGACCCAGGTGGATGTTGGTGGGCACCCACCTATCCCATTTGGACCCCAACAACTGTCTCTTTTAGTTTTTTAGTTTCCGTAATTATAGCACAATTTACTATTTTTAGCAGTTCTTCGGGTCCTGAACTTCGAGAGCCGTTTTGAGGCCCTAAACGATGTTTTTTGGAAAATCTGGGAGCATCATAGGTCCATGGACCAATGTTTCTCTTCCCAAATATATAGTTCTTGGACAGATCTTTCTAATGAGCTATTGTGTGCATCAAACGGAGACCGGGTGCCAAAGTTACGACCCTGGGAAATTGATGTACCAATTTACCCAAATGGGGCCCACAATTTGGCGTTGCATCTTCTAGGGTTAGGTTTTGGGATGTGAAGGGTTTTCCATTGTTTCTCGACAATAAATAGGCCTTTGAGCCTCATTGTAACACAGTTCAAAGGCATGTAGCCACCACATCACTTCTCAGAGATAAGCTAGCATCGCCCTAGCTGGTTTGTTTCCATTTCTGTTTGTAAGCATATTTCAGTATTTTACAGTGATGAAATGAAGTATTATTTCCGCTGCATCTCTATGTTTATGGTTATCTCTATAATTTGTGGGGGGGCAACATGGGTAAATGGATCCATGGTGAACTGATGCAGATTTAAATAGGAACACAAAAAATTACAGAGATAATCATAAACACATAGATGCACTGGAAATAATACTTCATTTCATTACTGTAAAATACTGAAATACGCTTACAAATAGAAATGGAAATAAACCAGCTAGGGCAATGGTAGCTTATCTCTGAGAAGAGATGTGGCGGCTACATGCCTCTGAACTGTGTTACAATGAGGCTCGAAGGCCTATTTATTGTTGAGAAACAATGGAAAACCCTTAACATCCCAAAACCTATACCTAGAAGATGAAATGCGAAATTGCGGTTCCCGTTTGGGTAAATTGGTACATCAATTTCCTCGGGTTGTAACTTTGGCATACAATCCCCCTTTGATGCATACAGTAGCTTGTTAGAAAGATCTTTCTAAGCACTACAACTTTGGGTAGAACAACATCAGTTCATGGACCCATGTCGCTCCCAGATTTCCCCAAAAACGTCGTTTAGGGCCTCAAAATGGCTTTGGAAGTTCAGGACCTGAAAAACTGCTAAAAATAGTAAATTGTGCTACAAATACGGAAACTGAAAAACTGAAAGAGACAGTGGTGGGGGTCCAAGTGGGATAGGTGGGTGGCCACCAACATCCACCTGGATCATTCCTCCCCCCTTAGGAAACAATGGTCCCCACTGCGTTGAGTTCCTCCCTGAGATGAGGAAGCTTCTGTTGAGCTGGGTTTCTAGTGAGCCGTTATGCAGTCTCTAATGTGTCTAGTAATGGTGGGAAGCATGGTTAATGATGGTCCACATTGAACACTCGGTGTAAGCGAAGGAATGGAGGAATGTTGTGCTCCAAAGCATTCTTTCCCATAGCCTTGGTAATGCTGTAAGGATCATGTCGGGGTGGCTAGAGCTTTTGATGGGCTCTTGTAAGGCATTTTTTCTGCAGATGCAACCAGACTTTGTTGCCCACCTGAAGCTTGTGTGGTACCCTTGTGGGTGAGGAGAAGTTTTTCATGTGTTCTGTCATGACCGTATTCCTTTCTTGCTGCTACTGCATGGAGGAACCCTTTGCGAGGGTCATGGATGTGGTGATGATTTTCCCCTTACTTTGTGAGCGAATCAGACAAAAAATGAATTTCCTAGTCTAGGAGATGAGCTTGCTGCCTTTCTTGGCAGTGATCAAAGAGGTGGCGTTAAGTGGGGCTACCTCCGGTATCCTGTATAATGAATTATCGAAAGAAATAATGACAGCACGAGGCCTTGACTCATACACATCATGTCGCCTCCACAAGTATGGCTGGCCTAATAATACATTAGAAACATCCAGAGGTGTAACATCACATAATACATCATCTGTGAAGGGCTTGATGCTGTAAGGAAGGCGGCACTGCTGGTGAACTTTGAGATCTCGTCCTGAATGAAGCCACCCGATACTGTATGGATGTGGGTGTGGTGTAGTCGGTAAGTCCAACCGCTTCACGAACTCTGCTGAAATGAGGTTCTTTTGGCTGCCATTGTCGACAATTAATTGTAGTGGCGAACCCTTCACCCACATCTGTGAGTGGAAAAGATGTTCCCCCTCCTCTGGATCTTGGCAGTGGCAACAGTGGCACTGGGATCCACATCAATGATATGGTTCCCTTTGCCATTCCCCTTGTCAGGTTCTGGCTCAGGGTCGAAACACGCATCTGATTCGGAAGCCTTCAACTCAGCCACCAGTAACTGCTTGGTCCGACACTCACTTGTGTTGTGAGTGGGGCTCTTGTGGAACTCACACCACTTTCCTGTGTCCTTCTTCGACTTCATTGTGTTGTTCTTTTCTTGCGGCTTCGATGGATTGTCTAGGGTCACCTCGCCTTGGCTTTTTCCTTTGGTCTTCGGATTCGCAGATCCAAAGTCTTTCTTTTTCTGTTTGAACTTTTGCTCGATTTTGACAGCGTATCGGTACGCCATGCCAAGCGAGGAGATGTTCAGGAACTCCATCTCTTCCTAGATGTATCTGTCTAGGTAGCCGTGGTATTTGATTACTAGATGCAACTCAGAATATTTGATACCCAACTATGTGCAAAGGGTATGAAAAATGTTTGTGAACTCTGGCACATCTTGGTCCCATCCCTGCCGCAACGTGGTCCACTTTATGTATTTGTCCTCATAGCTTTTGACAGGGTAGTACTGCTCCTTGATGGCATCCTGGAATGAACACCAAGTGGGTGCAGCTGAAAATAGTGAGCCCGTACTTTCATTCTTCTACTCACATTAGGTTTCCCACCAGTCCTTAACGTGGGGCGCTGCTTTGAGAAGAGCAAAAAAAATATTTTCCCGACTCGAAAATTCATGAACAGAAAAATATCCATCTAGCAGATTTAACCATTTATCTACGACATCTACATCTATTTGACCCTCAAATATGGGGATTTCAAAATTGACTTATACCTTAACTGGTGTGGAGTTGCCAGAGTAGCTGTTGGAAGCCGATGCATCGCCTCTGGGTATTCGATGAAGAATCTGCACAAAGCTGTCCATCATCGTGTTCCTTTGTTGCTCGAGGGCTTCTTCGAGCAAGATTTTGATAGGATCTCCAACCCCGTCGTTTTTCTTCTCATCTGCCATGGGAGGCCGTCGAGATTTGCGACGCTGGTCTTGCAAAGGTTCGACCAATTCAAGCCCTAACTCCTTATATCCAAACCTCGTTGGGGACATGCAAAGAAAAATGGAGAAAAAGCAGACTGCTCTAATACCACTGATACAGATTTAAACGGGAATGCAAAAAATTACAGAGATAACCATAAACACAAAGATGTAGCAGAAATAATACTTCATTTCATTACTGTAAAATATTGAAATATGCTTACAAACAGAAATGGAAATAAACCAGCTAGGGCGATGGTAGCTTATCTCTAAGAAGAGATGTGGTAGCTACATGCCTCTGAATTGTGTTACAATGAGGCTAGAAGGCCTATTTATTGTTGAGAAACAATGGAAAGCCCTTAACATCCCAAAACCCAACCCTAGAAGATGAAATGCCAAATTGTGGGCCCTGTTTGGGTAAATTGGTACATCAATTTCCCAGGGTCATAAATTTGGCATACGATATCCGTTTGACGCGTACAATAGCTCATTAGAAATATCTATCCGACCACTACAACTTTTGGTATAGGAACATTGGTACATGGACCCATGCTGCTCCTAGATTTCCCAAAAAACATCCTTTAAGGCCTCAAAACGGCGATAGATGTTCAGGACCCAAAAAGCTACTAAAAATAGTAAAGTGTGCTACAAATACAGAAACTGAAAAACTAAAAGATACAGTGGTGGGGGTCCAAGTGGGATAGGTGGGTGGCCACAAACATCCACCTGGATCATTCCTCCCCCCTGGAGCTTTGCACAGATCCTTCAGCGACTACCCAAAGGTGATGCATCGGCTTCAAACAACTACTCTGGAAATGCCACACCGTTTAAGGTACAAGTTAATTTAGAAATCCCCATATTCGAAGGACAGATAGACACAGATGCTGTAGATAAATGGTTAAATCTACTAGCTAGGTATTTTTCTATACTTGAATTTTTGAGTCAGGAAAATATTGTTTTCGCTCTTCTCAAAGCAGCCCCCCACATCAAGGACTGGTGGGAAACCTGCTGCGAGCAAAAGAATGAAAGTACAGGCTCACTATTTTCAACCGCACCCACTTGGGATTCATTTCGGGATACCGTCAAGGAGCAGTACTACCCTGTCAAAATCTATGAGGACAAATACATCAAATGGACCACACTGCGGCAGGGAAGGGACCAAGATGTGCCGGAGTTCACAATCATTTTTCATACCCTTCGCACACAGTTGGGTATCAAGGACTCTGAGATGCATTTGGTACTTGAGTACTGTAGGTGCCTACACATATACATCCAGGAAGAGATGGAGTTCCTCAACATGTCCTTACTCGGCACAACATACCGATACCATGTCAAAATCGAGCAAAAGCTCAAACAGAAGAAGAGAGACTTTGGATCTGTGAATCCGAAGACCAGAGGACAAAGCCAAGGCATGGTGACCCAAGACAACCCATCGAAGCCGTAAGAAAAGAACAACACCATGAAGTCAAAGAAGGACACAGGAAAGTGGTGTAATTTCCACAAGAGTCTCACTCATAACACAAGTGAGTGTCGGACCAAGCAGTCACTGGTGGCCGAGTTGAAGGCTTGAGAATCAGATGCATGTTCCGACCCTGAGTCAGAACCCAACAAGAGGAATGGCAAAGGGAATCAGATCATTGATGAAGAGCCTAGCGTCACGGTTGCCACCACCAAGATCCGGAAGAATGAGCCCGAAGATCCAGAGGAGTGGGAACGTCCTTTCTACTCACAGATGTGGGTGAAGGGTTCGCCGCTACAATTCATTGTTAATAGTGGTAGCCAAAAGAACCTCATTTCAGCAGAGGTCATGAAGCGGTTGGGCCTACCGACTACACTACACCTGTAGCCATATAGTATCTGGTGGCTTCATGAAGGACGAGATCTCAAAGTTCGCCAGCAGTGCCGCCTTCCCTACAGCATCAAGCCCTTCACAGACGAGGTATTGTGTGATGTTACACCTCTGGATGTTTGTGATGTACTATTAGGCCAGCCATACTTGTGGAGGCAACATGCTATGTATGAGTCAAGACCTCGTGTTGTCATTTTTTCTTTGGATAATTCATTATACAGGATACCAGAGGTAGCCCCACCTACTGCCACCTCTTTGATCTCTACTAAGAAAGGTAGCAAGATGATCTCATAGACTAGGAAATTCATTTTCTGTCTGATTTGCTCCCAAAGTAAAGGGAAGATCATCACCACATCCATGACCCCCATGAAGGGTTCCTCCATGTAGTAGCAGTAGCAAAGGAATACGGTCATTACAGAACATAGAAACAACTTCTCCTCACCCATAGGGGTACCACACAAGCTTCAGGTCGGCAACAAAGTCTGGTTGCATCTACAGAAAGAACACCTTACAAGAGCCCATCAGAAGCTCCAACCATGCCAACATGGTCCTTACACCATTGCTAAGGCTATGGGAAATAATTATTTGGAGCATAGCGTTCCTCCATTCCTTCGCCTGCACCAAGTGTTCAATGTGTACAACCATCAACCATGCTTCCCACCATTTTTGGACACATCCGAGATTGCAGAATAGCTCACACCCACAGAGTTAAATCCAAATTGCATGGAACAAGCTGCAACTGATTGGATCATGGACACACAGATCAAGAAAACTTTCCAATAGAACATCCAACTGTATCGATTTGTCAAAGCAAGCCAACTCCTTCACCAGGGCAAGTGGCTCACCATGGACCAAGTTCAGTAGAAGTTTCCCATCTCATGGAGGAACTCAACGCAATGGGGACCATTGCTTCCTAAGGGGGGAGGAATGATCCAGGTGGATATCGGTGGCCACCTGCCAAGTCCACTTGGACCCCCACCATGGTTTCTTTCAGCTTTTCAGTTTCCCTAATTGTTGCACAGTTTACTATTTTTAGCAGTTTTTCGGGTCCTGAACTTCTGGAGCCATTTTGAGGGCCTAAATGACGTTTTTTGGGAAAACTAGGAGCAACATGGGTCTATGGACCGATGTTTCTCTTCCCAACGTTGTAGTTCTCGGATATATCTTTCTAACGAGATATTGTACGCGTCAAACGAAGATCGTATGCCAAAGTTATGACCCCGGGAAGTTGATGTACCAATTTACCCAAACAGGGCCCACCATTTGGCGTTTCATCTTCTAGTGTTAGGTTTTTGGATGTTTAGGGTTTTCCATTGTTTCTCAATAGTAAATAGGCCTTCAAACCTCATTGTAACACAGTTCAGAGGCATGCAGCCGCCACATCTCTTCTCAGAGATAAGTTACCATCGCCCTAGCTGGTTTATTTCCATTGTTGTTTGTAAGCATATTTCAATATTTTACATTAATGAAATGAAGTATTATTTTCGCTGCATCTATGTGTTTATGGTTATCTCTGTAATTTTTTGCGTTCCTGTTTAAGTCCAGATCAGTTGTGATGCAAGTTCTTGGATTATCATCTCATGTTGCCCTATTACCATTGCGAGCTCAAAGATTGGAATATTGGCACAAGCTATTTTCATATCCTCAACAATATTATAATCAATTCTTTCATTTCTAATAGGTCGTTCTAAAGTATTTGGTGTTGTAAATTTATTTCAAACTTCAGAAGTGATGGAATTATTCTTGTTGTTTGTAGAAGTGTTCTTAAGAGGATGGGCACTTCCAAACTTATTCTGTAAATTTTGACCATGCTTAGTAGGTGGTAGATTCCTTCTCAATAATTTCCTTCTAATCTCTTTCTTAGAAAGCAGTCCTTTGCACCTCAAATTATGTTTCTCAGTTGCTAGTTGAGGAGGAGCTTCACTCGATGGGGGTTCTTCAACACCTTCTTTATCAATGTTATATATGGTACCAAATGTATTAACTGAATTTCTAGTACTTGAAATTTCATTTGTCATGGTAGATTGACTTGTTTCTTTAGTCTCCTCACATTATTCTTGTTCTAATAAAGTGTCTACAAAGTTGATCATCATAGCATTGATTTTTTCATTCCTTTGGGGACATGTTTTCTCTAAATGCCTCTCTTTATGGAAAGTACAAAACTTGTCCATTCCCAATATTTCAACATTAAACACAACATTGGATCTTTGAGTATATTTAGTCATTTGATTATTGTTTTCCTTCTTAAATAAAGACGACTTGAAATACGTATTGTTTGTAGATGCCTCACTTGACTTCCTTTATAGTTCAGATACTTCATTAGTGAGAAACTTCAAATATTTAGCCAAGATTTCCATAGTAAAATAATATTTCTCTTTGGTTTTAGAAAAAGAGGCTTGAGTTTTCTTACCAATACCTTTGGAGTATTTAGACTCTTCATGATATTTAATGGCTCCACTAGAATGCAAGTGCTTTTCAATAGCAATCACTTCTCTAAAGTTCAAAACCAATCTATCCTTTACATCTCTTTTAACAAACACGTAAATATTAGAAGGCAAGGAAGTTGTGTGTATATATTTAGTAATAGTATCATGTGGTTAAACATCTGTGGGGAATTTATTCAGAAAGCATGTAAACCTTTGATTAAAATCCTTCACATTTTCCTTTTGCCCCATCTTGAGATTTCTGAGTTCTTTGAGCGACATGGCAAGAGTTTTATCATTAGCAAATTTATCCAAAAAAAACTTCTTGAACTCCCTCCAAAAATGGATTTACTTAGGTGAAATAATGTGGTACCAAACTACTAGTCTACCATCTAGAGTGTACAAAAAAAGTCTACAAGCAACATCATCAAAACGTTCCTCGAGAATTGGTAAATGCATGTAGAAGTCATCAATATGGTCCTCAAATTTCATCTTTTTATCAGTATCAAACATTGAAAGCATCCTTTTTTGGATGTTTAGGCATATGATGTAGATTACCTAGAAGAGATAGAGTCCCTTGGGCCATCCAATACAACTATTCATCAACTATGTTCTGTTCTTCTCTCTCCTCAACTTTCGATTCTAAAGAGTCTTTCCCTTCACCATTCAAATCTTTGTTGTAATCACGAATTTCTCTTCTTGTCTCTTATTCATCAGAAAAATGAAAATACTCCTTGATCTGTATTGGATCATTATATTTTTTTTCATTTGTATCGATGCATTTGGAGTGGAAAAAGTGTAGGAATAAACTCACAGGACAATTTTTACCGGCGGGACCCCGTTTAGCAAAACATGATCTGAAACCTTCTGAGAGAATTTTGAGGCATCAAATGAAGTCTTTTGGGGGTAAAAATTTGCCACTTGAATGCCACACCATTTCAATTTGTTGTACACACATATACATTTCCAATAGCGTAAGTATCAATCAAAGTCTGCATGCAAAATTTATACCACTCAAAAGTTAACGTCCCCGTTTTCACAACTATAGTTCGGGAGGATGTCGCGTCAGCCCTGATAATTCATGGAAAAGGGGCTAGCCAAGTGATTATGATGTAAAATACTCTAGAATAATATATATTGGAACTCTAATTGAGAGTTGATGTAGTCAAAATTAACCACTAGTAGGCTATCGGGCTATGCTATAACTGGGCCACTAGGAGGAAGAGACATTCCATTCTTTTGAGAGAATTGTATTCCATATTTGAGGAATGATAGCTAGGAGAGATAGGAGGTAGAGATCACAGAGAGGATTTATGAACTGTAGCAGCCCATGGGACACATGCATTACTTCTTTGTGCATGCAACCTATTTTGAGATAGAGAAAGAGAGCGAAGTGACCTCACCTTCCAGCTGGGTTTTCTCCTGAAAGGGTTTCCCAAAGAGAATATCTTGTGTATTATATGTGTGTGAGCTTATTTTTTCATTCT
Source organism: Pinus tabuliformis (assembly GCA_031772625.1). Taxonomy (NCBI): domain Eukaryota; kingdom Viridiplantae; phylum Streptophyta; class Pinopsida; order Pinales; family Pinaceae; genus Pinus; species Pinus tabuliformis. The sequence goes on along the minus strand of CM062814.1, from coordinate 561,988,100 downwards.
CTACTTTTATACATAATTTCCATCCTCCTCTATGCACTAATTATAGTGAAATCTATAGATCTTAAAGTTTAATAAAACTATAATAATGTAGAATCTCATATTTTTAATATAATATTATTAGATCTATTGTGATGAACTTTCCATTGGAATATCCATGGTAGTTTTACCCATATTCCTCCATATCTTCCTCAACATTTGGAAGGTCTCATTGTTGACGTGTTCTTTCAGTAGAATCAACTAATTCTTCAAGGATTGCAATAACCAAGTCTTCCACCAAATAGACCAATACATCGTCACAAATTGTTTGTTTATCTTTTAGTTTATGAGTAAGAATAACAATGACAAGAAGTAAACCAAGATATTTTGCAAACTAAAAAGTAATAGGCTAGATTGTTTAGAGTTGATCCTAAGTGACTTTAAAAACCTGTTCCAAACTTCGATGAGAGGACTCTCCTATCTCATGAATGTGATTTCATGTTAGAGTCATATTGTTACTACCATGCATGGATGGTTGGTTGTTAGGATGTGGTGATTTTTCAGCCATAAAAAGGTTTCCCTCCTTCTAGCGCCATAATGTTGACAGTGTTGGATCCCACCAACATACAAGGGGTCTCCTTGAAATGATGTCCCAATTAGACCTCACACTATTTGGTATAAGAGCCCCATCTAGAAATGTGGCCTGACTGGGATATACTTAAAGATTTCCTTGGCTAGAATAGTTAGCATAAGAGAGAAATGCATATGTACTTTTCAGTGAGAAAGTGAATATGCCTTATGAAATTCTTAATTGCAATATGTATCAAACTCTTTCCATTGGAAAGAGACAAAATTGAGTCTTTAGAAGAAAATTATTAGTACTATTCTAATAAATACACATGAACATACATATGAAATAATCGCTAGTTGTCTAACGAGGTAGTTCACATGGACATAATGATTATTAAAACAATTACAACTATTGGCTTGATGGCGCTTGACCCAGGTTCGGAGTTAATTAGCCAAACGAATCCCTACACTACTAACCCTTTTGGCATTAGCCCGTGGTGTGAAGATTGAAATCTCACCCGAAGTAGTATGGGGGGATGCTGGAACCAAGTTTCCGCACCCTGGAGAAGTCTGACGAGCTGATTTAGTCCAAATGTGGCTACCCTTGTGCAGGTTACTTTGCGCACTATTTTGACCTTCGAAACCTTCACAATCTTTTATAATCACCTGCGCACAACCCTGACCAGGAACTGAGAGGCTTTTGCACTACTATGGCAACGATATTCACTATTTCCCCAAATAACATTGCGTATATTACTTATCTTATTACAGATGTTAGTTAACTTCGCGTAAACAGATACTTTATCTCACATTTAATTAATCAACACAATAACATGTGTTTGTGCATCATATAAACAGTGGAAATGTAATTTATACCCAATACATTCAATGCAGAAAATAGTAGATTAATACACAGGTTTGGTATAAAACTCCTCTTTATTAATTCTTCAACTGTTACAGACTCAACTTGCCCTATGCACTCAGCTGTAGAGGTCCGTGCACTCAATGACGGACTACTTGGCCTCTGCACACTCAGTTGAAGAGCCTTCTCCTACTATATGACCCAAAAACTTGACTCTACAGTTAGATTTTTCGTTATCCTTCTATTCCATGATCATTCTTGTTCTATTAGATCCTATTATTATTCCTTAACTACTTAGAGCATCGCTCTATTTATACAATCCCATAGTCCATGAACCATGAGTGGATCTTTAAAGCCGATATTACATTGCAAAGTTGAGGGCAGACAACCCTATGACTCATTTACAACTTCGCACTCTGAGCCCCCAAAATGTGGTGCCTTTACATGGGATTTACACTTTCTCAGCCAAAATCTAGGCTTTTAGCCCCAAAATTTCCCTTGGGGGATATAGTGCCCAACAGGCCCCCAACACAAACATCGTGACTCACTTCGTGTCACTTTGTCGGTGTGGAGATCTTCACACGGAGAGCTCCCAACTTTGCTTGGACTATTGCAATATCGGCAGCGCACTGAGCAGTTGCCTACTGTACCTCCTGGACACGTTGTTTAGAGACTGTTGTAATTGAACTGCTACCCTGCACCTTTTCCTGCATTCCCTGCACCTGGATGAGCTTGGCTTCAATTGAGGCTATAATGACGAACACCTAATCGATCCATGGTTGTACGTACGCCTTCAAGACAACTTCGTTATGTCACACAATGTCTACCTACTCCTTGAGCGCTTTTACTTACTGCATCCGCGCGAGCCTCTGTGTAAGGGCCACTGTCTGTGAAGTCCCTTTAACTTCATTGTAATGTTGTTGCATCTCGTTCACCTCTGTTACTAAGCGCTGTATGTTCGGATCCTTCTGCCGGGTGGTGAGGACCTCGAACAACTCTTCAAATAGTTTGGTGCAATTCTTCACTACACTGCTGATCTCCACTATTCCTACTGTAATGGAACTGGCACGCTATTCCTTCACCTCAAGTAGAGTTGAAGGCTACGCCTTCAATTGTAGCTCAGCTATCTGAAGGTTTAGCTTCAGCTCAAACCAAGCCATTTCTTCTTCCGCCTCGCTCACCACTGCTGCTAGTCTCTGGATGGGTGCCTTCGTTAGTTCCTCTTCTGGGATGGCCAACTCAAGGACCATATGGTAGGCTTCCTCAACCAACTGCACTAGTTGTTTCTTCTATGTCATGACCTCATCGCGCTGCAAGCTTAATTGTTCAATATTAATCCATTTCTCACTCATCGCCTAGAGCATGCGGCCCTCCCTCGCCCGCAGTTCTACAATCACTGCATCCTACAACACATACAACATCTCTCGAGGGAGCATATCCATGTTTATTCTAACTCCCTTCAGTAAACTGACCATAGACCTGTTAGCCTCATTTTTTGTAACCAGTGCCCCCTTTGGTAGCACTATAGTGTTGGTCATGTCGGCATGTAGAATTTCCTCCATTGCGACCATTCCTACTGTTAGGCTGGTCGATAAATTACCAGCCTGAGGAGTGCACACCTACTACTCCTGTATCTATGTCCGGAGGGTCCCCAACACCATCTGGTTTTCCTCCGCGAACTGCAGGAGTGCCTTTGTGGTGACGTCTCGCACTGTCTCCCCTATGTCATGTAGATCCCCCTCATTGAGGGTGATAAGGTAGAAAGAAGTCTTGGAGGCTTTCGACTTCTTCTGCGGCCCCGCCTGCTCTCTCGGGCACTGTCACTTGAGTTGTGTGGATGTTGTCTGTGGGTTCATGCCACCTTCATCTCGATCTATTTCCTGTGTGGGGGAAGGTGACTTTGCTCCTTCACAGTCCTTCTCTGCTACCCTCTACTACTCTTCTACTGCCCTTGCAGCGTCGAGTGCCTCCTGTGCCTTGGCTACTGCTGCTTCTTTCCTTCTCTTCTCTTCCAACTGCGCCATCCAAAGTTTTGCTTCCTCCTTCTTACTTTTTGCAGCGAAATTCTCCGATTCCACTGTAGAGCTGGCGGGAGCGTGCCACTCTGGTGGCCACAACTCAAGCACAACAAATATGAGATTGTCCGTGGCCAGGTAAGGTAGCTCATTCCATTTCTTCATGGGGTTCTTGTACAACCTGATATATACATGATGGAAGTCCTCTTTGAACTCCACGAAGCTCTATAGACTGTTATAGATAGTGGGTGATAACTGCGGCTTGCAGTTAATCCCCATTATGATGTTCATCTCCATGAACACCTAAAATATCTTTTTGTATCTGATCCTCTATGCGTGTTTAGTTGCCCATAGCGAAGTGTACTTTGCTGCCTCCAGAAGATCCTTCACAATCATTGGGAACTAGCTGTCTTCCAAAAATTCCTTTGCCACCAACACTATGGATAGCAAAAGCCATGCATAGTGGAAATTTTTCCCATGTTACTGTGCCTTGGGACAATTTTCTAGGAACTCCCGACATAAGTAATCCGACTAGTTAAACTGGACCCCCTCTATGTAGTGCACTGTAAGTGCAACCACTGGAATGGGCAACTCATCCACGTGGAACTTTCGCATGATTTTTCCAGCCAATATCTACGTTTTGACTTTTACCACAACGTTATTGATACTATAGATCACGTACCCTCTCTTTTTCTTCTCTAGCTTGAAGCTTTTCTTCATGGCCTCGGCAATAGCCAAATCATCACTTTTACCCTTGGATATGTTTGCTAGATCCTCCCCTTTGCAAGGGAGCCGGGTAATTTTGTGAATTAGGTGGTCCGTGATGGGGATGGGCTCCTCCAGCCACAAACACCCATCATTCACTAGGTAGAGTAGCTGCTTGATGACAAACATAGTCATTAGGGTGCGATGGTAATGCGGCACCCAGAGCAGGTTTAACAACACTGCTTTCTCTACTCCTCACAACCACTTGCGTGGCTCTAACTCTATGAATCCCACTACTATATTTTTCTTCGGCTGCATTAGCTATGCAGTTGCCAGATGTGGGAATTTCTCGTGGTTCGTGATATCCTAGTATTCAAATTTTAGAACTGGCACCCATCCCAAGTGCGCTCCATCAAAACAGATATCATCGGGTAGTAACGGAGTCTGTAGAGAGCTCTTGCTCTCATCTAGGTCCTTGGGCACCCTTGCTTTCCCCTTTTGCCGATGAACATATGTGTAAAACCTGGTCAGAGGGTCTGCACCCTAGGTTTCTTCCTCCATTTCTTCGCCCTCCTCCTCTTCCACCAGGATTTCATCAAGGTCTTACTCCTCCTCATTGGCTTCCAAATTGATCGCCTTCCCCTTTTCTTCCATGTCAAGTTTAGTTCTCAATGGGTTTCTAGGGGCCACACACACTGGTACCATAGGCTACCTATCTTTCTTGGGTCTTGGCGTGCGTGGCGATTTAGGGATTTCTGCGACTATCCCGAAGCTTTCTGGGGCATCTCCTATCATCATGTCCTGTGCGACCTCTTTAACGGTCATCTCTCTGATATCCATGGCTTCTTTAGACGCTGCCATATTGCTGTTCCACAATTCTCTCAACAACTCAGGTAAGTGTTCAAACAATGCCTTCGACTTCAAAATATTGAAAAAATTGAGGTTCATGAATCTCTGGGCACGCGATAGCTCAGTTCTCAAATGGCCAAGTATTGTTTGCTGGGCAACCTTTTGCAATTTATAGCACCTTTTGAATTTGAATTCAACTGTTCCCCCAAATCTAGTCCATTAATGCTCCCTTGGCGGAAAATATTCCCAAATCTAGCCCATGTTCGCCTTAAATACCTGTCGCCCACTCCATTTGGTCTCAAACCAAGCATAACATAGTGAATAGTTACTATAACGGTCACTTTCCAGCCAACCTATGCAGCAGCGCAACTACCCTTGCCCTGTCGCAGACCCTATGACACCTTGCTACTACACGTAGTCTTGATGTCGCACAACTCTTGGGTAGAGTAGCTTATAGTCTCGTGCCTCCTTTCAGCTACCTGGACCGCTAACACTATTCTTCCTGTTAGCGCTTGGAATTCACCTAGGCTGAGATAGACAAACTCTCAAGGCTACATCAAACCATTTCACCTCGTAGCTAGCCCTACGAGGTATGAGAAGGCTCTCTTGGGTCAGATTTGATAGATCTTTCAATAGGATTAGGCTGACCAATTAAGAATAAAGATTTTAGGCTAGTAAACTGATGAGGAAGGTTGATTTGAAATTTTTGGGGTTTTTAATGACGGGGTTTTTCTGGGCTGCATGGGCAAAATCACAGCTTGAACAGAGAAATATAATGACGACATAGATTATTAACTGAGGCAAGGTAGGCAAGCAATTTAACACCAAATCTAGATTTTTAAATGGGATGGCAAGACTGGTGAGGAGCTAAGGAGGGCAAATAATACTTTGAATCCTCCTTAAACAGAAGAAAACATTGAACGTGAGCAAATTTATAGGAGGAGCATACAATACTATGAATTCCTTCCTAAACACTTCATTTGCTCAACTAGAAATGATCATGAAATGAATTGAGACATAACGGTTTACATATGTAACAGAGGAAAAACTAATGTTAAATTGACATACCACATGAATCTCAGCAAACAGAGCTGTGAAATTCCATTAAATTCTCTGCTAAAAACTGTACAATGAAAAGCTTTGTTCCAGCACTCAGCACTCAGAAAACTCTCCTCTACACTCTCTCTCTACTTACAAATGACATTTTTAATACAATAAATAAAACTGCTGCCCAAAACAGGGGCGCTGTTTTAACTACAATTACAAAAATTAGAAAAGGTTGTTTCATCTATGCTAAAATAAAACATCGTATTCCTAAAAATCTTCTGATGGCTCACATATGGAGCGCCAATCCTGTTTGAAGCATTGACCGAGGATAAAAGTAGGCGAATTGACTGTTTTTCTGCTGTGACAGATGTCTACAATCAAAAGACCCCATAGTAACATGGCGCTCTAATACGGCATCTTCATTTAACTGTTCTTCATTATCACTGTTCCGAGAGCAGAGGATCAAAATAGACAAAATTCGTTCCTAAATCGCTGCTTATGACAGATGTCTCTGTGTTGAGACACGTTCACCCTTTCCCAATCTTCATTAATGGAAACGGAACAGAATTCGGATCATTGGTTTGTATGTCTGTCGTTTTAGAAACACATCATTTGAATATCATGACAAAAATTCTGAAGTTTCCTGCTGCCAAGAAAATACGTACATAAATAGTAGCAATGCCTGAACTTCCAACAGCCTCTGATGGGTTCCTGTCAGAGACCATTTATGTTCACAAAGCGACATGAGAAACCCATCTGCCCAATCAGCGACTTCCATGAAAAAGTATCGCCGTAATGGCAACAGATGCTTTTGGAAACCAAATCCTTCCTCAAGCAGTTTTACAGTAAATTTACTAATGCATCGATATTGAATCAAGATCTCCTGTGCAATACACATGTCAACGACAACATCAAGTGGGATCTCTGATGCAATTTGTGGATTATGCTCACATCTTTCTGGGTTGTAATTGTCATCATTATTAACATATCTTAGTGAAGTCTCCCACTTCGCTCCCCCAGATGCTCCTGCTAAGTTGTCCTCTGAGTGAAAGACAGGGACTGTGTTATTAGACAGATCACTGGGGCTCATTATAGTTTGAGTTGTCTCTTCAAAGCCGAGTTTAGAAACAATTTCTCCAGCAAGTTGAGTTTCCTTGAGAGTACTACCTACAGAACTCGGTCTATGACCATCTGGTAATACCGTCCCATCTTTTTCATGATTCATCACTTTGATGTGAATGGACTGTCCAATTGCCATGCACCGATGTTGCTCAGATGACAAAGAAAGGTCAAGAGCAAAATCTTTCAAAGGCAAGCTCTTTCCAAAAATCTCGCTTGGATCTGTAAGAGCTGAAAAATCATAATAACGAAGGAGGGTTGCCTCCCTATCACAGAAACTCCTCTCTGACATAAGATACTGCAGATGGCTCCAAGAACTTCTAGTCAACATTGGATGAAAACCCATGAGAGTGCAACTACTTTCATAGTCCAAAGAATGGCCACCATCTGAAAGATTGTTAGACTTTTCTAGCTTCAAAGCTTTAAAGTCCAATGGAGATCTGTGAATCATGTTCCTATTCTTTACAAAAGTCTCAGAAATATAAGGATACCTATGGATAGCAGCCCTTTCAAAAGATTTTAATAATGTCATATCCCATGAATGATCACTATCAGCAAAGTGAGGCAAAGTATAACCATTATACTTACTTTCAGACGTTAAAGCGGAAAGAAATGGATTTGAGGGTAGACCATTCTGTGACCAAGTTGTTCCTCTTTGATAATCTGAAATAAGGGACTTGTGCTTTCTACTTGTTACAAACTCAGATAAGTTGAGTCCTAAAGATGAGCTTGATTCCGAATCTATACAAGCCACTCCAGAACCAAGTAATGTCCTCGATCCTACTTCATCATAAACGCTTGAAGCCCCAGTGGCATGGTCACCTTTTTTTGGATTTCCTTATCAACGGAAGTATTGAAACTTTATCTTCTGATTCACTTAATCTCTTAATATCAGACCTTCCATTAGGTGTTTTGTGTTCTCCATCAGCTGATACTATCTGTTTTAACTGAAACATTGATACTACAGGACTGACATTTGGCACACTATCACTTTGAGAATCCCAATCTTCCTGAGATGTAGACTCTTCTTCATCAGTGCATAATTCAGAGGAACATGAATTCACATCTTCTGCTAATGTTTCATGTTCCCGAAGAAAATCCTCCTCTAAGACCTTGGAGGAATATTCCTCATTCATCTCCCTGCATCTAACATCCTCTGATCATCACATAACAAATGAGAAGCAAACATCATGGATGACTTTCACAACATCAACAGAACATTCTTCAACAACATTGTGAGAAGATCCAAGGTACCGGCAACCAATCCCATCGACTGTTGCTGAGGATTTGCCAATATCGGGCCAATGGACGGAAGCACCCGTAAAACTAGGGGATGCAAGCAACCCGGTACATCTTTAATAGCCTCCAAAACTTCCATCGCATCAATACATAATAAAAGAATCAGAAATGTGTTGCGCCCAGATATTTAAAACCAATGGTGAAAGTCTCCCAAAACTAAATCCAGTGTTTCATCTGAAGTCTCCTTTAGGAGGGCTGCAGTGGCAGAAAAAAAAATTGCCTATATGTGGACGTAGAATCTCGGTATTCGACCGAGGGAAAAACTGAGACAATGCTCTGCAAGCACCTACCTTCACTGGTGGAGGAACATCTGAAATAAACACTGTCATGGCAGCATAAACAAACTGCTCACATCTCCCCTTGTCAATCACTGGTGAAAACTTTGCAGCAGCAGAGAAGGCACGTGCATGAAGAAATGGATATTCCATGACACCTTGGACGGTTACAACCCCGAACCATAGGTCTAGACTCTGTTGCATCCCCTCCTGTGGTTAAGTCAAGAACAACACAATTGATCCAGCCAAGATAAAGTAGATTCACATATTTCTGAAGTTGAACAGCTATAGCTAAATATCCTGCTTCATGCTTTGCACAAGAATCCCCATCATCAAGACACAATTCAATTGACAGAGACTTCAAGTCGAGCATTACCCAATACCTTTACAGCACTCGGCATTGTTTTGTCATCAACTGGTCTTAGATTTTGCCTGGAGGTTTCCCTTGCAGAATTTTGTCGATGTTGCATGTGCGCCAATGTAAAAATAAGATGACTCAAGTAGTCCCAATATAGTTGAAGAAATTAGATGCCAACATAAAGACATAATGGATGGATAATTGTGTATTGCTGCTCTAAGGGCCTGCAAAGCTTCGAAATGAATGACTGGATGTGCCACTGTAGAGAACCTCTGTACCATGATATTTGAAACCATATGAAGATAAAACTTGACCAAATTCATCAACCGTAGAGTCTGATGTATGCTTTGTTTTCTTTGTGCTTTTACAGAGGTAGGAGCTGCAATCACTGCCTTTTGAAGAGCTGGAGCATAAATTACACAAATTTAAACAACACATTAATGATTTCTTCTTCAAAACAGGGTTTTGAAGAAGAATCTATCTCTGACATGAGACGGAGTCTAACACTTCCCACAGCTAGTCAGATGGGCAGGCCACTCGTGTAAGGCTTCAACCGACTACCATCTACTTTTCCTAGGAAGACTTCTCCATGGAAAATTTTAGGGGCCAATTTTCGCCCTTGGGCGAAATTAAGGGGTTTTATATTTTTATTGGGTGAATATTTTGTATCATAGTACATTGTTACAAATCGCTTCAAATTTATTTTATAAAAAAATTAGGTATGGAGTTTAGCCCACCTTATTTTAAGGGAGAGAGTAAAAAAATTAAATTTAGCCCTTGAAATTAGGAGTTACAACCTTCCATTCACCCTAATTTTCAAGAATAGGTATTTATGATAGTTATTTCACCCTCCACATTCGGTGTAAAAAATGTTTTTTTCTTTCATTTTCCCGTATTTCATGGTATTGTGGTTAATTTAGAGAAAATGAACTTATTTTTTTGGAACAAATGGTCATGAAAGAATAATTCATTTTATTTAAAAATTCAAGTCTCTTATTTTCATGTTTATTTAAAGATGGAATAATGTTCTTGCCATATTCCAAGTTTGCATCTGTTTAGTCATAATCATATAAAGAATAATGGAAAACATTTTTTTATATTTACTCCATAAGTCACCTTATATTTACGTGTAAATAAATAAAAATATAAATTATATTTACGTGTAAATAAATAAAAATATAAATAAAGTGGAGTATGGTAAATAAATAAAACCTCTTTTTATACTTACTCCAAAGGTATGGTAAACAAATATAAATATAAATAAACTAGAGGTATGGCAAATAAATAAAACCTCTTTTTATATTTAGTCCATAACCCTCTTTCTATTTAAGAAGACTCAAAAAACAGGTTTTATTTAAGTGAATCCTATGGGCCAAATACCATATTTATAAAAGAGGTATGTTAAATTAATAAAAATATAAATAAACGAGAGCTTTGGTAAATAAATAAAACATTTTTTTATATTTACTCCAGAAGTCACATTATATTTAAGAACACTAAAAAATTGTGTTATATTTAGGTGAAGCCTATGGGGAAAATACTATGGGGCAAATACCATGGGCCAAATTATTATTAATACCGTGGAAAAAACATTATTAACCCTAATATTAGTATTAATAAAAAAAGATGGCACATGGTATTGACCCATGGTATTCACGTGGAATGTAGGCTATTTAAAGGTGGGAATTAAACTAGCATAGATCCATATTTACTCTGGATCTACTAAGCCCTGGGAGGGATGAAATATAGTGATATGCAAACTAGCATAGAGTGAAAAAATATTTGATCCTCGGGCTTGGTAGATCAAGGGTAAAAATGGATCTTGTAATTTAATGTCACTTAAACATTTTAATTTGGTTAAAATAAAAAATAAAAATAAAAATCAATTATTAATTTTATTAATTTTTATAAATTACTAATAGTAGTTTTTAAGTTCCATGTTTATGATAGCCCATGGTATTGACCCATGGTAATATCATGGTATTCATGTGACCATAGACTATTTAAAGGGGAAATTCTATCAACTTAGATCCATCTTAATTCTGGGTCCACCAAGTGCTGAGAGGGATAAATAGATTTCATCCCTCCAAGAGTGGTAGAAGTGGAGTTAAGATGGATAAAGGTTGGTTTTTATGATAATGAAGATATTAAATAGACTTAGGAAATTATATTATAAAAAACATCTTAAGGTGAATGGTTAAATCTACATTTAGTCACTTCACAAAATTTAGTAAAAAATACCAATATCTCCATTAATATTGGTTTTTTTTTATTTAACAAAAAAAAATTCAAAACAGTGAAATTGTATCACTCTTTTCGCATCACCCTCGCAGAAGAGAGATAGTCAGTGCCCAGATTTCCCACCATTTTTCAAATGTTCTCAATATGATATCTTCATGAAAAATTTCAGGTACTGATGTTGGATTAGTTGTTTGAAAAATATGCTGGTTTGTACAACCTTTCATCTTCTCTGTTATTCTTAATTTGTTGTAATGATCTGTAGGGGTTGGGCCACTGCTTGAAAAATATGCTGGTTTGTATAGCCTTTCATCTTCTTTGTTTTTCTTAATTTGTCGTAATGATCTATAGGGGTTGGGCCAATGCACCATATTGTGCTAAAAGGCAAAGATTGTGCACCAAAAAGGAAATTAATCCACATGTTACAATGTTGTTAAAAAGTGCAAGACGTATGAAGGTAGTGAATTATGAGAATAAGTAATTTAGATTGGGAGAGACGTAACTAAATTTTATTATTTAATTGAAGATTTCCAACTAAAATAAAAATAAATCTATATGTATATATTAATATATTGATTGGAAGGCTTCTGACAACGGTCACTTCTTTCCATTAGATTCCCTTCAGGCCTTTGGGATACCTACTACTTTCTTATATTAGATAGTTGGGGCTTGCTACTTGTTGGTGTGTTGGGGTAAACAAAATGTGTTTTTTTTGTCTTGCAGTTGGAGTCTATGGAATAAGAAAGAAATTTGATAGCTTGACAAAAGTGGTATAGAATATGTTTTTTTTTAATCTCGTAGTTGGACTCTATGGAATAAGAAAGAAATTTGATAGCTTGAAAAAAGTAGTAGAGAAACAAATATTTTATAGTTGATCTTTCTTAAGAAGTTTTCCTTTAAGGTTCACTACGTGATGTAGATATACAATTCCTAAATATGCAATCTAAGATGATAAACAATCGTTTACTCTTCTTTTTACAATGAAAATACTAGCTGCTAAGGAAAGAGAAGCAAAACTATTTGAACATAGAGCAGAGAGCACACACTAGATGCACTGTCCTAAATCAAAATCAACAAGCAGTCTAAATGCAAATGCAAATGCATGTATTTTTTTTCCGCTTTCTTAATGTGTGAATGACAAAAAGAATGCTAAGTGCAAATCTGAATTATCTTTTCTTTCAAAGTGACAGTACTAACAATTTTCTTTTCAAAAATGGAAGGAAGACAAGGACGACACTTTGCGATTTTGAATTGAAAACTTCTTTCGACACTTGAAATACTATTAATTCAGATCAAATACAAGAGTAACAGTGTAATCGACTATCAAAAAGAGAAGGATTCTTTTCTTTGACTGAAAACGAATATCGGGACCTAGAAGGATAAAGCTTCTAAGTAACCTAGATACTCTCTGCTTCTTTCTCATCTATCTTTCGGTTGACTCCACTGGGGATCGAATAGTTTGATTACTTGTCTCTATTTGTTGCTTCATAAACTATAGATGGAGCCTAAAGTTAATCCAGCTAGCCTTCGAACTACATTTTCTATGCAAGGGCAAAGCAGATCAATGCTGCTTCAGTCAATCTTCGGGTTTGTTTATGAACTGAACAACTGACTTGCAAGCATCCTAAGTGCCTTGGTGGTAGCTCAAGTAACCTCATTAGATCAGCCCCTATACTTTTTATTTACTGCCTATCATTAGCTCAACCTAAATCCCTGAACTAAGCTTCAAACTATGACCGAAAACCAAGTTAAAGTCTCGTCCCTAGACCATCGCACTGTCTCCTTTTGGCAGATTGGATGCATCGGACCTCCCGTGTGTAGTAGGTGGGATGCATCCCTGTTTCCCTATGTTACAGGTGCGATGATTAGATAAGACTCTTTCTGCCTCTAGATTTTGGTTTTCTCTTCACTGTATTCCACTTTATTCAGGAGTTTTGCTGTCTGTGATTACTATACCACTATTGAAACCCTCTTCCTTTGCATTATTCAGCCTCCATTGTACAAATAATTGTGAATGTTTTTATGTATTTTTCGCCATTTACAGTTCTCCTTTACTAAAAGTAGCTTAATCGAACTGTTTTCTTTTGATTTGAAATTGTCGCAAGTGTCATTTTCAGTCAAAGAAAATAGTCGTCCTCTTTTTGATAGTCGATTACACTGTTACTCTTGTATTTGATCTGAATTAATAGTATCTCAAGTGTCGAAAGCAGTTTTCAATTCAAAATCGCAAAGTGTCGTACTTGTCTTCCTTTTGCTTTTTGAAAAGAAAATTTTTAATACTGTCGCTTTAAAAGAAAAGATAATTCAGATTTGTACTTAGCATTCTTTTTTCATTCACACATTAAGAAAGCGGAAAACAAATACATGCATGTGCATTTGCATTCAGACTACTTGTTGATTTTGATTTAGGACAGTGCATCTAGTGTGTGCTCTCTACTCTATGTTGAAAGAATTTCTCTTCTCTTTCCTTAGTAGCTAGGATTTTCATTGCAAAAGGAAGAGTAAACGGTTGTTTATCATCTAGATTTCATATTTAGGAGTTATATATCTTTGATAGAAGAGTACTGTAGTACATGAGCTTTATGTTTTCGGCACCGTCCATGAGGCTTGTTCTATGATAGAGCTTTATCCGAGCATATTTAGAGCTTTTTCAATAAGCCCTTGGTTTATGGACATATTTGATTGGGGTTACAGAGCCCAAATATATCTATAACAGTTGTCCCCTAAAGCATGAGGTCATAAATCTTTTTGTTGTCCGGTGAAATGCTTTATTATGAGGATCCGAGGTTTTTTAAACTGGAAGGTGACCTGTAATAAGATACAATACAATACATTATCTTCATAATATTTTCATGATCTAGTTGAGGTAGGCATTCCCATGCTCAACTTTATAAATTCATTTTCATGTACATAGGATAGACAACTGTTTGTGTAGCAGACTGATGATTCTAATAGAGCCATCATCCTTTGGTTTGGATGATTATCTATGCAGCAATGATGTACATTTAATGTCTTTATTTTCCTGAATATATCGCAGCCTGGATGGATGAAACTAGATCCGAGGTCTTCAAAACTCATTCAATCTTTGCTCAAAGTACAAGTCGGTCCATGTGAAAATATGTTTTGATGTCGAACATGGAAAGACATCACCTAATTACCAGCCAATGATGTAAGCTGTTAACAGGCGCGAGAGGAATCACTGATGATTATGATGACCCTCAAGGTACTGCGGTACAATTCATGTGGTGTGATTACATGAGTCGATGTCGAACACCAAGCAAAATCTTTCGGTCGGATACCATTAATGTAAACCTATCGCGGGAAGTGAGAAACTTGCCATTGAGGCATGCAAGCTTTTGTACTGAAAGGGTTTTTCCTAGGTCAACTTCTTGGATAATGAGTTGATGTCGAAAAGAAGTGACCCGTCGTAGGAGGGCATTAATGAATCCCACATCTACGACATGGAATGGAGAAAATGATTTTGTTGAGGTGAAAACGACCTAATGATACAAGGTTCAGGGTAGCGGTCATGAAAGAATGAAGCGTGAAGGTATTGCAATGGATGAGACACAAGCTGGGTTGGTGAATTCTCTGAGCGAATTCTCTTGAACATATCGGCGACACTGAAATGGATTGGTAGCATTAACCCAAAAAGTGGATGGTACGGAGGACCAATGGTGATATGACTGGAAAACGGAATAACCCAACCCGACTCAATCATGGTGATGGAGTGAAAGTGTCATCTCCAAGAGCGACCTGCTACTAATAAAGTTTCTTCAAGTTTTCTTCCCAATTTTCCGCAGTTATTTATGATCAGTACCTCTTTATTTTTGTCAATCTTGAGGAGGATAACATATGCTTGTTCTATAATTCACCCTTTGGGCAAAGCCTTCGCTATATTTTAACGAGCCTAGCGACAACAAAACGTGCTCTTTTCTGCATGGAAAAGTTTGTCGCTATTGTTTTAATGAGTTGAACAACAAGGATAACTCGGTTCGTTTCCATTTTAGAGAGTCTGAAAAGAGACGGAAAGAAAACTCCAATATTCCTTTTTCGTAATATAATCCCTTAAGTCTGAAAAAGTATAAAACAATGCAAAAGGGATGAATTTTCGATAGTTTTAACAAGCCGAACAAGACAAACGCTCGATCTTTTTGTGTAATAATCCATCAGGTCCAAAAAGATTAAAATCTAGAGGAGGGATGGAACTTCCAATCACTTTAACGAGCTGGAGAGGCCAATTTCTCAGCAATATTTTCATATTTTACGAGTCAGATGAAAATAGCTTAAAGGATACTTGTTTTCTGAGGAACGAGTGATATTTTCAAATAGCAGCTAGTTCCAAGTAATGTTTGGAACTTTTTCAATCACGACAGTGTAAAGAAGGTGGCTAATAGGATCACTCGTCGCAATTGTTCCTCAAAAGGGGTAAACAATCAAATGGAGGCATATGATCGGCTAAAAAAGAGTGGAGGTGATGGTAAGAATACGAGCAAGGCTCAAAGGCTAATAATAATGCGATCACAATGGTTATTTACCGGAGGTGGGTTCATTTTTTAATGAGCTTAAACTCTAGTGGAACATATGCTCATTGCTAGGTTTATTTTTTAACAAGCTTGAGCTTCGTGTAAAGCTGCTCATGATAATGGTCATTGATATTCGATTCGCCGTTAACACTATGTTCTTTTGACGGTTGTACTACCTATTCAATTGCTCCATCAAACTGATTAGAAATGAGAATACATGCTTGAAAAATGAGTTAAAAAACTAATACCCTACTTAAATTACGTGAAAAGTAATTCAAAAGTAGTTTTTTACCCCTCATTTTACCATTTCATTTGGATTTGTGATTGTTGGAGCTCTGGAGGTGTTTTCCCCCTTGATTTTCATCAGCTAATTCCAGGAGATTCTGTGGACGATTTTCGGCGCCGTCTGGACTAGGTAGGAGCTAAACCTGAGCTCTTCAATTGCATTCTTTCCTTTTTGAATTCTGAGCATGTTTTCGTGCTTTTATAAGCCTTTAGGGTTTTAACATTTCTTTCTGCCCCCATTGCACCTAGTATACATCGAAAGCTGTGATGCATACTAGGCTGGCCAGTTAGTATGTATCCCACCCAGTACACATCTAGGGTGCGATGGGCACAAGGAGGAAAACGTTTGCACTGATTTTTCATGGAAATTTTTTCTATTTTTTGCCAAATTAGGATCCTAATTCTTCTCTTTTTCGTTTTTCAGAGATTCATCAGAGAAAAATGGTTGTTACATGGCATGAACGCGAGCATGAAGAAGAGGACATGGTTGCCTTACATGATCCGGGTACGGTAACTACATTGCAGAACTGTGGCTTGCTCAAGTTCTTCTGCATATCTAGCATGAGGCAACAAATCAAATTGTTGCAATATTTCCTCGATGCATGGGATCCTACCAACCAAGTGTTCCAGATTAGAGGCAAATCCATCCCCTTGATTTTTGAGGACATCTACTTCTTGACTGGTTTATCGAGGCGTGGTGCCCCTCTCTCACTATCAGGTTTCTTTCGTGGGGGAGAATCCGTGAGGGATTATATTCATCGATACTGTAGAGAAGGATCTCGGCCGAGTAGGGACGGCAAGATCAATATCCGAGACATCACTGATCGGTCCTTGAGGAATATTTTATTCACCTTTGCTAGATTGGATGGTAGTGCGGCCATTCACTTGGCCAACAGGTCCTATATGCAGTACGCCATGGAATGCCTTGAAACCAAGGTATTCAACTACTGTGATGCAGTACTTCCAGTAATAAAAGAATAGCTGACCAAGGTAAAAAATGGAAGATCCAAGAGCTTTGGCTATGGTTCTATTCTGACCGCTTTCGCCTTGGAGAAGATCCCACTGATGCAGCCATAGTACATTTCACTTGGCCTACCACCACCATCGACCAGATAATTGATGAATGCACCAGATGTGAAATCTTTTCCAGGTATAATCAAATAAATATATGCCCATAGGACCAGTCAAAGACTGCATTTATTTGTCCGTGGGGGACATTCGCGTACCGTAAACTACCTTTTGGTTTAAAGAACGCAGGCGCAACTTTCCAGAGGGCAATGAATTATGCCTTCCATGACATCAAGAACATTGTTCAACCATACCTCGATGATCTCCTGGCTCATTCGCGAAAGCGGACATATCATCTGCAGCATTTGAGAGCAATATTTCTATGTTGCCGACAGTACAAAATAAGACTCAATCCACACAAGTGTGTGTTTTTTGTCGGTTCTGGTCGTTTACTTGGCTTTGTAGTTTCAAAGGACGGAATTCGCCTCGACCCGTGCAAGGTTTAGGCAATCATTGATCTGCCTCCACCTTCAAATTTGCTTTAGATTCAGAGACTCCAAGGGAAAGAAAAATTTCTGAGGAGGTTCATTCCAAATTACGCTGAACTTGCTAAAGGTTATATGCGTCTATTGAAAAAAGAAGTACCCTTCAACTGCGATCAGGTTGCGCAAGATTCCTTTGATGCTCTAAACGAATCTCTAATAAAAGCATCATTAATGTATGCTCCTGATTATCAAAGAGACTTTAACCTGTATCTGGCTGCGGAAAATACGACCATCGCAATGGTTTTAGTTAAATGATACAGAAAGCAAGTACTCCTATGTTGAAAAGTTGTCTCTCGCAGCTATTCAAGCAACATAGAGATTTCGACACTATTTTCTCTTTTTAGAAACTACCATTTTGTCAAATTGCAACCCCATGACTTACATATTGTCGCGACAGTTGCTTGGGGGCAAATATTCGAAGTGGATAGTAATTTCGCAAGAGTTTGATCTGGAATTCGTAAAACCCAAATCAAAGAAAGCTCTAGTTTTTGCAGAGTTACTATGTGATTTCCCATCATTGTCCAACGATTCAACATCCAAACCAACAATCATGGATGAATCTTTGTTTCTGATATCTTCAAGCGATCCGTGGTATGGAGATATAATCATCTATCTCCAAACCCAAACATATAGGTCTAATACCTCTCACTCAGAACAACAACGTACTAGATACCAAGAAAAAGACTACATGATTGTCGGTGATACACTTTACCGTCGTGGTATCGATAAAGTTCTGCGAAGGTGCCTCACCCATGAGGAGGCCGAAAAAGTCTTGAATGATTATCATTCAGGTGCATGTGGGGGGCATCAATCTGTTTATGCTACGGCACAAAAAAATTTACGAGCAGGATACTTCTGGCCAACAATGTTCAAGGATTGCATAACCGCAGTTAGAAGTTGCCATGCTTGTCAAATCTTTGACCGCAAAACCAGAATACCACCCGCACCTCTACAGCCAGTAGTTGCTGTTGGGCCATTCACCAAATGGGGCATAGATTTCATGACATGTAACCCCACCTCGGTCGGGGGGCATGGGTATATCAGTGTGGCATGTTGACTATTTTACGAAATGGGCCAAGGAGGTGCCTACATTAAACAATAGCGGCAAAACGGCTGCTCTTTTATTTTTAAATCATGTAGTCTCCAGATTCAGCATTCTACAAGCTATAGTCACGGATCATGGATCGCATTTCCACAATCACATGATGGTTGAATTAGCTGCCAAATTAGGACCGTCCCACGATAGCTCTACTCTGTATTGTCCACAAGCTAATGGGAAAGTTGAGGTGATCAACAAAGTCCTGAAGCTCATGCTACAAAGGATGATGGCTCTACCAGAATCATCAGTTTGCTACACAGACGGTTGTCTATCCTATGTACATGAAAATGAATTTATAAAGTTGAGCATGGGAATGCCCACCTCAGCTATATCATGAAAATATTATGAAGATAATGTATTGTATTGTATCTTATTACAGGTCACCTTCCAGTTTGAAAAACCTTGGATCCTCATAATAAAGCATTTCACCCGACATCAAAAAGATTTATGACCTCATGCTTTAGGGGGAAACTGTTATAGACATATTTGGGCACTACAACCCCAATCACATATGTCCATAAACCAAGGGCTTCTAGGTCCCTAAAGGTGTTGTTTCATAACCTAAAGGAGGAAGGTCAACTGATTACATCATCTTCCAGAAGTTCTCCATGAAAAACTACTCAAAACTGGTCAAAACTAGACCATACAGACTGCTTAGTGCTAAGGGTGTGATGCATCTCACCTGCCACATGCAAAAAGTGCAATGCATATTGGAAAGCCCTTCTGTAGGGTGCAATGAGCGAGAGTAGAAAAATGGCAGAAGCAGTTTGCTAGGTGGAGACCTTGAGAATTTTCTAGAAGTTGATCATTTGACACTTGCCTCTCTGATTTTGCCCAGGGATGAGTAAGAGATCATGAAATCTCCAAGTGGAACCAAGAACTATCAGAGAGATGACACTAATCAAAATCCTAGAAGCTGACTCACCCCCCTGCAAACATCTATATATGGATCCCTCATCCCAGAGATCGAGAGGTTGGAATTTTGTAATTTGCAAGGAAGTGCTGTTGGTTTCTCTTTGAAGACATTGTTGGGTGATCTTGCTTTGTATGAGGTGAAGAGGGCTTTCATGCTGGGAGGATGGCGCTGGGTCAAACCAATGGGTTGTAATCCTCTATTCTACTACTTCTATCAATAAAGCTATTTGAGTTTTTCTTGAACAAGCATATGTTATTCTCGTCAGGCTTGACAAAAATAAAGAGGTACTGGTTAGAAATGACAGGGGAAAATTGGGAAGAAAACTTGAAGAAACTTTATTAGTAGCAGGTCTCTCTTGAACATGACACTTTCACTCCATCACCATGATTGAGTCGGGTTGGGTTATTCCGTTCATCGGTCATATCACCATTGGTCCACCGTACCATCCACTTTTTGGGTTAACGCTACCAATACATTTCAGTGTCGCTGATATGTTCAAGAGAAGTCGCTTAAAGAATTCACCAACCCAGCTCGTGTCTCATCCACTGCAATACCTTCATGCTTCATTCTTTCATGACCGCCACCCTGAACCTTGTATCATCAGGTCGTTTTCACCTCCACAAAATCATTTGCTCTGTTTCGTGTCGTAGATGTGGGATTCATTAATGCCCTCCTACGACGGGTCACTTCTTGTCGACAAGAGCTCATTATCCAAGAAGTCGACCTAGGAACAACCCTTTTAGTACTTTGAAGCTTGCATGCCTCAATGGCAATTTTCTCACTTCCGGCGACAGGTTTACATTAATGGCCTTCGACCGAAAGATTTTGCGTGGTGTTCGACATCGACTCATGTATTCACACCACGTGAATTGTACTGCAGTACCTTGAGGGTCATCATCATCATCAGTGATTCCTCTCGCGCCTGTTAACAGCTTACGTCATTGGCTGGCAATCAGGTGATGTCTTTCCATGTTCGACATCAGAACATCTTTTCACATGGACCAACTTGTACTTCGAGCGAAGATTGAATGAGTTTTGAAGAGCCCAGATCTAGTTTCATCCATTCGGGCTACGATATATTCAGGAAAATAAAGACATCAAATGTACATCATTGCTGCACAGATAATCGTCCAAACCAAAGGATGATGGCTCTATTGGAATCATCAGTATGCTACATAGGTGGTTGTCTGTCCTATGTACATGAAAATGAATTTATAAAGCTGAGCATGGGAATGCCCGCCTCAACTAGATCATGAAAATATTATGAAGATAATGTATTGTATTGTATCTTATTACAGGTCACCTTCCATTTTGAAAAACCTCGGATCCTCATAATAAAGCATTTCACCCGACATCAAAAAGATTTACAACCTCATGCTTTAGGGGGCAACTATTATAGACATATTTGGGCACTGTAACCCTAATCACATATGTCCATAAACAAGGGATTATAGGTCCCTAAAAGCGTTGTTTCATACCCTAAAGGAGCAAGGTCAGCTGATTACATCATCTCCCAGAAATTCTCCATGAAAAACTACTCAAAACTGGTCAAAACTAGACCACATGCAAAAAGTGCGATGCATATTGGAAAGCCCTTCTGTAGGGTGCGACGAGCGAGAGGAAACAAATGGAAAAAGTAGTTTTCTAGGTGGAGACCCCGCAAATCTTCTAGAAGCTGATCATTTGACACTTGCCTCTTTGAACTCGCCCAGGGATGAGTAAGAAATCATGAAATCTCCAAGTGGAACCAAGAACTATCAGATAGATGACACTAATCAAAATCCGAGAAGCTGACTCACCCCCTGCAAACATCTATATATGGATTCCTCATCCCAGAGATTCAGAGGCTGGAATTTTGTAATTTGAAAGGAAGTGCTATTGGTTTCTCTTTGAAGACATTGTTGTGTGATTTTGCTTTTTATGAGGTGAAGAGGGCTTTCATGCTGGGAGGATGGCACTAGGTCAGACCAATGGGTTGTAATCCTCTCTTCTACTACTTCTATCAATAAAGCTATTTGAGTTTTCCACCATATTCTTGTATATCTCTGAATCTTGTATTGATATATGCATTTGTATGGTTAATATACATCTGATCCGTTATTGTTTATGGTTATAGATCTCTATGCTTTGATGGTATTATGCTGCTTTGACTCTACAGGTGCTCTTTGAAGCGGGACAAGTAAGGAAGGAGTGGCGAAATTCTGTCAAAGGGGAAAGGAAACAAGCAAGGAGCCAAGCGAAAGACTTAGGTTGGTACTCTATGCTTCTTTCTCATCTATCTATATATGGCGACTCCACTGGGGATCGAATAGTTTAATTGCTTGTCTCTATTTGTTGCTTCATAAACTACAGATGGAGCCTGAAGTTAAGCTAGCTAGCCTTCGAACTGCATTTGCTATGGAAGTGCAAAGTAGATTAGCGCTACTTCAGTCAATCTTTGGGTTTGTTTATGAACTGAACAACTGACTTGCAAAAATCCTAAGTGCCCTGGTGGTAGCTCAAGTAACCTCATTAGATCAACCCCTATACTTTGTATTTACTGACTATCATTAGCTAAGCCTAAATCCCTGATCTAAGATGCAAACTGTGACCAAAAACCAAGTTAATGTCTCGTCCCTGGACCATCGCACTGTCTCCTTTTGGTAGACTGGATGCATCGCACCTCCTGTGTGCAGTAAGTGGGATGCATCCCTGTTCCCTTGCGTTACAGGTGCGATGATCAGATAAGACTATTTCTGCCTCCAGATTTTGGTTTTTTCTTCACTGTCTTCAACTTTATTCAGGAGTTTTGCTGTCTGTGATTAGTATACCACTGTTGAAACCCCCTTCTTTTGCATTATTCGACCTCCATTGTATAAAGAATTGTGAATGTTTTTGTGTATTTTTCGCCATTTACAGTTCTCCTTTACAAAAAGTAGCTTAATCAAACTGTGCTCTTTTGATTTGGAAGTGTAGCAAGTGTCATTTTCAGTAAAAGAAAAGAATCCTCCTCTTTTTGATAGTCGATTACACTATAATTCTTGTATGATCTGAATTAATAGTATTTCAAGTGTCGAAAGCAGTTTTCAATTCAAACTTGCAAAGTGTTTTCCTTGTCTTCCTTTCATTTTTGAAAAGAAAATTGTTAGTACTATCGCTTTGAAAGAAAAGATAATTCAGATTTGTACTTAGCATTCTTTTTTTCATTCACACATTAAGAAAGCGGAAAACAAATACATGCATGTGCATTTGCATTTAGACTTCTTGTTGGTTTTGATTTAGGACAGTGCATCTAGTGTGTGCTCTATGCTCTATGTTGAAAGAATTTCGCTTCTCTTTCCTTAGTAGCTATGATTTTCATTGCAAAAAGAAGAGTAAACAACTTTTTATCATCTTAGATTGCATATTTAGGAGTTATATATCTTTATACCCTATAAGCTTGTTCTATAATTTTCCCTGGGCGAATTCAGAGAGGTAAGTGTCAAATGAGTAGCTTCTAGAAGTTTCTCAGGGTCTCCACCTAGAAAAATTCTTCTGCCATTTGTCTGCTCTCGCTCATCACACCCTACAGAAGGGCTTTCTAGTATGCATCGCACTTTTTTCATGTGGCAGGTGAGATGCATCACACCCTTAGCACTAAGCAGTGTGTATGGTCTAATTTTGACCAGTTCTGAATAGTTTTTCATGGAGAACTTCTGGGAGATGATGTAATCAACTGACCTTGCTCCTTTAGGGTATGAAACAACACTTTTGGGGACTTTAGAAGCCCTTGGTTTATGGACATATGTGATTGGGGTTGTAGTGCCAAAATATGTCTATAACAGTTGCCCCCTAAAGCATGAGGTTGTAAATCTTTTTGATGTCGGGTGAAATGCTTTATCATGAGGATCCGGGTTTATTGAACTGGAAGGTGACCTATAATAAGATACAATACAATACATTATCTTCATAATATTTTCATGATCTAGCTGAGGTGGGCATTCCCATGCTCAGCTTTATAAATTCATTTTCATGTACATAGGACAGACAACTGTCTGTGTAGCAGACCGATGATTCTGGTAGAGTCATCATCCTTTGGTTTGGATGATTATCTATGCAACAATGATGTACATTTGATGTATTTATTTTCATGAATATATCGTAGCCCGGATGGATGAAACTAGATCCGCGGTCTTCAAAACTCGTTCAATATTTGCCCAAAGTACAAGTCAGTCCATGTGAAAATATGTTCTGATGTTGAACATGGAAAGACATCGCCTGATTACCAGTCAATGATGTAAGCTATTAACAGGCGCGAGAGGAATCACCGATGATGATGATGACCCTCAAGGTACTACAGTACAGTTCACGTGGTGTGAATACATGAGTCGATGTCGAACACCACGCAAAATCTTTCGGTCGAAAGCCATTAATGTAAACCTGTCGCCGGGAGTGAGAAACTTGCCATTGAGGCATGCAAGCTTCAAAGTACTGAAAGGGTTGTTCCTAGGTCAACTTCTTGGATAATGAGTTGATGCCGACAAGAAGTGACCCATCGTAGGAGGGCATTAATGAATCCCACATATACAACATGGAACAGAGCAAATGATTTTTTGGAGTTGAAAACAACCTGATGATACAAGGTTCAGGGTGGTGCTCATGAAAGAATGAAGCGTGAAGGTATTGCACTGGATGAGACAAGAGCAGGGTTGGTGAATTCTCTGAGCGACTTCTCTTGAACATATCAGCGACACTGAAATGGATTGGTAGTGCTAACCACAAAATTTGATGGTACGGTGGACCAATGGTGATATGACCGGTGAACGGAATAACCCAACCCAACTCAATCATGGTGATGGAGTGAAAGTGTCATGTTCAAGAGCGACCTGCTACAAATAAAGTTTCTTCAATTTTTCTTCCCAATTTTCCCCTGTCATTTCTAACCAGTACCTCTTTATTTTTGTCAAGCCTAACGAGAATAACATATGCTTGTTCTATAATTTTCCCTTCGGGCAAACCGTTCGCTATGTTTTAACGAGCCTAGCGACAACGAAACTCACTCTTGTCTACATGGAAAAGTTTGTCGCTATTGTTTTAGCGAGTTTAGCAACAAGGATAACTCAGTTCTTTTCAATTTTAGAGAGTCTGAAAAGAGACAGAAAGGAAAATCCAATATTCCTTTTTCGTAATATAATCCCTTAAGTCTGAAAAAGTATAAAACAATGCAAAAGGGATGGCTTTTCAATAGTTTTAACGAGCTGAACAAGACAAACACTTGATCTTTTTGTGTAGTAATCCCTCAGGTCCAAAAATATTAAAATCTAGAAAAGGGTTGGCACTTCCAATCACTTTAACGAGCTGGAGAGGCCAATTGCTAGGCAATATTTTCATATTTTATGATTCAGATGAAAAGAGCTTAAAGGAGACTCATTTTTTGAGGAACGAGTGATGTTTTCGGATAGCAGTTGGTTCCAAGTAATGTTTGGAAGTTTTTCAATCACGGCAGTGTAAAGAAGGTGGCTAATAGGATCACTCATCACAGTGGTTCCTCAAAAGGGGTAAACAATCAAATGGAGGCATATGATCAGCTAAAAAAGAGTGGAGGTGATGGTAAGAATACGAGCAAGGCTCAAAGGCTGATAATAATGTGATCGCAATGGTTATTTACTGGAGGTGGGCTCATTTTTTAATGAGCTTAAACTCTGGTGGAACATATGCTCATTGCCGGGATTATTTTTTAACGAGCTTGAACTTTGTGTAAAACTGCTCGTGATAATGGTCATTGATATTCGATTCACCGTTAACACTGTTCTTTTGACGGTCGTACTACCTATTCAATTGCTCCATCAAATTGATTAGAAATGAGAGAGCGGCGAAAGCTTCATCAAGGGAGAGAGGAAACAAGCAAGGAGACTAGCGAAACACTGAGGTTGGTGCTCTCTGCTTCTTTCTCATCTATCTCTCATAAAGGAAAATACAAGTAACTTTAATCTGTTTGTTTCTAAGATAACTACCTATCTTAGTGGGACTAGTAGCTCTAAATGGACACTAGTTTTCACGATAATAAAATGGCGACTCAAATAGCTTTATTGATAGAAGTAGTAGAAGAGATGATTACAACCCATTGGTCTGACCCAGTGCCATCCTCCCAGCATGAAAGCCCTCTTCACCTCATACAAAGCAAGATCACCCAACAATGCCTTCAAAGAGAAACCAACAACACTTCCTTGCAAATTACAAAATTCTAGCCTCTGGATCTCTGGGATGAGGGATCCATATATAGATGTTTTGTAGGGGGGTGAGTTAGCTTTTGGGATTTTTATTAGTGTCATCTATCTGATAGTTCTTGGTTCCACTTGGAGATTTCATGATCTCTTACTCATCCCTGGGCAAATTCAGAGAGGCAAGTGTCAAATGAGCAGCTTCTAGAAGATTCCCAGGGTCTCCACCTAACAAACTACTTTTGCCATTTGTTTGCTCTCGCTCATTGCACCCTACAGAAGGGATTTCCAGTATGCATCGCACTTTTTGCATGTGGCAGGTGAGATTCATCACACCCTTAGCACTGAGCAGTCTGTATGGTCTAGTTTTGACCAGTTCTGAGTAGTTTTTCATGGAGAACTTCTGGGAGATGATGTAATCAGCTGACCTTGCTCCTTTAGGGTAGGAAACAAAAATTTTAGGGACTTTAGAAGCCCTTGGTTTATGGACATACTTGATTGGGGTTGCATTGCCCAAATATGTCTATAATAGTTGCCCCCTAAAGCATGAGGTTGTAAATCTTTTTGATGTCGGGTGAAATGCTTTATCATGAGGATTCAAGGTTCTTAGAACTGGAAGTCGACTTGTAATAAGATACAATACAATACATTATCTTCATAATATTTTCATGATCTAGCTGAGGCAGGCATTCCCATGCTCAGCTTTATAAATTCATTTTCATGTACATAGGACAGACAACCGTCTGTGTAGCAGACTGATGATTCTGGTAGAGCCATCATCCTTTGGTTTGGATGATTATCTGTGTAGCAATGATGTACATTTGATGTATTTATTTTCTTGAATATATCGTAGCCCGAATGGATGAAACTAGATCTGGGGTCTTTAAAACTCATTCAATCTTCGCTCGAAGTACAAGTCGGTCGACATGAAAAGATGTTCTGATGTCGAACTTGGAAAGAAATCGCCTGATTACCAACCAATGATGTACGCTGTTAATAGGCGCGAGAGGAATCACCGATGATGATGATGACCCTCAAGGTACTACGGTACAATTCACGTGGTGTGAATACATGCGTCGATGTCGAACACCACGCAAAATCTTTTTGCAATGCCCAAATATGTCTATAACAGTTGCCCCCTAAAGCATGAGGTCGTAAATCTTTTTGATGTCGGGTGAAATTCTTTATTATGAGGATCTGGGTTTTTCGAACTGGAAGGTGACCTGTAATAAGATACAATACAATACATTATCTTCATAATATTTTCATGATCTAGCTGAGGCAGGCATTCCTAGCTCAGCTTTATAAATTCATTTTCATGTACATAGGACAGACAACCGTCTATGTAGCAGACTGATGATTCTGGTAGAGCCATCATCCTTTGGTTTGGATGATTATCTGTGCAGCAATGATGTACATTTTATGTCTTTATTTTCCTGAATATATGGCAGCCCGGATGGATGAAACTAGATCCAGGGTCTTCAAAACGCGTTCAATCTTTACCCGAAGTACAAGTCGGTCCATGTGAAAAGATGTTCTGATGTCGAACATGGAAAGACATTTCCTGATTACCGGCCAATGATGTAAGCTGTTAACAGGCATGAGAGGAATCACCGATGATGATGATGATCCTCAAGGTACTGCAGTACAATTCACATGGTGTGAATACATGAGTCGATGTCGAACACCACGCAAAATCTTTTGGTTGAAGGCCATTAATGTAAACCTGTCGCTGGAAGTGAGAAACTTGCCATTGAGGCATGCAAGCTTCAAAGTACTGAAAGGGCTGTTCCTAGGTCGACTTCTTGGATAATGAGCTAATATCGATAAGAAGTGACCCATCGTAGGAGGGCATTAATGAATCCTGCATCTACGACATGGAATGGAGCAAATGATTATGTGGAGGTGAAAATGACCTAATGATACAAGGTTCAAGGTGGTGGTCATGAAAGAATGAAGCGTGAAGGTATTGCAGCGGATGAGATACAAGCTAGGTTGGTGAATTCTCTGAGCGACTTCTCTTGAACACATCGGTGACACTCAAATGGATTGGTAGTGTTAACCCCAAAAGTGGATGGTATGGTGGACCAATGGCGATATGAACAGTGAACGGAATAACCCAACCCAACTCAATCATGGTGATGGAGTGAAAGTGTCATGTTCAAGAGCGACCTACTACCAATAAAGTTTCTTCAAGTTTTCTTCCCAATTTTCCCCAGTCATTTCTGACCAGTACCTCTTTATTTTCGTCAAGCTTGAGGAGGATAACATATGCTTGTTCTATAATTTGCCCTTTCGGCAAACCCGTCGCTATGTTTTAACGAGCTTAGCGACAGTGAAACTCGCTCTTGTCTGCATGGACAAGTTTATCGCTATTTTTTTAACAAGTTTAACGACAAGGATAACTCGGTTCTTTTCAATTTTATAAAGTCTGAAAAGAGACGGAAAGGAAACTCCAATATTCCTTTTTCATAATATAATCCCTTAAGTTCGAAAAAGTATAAAAAAATGCGAAAGGGGTGACTTTTCAATAATTTTAACGAGCTGAATAAGACAAACGCTCGATCTTTTTGTGTAATAATCTCCAGTGGAGTTGCCGTTTTGTTATCGAGAAAACTAGTGTCTATTCAAAGCTGCTAGTCCCACTAAGACGGGTAGCTATCTTAGAAACAAACAAACTAAAGTCACCTGTGTTTTCCTTTATGAGAGATAGATGAGAAAGAAGCAGAGAGTACCAACCTCAGTGTTTCGCTTGGCTCCTTGCTTGTTTCCTTTCCCCTTTGAAAAAATTTCGCCACTCCTTCCTTACTTGTCCCGCTTCAAAGAGCACCTGTAGAGCAAAAGCAACATAATACCATCAAAGAATTTCATCAATATTTGCATCAGGATCATATAACTTAACCAAAATAAATCTCTGAAAATCAAAAATATATATAACTGTTTATAGGTTGTACATAGTGTTCTGTGTCTAGGACAAAATCGGTCATATGACCCAAAAACTCAAAATGCAAGGGGGCACCCTAGTCTAATGGTGCTAGTGATAACAAGTCACCGCCTGCGCAATCATGCGTAACAGCCTAGTCCATTGGCTCGGCACGCTAGTGGTATGGCGCTATAAGCTCAAAGGTAGCTCATCGGTCCTCACATCCGGAATACCGAGGGTGAGACCCTTGATCTGATCCTGCAACACTACAAGAGTTTTGGCTATATCCAGATCGCGAAGGATGACCCTCCCTACAGCCTCTCCTACTAGGATGGCAGCTGCTGCTCTCAGGCGCACTGCTAGTCGCACTGACCCGATATCTGCATGAGCACATGAGTTTTAATTAGTCTTGATAAACATTTGAAAAGCACAAGAACATTATAAAGGAAATAAATAGAGAGATGGTCATATATTTTTACCTATGACACCCCACTGCTCGCCAGCCGACAACACCAAATCTGGGTCACCCCAGAAATCCATCCCAACATATGGACACTCGGCATAAACCATCTGCTGACAGTTGAACCACTCGAATAAAGCATTAGAGAATGAAACCTGCAATTGACCAGCATGTCTGGCCATAAGGCCAACCCATATCTGCATCTGTGGCTCAGTTGGTGGTGGTAGACCAAGTGAAATGTACTGTGGCTGCAACAATGGGATCTTCTCCATGGCGAAAGCGGTCATAATAGAACCATAGCCAAAGTTCTTGGATCTTCCATTTTTTACCTTGGTAAGCTATTCTTTTATCACTGGAAGTACTGCATCACACCAGTTGAATACCTTCGGTTCGAGGCATTCCAAGGCGTACTGCATATAGGACCTGTTTGCCAAGTGAAGTGCCACGCTACCAGCCAATATAGCAAAGGTGAATAAAATAGTCCTCAAGGACCGGTTGGTGACATCTCGGATACTGATCTTGCGTCCCTGCTCTGCTGAGATCCTTCTCTATAGTATCAGCGAATATAATCCCTCATGGATTCGCCCCCATGGGCGGAACCTGATAGCGAGAGAGGGGCACCACGCCTCGATAAATCGGTCAAGAAGTAGATGTCCTCAATAGTCAAGTGGATGGATTTGCCTCTAATCTAGAACACTTGGTTGATAGGATCCCATGCATCGAGGAAATATTGCAACAAGTTGATTTGTTGCCTCATGCTAGATATGTGGAAGAACTTGAGCAAGCCACAGTTCCGCAATGCAGTTACCGTACCCGAATCATGTAAGGAAACCATGTCCTCTTCTTCATGCTCGCATTCACGCCATGTAACAACCATTTTTCTTTGATGAATCTCTAAAAAACAAACAAGAGAAGCATTAGGATCCTGATTTGGAAAAAAAAGGCAAAATTTCCATGAAAAATGAATGCAAAAGTTTTCCTCCTTGTGCCCATCCCACCCTAGCTATGTATTGGGTGGGATGCATACTGACTGGCCAGTGGCCAGCCTAGTATGCATCGCACCTTTCGATGTATACTAGGTGCGATGGGGGCATAATGAAATGTTCAAACCCGAGAGGCTCAGAAAAGCAAGAAAACATGCTCGGAATTCAAAAAGGAAAGAATGCAATTAAAGAGCTTAGGTTTAGCTCCTACCTGGTCCAGACGGCACCGAAAATCGTCCACAGAATCTCCCAGAATCAGCTGATGAAAATCAAGGGGGAAAACACCTCCAGAGCTCCAACAATCACAAATCCAAATGAAATGGTAAAATGAGGGGTAAAAAACTACTTTTAAGTTACTTTTCACGTAATTTAAGTAGGGTATTAGTTTTTTAACTCATTTTTCAAGAATGTATTCTCATTTCTAATCACTTTGATGGAGCAATTGAACAGGTAATACAACCATCAAAAGAACATAGTGTTGGTAAAGAAGATTTCCTTTTTCAAGAAGAAAACGAAAAACTATTTGGCCAACATTAGACTTTGAAGAAAGATCATGAAGCCTTATTTCTAGAGTTGAAGAATAAAAATGAGATTATTCAAGGTTTCTAGTGGCGCAAACAAAACCTTCAATTGATAGCGAGTCACTTATAGAATTTTAGTTTGCAGATTACTGTGGTGTGATTTTTGAAAGGAGTTCGGATTTTCCACAGTGCTCATGTTTAGTAGTCGACGTTTCGAGTCTGAAACTAGACTCATCATCAGGACAAAATGTGAGGAGAAAGAAGAAAATGATAGGTATAAATATGAAGCCCAGGATGCGAAGACCAACAGCCGACTCTTTGTCATATTTGATGATTTAATTAATGTCTTTTAAGTTTTTTACAATTTAATTATTTTAAAAAACTACCCTGCAATTATTTTAATTTAATACTAAATTTTATATTTTGTCTTATTTTCTCATTATGCCTCATAATTAAATTATGGTTTTTGCTTATTTTATGGTGTTAATCTATATTTTATTAAGATGAGTTTTTTATTATTTTTGTTATGTAAGTTTGTTAATTATGTCTGAATGTTGAAAAGGCTACCATTTTTCTTGAGCTTCCAAGATTACCTTCTTCCAGCCTTCATGATCATGATTGTATCCTTGATATTTGCGAGTAGATTGATTTTGATTATTGTGCATTATAACATGATTTTGTGTCACCCATCTTCGAAAAACACACTATCGATTTTGGTTCTCGACTACTAAGAAGAATGGCATATATCAGAGCAAGACATAGTATAAATAAAGAGGGAATTTTTGGTCCTATTGTGTCCAAATTGAACACATCTAGAGTAGGCTTTGGATATGATACTACTGCCACTTCACTACCTACATTTGATCTTGTTGAATCTGAGAGGGTATCTTTTATTGCAGGTGGAGTTAAGACAACATTGTTGGAAGAAAATCTCAATATTGATTGTGCTACACAACTTGATGAGATGGGTAAAAATGTTTTCATAGACGACATACTTGTTGATGTACAAGGTTGTGCTCTTGTCACCACGCCTAGATTTGAGCCTACAAAACAAAAGTCTGAGGATTCGTCTCAAAGGAGTTTACACATGAATATGAAACCTAGTACTTATGAATTCAAATAATTGTACAAATTACACAAAAGACTCAATTGTGGACCAGTGCCAACCATTCAAATTGATTTTGGTTGGTTTGATGAATGGTCATGGAGTCATTTGAATAATGGTTTGTGGAATTCATATCATTGTTTAAGGAGGGAATGTTTGATGATGAGTAGATCTTAGTTTATTGATTGATTAGATCATGTTATCCCATTGTGTTATTGATAGTATTTTCTTATTTATGTTTGAAAAGTTTTTATGGCGATAGTGATCAAAATTATTTAGGAGTAGCTGTATTCTTTTATCATGTTTTGTAGTTAAAAACAAATTAAGGGGGGAAACTATGCTAATTAATTTGTTTTCATCAAAGCTTAGTATGCTATACTTTATATTTGAACCTCTAACTGTCTACAGGTCTCATTATTTGATTATTTATTGGTGTTGGTTGATTATGTTTGAAATCTTTGTTCTATAATTTTACCAATGGCTATTTGAAGCTTTTATGAGGCAGTTGTAAGTGTTTGTCTTTCTTATGCATCTACAAGGTTACTCAAGATTTTTGGCTCTCATCTTCAAAAGTTGGGTACTCCCTAATTGGAGCATACTTCCTTTTTTTCCTTTCAGTAAACATTCTGGGATAGAATTTCATCTCCATGTTTTAGGCACTGGGGTCTTTTTGTCTATTGGAGAGGCGTTTTTTCCTACAAGTGTTTCTCTTTTTCTCCACTTACAAAATTTTCTACTTGGGAACTTTATCAAGTCTTGTTATGGGTATCCAATATTTCTTTATGTTTACTTCCTATGCTTCACTTAAAGTTGGGTGTTAGTATTAGTATTTTCTAATGCTCCTCTTCCTAATGCTCCAACTATTGTGAGTTGTAGGCTCATGTAAGAGTTCTTATCTACCCAATTATCATATCTATATTTAAATAAATCTTGGCTTCATCCATTGTTATATATGGAAAACATATTTATGTATTTCATATACATGAGTAATATATTTGATACTCTTTTAGGAAAAAAAATGTTCTTAATATGTGTTGAATGTTGCATAAGAAACATATATCTATCTCTTAATTTTTTAATTTACGTTACATTATCTTTATCTATATAAAGTGTTGATATAAAGTTATGTTACTTAATATGGAAATTGAAATGTTTTATTTATGAATAAGAAAACAATATTTTTTTTATTAATATTCATTTTTTAAATACCACATGTGCTTGTGTTGAATACTAGAGAAATTACACTTCAACCTTCATAGTTGGACATAATATCATTATTATTGTTAGATCTAAGACTTTTGTGATCCATATTGTAAATAAATGTCTTTCGGGTTAATCACATCATTAGGATTTGGTCGACGTTTTGAACCAACTAATGTGGTTCATCCTCATTATTATTATATATACGCAAAACATGGTAATATGCATTCAAATTTTCCTTTCACTGTTTATTAATTTGTTTTTGACCAAAAAAATTTGCATATTCTTCTTAGTTTAGCATTATCGATTGAATTTTATTATTTTTTATTAACACCTAAAATTATTTATCGGAAATAAACACTTGAGATTATTTTGTAATGATTCTTATTTCAATCTTTACACAACAGAATCCCATGCTATAATTGCCTCATTTTTTTCTGCTATAATTTTTTGATGCAGTTGCAATGTTTATACCCTTTTAGTTTTTTCATTGTTAAGCTTCATAGGAAACCACCACAAATTAAAATCCTTGAATATAGCTCATAATCGGGTGAATAATATATTTTCCATCATTTACTACACACTATAATTTAAGAAAGTATTTCCATAAAAAATGGATAGAAAAATATGTAAATAAA
Organism: Pinus tabuliformis; assembly: GCA_031772625.1. Lineage (NCBI taxonomy): Eukaryota > Viridiplantae > Streptophyta > Pinopsida > Pinales > Pinaceae > Pinus > Pinus tabuliformis. Next base: position 561,954,399 of record CM062814.1, on the reverse strand, counting down.
TACACTTATCAAGAATTGTTACTTCCCACCATTATTTATGTTTTCCTCAACACTTTAATAAGTAGGGGAAAAAATGTAAATGTGAACACTTTTTAATGGTTAGTACCCACCAAAATTTATGCAAGTCTTTGCACCTTAGTAGGAGATTTTTTTAGTTTCATATATCAATTTACATTTTTTTAGTACATATTATTAACCATTAATTAATTAAAATGTAAATTAATTATTTTATAATACTTAAATTTCATTTACAATAAATATTATTAATTAACATGTTTAAAGTTAATAAATATTGTTAGTTAACAAGTTTAAAATTTTAGTGCTCAAATCAGGGGAAGCAAGGGAGGGGTAATGTATTGCCCCAATGAACAAATAAAGACAAAATGAGGGGTAATTTATTGCCCCAATGAACAAATAAAAATAAAATACGGGTGGAGATTAGGAACTTCTACAAATAACAACGCATAAGCACTAGTTTTATGGCTACAACCGCACCTAGCCATATCTAGAGGTATCCATCTTTATTCCCCAAATGAACAAATAAAGACAAAATGTGGGTGGAGATTAGGAACGTCTACAAATAACGAGGCATAAGCACTAGTTTTATGGCTAGGACTGAAGCTAGCCATAGGTAGAGGTATACATCGATTAATTGTTTTGGGAGATTCAATGTTAAACATCCAAAAATTCCATAAAGATAAGGAGCTTAGTGAACAAAATTGGCTTCCCTTGGATTTAAAGATTCAAGAGAAAATTAAAAAGTTTGAGTACATTGTTTTCTATCACATAAGATTAGAAAATAATAAAATTGTTCATGAGTAGGAAAACGTTGGGGCTTGCCTTGAAAAAGGTGTTCTGCTTCTCAATCAAGGAGATAACTCATATATTATATTCCAAGACATTTAAAAACTTTGATAAAGATATGGTAGGGACCACTAAGCTTTGTATGATGCGATTAAATGACTAGGACTTGAGCTTTGTTGGAATATCAATTAATTGCTTGGTAATTAATATAGAGAAGGCAATACAGTGGCAAGGACTTGAGCTTTGTTGGAATATCAATTAATAGCTTGGTAATTAATATAGAGAAGGCAATAAAGTGGCAGCTCTTGGGAATAAAATAAATGGCAATCATCTCGTCCAAATGTAAAACAAGGAAGGAAAATGTCACAACAAAGGTCACATGTTCTCATTCCCCACGCGATTTATCCATGGAATATAATACACCTCGAGGTGGTCCTTCATTGCTTTGCAGGTGGAGTAAATGCAACAAGATTGATAGTTGGATCATGGTAAGGTTGCAGGACATAAGTAAAATCACAGAGAAAATGTATAGTAAGGGCATTCAAATGCACGGTAAAGAAATCAGATCTTGGAATGGGCAGTAAGCATGGTTATAAATGGCAACAAGTTGGAATGGAATTGTGTCAAGTCTCAATGACAATTTTTCATAAGTCGAGAATGGAATCCTTCACTGAGGCTATTTCAAAGAGGTCGGGAATGTCTCAAGCGGCAACATCAATGGAACATAAAATATCCAAATTAGATGGTGTTGGGGCTCATCTAACGGAATAAGTGCCAACTCATTTTTCGTTTTTGATGCGAGAGGTCTAAATATTGAGGTAGGACATGGAGAGAATTCGACTTACAATGGTGAATTTGGCTACTTATGTTTAACAATATTTTGAAAAAGGTGGAAGAAATCAAGGTAACGGTGGAATATACAGTAGTTTTGGTTTTTAAAGAAGTTTTTGGTATCTAGGGTGCTCTTTCTTCTAATGCAGCAAATCCAAGCAAGCCTCGGGAGCTAGTGAATATAGAGATTCGAGTGTAGGCACAGGAGGAAAATGGTAATGTGATGGTAGATGGAGAATTTCCGGGAATGTAGATATCCTTCAACTTTCTTTTTTATTAATGCTATGTGAATTAGTGTTCTATAATGGAATGTATTAGAGATTATAAAAGATAAATTTGGTTAGAAGCATAACATGATATAGGCAAGGGAATCAATAGATTGCATTTTGAATAGTTTTGGATGTCAGCACTTGATGAACAATTTGTGAATGTAAGGGTACTGACCTATTTTCCAGTTTGATAAATATAAAGCTATATGTTTCCTTTAAAAAAAATATTAACCAAATTAAGGGTACTGAACTATTTACCAGTTTGATAAATATAAAGCTATATGTTTCCTTTAAAAAAAATATTAACCAAATTAAATAACTTTATTCATAAGCAAGTACAATGGGATAAACTCATTAATAATTAAGTGAAAAATGGTTCAAACTATAATTTTTTCTTTAATATATGTTAAAAATAGTTAGATCCTTGAAAAAAATTAAAATAGATTCACTTAATTATTATATAAATATTTTAAAAATAAAAACCACTTATTTATAGTACCTCGGTATTTATTGTTTATTACAAAAATTGATATACTTACCAGAATAACTACCCTTGAAAGTAAATTTGTTTACTGATAAAATGTAAAATTTTCTAGACAACCTTCTCAACAAAAATATTATCACTACCATAAGTCATTATTATTTTTGTTAGGATTGGATTCTCCAAAATTAACAAAATAGCCCAATTAATCAATTAGTAAAACCTAATTATAAACCTTAACAATATCTTGAATTCAATATTTAAAACCTAAATTCATTGAACCGTGTATAAAAACCTTAAAGCTGTCTTGAATTCAATATTTTTATTTTACTTTAGCTATGCTTAATCTAAGGAGCACATACTTGCTACTATGTAACACTTATTTTAGAAGTTGGAATTTTTATTTTAATTATTAATGTTTATTCTTCATGTTAAAAATATTTTTATTAATAATATTTTTTAATTTAAATATTATTTATTTTTTAAATATGACAACATCTAAAGTGTAAAGCTCTTCTCAATATTTATAATTTAAGATATTTTTAATATTATTATATAATTAAATTAATGTATATTTTAAATTATATAAGTTATTAATTTTCATTTTTAAGAAATTTTAAATATATCTAATTAATAAATATAGAATTATACTATTATATAATATCAAAATAATATAAATACACTAAAAAATGAAAAATAAGATATAAATTCAAACTAGAGGAAAATATATTATATGATTATATAAATTAAATGGCTTATAGGTATGCCCATGGGGCTTTAGATTGATGGTGAATGGGTGCAATGTTTAGGCACTCCTTGTGATAGGTCACTGGTTCAAATCCCCCGTGGGTGTTTACCTACCAAAAAAAAATGCCATAGGCACAAAAAAACTTAACTCAAAACATCCAATTCTAAAAATTTGAGAAAAAAAGAAATAAATTTGAATTAACTTTATTTTCCCATATGGGATTTGAATGAGTGACCTATAACAAGGATTGTCTTGACAAGGAGTGTCTTGATGACAGTACACCCATTCACCATAAATCCAAAGCTCCATGTGATTATTTCCATTATTATTATTAATCATACAAATAATTAATACATGAATTAAACATATATACATTTAAAAAATCATGTAACAAAATTCTTAACTATGGGGATCATAGGCTTTGTTACAATAAGATGGGCCAAAATCATGACTTATTAAAACCACATACCAAGAAAATCATCACTCATTTTGAAATAACACATATTTATATAACATTTTTTTTAATTAATAACCAGTATTATAAAAAAGAATATTTTAAAATATAAATTTAAATCCCATAATTAAATTTAAATTTTAAAACTTCTATTCCAAAATATAAATTTGATTTATTTATATTCAATTCCAACTCCTTTTAAATATATTTAGAAAATAACAATATTGTTCACTATTTACGGAAATAATTTCAATAGTCCAGAACATTGAGGCTATTTGATTGTGTCATCCAAATATATTTAAAATAACAATGTTATTCACCATGTAAAGAAATTATTTCAGTAGCCCATAAGATGAGCCGATTTGATTGTCATCCAAATATATTTAAAATAACAATATTGTTCACCATTTACTGAAATTATTTCAGTAGTCCGTAAGATTGAGCCGATTTGATTGTGTCATCCAAAATTTCTGCCACGCCATACTTGAAAGAAAATCCCATATCCAAAAGTTTCTTTGAAGAAATAGGAACACGAACACCATTATCGTCTTCACCGTCGCCTCTGTCATGATAAACCAAGTTTCCTCACTTTATATATATCAATATAATTTCATAAAAATATAACTAAAAAGACCCTGCATGAGGGGAGAAGTCTACATACTTGAAATGTGGATAGAGTTTATGGATGGAATCCGATAGCTGAGAAACGGTGAGAGAGGTAGCACTGCAGATATGTCGACCTTTTACTTTTGGTTGCTCCATCAGAAATATATGGGCCTCGCATAAATCCTCAATATGAACTAACGCAATTGATCCGACAAACGACTCATTCAACTTCAACCCTTCATAATTGCCTGGAACATTTTCAGCATAAATTGTAATGCTGCCCTTAGTGTTTTAGACTAAAATATTTTACATATTTTTCTGCCAAGCCCTCTACTTAAATAAAAGTGTGCTATCATCCGCCTTCTCCCTATTCCTGGTCGGATTGTTTCACCTTCAGCAAGAAACCCCATAGCAAACACATGAAATTTTTTAACGAACATATAATAAAAAGATTACATACCTGTAATGGGGCTTAATATTTCACCACATGAATACGGAAATGTTGAGATAATGGATGGCCCACCAACATAACTTGGTCCAATTGTGACAACTTCCATTTGGCCACTGTTTAACCCATACTCAATGGCTGCTTTCTCCGCCAATGTCTTGGATATGTAATAGAACTGCACGCATGATAAGCACGACCTGTAAGTTACACCATATTTGAGATGCAAATTCAATCATACTACTCACACTGTATATACGTACACTAATAGGGCCGGCTTTCCTGCGCATGAATTCCACTGGGGTCCAGTTTGACTCGTCAAGAGTGGAGCCACTGATAAGTTGCCCTTGTTCATTCAGCGGACTAGCTGCCACGACAGAGGAAGTATAAACCACACGCCTCACCGATTTAGCGCGCGAGCAGGATTTCAATACATTCATTACCCCTTTTAAAGCAGGCTGGACAAAATCGTCCTGTCCCATAATTTTATACTTCTTGTCAGGATTATTTCTCAAAAGTTCACACGAAGTATACTCTGGTTTGATTTCAGATTTTTGTGATCATACTGATTTCGAAAATATTTTTGAAATAATCGCAGTCTTATTAAATCTTCATACTTCACATATCAGAAGTTAAGAGAAATTTATGCATAATCAGTACCTCAGAAGGCTTGGAGAAGTCCATAGGACTGGCCACGTGGAACACCCCTTGACAACTCTCCACTGCGGAATCAAAGGCGTGCTCTTCGCTTAAATCTGCTTGGAAGAGCTTCAGTCTCTCTGCAGCACCAGGCAGCGACAGCAGAGGCCCAGTTTTTGCCTTGTCATCTGCGTGCACAAAAATATGAGAATAGCTCACACCTAATCTGTAAACAAAGTGATTAGTTAATGAATAAGAGCTAGCAGAATCTCCGTATTACATACTAGGGTTTCTGAGGGTGGCGTTAACAGTGTAGCCTCTCTGGAGAAGATTCTTGATGAGACATGATGCGATATACCCTCCCGCTCCTGTAACGCAAACCTTCATGCCCTCTGTACCTTCGTGGCTTTGCATTTTTTTGCACAAAACGTTACACAGCGAATATGATATTGATATGCAAGTTGCAAAATGGAGGGTTGGGTGCAACTTAAATATCCAATTGTGGGATTCATGAGTAATCTGAAATCAAATAAATAGGAGTGAGTGAGTTCAACAAAAATCTGCTCCAACCACTCATTTCTTCTCGCCCCATCAGGCTGAAACCGACTTTAGTTAAATGTTATCAGGATCCACAAGAAGTAGAATACAAACTCTATTCAAATATCTATCACTAATTAGCATTTTCACAGATCTATCAAATCTAATATCTTTTTTCTTCCCCAAAGTCTTATTCATGCTTTGTGCCTGTACCTATTCTTCACCTATTACTGATTTCTTCTTAATGCATTTGGTGACATCAACCCTCACCTCTTTTCAATGTATTTTGTCATCACTAAGCACGTTTTGGTGCAGTGTGGCGATAACGACTTTACTTGAATGTTAGCCGGATCCAAAAGAAGTAGAATACAAACTCTATTCCAAAATATCTATCATTAATTAGCATTTTCACAGATCTATCAAATCTAATATCTCTTATTATTCCCAAAAGTCTTACTCATCCTTTGTGCCCGTACCTATTCTTCACGAAGTAAAACGCAACTTCCTATTCTTCACGAAGTGAAACACAACTTGAATTTTTCAACCTGCCATTCAAAGTTATCTAGTCAAACGTTTGACATTTTCCACGATTGGCAATTTCCACGATATACTACATATGCGACTTTTTCTTCAAAAGCATCGTTAAGTACTTTTCATCATAGTTACCGAATTCGAATTCCATTGCATATGGAAATAATTTTTTTATATAAAATTTATAATGAAATAATTTAGGAGTATACATCTTAAAATGATTAATATATTATATATTATTTATTTTTAAAAAAAATTGGACTAAATTATTATATTTAAAATTTGAAAAAAAAGTTATTAAATTTTTTTTTTTTTACAAAGATACTTTTGTTTATTTTTTGGATATAAAAATAATGAACAACAAAATGCATCAAATTTGTTAGAATTGCAGAGTAAAAAAATATGCAACTAAAATCTAATAATATACAAAATCATCAAATTTATTAGAATGGCAGAGTAAAAAAATATGCAAGTAAAATCTAATAATATAAATAATAAAATGTCAAATATGAAGTTCATGAAAAGAATGAGAAACCTGACATAAAAAGTAAGTTTGAAGTGATCTCCAAATACCCCTAAATTTATGTCTCATTCACAATTCCTACTCTATCCAAATTTATTTAGCAATAAGTGTGTAGGTAGATTATACTTTCTGTGGATCACAGAAAATGAACCCTTCTAATATAATTCCACACCAAGCATCCTTTGTTTTACAGTGAGCCTAACTGCTATAGTAAGTGCTATCAATAAAAAAATAGAAAAATGAAAATATGGATTTTACAATTTTTATCTTTTTAAAATATAAAACTTATCTTTCTCTACAATATTTTAATAAAAAACTTATATTAATAAAAAAATTACCGTTATTTAATTACAAATTTTTACTATAGAATTTCTATTATCTTTTTAATATAGCAACCAATGTTTTTCATTCTTATTTTTTAATTAGAACACTTATCATTATTTTTAATATTAAATTCCTATAATCTTTTTAATATCGAAACTATTGTTTTTCATTTTTTTTACTAACACTATTTTTTTTATTTTTTTTCCCTATAAAATAAGGGTAACGATGCTTTTCATAGGTTTATTACTCAAATTTAAATGATGTATAATAGTTCCAAATAAAGGGCTACCGTATCGAGATTGACATGGCAGATTATACTCGAGACTCTTTTGAATGAAAAATCATTTAATAGCTTCCAAAATTATTAAGTGCTTTCATGGCGGAAGGGGATTATTGAGCAGTTAGCTTCAAGGTTTTGGTTGAAGCGGTCTTTGACATTAAGGATTATATATGATGCTAGAGATGACGTAAAGGGGATATAAAAGCTTTGAATACTTGCAAAGCGGTCTTTGACATTAAGGATTATATAAATGATGCTATAGATGACGTAAAGGGGATATAAAAGCTTTGAATACTTGCAAATCAAAATTCTTCGGTCTTTGACATGAAGGATTATATATGATGTTAGAGATGACGTAAAGGGGATATAAAAGTTTTGAATACTTGCAAATCAAAATTCTTCCAAGATTAATTTCTTTTAGTAAATACACAAATAAACCATAAAATAAAATAATAATTATGATTCTTCATAATTACCAAAGAGAGCTGAGGTCGGAGAGGTCCATTGGACTAGCAACGTGGAACAACAGTCCAGCACATACTCAAAGGCGACCTCTTGACATTCATATGCTTATGTAGTACGGCACCGTATACATTCTAATAGGGACAAAAAGACTTTTATCCCCGCCACATATTGAAAGGCAAGAGCTAACGACCCTGCCATAGGGCATTAAATGCCCGCTTAGCTGCAAGCTCAATAGCCATATAACCTTCGGTGGGGACGGAGTGTTCGGAAAGTCACCGCGCGCGTGTTATATATGGCCATCAAGCTTGCAGATAAGCGGGCATTTAATGCCCTATGGCAGGCTCGTTAGCTCTTTCCCATATTGAAAGGTGACCTTTGCACATTAATATGTTTATGTAGTATGCACGGCACCGTGTACATTCTAATACGTACAATTAATTAATTAATTTTTTTCTTCTTCTGGATAGAATTATATTTCGATCTTAATGTTCTGATTGTATTTTTTTTAATCAAACTATTTAAAAAATTGAAGTCTTTACATTAATATTTTTGAAATTAATATAAGTTCAATTGTATTTTATTTTTCACGATATTTAAAAAAAATGATATTAAAAAGTTTAGTGAACTTTCTCACATAATAACCTAATTTTGGTTGTGAGAGCGTTGGGTAGTAGGGTTTATGGCATGAGATTCTTTTTCGGCTTTTGTTTTAGAGAGGTTAGTCTCACACGCATCAAAAAAGCGAGGCACCTCAAGAGAAGAAGTCATCAACCTCACCCAAGTTGACGACGAGCGGAGGATATGGATGATTAACAGAACAAACAGATCAGATATGACTATCTTCTTTGGTTTTTCTCCTTTGTTGGCTTAAATGAGGACGAATTTCCCTTTTTCCTTTGGTTTTCTTGGTTTTTAGAACCACTGTTTATTGTTCGTCCAAATAAGGTTGGTTGTAGCGCTTTTCTCTTGCTTTCTTGGGTTGCAAACCCAGGGCCCAACTCACAAAATCAATGGAACTTATTGTATGTTAGAAATCTAAATTAGTAAAATCCCTCCCCCCTAGAAGACCTGGGTTAGGTGAACGTTCTGAGGGTTTGAAACACAAGATGGAGTTTCATATCTTTCTCAAGCCCCTAAATGGAAAGTATGCTTGTATTTGGTTTTCAAGCCTAGATTATGTGGTGAATCTTAATCTACAGATAGTGACATGGTTGGGATTTCCTATAGATATACAATTCCTCCTTTATGATGGGAAGCAATTACATGATCTTTTATAGCTAAAGGTTTACAATATTACAAGAAACTCCACCATCATCTTAAATTTAAGATTGCATGGGGGTGCATCAGCATCCAATAACCCAAGAGGATCACCCTCCTAAAAGGATGCAGTGAGGGGTAAATTCTCTAATCCATTGGATACGCCACAATACAACCTTGGATCTTATATTGTTAAATAACAACAACAAGCCCTTGTCATAGAGGTAAACATAACTAAGGATAATCAACCTTTCTCTGTTCTTCAAGCGAGGACAAAAATTTGCATCTTCAATGGTTTTTCACCCAAGTTTGATGCTTTGCATCAATGGGTTTTAACTACCTTGAAAAATAATTGTAATATATACCAATGCTCCAAAGGGTTTTTCATTGTCTAGTTTGATACGTAGGAAGATCTAGAGAGAGTATTAAAAGAAGAGCCTTGGTTTTGGAGAAATGTAGGGCTATTCATTACCCCTTGGTTACAAGATATTATGCCACAACAATAGTTGTCCCAACCACACCAGTGTGGGTGAGGCTACCAAAGCTTCCCCTTCCATTCTTGGATCATAAGGTCCTAAACGATATTGAAAACAATCTAAGAACATTCAAAAAGATGGACACCAAGAGAATAGAGAAAGGATTATTTACTTTTGCTAGAATCCTTTTAGAAATAGACACATGTAAGGCTCTGCCTGATTGCATAAAGTTGAAACATAAACATATCTAGTGGAAGAAACTATCGGATTATGAAAACACAACATGATATGTTGATTATGTTACCAAACATGACACTTGGAGGACACATACCCTCAAGCAAAAGAGTACCCAAAAAATAAAAAGGGGAAAGCCTACAAAATAAAAGGATTGCAACCCTCCAATCCCTACATCACGAGGGAAGAATAAGGGGAAATCACAAAGAAGTCTCCAAAGAAAGGACGGGGTACTTAGGACTAGAATTGAAATGCAACTTGCATGTAGAGTGGAATAGAAATAGAAGCGACCCACGAATCTGAGAAATGGAAAAAAGTGGCAAACAGAGAGGATCTTATGGTGGGTGAAAAGATAGCTCATTCCTCTGAAAGTTTTGACTCAAACAAAGAGCATCCACCATAGACAAATGTGAATGAATTGGCATTGGTTCTTGTGGACCATTCTATAGGGAGGCAGTAGAAGATCCAGAAATGGAAAGGAAAGAAATGGAAGATTAATGGTTTTTATATCACGTAATATTCTTGTAGAAATTATGGTGTAGAATTGTATATGCTCATGAAATTTTAATCTAAATCACAAGACACAATATTACTCTACTATTCTGTGGAATTCAATTCTCAATTTATAACATCAATAAAAAATATGAAATGAGAAATAACACTCGTGCACACAATATTTTTTGAGGGAAAAGCAACATCTTGAAAACCCCTTATGTCTATTTGCATTAATTTGATGAATAAAATTTTATTACAATTACTTGCTCAATTTGGGCTCAACCTACAAGTGAATAACCTATCTCTATGCTCACTGAGAAGCTCTAACCCTATTTATGCCTCTGCTTGAGTCCCCATTTCCTTGAGCAATTCTTGAGAAATTAAGCCCTTATTATTTAGGAAATTCCTCAAAAATTCTTGCGCAATTCCCAAGGTTGATCATCTAACTACGTGCAACAACTATACCCTCAAGACTAGTCTACAATTGATGTTACACTGCCTTGGAATTTCTACCACAAATGGGGAAATCAAATTATCTTCATGCACTACATATTTTCAGTTGATTGAGGACTTGATGGGATGATCACTAAGCTAGAATGTTGTCCCACAACACAACTGACCTTCCTCTCGTTCCTCCATCAGTTAGAACTAGTTTAACAAAACTCAATTGGATATAATTGAACTCGATCTCTAAAAATTAGTAATCACACATGCTTAATTAAACTCAAACTCCTATAACTCGAATTTACTGAGCTAACTTAGTGACAAGGGCCATGTCACACAAGTTAACTGCATCCAAGTTGTTTGCTAATGTGGAAATTTGATTTTTCTCAATTTGGCTAAAGAAAAATCAAACTGAGACTTTCTTGTTACATATTTCAACACTTCCTCTTAGCAAGAAAGGCATTATCAACCACCCCTATCCCGCACTTGTGGAACTCAAACTTCCCTCTTCACAAAGCCTTTGTCAAAATGTCAACATCCCTCTGTTAGAATGTATTGTAGCAACTTTATCCACCTCTGCACAAAGTCTCGTAAATAGTGATACTAGATATCTATTTGCTTGGATAGATCGTGAAATATAAGATTCTCATATAGCTTGATGCAAATTTGATTATCACAATAGATCATAGTTGGACCCATCATATGACCAAATAATCCCACAACTTTCTTTCTGATCGAGATCACCTCACATGTTGCTTGACTTTCAACCATGTATTCTACTTTTGCCGATTTGAGTGCCACAAATCTTTGCTTCATGTTGTACCAGGAAACCACTACGGACCTAACAATAAAAAATCCACCTGGTGTACTCTTTTGGTCGAATGGACTCCCTACCCAATCTCCATATGTGAAGCCACACAACTTCACTCCCTCTATCCTTCTATACTGTAATCCCATTCTAGTTAGCGCCTTTGAGGTACTGTAAAACATGCTGAGGTTCCTCCCAAAATAATTTGGTTGGCCTAACCAAAGCTTGGCTCAGCTGATTTACTACATAACACATATCTGGTCATGTGTTCACAAGATACATTAGTGAACCCACTAGCTACCGATAAATGGTAGTATCCATTTCTTCACTTAAAGTGGCATCCTCCTTTCTCCAGTTGGTCATTGAAATATGTGTTGACTAGAGATGTCTGCATGGGTTTACAACTCTCCATGGAGAATCTATGTGGCATATTATTTTCATACTTGTAATGAGACACAAACAATCTGTCACCGCCTTGCCATAATCCCGACCTGAGGAAGTAGTGCATGAGACACATGTCCTTCATTTCAAATTCCCTTGCAAGATTTGATTAGCTACTCATCACCAGTCAAAATCAAATCCTCAACATATAAGAAAATAATAAAAAAATTACCTTCTACTAGGATATGATAGAGGTTTGCATTCACTTCACTTTTGGTGAAGCCCAAACTAATGAGATAGTTGTCGATTCAGGTGTACCAAGCACGTGATGCTTGTTGGAGACCGTACAATGCTCGCTTGATTTTTCACACATGAGACTCCCAGTCAAATGTCTCAAAACATTTTTGTTTCTCACTGTATACCTCCTCCTCAATAACCCCATTGAGAAATGTTTTCTTTACATCCATCTAGTGGATCTTCCACCCCATCTACTCAGTGAGTGAAATAATTTCTCTAATGGATGAATACCTTGCTACATGAGACAAGGTCTCCTCATAGTAAATTACCTAAATTTTAGAGTATCCTTTAGCCATAAATATGGCCTTATACTTCCCTATGCTTTCGTCTATTGCATGTTTTAGCTTGAAGATCCATCTAGAACACACAACTGATTTTTCTATTGGTCTTGGGACCACTTCCCAAGCACTGTTCTTTACAATGGATTCATACTCTTCCAACATTGCATCAATGCATATAGTTTTCTCTACTGCTTCCTCGAAAGAGGATGGATTAGTATCTACAATCTCAATCATTAGAGCCATGTAGCCAGTGTACATTCTACCTGTGCAAATTTGAAGGAGCTCCCACATTCTCCCTCATATCTTGCACAAGTCTATCATCTTCCCTATTTCTTTTCTTGCCTTCTTTGGATGGTTCTTCTTGAGTGGATGTCTCCACTCTCTTCTCCTCAATTTGTGGATGCTCAACAACTTCATGAGGCTCGTCCTTTAGAGGTAAAATCTCCTCCTCTCGTGGGATCTGAAGCTCCCTATCAAGAGAGAACCAAGTCACTTTCTCCTCATCAAAATTTACATCCCTTTGCACAACTGTCATTCTAAGGGAAGGTAAGTACACATAGTAGTTGTGAGGATTCTCTGTGTAATCCATAAATACCCCAAACTCTGTCATTGTCTCAAGCTTCTTTCTTGATTCTTTGGATACATGGCAGTAAACAGAGGCTCAAAAAATCCTAGAGTGTAACACATCCGTCGTTCTCTCTAAAAAGCCTCCTCTGGTGTAATCATACCAAGAATCCGATGAGGATTGTGGCTCTACAAATAGACAGTTGTGTTGCATGCCTCTACCCACAAGTCTAGTGGTAGGCCTTGGTCATGCAACATAACCCTAATAACTCCCACAATGCTAATGTTCTTTCTCTTAGCTACCCCATTCTGTTGTGGATTGTGGGGTGTTGTCAAATCTCTTTGAATGCCTGCTTTTGAACATAAATTATTGAATTCATTTGAAATGTAGTCACCTCCATTATCGCTCCTGAGATCCTTCACCTTCTAGCTAGTTTATTTCTCAACTAGTGCCTTGAATTCTATGAACTTGGAGAATGTATCATCTTTCTTCTACGTGAAGAAGATCCAACACTTCCTTGAGAAGTCATCAATGAAAATGACAAAATACTTTTGTCTAGTAGTGGAGTCTGTCGAGAAAGGTCAACAAACATCAGAGTGGATCATTTCCAAGACTACATGTTCTTTGTTGTCCCAATCATGGAATGTGGGTTTTGTGTACATCCCCAAGGTATCTAGAGGTATATCTAGAGGTATCCATCTTTATTCCCCAAATGAACAAATAAAGACAAAATGTGGGTGGAGATTAGGAACGTCTACAAATAACGAGGCATAAGCACTAGTTTTATGGCTAGGACTGAAGCTAGCCATAGGTAGAGGTATACATCGATTAATTGTTTTGGGAGATTCAATGTTAAACATCCAAAAATTCCATAAAGATAAGGAGCTTAGTGAACAAAATTGGCTTCCCTTGGATTTAAAGATTCAAGAGAAAATTAAAAAGTTTGAGTACATTGTTTTCTATCACATAAGATTAGAAAATAATAAAATTGTTCATGAGTAGGAAAACGTTGGGGCTTGCCTTGAAAAAGGTGTTCTGCTTCTCAATCAAGGAGATAACTCATATATTATATTCCAAGACATTTGAAAACTTTGATAAAGATATGGTAGGGACCACTAAGCTTTGTATGATGCGATTAAATGACTAGGACTTGAGCTTTGTTGGAATATCAATTAATTGCTTGGTAATTAATATAGAGAAGGCAATACAGTGGCAAGGACTTGAGCTTTGTTGGAATATCAATTAATAGCTTGGTAATTAATATAGAGAAGGCAATAAAGTGGCAGCTCTTGGGAATAAAATAAATGGCAATCATCTCGTCCAAATGTAAAACAAGGAAGGAAAATGTCACAACAAAGGTCACATGTTCTCATTCCCCACGCGATTTATCCATGGAATATAATACACCTCGAGGTGGTCCTTCATTGCTTTGCAGGTGGAGTAAATGCAACAAGATTGATAGTTGGATCATGGTAAGGTTGCAGGACATAAGTAAAATCACAGAGAAAATGTATAGTAAGGGCATTCAAATGCACGGTAAAGAAATCAGATCTTGGAATGGGCAGTAAGCATGGTTATAAATGGCAACAAGTTGGAATGGAATTGTGTCAAGTCTCAATGACAATTTTTCATAAGTCGAGAATGGAATCCTTCACTGAGGCTATTTCAAAGAGGTCGGGAATGTCTCAAGCGGCAACATCAATGGAACATAAAATATCCAAATTAGATGGTGTTGGGGCTCATCTAACGGAATAAGTGCCAACTCATTTTTCGTTTTTGATGCGAGAGGTCTAAATATTGAGGTAGGACATGGAGAGAATTCGACTTACAATGGTGAATTTGGCTACTTATGTTTAACAATATTTTGAAAAAGGTGGAAGAAATCAAGGTAACCGTGGAATATACAGTAGTTTTGGTTTTTAAAGAAGTTTTTGGTATCTAGGGTGCTCTTTCTTCTAATGCAGCAAATCCAAGCAAGCCTCGGGAGCTAGTGAATATAGAGATTCGAGTGTCGAGTGTAGGCACAGGAGGAAAATGGTAATGTGATGGTAGATGGAGAATTTCCGGGAATGTAGATATCCTTCAACTTTCTTTTTTATTAATGCTATGTGAATTAGTGTTCTATAATGGAATGTATTAGAGATTATAAAAGATAAATTTGGTTAGAAGCATAACATGATATAGGCAAGGGAATCAATAGATTGCATTTTGAATAGTTTTGGATGTCAGCACTTGATGAACAATTTGTGAATGTAAGGGTACTGACCTATTTTCCAGTTTGATAAATATAAAGCTATATGTTTCCTTTAAAAAAAATATTAACCAAATTAAGGGTACTGAACTATTTACCAGTTTGATAAATATAAAGCTATATGTTTCCTTTAAAAAAAATATTAACCAAATTAAATAACTTTATTCATAAGCAAGTACAATGGGATAAACTCATTAATAATTAAGTGAAAAATGGTTCAAACTATAATTTTTTCTTTAATATATGTTAAAAATAGTTAGATCCTTGAAAAAAATTAAAATAGATTCACTTAATTATTATATAAATATTTTAAAAATAAAAACCACTTATTTATAGTACCTGGGTATTTATTGTTTATTACAAAAATTGATATACTTACCAGAATAACTACCCTTGAAAGTAAATTTGTTTACTGATAAAATGTAAAATTTTCTAGACAACCTTCTCAACAAAAATATTATCACTACCATAAGTCATTATTATTTTTGTTAGGATTGGATTCTCCAAAATTAACAAAATAGCCCAATTAATCAATTAGTAAAACCTAATTATAAACCTTAACAATATCTTGAATTCAATATTTAAAACCTAAATTCATTGAACCGTGTATAAAAACCTTAAAGCTGTCTTGAATTCAATATTTTTATTTTACTTTAGCTATGCTTAATCTAAGGAGCACATACTTGCTACTATGTAACACTTATTTTAGAAGTTGGAATTTTTATTTTAATTATTAATGTTTATTCTTCATGTTAAAAATATTTTTATTAATAATATTTTTTAATTTAAATATTATTTATTTTTTAAATATGACAACATCTAAAGTGTAAAGCTCTTCTCAATATTTATAATTTAAGATATTTTTAATATTATTATATAATTAAATTAATGTATATTTTAAATTATATAAGTTATTAATTTTCATTTTTAAGAAATTTTAAATATATCTAATTAATAAATATAGAATTATACTATTATATAATATCAAAATAATATAAATACACTAAAAAATGAAAAATAAGATATAAATTCAAACTAGAGGAAAATATATTATATGATTATATAAATTAAATGGCTTATAGGTATGCCCATGGGGCTTTAGATTGATGGTGAATGGGTGCAATGTTTAGGCACTCCTTGTGATAGGTCACTGGTTGAAATCCCCCGTGGGTGTTTACCTACCAAAAAAAAATGCCATAGGCACAAAAAAACTTAACTCAAAACATCCAATTCTAAAAATTTGAGAAAAAAAGAAATAAATTTGAATTAACTTTATTTTCTCATATGGAATTTGAATTAGTGACCTATAACAAGGATTGTCTTGGCAAGGAGTGTCTTGACGACAATACACCCATTCACCATAAATCCAAAGCTCCATGTGGTTATTTCCATTATTATTAATAATCATACAAATAATTAATACATCAATTAAACATATATACATTTAAAACATGATATAACAAAATTCTTAACTATCGAGATCATAGGCTTTGTTACAATAAGACGGGCCAAGACCATGACTTATTAAAACCACATACCAAAAAAATCATCACTCATTTTGAGATAACACATATTTATATAACATTTTTTTAATTAATAACCACTATTTTAAAATATAAATTTAAATCCAATAATTAAATTTAAATTTTAAAACCTCCATTCCAAAATATAAATTTAATTTATTTATATTCAATTCCAACTCCTTTTAAATATATTTATAAAATAACAATTATGTTCACCATTTACGGAAATTATTTCAATAGTCCAGAACATTGAGGCTATTTGATTGTGTCATCCAAGTATATTTAAAATAACAATATTATTCACCATGTAAATAAATTATTTCAGTAGCCCATAAGATGAGCCGATTTGATTGTCATCCAAATATATTTAAAATAACAATATTGTTCACCATTTACTGAAATTATTTCAGTAGTCCGTAAGATTGAGCCGATTTGATTGTGTCATCCAAAATTTCTGCCACGCCATACTTGAAAGAAAATCCCATATCCAAAAGTTTCTTTGAAGAAATAGGAACACGAACACCATTATCGTCTTCACCGTCGCCTCTGTCATGATAAACCAAGTTTCCTCACTTTATATATATCAATATAATTTCATAAAAATATAACTAAAAAGACCCTGCATGAGGGGAGAAGTCTACATACTTGAAATGTGGATAGAGTTTATGGATGGAATCCGATAGCTGAGAAACGGTGAGAGAGGTAGCACTGCAGATATGTCGACCTTTTACTTTTGGTTGCTCCATCAGAAATATATGGGCCTCGCATAAATCCTCAATATGAACTAACGCAATTGATCCGATAAACGACTCATTCAACTTCAACCCTTCATAATTGCCTGGAACATTTTCAGCATAAATTGTAATGCTGCCCTTAGTGTTTTAGACTAAAATATTTTACATATTTTTCTGCCAAGCCCTCTACTTAAATAAAAGTGTGCTATCATCCGCCTTCTCCCTATTCCTGGTCGGATTGTTTCACCTTCAGCAAGAAACCCCATAGCAAACACCTGAAATTTTTTAACGAACATATAATAAAAAGATTACATACCTGTAATGGGGCTTAATATTTCACCACATGAATACGGAAATGTTGAGATAATGGATGGCCCACCAACATAACTTGGTCCAATTGTGACAACTTCCATTTGGCCACTGTTTAACCCATACTCAATGGCTGCTTTCTCCGCCAATGTCTTGGATATGTAATAGAACTGCACGCATGATAAGCACGACCTGTAAGTTACACCATATTTGAGATGCAAATTCAATCATACTACTCACACTGTATATACGTACACTAATAGGGCCGGCTTTCCTGCGCATGAATTCCACTGGGGTCCAGTTTGACTCGTCAAGAGTGGAGCCACTGATAAGTTGCCCTTGTTCATTCAGCGGACTAGCTGCCACGACAGAGGAAGTATAAACCACACGCCTCACCGATTTAGCGCGCGAGCAGGATTTCAATACATTCATTACCCCTTTTAAAGCAGGCTGGACAAAATCGTCCTGTCCCATAATTTTATACTTCTTGTCAGGATTATTTCTCAAAAGTTCACACGAAGTATACTCTGGTTTGATTTCAGATTTTTGTGATCATACTGATTTCGAAAATATTTTTGAAATAATCGCAGTCTTATTAAATCTTCATACTTCACATATCAGAAGTTAAGAGAAATTTATGCATAATCAGTACCTCAGAAGGCTTGGAGAAGTCCATAGGACTGGCCACGTGGAACACCCCTTGACAACTCTCCACTGCGGAATCAAAGGCGTGCTCTTCGCTTAAATCTGCTTGGAAGAGCTTCAGTCTCTCTGCAGCACCAGGCAGCGACAGCAGAGGCCCAGTTTTTGCCTTGTCATCTGCGTGCACAAAAATATGAGAATAGCTCACACCTAATCTGTAAACAAAGTGATTAGTTAATGAATAAGAGCTAGCAGAATCTCCGTATTACATACTAGGGTTTCTGAGGGTGGCGTTAACAGTGTAGCCTCTCTGGAGAAGATTCTTGATGAGACATGATGCGATATACCCTCCCGCTCCTGTAACGCAAACCTTCATGCCCTCTGTACCTTCGTGGCTTTGCATTTTTTTGCACAAAACGTTACACAGCGAATATGATATTGATATGCAAGTTGCAAAATGGAGGGTTGGGTGCAACTTAAATATCCAATTGTGGGATTCATGAGTAATCTGAAATCAAATAAATAGGAGTGAGTGAGTTCAACAAAAATCTGCTCCAACCACTCATTTCTTCTCGCCCCATCAGGCTGAAACCGACTTTAGTTAAATGTTATCAGGATCCACAAGAAGTAGAATACAAACTCTATTCAAATATCTATCACTAATTAGCATTTTCACAGATCTATGAAATCTAATATTTTTTTTTTTCCCCAAAGTCTTATTCATGCTTTGTGCCTGTACCTATTCTTCACCTATTACTGATTTCTTAATGCATTTGGTGACATCAACCCTCACCTCTTTTCAATGTATTTTGTCATCACTAAGCACGTTTTGGTGCAGTGTGGCTATAACGACTTTACTTAAAGAAGTAGAATACAAACTCTATTCCAAAATATCTACCATTAATTAGCATTTTCACACATCTATCAAATCTAATATCTCTTATTATTCCCAAAAGTCTTACTCATCCTTTGTGCCCGTACCTATTCTTCACGAACTAAAACGCAACTTCCTATTCTTCACGAAGTGAAACACAACTTGAATTTTTCAACCTGCCATTCAAAGTTATCTAGTCAAACGTTTGACATTTTCCACGATTGGCAATTTCCACGATATACTACATATGCGACTTTTTCTTCAAAAGCATCGTTAAGTACTTTTCATCATAGTTACCGAATTCGAATTCCATTGCATATGGAAATAATTTTTTTATATAAAATTTATAATGAAATAATTTAGGAGTATACATCTTAAAATGATTAATATATTATATATTATTTATTTTTATTTATTTTAAATTTAAAAAAAATTGGACTGAATTATTATATTTAAAATTTGAAAAAAAAGTTATTAAATTTTTTTTTTTTACAAAGATACTTTTGTTTATTTTTTGGGATATAAAAATAATGAACAACAAAATGCATCAAATTTATTAGAATTGCAGAGTAAAAAAATATGCAACTAAAATCTAATAATATACAAAATCATCAAATTTATTAGAATTGCAGAGTAAAAAAATATGCAAGTAAAATCTAATAATATAAATAAAAAAATGTCAAATATGAAGTTCATGAAAAGAATGAGAAACCTGACATAAAAAGTAAGTTTGAAGTGATCTCCACATACCCCTAAATTTATGTCTCAATCACAATTCCTACTCTATCCAAATTTATTTAGCAATAAGTGTGTAGGCAGATTATACTTTCTGTGGATCACAGAAAATGAACCCTTCTAATATAATTCCACACCAAGCATCCTTTGTTTTACAGTGAGCCTAACTGCTATGGTAAGTGCTATCATTAAAAAAATAGAGAAATGAAAATATGGATTTTACAATTTTTATCTTTTTAAAATATAAAACTTATCTTTGGCTACAATATTTTAATAAAAAACTTATATTAATAAAAAAATTAACGTTATTTAATTACAAATTTTTAGTATAGAATTTCTATTATCTTTTTAATATACCAACCAATGTTTTTCATTCTTATTTTTTAATTAGAACACTTATCATTATTTTTAATATTAAATTCCTATAATCTTTTTAATATCGAAACTATTGTTTTTCATTTTTTTTACTAACACTATTTTTTTATTTTTTTTCCCTATAAAATAAGGGTAACTATGCTTTTCATAGGTTTATTACTCAAATTTAAATGATGTATAATAGTTCCAAATAAAGGGCTACGGTATCGAGATTGGCATGGCAGATTATACTCGAGACTCTTTTGAATGAAAAATCATTTAATAGCTTCCAAAATTATTAAGTGCTTTCATGGCGGAAGGGGATTATTGAGCAGTTAGCTTCAAGGTTTTGGTTGAAGCGGTCTTTGACATTAAGGATTATATATGATGCTAGAGATGACGTAAAGGGGATATAAAAGCTTTGAATACTTGCAAAGCGGTCTTTGACATTAAGGATTATATATATGATGCTATAGATGACGTAAAGGGGATATAAAAGCTTTGAATACTTGCAAATCAAAATTCTTCGGTCTTTGACATGAAGGATTATATATGATGTTAGAGATCACGTAAAGGGGATATAAAAGTTTTGAATACTTGCAAATCAAAATTCTTCCAAGATTAATTTCTTTTAGTAAATACACAAATAAACCATAAAATAAAATAATAATTATGATTCTTCATAATTACCAAAGAGAGCTGAGGTCGGAGAGGTCCATTGGACTAGCAACGTGGAACAACAGTCCAGCACATACTCAAAGGCGACCTCTTGACATTCATATGCTTATGTAGTACGGCACCGTATACATTCTAATAGGGACAAAAAGATTTTTATCCTCGCCACATATTGAAAGGCAAGAGCTAACGACCCTGCCATAGGGCATTAAATGCCCGCTTAGCTGCTAGCTCAATAGCCATATAACCTTCGGTGGGGACGGAGTGTTCGGAAAGTCACCGCGCGCGTGTTATATATGGCCATCAAGCTTGCAGCTAAGCGGGCATTTAATGCCCTATGGCAGGCTCGTTAGCTCTTTCCCATATTGAAAGGTGACCTTTGCACATTAATATGCTTATGTAGTATGCACGGCACCGTGTACATTCTAATACGTACAATTAATTAATTAATTTTTTTCTTCTTCTGGATAGAATTATATTTCGATCTTAATGTTTTGATTGTATTTTTTTTAATCAAACTATTTAAAAAATTGAAGTCTTTACATTAATATTTTTGAAATTAATATAAGTTCAATTGTATTTTATTTTTCACGATATTTAAAAAAAATGATATTAAAAAGTTTAGTGAACTTTCTCACATAATAACCTAATTTTGGTTGTGAGAGCGTTGGGTAGTAGGGTTTATGGCATGAGATTCTTTTTCGGCTTTTGTTTTAGAGAGGTTAGTCTCACACGCATCAAAAAAGCGAGGCTCGTCAAGAGAAGAAGTCATCAAGCTCACCCAAGTTGACGACGAGCGGAGGATATGGATGATTAACAGAACAAACAGATCAGATATGACTATCTTCTTTGGTTTTTCTCCTTTGTTGGCTTAAATGAGGACGAATTTCCCTTTTTCCTTTGGTTTTCTTGGTTTTTAGAACCACGGTTTATTGTTCGTCCAAATAAGGTTGGTTGTAGCGCTTTTCTCTTGCTTTCTTGGGTTGCAAACCCAGGGCCCAACTCACAAAATCAATGGAACTTATTGTATGTTAGAAATCTAAATTAGTAAAATCCCTCCCCCCTAGAAGACCTGGGTTAGGTGAACGTTCTGAGGGTTTGAAACACAAGATGGAGTTTCATATCTTTCTCAAGCCCCTAAATGGAAAGTATGCTTGTATTTGGTTTTCAAGCCTAGATTATGTGGTGAATCTTAATCTACAGATAGTGACATGGTTGGGATTTCCTATAGATATACAATTCCTCCTTTATGATGGGAAGCAATTACATGATCTTTTATAGCTAAAGGTTTACAACATTACAAGAAACTCCACCATCATCTTAAATTTAAGATTGCATGGGGGTGCATCAGCATCCAATAACCCAAGAGGATCACCCTCCTAAAAGGATGCAGTGAGGGGTAAATGCTCTAATCCATTGGATACGCCACAATACAACCTTGGATCTTATATTGTTAAATAACAACAACAAGCCCTTGTCATAGAGGTAAACATAACTAAGGATAATCAACCTTTCTCTGTTCTTCAAGCGAGGACAAAAATTTGCATCTTCAATGGTTTTTCACCCAAGTTTGATGCTTTGCATCAATGGGTTTTAACTACCTCGAAAAATAATTGTAATATATACCAATGCTCCAAAGGGTTTTTCATTGTCTAGTTTGATACGTAGGAAGATCTAGAGAGAGTATTAAAAGAAGAGCCTTGGTTTTGGAGAAATGTAGGGCTATTCATTACCCCTTGGTTACAAGATATTATGCCACAACAATAGTTGTCCCAACCACACCAGTGTGGGTGAGGCTACCAAAGCTTCCCCTTCCATTCTTGGATCATAAGGTCCTAAACGATATTGAAAACAATCTAAGAACATTCAAAAAGATGGACACCAAGAGAATAGAGAAAGGATTATTTACTTTTGCTAGAATCCTTTTAGAAATAGACACATGTAAGGCTCTGCCTGATTGCATAAAGTTGAAACATAAACATTTCTAGTGGAAGAAACTATCGGATTATGAAAACACAACATGATATGTTGATTATGTTACCAAACATGACACTTGGAGGACACATACCCTCAAGCAAAAGAGTACCCAAAAAATAAAAAGGGGAAAGCCTACAAAATAAAAGGATTGCAACCCTCCAATCCCTACATCACGAGGGAAGAATAAGGGGAAATCACAAAGAAGTCTCCAAAGAAAGAACGGGGTACTTAGGACTAGAATTGAAATGCAACTTGCATGTAGAGTGGAATAGAAATAGAAACGACCCACGAATCTGAGAAATGGAAAAAAGTGGCAAACAAAGAGGATCTTATGGTGGGTGAAAAGATAGCTCATTCCTCTGAAAGTTTTGACTCAAACAAAGAGCATCCACCATAGACAAATGTGAATGAATTGGCATTGGTTCTTGTGGACCATTCTATAGGGAGGCGGTAGAAGATCCAGAAATGGAAAGGAAAGAAATGGAAGATTAATGGTTTTTATATCACGTAATATTCTTGTAGAAATTATGGTGTAGAATTGTATATGCTCATGAAATTTTAATCTAAATCCCAAGACACAATATTACTCTACTATTCTATGGAATTCAATTCTCAACTTATAACATCAATAAAAAATATGAAATGAGAAATAACACTCATGCACACAATATTTTTTGAGGGAAAAGCAACATCTTGAAAACCCCTTATGTCTATTTGCATTAATTTGATGAATAAAATTTTATTACAATTACTTGCTCAATTTGGGCTCAACCTACAAGTGAATAACCTATCTCTATGCTCACTGAGAAGCTCTAACCCTATTTATGCCTCTGCTTGAGTCCCCATTTCCTTGAGCAATTCTTGAGAAATTAAGCCCTTATTATTTAGGAAATTCCTCAAAAATTCTTGCGCAATTCCCAAGGTTGATCATCTAACTACGTGCAACAACTATACCCTCAAGACTAGTCTACAATTGATGTTACACTGCCTTGGAATTTCTACCACAAATGGGGAAATCAAATTATCTTCATGCACTACATATTTTCAGTTGATTGAGGACTTGATGGGATGATCACTAAGTTAAAATGTTGTCCCACAACACAACTGACCTTCCTCTCGTTCCTCCATCAGTTAGAACTAGTTTAACAAAACTCAATTGGATATAATTGAACTCGATCTCTAAAAATTAGTAATCACACATGCTTAATTAAACTCAAACTCCTATAACTCGAATTTACTGAGCTAACTTAGTGACAAGGGCCATGTCACACAAGTTAACTGCATCCAAGTTGTTTGCTAATGTGGAAATTTGATTTTTCTCAATTTGGCTAAAGAAAAATCAAATTGAGACTTTCTTGTTACATATTTCAACACTTCCTCTTAGCAAGAAAGGCATTATCAACCACCCCTATCCCGCACTTGTGGAACTCAAACTTCCCTCTTCACAAAGCCTTTGTCAAAATGTCAACATCCCTCTGTTAGAATGTATTGTAGCAACTTTATCCACCTCTGCACAAAGTCTCGTAAATAGTGATACTAGATATCTATTTGCTTGGATAGATCGTGAAATATAAGATTCTCATATAGCTTGATGCAAATTTGATTATCACAATAGATCATAGTTGGACCCATCATATGACCAAATAATCCCACAACTTTCTTTCTGATCGAGATCACCTCACATGTTGCTTGACTTTCAACCATGTATTCTACTTTTGCCGATTTGAGTGCCACAAATCTTTGCTTCATGTTGTACCAGGAAACCACTACGGACCTAACAATAAAAAATCCACCTGGTGTACTCTTTTGGTCGAATGGACTCCCTACCCAATCTCCATATGTGAAGCCACACAACTTCACTCCCTCTATCCTTCTATATCGTAATCCCATTCTAGTTAGCACCTTTGAGGTACTGTAAAACATGCTGAAGTTCCTCCCAAAATAATCTGGTTGGCCTAACCAAAGCTTGGCTCAGCTGATTTACTACATAACACATATCTGGTCATGTGTTCACAAGATACATTAGTGAACCCACTAGCTACCGATAAATGGTAGTATCCATTTCTTCACTTAAAGTGGCATCCTCCTTTCTCCAGTTGGTCATTGAAATATGTGTTGACTAGAGATGTCTGCATGGGTTTACAACTCTCCATGGAGAATCTATGTAGCATATTATTTTCATACTTGTAATGAGACACAAACAATCCGTCACCGCCTTGCCATAATCCCGACCTGAGGAAGTAGTGCATGAGACACATGTCCTTCATTTCAAATTCCCTTGCAAGATTTGATTAGCTACTCATCACCAGTCAAAATCAAATCATCAACATATAAGAAAATAATAAAAAAATTACCTTCTACTAGGATATGATAGAGGTTTGCATTCACTTCACTTTTGGTGAAGCCCAAACTAATGAGATAGTTGTCGATTCAGGTGTACCAAGCACGTGATGCTTGTTGGAGACCGTACAATGCTCGCTTGATTTTTCACACATGAGACTCCCAGTCAAATGTCTCAAAACATTTTTGTTTCTCACTGTATACCTCCTCCTCAATAACCCCATTGAGAAATGTTTTTTTTACATCCATCTAGTGGATCTTCCACCCCATCTACTCAGTGAGTGCAATAATTTCTCTAATGGATGAATACCTTGCTACATGAGACAAGGTCTCCTCATAGTAAATTACCTAAATTTTAGAGTATCCTTTAGCCATAAATATGGCCTTATACTTCCCTATGCTTTCGTCTATTGCATGTTTTAGCTTGAAGATCCATCTAGAACACATAACTGATTTTTCTATTGGTCTTGGGACCACTTCCCAAGCACTGTTCTTTACAATGGATTCATACTCTTCCAACATTGCATCAACGCATATAGTTTTCTCTACTGCTTCCTCGAAAGAGGATGGATTAGTATCTACAATCTCAATCATTAGAACCATGTAGCCAGTGTACATTCTACCTGTGCAAATTTGAAGGAGCTCCCACATTCTCCCTGATATCTTGCACAAGTCTATCATCTTCCCTATTTCTTTTCTTGCCTTCTTTGGATGGTTCTTCTTGAGTGGATGTCTCCACTCTCTTCTCCTCAATTTGTGGATGCTCAACAACTTCATGAGGCTCGTCCTTTAGAGGTAAAATCTCCTCCTCTCATGGGATTTGAAGCTCCCTATCAAGAGAGAACCAAGTCACTTTCTCCTCATCAAAATTTACATCCCTTTGCACAACTGTCATTCTAAGGGAAGGTAAGTACACATAGTAGTTGTGAGGATTCTTTGTGTAATCCATAAATACCCCAAACTCTGTCATTGTCTCAAGCTTCTTTCTTGATTCTTTGGATACATGGCAGTAAACAGAGGCTCAAAAAATCCTAGAGTGCAACACATCCGTCGTTCTCTCTAAAAAGCCTCCTCTGGTGTAATCATACCAAGAATCCGATGAGGATTGTGGCTCTACAAATAGACAGTTGTGTTGCATGCCTCTACCCACAAGTCTAGTGGTAGGCCTTGGTCATGCAACATAACCCTAATAACTCCCACAATGCTAATGTTCTTTCTCTTAGCTACCCCATTCTGTTGTGGATTGTGGGGTGTTGTCAAATCTCTTTGAATGCCTGCTTTTGAACATAAATTATTGAATTCATTTGAAACGTAGTCACCTCCATTATCGCTCCTGAGATCCTTCACCTTCTAGCTAGTTTATTTCTCAACTAGTGCCTTGAATTCTATGAACTTGGAGAATGTATCATCTTTCTTCTACGTGAAGAAGATCCAACACTTCCTTGAGAAGTCATCAATGAAAATGACAAAATACTTTTGTCTAGTAGTGGAGTCTGTCGAGAAAGGTCAACAAACATCAGAGTGGATCATTTCCAAGACTACATGTTCTTTGTTGTCCCAATCATGGAATGTGGGTTTTGTGTACATCCCCAAGGTACAACCTTTGCAAACATCTTGTTGCTCAAGCACTCCTTTAGGGATGCTTGTGGTTCTTTGTTGCATAATTTTCAAGGCATCGTGATGCAAATAACTAAGTATTTTGTGCCAAAGTTCATCAACGTTGTGGCTCTACACTTTCTCTGCCTTACTGCCTAATGCAACACAATCTTCCACATCTATCTTATATAGGTTCTTCACACGAACATCAATTTTCTTCACCTATGTTGTCACTATGTCTCTCAAGTTTGCTTTCCCTTTACTGAAGACCATATCATAACCACGATCTTCCAACACTCCTACAGAGATGAGATGTTTCTTTAGGCCTTGAATGAACATGACATCCTTGAGTCCTAGAGGGGATCTGACTCCCTTTGAAAGGTGACTGTACCAATCTTGGTCATGCTATATCTTCTCTCATCCCTTAGCTCATTCTGCATCTACAGATATTTCTCCACCGGGTGATTGAAAAGCTCTCTACACTTTCTCATGTGGAATGATGCACTCGAGTCATGGTGCCACATGCTCCCCCTCATTATACTTTCCATGCATGTTATAAGGATGAAATTAAGCTCAAACCTTGAAGCTAAGGCTTCACCTACTTCTCCTCCTAAGGTTTTCTTTCTCGACTTTTTATGTGGACATTTCATGGCATAGTGATCGAATTCATGTCAATTGAAGCACTTCATTTTGGACAAATCTTTCTTCTTTGCCCCTTTGTTGGATTCAGGTTTGGTTTGATATTTCTTCCCTTTTACCATATTTCCCTTTCCAACCATTGAAATTTTTTCTTCATCCTTGCCTTTGGATGGAGTTCCATCTCTAATATTCCACCTTATCTCCTCTTGTACCAAATCAGACCATAAGCGTTCCAAATTCATTAATTTCTCTCTCTCGTTTAGTGAGTCTTGGTAGCTATGCCAAGTTTTGGGAAGACCTAGAAGACCTAGGATTAGCAAGTCATGTTTTGCGACATTTACACCAACCCTACCAATTTCATCACAAACTTGTGTGAACCTACTCGGATATTGCAGAATAATGTCATTCTTTTTGATCTTGATGTTTCAAATTTTATCCTTGAGCGTCAATTTCATGTGGTCACTACTATTCTCGAGTAGCTCTATTAGTGCCTTCCACATTACGAAAGGAGTTGCTTTCCCATGTGATCTGAAATTGGATTAGGTGATTTCTTCATCTTTTCCAAAATCAAATAAAACAAAAATTATGACCATGTCAATGCTTTGTAAGATTAAAATGGGCCTTGAAACAACAGGTTCATTTGATGTCTCTTCAAACATGAAATAGGCCTCATATGTAATTTAACATAATGATCATAACACACATATTCCATGAAGGTATAAAGAAGAGCAATACAAAGGTTTGTTGACGGAGTTCGCCCCTCTAGGGCTACATCTTTAGGAATGTCAACATGACTAGACCACTCACATATTCAGTATCAATGAAGTAAATAAACATTTGCTTCAGGTAAATAAGTGGCTATTACCCCTACAAGGTAGTTTTCTCCTACAAATAACTCTCACAACAACAAAAACTCAAAACATCTCCTTTAACGCTGACATACTTCAACTGAAATGAGTTAAAAACATCATGTGCATGCTTAAATTCCACATTGAAACTTATAATCAAAACTTCACGATAAGAGAAGTTGAAATTGGGCTAAAACCTGCTAGATACAATTGTTCTAGTAGTCTTCTGGATGTGAGAATACCCCTACAAGGTCTTCTCCAGGCCCAAAAACTTCCCGGAACTGCTTCCAAACCCTGACCAATACATACACCTTTAGAATCAAACCTACAAAATTCCCTGTAGATGTGATCAAATCATAAAATAGATGTTTCCAATGGATTCATAACATCCAAAAACCCCTAAGTATCCTCTTTCTCAGCTCAACGTGGATAAAAACTCCAAAAGTTATGAGCTTCCAACCTCTCTCATGAACTTCTATGTTAACTGTCCTACAATTCAACCTAAACTTGGCTTGAATGGCCCAAACCCAAAACTGGCGTGCAAAAATGACCTATAATCATGCTTGATGGGTGAAAGTATTAGACACATAAAATGTCCACTAAACCACAAAATTTGGAAAATTGAGGTCGTATGGGGGCAAGAGCATAGAGGTTGGGGTTAACCACTTGCCCCGTCTGACAACCCCCCAACTAAAACTTTCACTAGTTATATTAAGCCTGCAGAACTCGAGACTTGGTTCTAAACCCATGCACCCAAATTTTAAGGTCCAGTTGTGGTCACTTGAGGCCCAGGTGGCCTGGGGCTGCCCCCCCGCTAAGCACTACAGGTTGGCTCCCCTCCACTAGCCTCCCCCATGGTCATGTTGCATGGGATGTGACTTGGGGTTGGGGCTAATCTGTGGCCCTTTTTCCCACCTCTTGGTTCACATGAGCATGGTGACTAGGGTTGGGGCTTAGTCGTCTCACTACCCCCATATACGGAGGCGCTCAAACTTAAATAAACTCGAGACCTATAACGGTTAAGTCTCATGTGACGACACGATGGTAGTGTGTCTTGTTTCTTGGTGCTTCGTCACTGGTTCAAATCCTCTAGGGTTCCCTTGGCACCATACAAAATTTTAATACACCAAAAAGAGGCCACATGGCCATCAACAATTGTCCCACGTGGCTCTCCCCATTAGACCCTTAAAAACATAATCAACCACATAAGATAATAAATAAAAAATTGAACGAATCAAATTCCAATATTTTTTTACCAATCTAGAGAGGCCAAGTGGTAGCCTGCCACTGGCCCAAAAATGCACAGTCAGCCTATCACCTACAATATTTTTACCTGTTTGGGAAAGCAGTTAGCGGACGATAACTTGAGCTCCTGGTGTCAGATTGAGGTGAAAGAAATGCCATTGGATTGAGAATTATGGGAACTTCAATTTGGAGCCGGTTTCAACAAATTCTAACCACTTTCATTTTTGAGAATAAATTTGATCACCTGATCACACCTCCCCACTAGGAGATTTTGGACTCCAAATTTTTAATTACCTAGTCAATATAAAGAGACTAGAACTCAAAAAATACCCAAAAACTCAATCCAAACTACAAAAATTTCAACTGGTGCCCTTCAAGCCCCAATCAAGGCACTTTAGTTATCATCCTGATGAAGACCTGTTATCATGCTAAAAATTGAGCCAATATTCTTATCGTTGTTGTAGGAACAAAATACCCATGAGTGAAATCTAAACATTCTCTTTAAGCTCATCTTTGCACTACTCCAAAAAGACTTAATCTTGAAGTTTACATAGTTGAAGACAAACTTAGACTCCATATTAGAAATCAAAAACAATGTAAATTTGCTTTAACGTCTCCAAGCTGAGCTTGTACATGAAAATTACACTGCTACAAAATTTTTCCATGATATTATTGACCTTGCCTATAATACATAGTCATCTTATACAATCTTAGAAACAAATATTTAATTCACACAAGTTTCAAATCGAATACTTGTATTAGTGAAGATATGACAATTTGTTGAAAACTTTGAATGACAATCTTGTACATTCACAAAAGTCATTGAACATGTGGACTTATAACAAATCAGTACATACATCAATGAAAACATCTACTTGTTGAACATAGTGACAATAATGTTAAGTTTACAAAAGTAACTGAACAGGTAATGACAACAAGTATTTATAGAAAATTTCAAAACAAATTTACAATAAGTATACCCAAACTTTGCCTCTCCTAAGCTTATGGATTCTCTTCTTGCCTCTTCTTGCCTTGAAGGACACTTAGGATTGTGGAGAGTCCTATTTGCCATCTTTTTTTTCCTTGAATTGTTCAACGTAATCTCTTTACCTTTCTTTGAAAAAATTTCCAGATGCAACTTCCAACATCATTCAGTGTCATGTCCATGCACTCTCCAATGAGGACAAAAAAAAATATTCTTTTTTGCTAACATAGAAGTTCTTTCATGCAAAAGAAAGTCATTATGCTTGATGCCAACAATTTGGTTCATTCGTTTAACCATTATCATACGTTTCTCACATACAACCACACAATGTTCAAAAGCATCTCAAAATGTACAAGGGTACTAATTCCACAAGTATTTAAAATTTTCATCCATTGGAAACCACTCTTAAGAGTTATATGTGTCTCTAGAGTTGAAACCTAAATGGTTGTCACAAGGTGGTGACATCTCATGCTAGATGTTTGATATACATCAAGTTGTTTGGAGGATTCGCCAAACTCCTTTCATCTATATCCCAATCCCTGGTACTTTGGTCTTTCCTCAACGATAACCGGATTGGTAATACCTTGACCATTTTTTCGAAAACCTCCATCTTCATATCCCATCTTAGAAATCAACTTCATACCTATGCCCTTGGTATTTTGCTCGAACACTGGAAAATAGTTGTTATGCATGAAAACAAAAGGAGTGGAATTTGAGATATTAATTACCTCTTTAAATTTGTCACTGATCTTGTTAGCTTTTGATGATGACGATGATGGCCAACTTGTATATGACTCTAGCCACCTACTCTTGTCCACTGGCATATGGTGTTTTTATTGAAGACGTTTGAAAAAAGCACATGCAACATCTTCCACATATGGTCCAAAACCACTATTTGAACCATGAGCACACACTCACCTCATTTTGGATGTTTCCCTTGCTAGTGCAAGAGTAGAGCTTTCTGCAACTTGCTCATCAAGAACTTTTTGCAATACAAAGCTCACGTGTCTCTTCTCCTCTTCAGTTATCCCCAAAATCCTTCTCAATTCTATGTTCTCCATCCAAAGAGCCAAATTCTGTTCCTCTAGCCCTTGCATATTCTTTTTGCTGCCCATCTTACAACTTGGTCAACTAATGCTTTGATACCAAACTGATCTAGAATTGGATCAAGTGATTTCTTCCTCTTATCCAAAATCAAATAAAAAAAAACTTAGGATTGTTTGAATGATTTGTAAGATTAAAAATGGATCTTGAAACAACATATTTATTCAATGTCTCTTCAAACATGAATTAGTCCTCATATGTAACTGAACATAATGAACATAACACACATAATCCATGAAGACATAAATAAGAGCAAGACAGAGGTTTGTTGATGGAGTTCACCCCTTTGTGGGCTAAATCTTCATTCCTATCAACATGACTAGACCACTCATATATTCAGTATGAAAGAAGTACATAAAAATTTACCATAGGTAAATAAGTGGTTATTACCCCTACAAAATGTTCTGCTACGAAGAACTTTCACAACAACAACAACTCAAAACATCTCCTTCAAAGATGACATACTTCAATTGAAATGAGTTAAAAACATCATGTGCATGCTTCAATTTGACATTGAAACATATAATCAAAACTTCATGATAAGAGAAGTTGGAAATGGATTGAACCCTACTGGTTACAACTACTGTAGTAGCGTGATGGAAGTGAGAATACCCCTACAACGTCTTCTCCATGCCCAAAACCTTCCCAGAACTACTTCCAAAACCTGACTGATCCATACATCTTTAGTCTCAAACTAGCAAAAAAAGTCAAGTAGATGTGATCAAATCCGAAAATAGAGGTTACCGGTGGATTCAGAACATCCAAAAAACCCTATGCAGCCTCTTTTTTAGCTCAATTTCGATAAAAAAATCCAAAAGTTATGAGCATCCAAGCTCTCTCATGAACTTTTATGTTAACCATCCTACAATTTGACCTAAACCTAGCTTGAGTTCCCCAAACCCAGAATGGCATGAAAAATTGGCTTACAATCACACCTAACAGGTGAAATTGTCACACACTTAAAATGTCCACTAACTGCCAAAATTCTGAAAATTGTGGTCATATGGGGGCATGTGCCCAAGGGTTGGGGCTAACTACCCATGCTTGTTAGCGGGGCCCCTAATTGAACTTCCATAGGTCATATTAAACTCTCATAGCCTGGGCCTTGGTGCTAAACTTGTGCGCCAAATTTTTAAGTTCCAGTTGTGGTCACTTGAGGCCCATGTGACATGGGGCTGGCCCCCACTCTGAGCATTATGGGCTGGCCCCACTCTGTTAGCCTTCATCATGGTCATGTTGTATGGGCTGTGAATTGGGGCTAGGGCCAAGCCCTGACGCTTGGTCTCACCCCTTTGTTCATATGGCCGTGGTGACCAGGGCTAGGGCTTAGCCGTGACCCTGCCCCAATATATGCAGCGCTCAAACTTAAATAGAATCTAGGACTATAATGGTTAAGTCTGATGTGATGGTGCGATGGTAACAAGTCTTGCTACTTGGTGCTTAGTCGCTAGCTTCAATCTTGTGGGGTACCCTTCGCCCCATACAAAATTTTAATAGACCAACAGGAGGCCACGTGGAAGTTAGCAATTCGCCCACGTTGCTCTTCCCCATTGGACCCTTAAAAACATAGTCAAGCACATAATATAATAAGACAAATTGAACCAAACAAATTCCAATATTTTTTTGACCAATCTAGAGAGGCCAAGTGATAGCCTGCCACCAGCCCAAAAATGCACAGTCAGCCTATCACTTGTAATTTCTTAACCTGTTTGGGAAAACAATCAATGGAAGATAACTTGAGATCCTAGTGTCAGATTGAGGTGAAATAAATGTCGTTAAATTTATAATGACAAGAACTTTGATTTGACACTAGTTTCAACAAATTCTAAGCACTTTCATTTTTTAGCATAAATTTGATGACCTGATCAACATGGATATTTGAGACAATGTGATTTTGTACTCCCCCCAAGATTATTCTCCTCACCTTGGATACATCTTCCTTCCACTAAGATAGGTTTTGGGCTTCAACTGATCCTGCTTTTGGAATATTTGTTTTAACATATTCCAACAATCTGTTGTCATCCAACACCGCCTCCATGCGATCCTCTCATGTAATGGAATTAGAGTTACCTTACAAGGAATACTGAAGTCTCATCCTGTTGAAGTTAATATTCCCAACTCTAAAGATATCTTGCTATACTAAACTACAAATTAGAACATCCTCAGAAACAACCTCAAAATTCTTGTTCTAATGTGAATCGTGCTTTGATGCAATGTAGAAATTATGGTGTACAAATGTAACTTCTCATGAAATTTCAATCTAAATCAAAAGACACAATCCTACTCGATTTCTCTGCGAAATTTACTTCACAATTTAGAACATCAATCACAAACATGCAATGAGAAATACCACACATGCACATAGTATTTTTCCAGGGGAAAGCAATTTGCTAAAAACCCCTTATGCCTACTTGCACTAATATGATGAATAGAGATGTATTACAATTTCTTTCTCAATTTGAGTTCAACCTGTACGTGAATAACTTATCTCTCTACTCATTGAGAAGATTTGACCCAGAATTAATTAATTTTTTCCTCTACTTGATCCCTTATTTCCTTGCACAATTCCTAAGAAATTAGGCCTTATTGTTTAGCAAATTCCTCCAAACTGCTTGTGGAATTCCCAAGGTTGATCATTTGACTGCATGCAACACCTATACACTCAAGACTAGTCTACAATTAATGTTACACTTCCTTGGAATGTTGAACACAACTGGGTGATCAAAATCTAGATTAGGGGAAAAATTTTGCTTAAAAATGAAAGTTCTCGTAATCGATCAAAACTTGAATGACCACGTCCATCTCAGCAATACGATCCCAACTCAACTTATTTCACTAAAAATGAAGTTAGTATGAGGAAGTTAAAGCGTTTTGGTCGTTTGGTCAAACAGGCGAATTTTGGTACAGGTTGAATGGGATGCTGACTAGGCATCTGTACATGCTAGTCAAAAAAATAATATTCCATGGAATATTCCTAGAATATTTTGACATGTGGCTCAATCACATTGTGACAAGTGTCAGCAATTTATTGGTCATCGACATTAGAGGTGGACCAATGAGAGGGTGACATGTGGCAAGTCTAGAGGCCGCCACATGCCCTCTTAAAGGTCAATTAAAAGTTGTTTAGCAAGTGAGGGAGTCGAACCCATGACCCGCACTTCTTAAACCA
Source organism: Pinus tabuliformis (assembly GCA_031772625.1). Lineage (NCBI taxonomy): Eukaryota > Viridiplantae > Streptophyta > Pinopsida > Pinales > Pinaceae > Pinus > Pinus tabuliformis. The sequence goes on along the minus strand of CM062814.1, from coordinate 561,919,224 downwards.
TACACACTACCGCTAAACCACCACAATTTTACTTAACATTGAATGGGCGTATGTTCTATTTAAAGTTTAGAACATTGAGGATTTGGAGTTAACTACTAGCATTAACCGCTAGACTTAACTGCTCATGTGACAAGCACTGCAAACTTAACCGCAAGTGGTTACATAACCACCAAGTAACGTTAACCGCGAGATAAACCGCTATCATGTGACCAACCTTGAAACACTAACTGCTAGCATTTTATGCTAACTGCGCATTAAGCGCTAAGTGAGTTTAGTGCTAATTAAACCATGGTTATCATTAATTAATTATGGATTAGTTAGGTAGATCTTTTAGCAAAGTTGACAAATCTGGAGCTAACTCTAAATTTGGTGGAGTAACTGGAGTTTTTCCAGATTTACTGTAGATTTCCTAAGAAAAATTGAAGAAGCCATAACTTTGGTAGTTTTCGACAAATTTTGGCTTAGAAAGAGTCATTCCTAGATGATTTGGATGCTCTAAACACAATGGAACAATTTTTAGAGGAAGAAAGGAGCTTTTGTATGTGATTTTTCTACAATGAATTTTAAGGAAGCTTAGGGGCAGCAGGAGAGAAGGTCAAGCCTAGATCAGCTGAAGTCCAATTGTAGAGCTTGGAAAGTCATTTTTGGGGATTTTGGGTCTTTTGAATCCTATGGAGTAGGTTGAAAAGCCATTAGAGCACTATAGGTGCATGTAATCAGAGAGTTGACCATTAATCAAAAGAGTACCTAGACATTGAAGCAAGTCCAAGGAGATGTAGCCCATGGGGGGTGAACTCATTTATCAACTTTGTGTTATGAGTTGCTGTGTGTTTTATTTCTCTGTAATTTAATTTTTGTATATGTGTTTATAAACAACTAATTAATCTCATAAATTTCTCATAAAAGACACTCGGTACTTCACACATAATCCTTCGCATTTTGGTTAAATGAGACAATCCTAAACACATTTTTAATACTGACAAGGGAGATTGCATATCATTAACAAGTTTGCCCAACATTTCAAATCAAGTTGGTACCAAAACCAGGTTAGCTCATTTTAACCCTAAGATGGTTTGCTAAGGTTAGCTAGAAAATTAGCTATTGGTTTTGTATTTGTGCAAGGAGAATTTAACTGTGTGCAATTTTATGTGATGGCAGCTTCAACAAGTGATGTTTCTAATTCATCTTCCTTAGCAAGACTCTTTGATGAAGAGATGTTGCAAGATATTATCATCATGAGATATATGGTGCAAGAGGTATATGAAGATAGGAAGGAGAACACTATACTTCAAGAGCAGTTGATGGCCATGAAGGAGGAGAAGCAAGAGCTTCCTGAAAATATGCATGAGATGGAGATTCAACTCCATGATGCCAAGGAAACCCTATCCAAGTATGTGCATGAAAATGAGGTATGTAATTCAAGTTTATCTTCAATTTCCTCTCAAAATGAATGTTTTGGTGATTTTGAAAGACACACTAGAGGAATAGGGTCCAAATTATTGATTAAGATGGGCTATGAAGGTAAAGGGTTAGGCAAACATGCATAAGACATAGTTGAGCCAATCGTTGTTGAAGAATGGCTTAGGTATTTGGGTCTTGGTTATGTACAACATGATCGAGAATGCTCCAAAGCCAAGGAGGCACATGAAGGTGTTCCAAGAGGGACTTTCATTACATGTGGATTACCTCAAGCTTGTTAAGTTTGTGTTCATGAGGAATGCAAAGTTGTATACCCACTCTGGAGGAAGATGCTCATAAGCATGCAACTAGTGGAAATGGAAAACAAGAGGATATTGAAAGCTCTAAGGTCATTGAAACCATTGTTGGTATTCCGAAGAAAGCCACTACTTCATCAAATTCACCTCCTCAAGAAGGCAACAAAGGTGAATGTGCAAGGTATAAATCTGACTTTAATCAAGTTTCTTTTGATTATGATAAACATGGTCAATATTCACATAAGATTTGGAGAAAATTTACATGTTCCTTTTGTGGTTTGAATAACCATACTGTTTCTAGATGATAGCCATACACAAGAAACTTTCAAAACAAAAGAGACAGGAAGCCAAAGGTCCATTATATAATGGAAATCATGTTAAAAAGAAGATGCAATTATTTTTCATTGATTGCTATAAGCTGGGTCATCTTGTAGACAAGTGTTGGACTTTGCATCCAACAAGTCATCCATGACATTTGAGGAAGGTAGAGAGAGATTTTGGCAAGAATGGAAAAGAGGACTCCATAATTGATGTGGGTCAGGATGATACACATGATGAAGTGCAGCTGAAAGAAGTGCCATTGAAATGGTTTGGAAAGGGATGGTTAGATTTCTTAACCAATTAAGGCCTTGCATTTCTTTTAATAATTGATACAAATCTTGACTTATTGATGCATTTCCTTATTATTTGGATGCACTTCTTTTCTCCTGAAAGTATGTTGCATATTACATGAAGCAAGATGTTGGAAAAGTAGAGTTATGTTGACTCACTTAGATGTAGCAAAGATGGGAATTCGTAACTACAAATTTGCATGCATGTTGCATTGTTGAACTTGCATGTTTACGTGAGGAAGGTGTTCAAAATTGGAGTATGTTGATTCACTTTGTTGCATCAAATTCGGTAATTTCAGCTCTTTAAGTACTCGTACATACCAATAGGATTCTTGTACTTATGATTGTACTTGTGAGAGAGCTGAGAATTCTTATACATGCATGCAATTTTGTGTGTGTGAACAGTGGAAGTTTTAATAGTTTCATTGTGATTGAACATGCATGAGTGATTTACTTGTGTTGATTGATTGCTTTGTTAACATGTATGTTGTCAACTTGAGAATGTTGGTCATTTGCAAATGCATGATTGTCTGCTTGTGTGGTTGATTGATTGTTAAATGTATGTTATATTGACTTGGAAGAGTTGATTTTGTCTCCAAATATGAAAGGGAGATGTGACAAATTGTTTCATGAAAAAGTGGAATTCTTGTTGTAAATCATCAAGTTGTTGTACATGTTTTTGCTTGACTTGAAAGTCAGTTGTTTGAAGAAGCATGTTTTGTCGACTTATGTTTAGTAAACCATAGACTAAACACCAAGATCATTTATACACCAAGATGTAAGAGTACATGGCGATGTTCACATGATATGACATTTGTTTCTTTGAAGAAGAAAAAGGAAGAGGTCATCAAGTTATATTCTTGCGTAAGTTTTTTTCAAGGTTAAACGTGTTTCTTGTGACAAGATGTCACAAGATTTTGGAAGGCTCACGCTTGAGCAAGAGGCTCATGATTATCCTTCATTCTCAAATCATGACATGAGAATCATTTTTTTTTTTTCCAAGGAAAAAAACGGTAACCTTTTATTAAAGAATTAATGAAAAGTTACACTAGCAGATGCAATGAAGCATTCAGAAAAATGCCACTTGGGCACGAGTGCTGACGCACCCCACGTACATTAGAAGACTAATGTGCACAAAGAAGAAGAGAAGAGAAGGGAAAAGAGAAAGAAAAGGGGGAAAAAATGTCTCCAGCATTGAGCAAAACTCATGCTTCATGTTTTTCGCCCCTTTTTCTTTTCGACCTTTCGCCACTCACCCAGAGTGGGCTCGATCGAAGCAATGACTAACTGAGTTGTTTCATTCGGCTGACCTGATTCTTTATCTGAATCTGAAGTATCTGAGTGGTGCTGCCTTTTGTTGCCTCCCATGCTTTGATCCACGCTTGTCAGCTCTGCATTGTTTTGCTGGGTCTCTGCCTGAATTTTATGTGGATGTGGATCCTTGTTGACTGCTCTATTTTCCTTCTGATTCTCTATTTCAACTTCCTCTATGGTGGTATCATCCTCTTTTGCTTCTGTTTTTTCCTCTTCTGTTACCGAAGGGGCTTTCTTTCGTGCGGTTCTCCTCTTTAAGACTTCATCTAAGTTCTGCCACCCTTTGTGCTTCCTTTGTTGTGGCTTGCTCTTGCTGGGACATGCATTGAGAAAATGGCCTGTTTGTTGACAGCCCCTGCACCTGAATGTTGTGTTCTCATAGTCCAAAGGTTGTTTCCACTGAATATTGTTAAAATTCAAGATGATGCTTTCAGGTAATCCTTGGCTGAGATCTACCTCGACACATATCCTAGCAAAAGTAAAAATTCCTTTTAAATGTCTATCTGTATCAATCTTTAACATTCTTCCAAGGGTATTCCCTATAGCTGATAAGGTCTTGAAATGCCAAAAGTGTATTGGGAGGTTATGCAACCTTACCCATACTGGCATCCTTGATACCACCATAGTATTTGCATCAAACTCTTGAAACCATGGGGTGACAAATAATCCCGCACTGCCCCAGAACCATGGTCCTTCACTGAGAATTTTTTCCTTTTCTTCTTCTACAAGGAATACTACTATGAAGAAGCCCTTCGAGCATAGGTGGATCTGGCAGTTTTTTGTCCAGACCGTGTGAATCCATTGATACAAAGCCTCAGTTTTAGGCCAGAACCCATTAAATCTACAGATAACAACATTTTTTTCCAGATCTGAAAAAATGCACTTTACCTCTGGAATATCCAGCGAGATGGAGGGGCTCTCTGGCATTTGATCCACGATATACTGCCCCGGCGATATATTGACTGCTGCCGGTTCTTTCCCCTTTAGAGGTTCTTTCCCTTTGGCTGCATCACGATAGGTGCCTGTAGGTTTTGATGTAGATCCCTTTGACCCACCTCACAGACGGTGATTGAGGATAATCGTTGAGTCCTTTGCTACCCTGTAGTGTTGGAGTGTGTGATGTTCCTGCATGCATATCCCAAAAAATATTAAGATTTGAAATGCAACTGGGATTCCCAGTTTGTCCTGGATTTTTTTTTTAAGCTCCAGAACCCTCATGCTTCCCCAGATCTGCAGACAAAAATGACTGCCTTCTGTTGATCTGATGAAAATTTGTTTCGCTGCAGAGAGTATAGGGGCTTCATAGCACGAAACCAGGTCCCTACTCCTCCCCCTTTCTAGATCTACAACTTTTCCATTTAAGATTCACCCTGGGACGGCCGATCAAACCCACGGCGTACTGAAATGGGGCAACGAAGCAGGTATACGCCTCACTCCTTCATAATCGCAGACAGATTTTCCTTGTCTGTGCGATGCGTTCTCGGATATTGGTGTAACAGTGCGACTGGCTAGAACCGATTGAGTTGGATATTCCAAATGAAACCTTTCTGTTGCCGCCGTGAGGTGAACTATCTTCACCCTGAAGGAGGGGAAGCGTACCAGTCGTATTTTCCTGTGGATCGATTCATTGAAATCCTTTTCCGCTGCAGATCTGATCCAGGACCCTAGGGGGGCATCGGATTCATAGTAACCAGTGGCCTGTCGTCTTGCAGATCCGTATGGGAGCAGGTCTGATGGGGTCGCGACGGCACAGAGAAACCCTCCTGAAACCCTAGATCCATGCTTCGCCGCCATCGCTCCTCGTCCCTTCTTCTACATGAGAATCATGTTAATACTAGAGGATGATGGAATCAAGAAGCGAAAGTGGCCAAAATGCCAAAAAAAAATTGTAGCCCTTGTAGAACATCAAATGGTTTACAATGTGATTAGATGTGTTGATGCCAAGAAGCAAAAGAGATGGCGAATGCATTCTTACAAATGTGGAATTTGGAACCATGGAGGTAAAATAATGGTAGTTTATTTTCTTGTTATTACTTATATTGGAACTTATTTCTATAGTTCACTCAGATGGGCTTAACTTGGAAAAGTGGTTTCCAAGGAGAAGCTTGCATCGAATGCATGTGTTGCAATGGAGGAACATGATTCTCAGTGGGAAGGCCATCAGTCAGCTCTCCAAGAATCGAGGGATCACTTTGGTACAACAGGGTGTTTAATCAACAAGCAGCGAGAAACTATTGGATTGGGTCAGCAACAAAAGGAGAACATTGTTTGAAGTGCCAAACCATTTGCAAGGCAAGGCATGTTAGTGAACCCAAGTGGTTGTCATGAATATTTTTCCAAGTAGAATAAATTGATAGAACTTGGGAAGGAGAGGAGTATTCAACTGTCATCAGATAAGCAGCTTTTGTGGGTTCAAAAGCCTGTTAGTGGGAAGGAGTGATTAGAATCTGGATTAGGGGAAAAAATTGCTTAAAAATAGAAGTGCTTAGAATCGATCAAAACTAGAAGGAATGTTCTCATCTTGGTTATATGATCACAATGCAACTCGTTTCACTCAAAATGAAGTTCGTATGATAAAGTTAGGGCGTTATGATCGTTTGGTCCAATAGATGAATTTTGGTACAGGTTGATTAGGCATCCGTACAACCCAGTCAGCAAAAAGAATATTCTAGGAAATATTCTTGGAATATTCTGACATGTGGCTCAATCACATTCAGACAAGTGTTAGTAATTTATTGGTCATCGGCATTGGAGGTGGACGAATGAGAGGGTGCCACATGGCAAGCCCAGAGGTTACCACGTGCCCCCTCAAAGGTCAATTAAAAGTCGTTTGGAAAGCCGGGGAGTCAAACCCGTTACTTGCACTGCACAAGCCATACGCATTACCGCTACACCACCACAATGTTTCTTAACATTCAATGGACGCATGTTCTATTTAAAGTTTAAAATGTTGAGGATTTGGAGTTAACCACTAGCATTAAGTAATAGACTTATCCGCTCATGTGACCAGCACTGCAAACTTAACCACTAGTGGTTACGTAACCTATAGGTAGCATTAACTGCTAGATAGACCACTAGCATGTGACCAACCTTGAAACACTAACCGCTAGCATTTTATGCTAACTACAGATTAAACACTAAGTGAGTTTAGTGCTAATTAAACCATGGTTATCATTAATTAATTTCAGATTAGTTTGGCAGATCTTTGGCCGGAGCCGATAAATCCGGAGCTAACTGCAAATTTGGCGGAGTTAACTGGTGTTTTTCCAGATTTAGTGGAGATTTCCTAGGACAAACTAAAGAAGCCATAACTTTGGCAATTTTTGATCTATTTTGGCTTAAAAAGAGTCATTCCTAGATGACTTGGGTGCTTTGAACACAATGGAACAATTTGCAGAGGTAGAAAGACAATTCTATATGTGATTTTTCTATGTTGAAGTTTAAGGAAGCCTAGGGCCACCAGGAGAGGAGGTCAAGCCTAGATCAGCTGAAGTCCAATTGCAGAGCTTTGAAAGTCATTTTTGGGGTTTTCTGGTCTTCTCAATCCAATGGAGAAACTTTCAAAGCCATTTACGAACTACAAGTGTATGTAATCACAGAATTGACCATTAATCCAAAGAGGACCTAGCCATTAAAGCAGGTCCACAGAGATGTATCCAAGGAGGGGCGAACTCATTTATCATCTTTGTGTTATGAGTTGTTGTGTGTTTTATTTCTCTACAATTTACTTGTTGTATATGTGTTTATAAACAGCTAATTAATCTCATAAATTTCTCATAAAAGAAACTCAATACTTGACACATAATCCCTCACATTTTGGTCAAATGAGACGATCCTAAGCACATTTTTAATACTGATGAGGGAGCTTGCATAGCATTAACAAGGTTGTCCAACATTTTAGATCACTAGGGAACTCGAATTCTCTACATGCACTATATATTTTGGGAATATTGATCTATTAACTGGATGATCATTGAGTTATACTATTGTCTCACTGCACAACTTACCTTCCACTAGTTCCTCCAATGTTTAGAACTAGTTTAACTCAACGCAACTAGATATAACTAAACTGGATCACTAAAAATTAACAATCACACATGCTTAAATGAACTCCAACTCTTGTAACTCGAATTTACTGAGATAAGTTGGTGACAAGAGCCGTGTCACATAATTTTAAGTGAATCCAAGTTGTCTTCTAAAGTGAAATTCAAATTTTCTCAATTTGACCAAGGAAAAATCAAATTGAGACTTTCTTGCAACATTTTTCAACACTTCTGCTTTGTATTCTCTATTTTTGGTTTTTTCTATTTTTTGATCCATGTGGCTACTTATATTGAATTCTTTTAGAATTTGAAAAATGTTATTTTTTTCCCTTTCTCCTAAATTGAAATAAAATTACATTTTTTTCGCTTTGGAAAACTTAAAGCTAATTTCAATTAACAATTTTTTATTTTTTACTGACTTAAAGAAACATGTTAATAGCCCAAGATCCCAAAACTTTTAGTAAAAATAAAATTATATGTAGAAAATTTCTAGAAATCCAACCCTGATACCATGTAGAAAATCTGTATGTAGGTTAACCCGATAATGCAATATAAATCAAAGAAGAATATTATAACCTACTTCTACTATCAATTTGCGGAAGCTTAAAGATCAAGCTGAACAATATAACCATAAGAAGAAGAATAAATGCACAATACACATGAAAATACTTTGGGGAAAGCCTCAGCTAAAAACCCCACTATTTGTATTATCATACAAGGTGGAAATACATAGGAATTATACAAAGCCTTAGCTCTCACAGCTAGCCAACTCTCAGTACAATCCTTAGAAATGCTCACAGGCAATCCTGACTTCTCTCCAGCCTTCTTCTCTGCACTCCAAGCTCCTATTTCCTTGCACTGTTCCTCTAGGATGATTCTCTTTCAACCAAGTGGAAAACTCATCTACCAAGTGGATGATCCCTTGATCTCACACATTGTTAGAATTGCGCAATCCTCGAGGAATGATTCCTTCTACATGCATGAGTTTTCTTTATAAGAAAACACATGCAACTGATAGTAAACTGTCCTTGTCTTTAATCTAAACCGGGTCTTTCTCAAAATAGACATGGATGAGTTTCTGATGAGGAAATCTTTAGTTAACTAGAGTACACTAGTTGAGTGCATGCATGCATCAACTGACTGTTAACTCACCATTAGTTCCTCAAACAGTTTGGAACTAATTTAACTGGACTTAACTCAGTAAACCAAGTTAACTAATTATAACTCAAATATAACTCACTCTTATCTCCTAAATTTTAGGGATAACTCTTGCATGACTTCAGAAAGACTTCTAACTTGAATTTCTCCAACTAATTAATTTGAAGCAAATTAACTAATTATTTGCGAGTCGCTGTTAAGGCTAAATTCAATTTTAATTCACAATTTAATTCAAGGACAAATTAAATTGAAATATTCTTATTGCCACTTTTCAACACTCCCTCTCAACAAGAAAGGGATTATCTACCACCCCGAGCCTGTCTATATGGAACTCGAATTTACACTTTGACAATGCCTTTGTGAAAATGTGAACATCTTGCTCCTTTGTTTAAATATACTACAGCAACATGATCCTCTCGACCTGTGAAAATCCATGGGCAACAAATCTTGCCTTATGCTTCTCCACACTACCATCAACAGCTTTCTTTACCTTGTAAAGTGAATGGGAATTCACAACTAAATTGTTCTTTGGTCTTAGAACCACATCCCAAACACTGTTACAAACTATGGAGCCATACTCCTCCACCATAGCATCAACCCAAATCGGTTGTTGCACTACTTCCTCAAAGGAAGATGGCTCAGTCTCAACACATTCCCCAGCAAGGGTGTTATAGACATTTTTGTGCCTTACAGCATGAAGCATGAAATGTCCATAATCTAAGGGATCCAAAGTCCCTAAACATGTTGTTCCTACCCCTAGAGGAACAAGGTCAGCAAACCACAGCACTAAATATCAGTTCTCCACCTGAAAACACTCAAAAACAAGCAAATTCTGGATCATGTCAACTGCTCCACTGAGCATCTGCGCTGAATGTCAAGTGCTCCACTCTGTACCTGCGCTGAATGTAAACTGCAAAGAAGGCCACTTGCGCTGAGCGTACTTGGACAAGTGGCACAGTCATTCCTCAAGGTGTCAATGCCCAGGAAGCCTCCAAAATGACACTTGGATCAAGGAATTCGACTGGTGATGAGTAAGAGGGTCTAGATCTCCAAGTGGAAGCAAGAACCTCCAAGTGGACTCAAGAACTGAAGAATAACTAAAGTGGGAGAGGACACTAGTCAGCTTCATGCCAGCCTCAAGCTGACTCATCCTTTCTCCAAAACTCCTATATATAGAGCTCTCTCATGAGGTCTAGAGAGGCTGGAATCTTGTGAATGTAAGGAAGTGCTGTTGGTTTGAGTTTAGAACTATTGGGTGATTTGCTTTGAAGGAGGTGAAGAGGAGATTTCTTTCTGCTGGGAAGGTGATGCTGGATTGGGCCTCTTATGGTTGTATCACTTCCTGAACTTTACTTCTTCCATTAATAAAGCATTTGAGGTTCTTCTATATGCATGTGTCTCAATGATGTATTGTCATACTTGTGTATTTGATTTATTCTAATCCTTGAATCAATTATGAATGTATGCTTCTTGTAGTTTCCCTCTCTTGCCATTTTGCAGGATCTTGGTGTAGCTGGGCCAGTGAAAGAGCAAAGAGCTGGGAGCAAGCAGCAAGGAGAGAAGATTGGATCAACCATTAGCGAAAGATATCGGTTAGTGGATCCCTTTCTCCCCTATTTTACTTTCATAAAGAAGAAATCTTAGATAGCTTTTCTTCGATTGTTGCTGAGGTACTATCACCCTTAGAGTGGGATAGGGTCTTTTGTATTGGATACTTTTCCCAACAACAAATTGGCGAGTCCACTTGGAGATCCTTGCTTTCACTTGGAGTTTAAGAACCTCTTACTCATCACTAGGAGAATTCCCTGATCCAAGTGTCATTTTGGAAGCTTCCTGGGCATTGACACCTTGAGGAATGACTGTGCCACTTGTCCAAGTACGCTCAGCGCAGGTGGCCTTCTTTGCAGTTGACATTCAACGCAGGTACAGAGAGGAGTAGTTGATATCAAGAACATCGTTCAACCATATCTTGACGACCTTCCGGCTCATTCGCGAAAGCGGACTGATCATCCGCAGCATTTGAGAGCGATATTTCTACGTTGCCGACACTACAAGATAAGACTCAATCCGCACAAGTGTGTGTTTTGCGTCGGTTCTGGTCGGTTACTTGGCTTTGTAGTCTCTAAGGATGGGATTCGTCTCGACCCTTGCAAGGTTCAGGCAATCATTAATTTGCCTCCACCTTCAAATGTGCTTCAAATTCAGAAACTCCAAGGGAAAGCAAACTTTCTGAGGAGGTTCATTCCGAATTACGCAGAACTTGCTAAAGGTTACACTCGTCTTTTGAAAAAGGATGTACCTTTTGTCTGGGACCAGGTCGCGCAAGCTTCCTTTGATGCTCTGAAAGATTCTCTAGTAAGAGCGTCATTAATGTACGCCCCAAACTATCAAAGAGATTTTAACCTGTATCTAGCTGCAGCGGATACGACCATTGCGATGGTTTTAGTGCAAGAAGTCGATGGAATTGAACATCCTATTTATTATTTAAGTAAAAACTTAAATGATACAGAAAGAAAATATTCCTATGTTGAAAAACTAGCGCTTGCAGCTGTTCAAGCGATTCAAAGGTTTCGACATTGCGTCCTCTTTCGGAAAACTACCATTTTATCAGATTGCAACCCCATGACATATATACTATCGCGACAGTTGCTGGGGGGGCAAATATTCAAAATGGATAGCGATCCTTCAAGAGTTTGATCTGGAATTTGTAAAATCCAAATCAAAGAAAGCTCTAGTTTTCGCGGAATTAATGTGCGATCTCCCATCGTCGTCCAACGATGAAACATCGGAAGAGTCAATCGTGGATGAAAATTTGTTTCTGATATCTGCAAGCGATGAGTGGTATGGAGATATCATAGTTTATCTCCAAACCCAAAAGTTTAGGCCTAACACCTCTCACTCTGAACAGAAACGTATACAATACCAAGCTAAAGACTACATGATCGTCGGTGATACGCTTTACCGTCGTGGTATCGATACAGTTCTGAGGAGGTGCCTTACCCATGAGGAGGCCGAGAAAGCCCTGAATGAGTGTCATTCAGGCGTGTGTGGGGGGCATCAATCTGGATATGCAACAGCACAAAAAATCTTACGAGCAGGATACTTCTGGCCAACCATGTTCAAAGATTGCATAATCGCAGTCAGAAGTTGCCATGCATGTCAGATTTTTGATAGCAAAACCAGAAGACCACCTGCACCTTTACAGCCAATAGTTGTTGTGGGGCCGTTCGCCAAATGGGGCATCGATTTCATGCAATGTAACCCCACCTCGACCGGGGGGCATGGGTATATTATAGTCGCCGTTGACTATTTTACCAAATGGGCCGAGGCGATGCCTACATTGGATAACACTGGTGAAACAGCTGCCCTTTTCTTTTTCAATCATGTAGTCGCCAGGTTCGGCGTACCGCAAGCTATAGTTACAGATCATGGATCGCATTTTCGCAATCACATGATGGTTGAATTAGCTGCCAAGCTAGGGCTATCTCACGATAGCTCTACCCCGTATTATCCGCAAGCCAACGGACAAGTTGAGGCAATCAACAAGGTCCTGAAGCGTATGTTGCAAAGGATGATCGGGGTTCACAAAAGAAGGTGGCACCTAATCCTGTACTCAGCCTTGTGGGCTTACCGAACATCGGTAAAAAATGCCACTGGGTTCACACCGTTCCAACTGGTGTATGGCCTGGAGGCAGTCTTACCAATCCAGTGTGAAATTTCGTCTCTTAAACTCGCAATTGACCTCCTCCCCGGAACTTCAGAAGAAAAGGCCCGTTTCTTGGAATTAATCCGGTTGGATGAAACCCATCATGACGCCGCTTTGGCTAACGAAGCCCATAAGAAGCGAGTCAAGGCACAGTTCGACAAGAATATCAAACCCCATGTCTTCTCTGAAGGTGACTTGGTCTTGCTTTACGACCAAGAGTCCGACAAATTGGGAGCAGGAAAATTTAATTCTTTATGGATGGGTCCCTACATTGTTAAACGAGTGTTAGCAAAAGGATCCTACGAGTTAATGGATTATGACGGAATACCACTGGCACAACCCCGCAACAGGTTGTACCTCAAGCATTACTATGCCTAAGTAGTAACCTGAGTGCTTTTGTTGTATTTTGTTTTCGCTAAAGTGTTTTGTTTCGGTTGAGTAATCCACCTTCTTCATTTGTTGTAGATGTCGAACTTTTCTGAGACATATGTGGGATATGCCGACGGAGTGAGTCGTAGTTCGCGGAATCTATCCTCCGCAGCCTGGGCCATTTTTGATCCAAGCGGCGAGTTAGTGAGTTTCAGAGGTGTGTGTATTGGGCAATCAACGAATAACATCGCTGAGTATAGCGCGTTGATAGAACTCCTCTCTGATACCATTGCCCATGGTATACGCCGACTAATCGTCAGGCTAGACTCACAACTTGTAGTACTACAACTCAATGGTATATATTCGGTCCGCAATCCAGCTATTTATCGAATGTTTCTAAGGGTTAAGATTTTGGAAAGACAGTTTGATTCAATTCAATACCAGCATATTTCCAGGAACTTAAACACATTAACCGATTCATTAGCAAACTATGTATTAGATAGACATTTACGACATTTATAAAAGGAAATGCATCAGTGCTATGCAAATGGATCACATAAATCAACCAGAATAAACCTCGAAAATCAAAATATATAAAGCTGTTTATCGTTTATACATAATGTTCTGTAACCAAGACAAAAATTGGTCATATGACCCAAAAACTCAAAAGTGCTAGGGGGCACCCTAGCCTAATGGTGCTCATGATAGCACGTCACGGCCTGTGCAATCATGCGCAAGAGACGAGTCCATCGTCTAGGTACGCCAGTAGTATGCCGCTGCAACTGTAAAGGTAACTCATCGATCCGTACATCCGGAATACCGAGAGTGAGGCTCTCAACCTGCTCCTGCACAGCTGTAAGGGTCTCAGTGTCGTCAAGGTCCGAAGGATAACTCTCCTAGCAGGCTCCACTACCGGGGCAGCAATGGGTGATCGCGGACGAACTGCTGGATGAATAGGACCAACATCTGCATGCACCCAAGAGTTTGATTAAAAGTCTTTATAGAATAAAGCACAACAACATTATGAATGAAAACAGTAAACAGTGATATGGTCAAAGATTTTACCAATAGCGCCCCACTGTTCGCCATCCGGTAGCACCAAATCCGGATCACCTCGGAAATCCATACCCACATATGGATACTCGGAAAAGACCATCTCCTGGCGCTCGAACCACCTGAAGAAGGCATCAGTAAAAGTAATCTGAGGTTGACCAGCGTGCCTAGACATGTGATCGACCCACCTCTGCATGCGTGGCTCGGTCGGGGAAGGCAAGTCGAGTATAATATACTGAGGCTGCATCAGTGGGATTTTCTCCAAGGCGAAGGCAGTCAGAATAGAACCAAATCCAAAGTTCTTCAGCTTCCCGTCCTTCACCTTGGTCAACTGACTTTTCATCTGAACAAGTACTGCATCGCACCAGTTGAATACTTTCGGTTGGAGACACTCCAAGGCGTGCTGCACATGAGATCTGTTGGCAACATGTAGAGCTGCGCTACCGGCCATCCTACCAATGGTATACAGAATGGACCTGAGAGACCTGTTAGTAATCTCATGGATAACAACCTTGCCGTCTCTGCTCGGCTGGGAACCTTCCCTGCAATACTGGCGGACATAATCTCTCACGGAATCAGTCCCCCGGGCCGTACCTGACAAGGAAATGGGGGCACCTCGCCTTGACAATCCAGTCAAGAAGTACATGTCCTCTATGGTCAAGGGGATGGACTTTCCCCTAATCTGGAATACTTGGTTAATAGGATCCCAAGCATCAAGCATATACTGCAGCAAAGTGATCTGTGCTCTCATGCTAGAGATACGGAAAAACTTCAGCAAGCCACAGTTCCGCAGCGTGTTCACCGTGACAGGGTCATGGAGGGCAATCATGTCCTCCTCTTCATGTTCTCATTCTCGCCATGTAAGGGACATTTTGTTCAAACTTCCCTGCAAGGCAAACAAAAGAAGGAGTAAGTTCCTGAATTTGGTGAAAAACTGGCGAAAATTCATCAAAAATGAGCCAAAAACTCAGTTTTCTGAGCCCAACGCAGGTAGAGAGTGTCCCACCTGCGTTGAAGGTCAGGCTACCTTAAGGCAGCTTGACATTCAACGTAGGTTTCGAAGGGGGAACCTGCGCTGAAGTTAGGGCGCCCTGGCAAAACCCCTGAGGCTCAGAAAAGTTTGAAAACAGGCACAAAACAGGAAAAGGAAACCATGAAAAGAAAGAGCTAGTGTTTAGCTCCTACCTGGTCCAGACGGCGCCGAGAATCGTCCACAGAATCTCCCGAAATCAGCTGGTGAAAATCAAGGGGGAAGAGGCACCTCCAGAGCTCCAACAAACAAAATGCAAATGAAATGGTAAAATGAGAGGTAAAAACTCTTTTTAATGACTTTTTACGTAGTTCAAAGAAAAATATTAGGGTTTTCATCTCATGATTATGTATTTCTAACTAACTTTGATGCAGCAATTGAAAATGCAGTACCATCTTTGAAAAGAGAAAAGCTAGTAATGGAAAAAAATCAAAATTTGACCATATATCGAGCAGTTTTAGCACATAGTTCATGCTCGTTAAAAAATAAACGCAAGATCTGAGCAGTTTTAGCACATAGTTCATGCTCGTTAAAAAATAAACATAAGATTGTGAGCAAGCTTTCCCTTAGAGTTCAAGCTCATTCAGAAAAAATGAACCGGTAAATAACCTCTGTGATCGTAAATTTATCAGCCATAAAAAGCCTTGGTCGTGTTTGCACCTGTCACCTCCACCGTCATTTGGCCGATCATTCACCTCCATATGATTGTTTACCCATTTTGAGGAACAGCTGCGAAGAGTGATTTCACCTAGCCATCCTTGTGACACTGTCGTGATTGGAAAATTCCAACCTGTACCTGGAATCTGCTGCTATCCCTGTTTATCACCTGTTCCTCAAAAGCCGAGTCTTCTTTAAGCTCTTTTCATCTGACTCGTAAAATATGAAAAGTTTGCCGAGTTTTGGCCTTCCAGCTCGTTAAAGTGACCGGAAGAGCTATCCCTCCTCTAGATTTTAATCTTTTTTGGACCTGAGGGATTATTGCACAAAAAGATCGAGCGCTTGTTTTGTTTGGCTCGTTAAAAGTACCGAAAACTCATCCCTTCTGTATTGTTTTATACTTTTTCGGACTTAAGGGATTAGATGACGAAAAAAGAAGTTTGGAGTTAACTTTCTGTACCTTTTCAGACTCTCTAAAAGTGAAAAGGACTGAGTTTTCCTTGTCGTTAGACTCGTTAAAATGATTAAATAGCGACAAACTTGTCTTTAGACGAGAACGAGTTTCCCTATCGCTAGGCTCGTTAAAACATAGCGATGGGCTTGCCCGAAGGGCAGGTTATAGAACAAGCATATGTTATCCTCCTCAAGCTTGACAAAAATAAAGAGGTACTGGTCAGAAATGACTGGGGAAAAATTGGGAGAACCTCAAAGCTTTAATGGTAGCAAGTCGCTCTTGAACATGACACTTTTCCTCCGTACCACATCGGGTTGGGTTGTTTCATTCACCGGTCTCATCACCATGGTCTCGCCAAACCATCCATTTGGGGTAATGCTACCGATCCATCGCATCAGTGTCGTTATATGTTCAAGAGATGTCGTTCAGAAAGAGTCAACCGTGTCCCATCCACTGCCATACATTATCCTTCATCCATTCATGATCGCCACCCTGAATCATATGTCACAGATTGTTTTCACCTCCACTAAAATCATTAGCTCTGTTCCGTGTCACTGACGTGGGATTCATTAAGGCCCTCCTTTGACAGATCGCTTCTTGTCGACTTCAGCTCATTATCCAAGAAGTTGATCTAGGAACAACCCCTTCAGTACTTTGAAGCTTGCATGCCTCAATGGCAAGTTTCTCACTTCCGGCGACAGGTATACATCAATGACCTTCGACCGAAAG
Source organism: Pinus tabuliformis (assembly GCA_031772625.1). NCBI lineage: Eukaryota > Viridiplantae > Streptophyta > Pinopsida > Pinales > Pinaceae > Pinus > Pinus tabuliformis. The sequence goes on along the minus strand of CM062814.1, from coordinate 561,902,385 downwards.
ATTTTACGTGGTGTTCGACGCCAAGTCCTTTATTCACACCACGTGAATTGTACTGCAGTACCTTGAGGGTCATTATCATTATCGGTGATTCCTCTCGCGCTTGTTAACGGTTTACATCATTGACCGGTAATCAAGCGATGTCTTTCCATGTTCGACTTCAGCGCAATTCTCACATGGATCGACTTGTACTTAGAGTGAAGATCGAACGAGTTTGAAGACCCCGGATCTAGTTTCATCCATCCGGGCTGCGATATATATTCAGGAAATATAAAGACATTTGACATGTACATCATTGCAGCAGATGATCATCCTACTCAAAGGATGATAATTTCAGCAGAGAATTATCAGTCTACCATCAGACGATCGTCTGTTCTATGTACCAAAATGAATTTATAAAGCTGAGCATGGGAATGCCCGCCTCAGCTAGGTCATGAAAGCAGAATGAAAAAATAATGTATTGTATTGTATTTTATTACAGGTCACCTCTCAGCGATTGAATGAACTTCGGATCCTCCTGATAAAGCATTTCACCCGATAAACGACCTCATACTTTAGGGGGCAACTGTTATAGACATTTTTGTGCCTTACAGCATGAAGCATGAAATGTCCATAATCTAAGGGATCCAAAGTCCCTAAACATGTTGTTCCTACCCCTAGAGGAACAAGGTCAGCAAACCACAGCACTAAATATCAGTTCTCCACCTGAAAACACTCAAAAACAAGCAAATTCTGGATCATGTCAACTGCTCCACTGAGCATCTGCGCTGAATTTCAAGTGCTCCACTCTGTACCTGCGCTGAATGTCAACTGCAAAGAAGGCCACCTGCGCTGAGCGTACTTGGACAAGTGGCACAGTCATTCCTCAAGGTGTCAATGCCCAGGAAGCCTCCAAAATGACACTTGGATCAAGGAATTCGACTGGTGATGAGTAAGAGGGTCTAGATCTCCAAGTGGAAGCAAGAACCTCCAAGTGGACTCAAGAACTGAAGAATAACTAAAGTGGGAGAGGACACTAGTCAGCTTCATGCCAGCCTCAAGTTGACTCATCCTTTCACCAAAACTCCTATATATAGAGCTCTCTCATGAGGTCTAGAGAGGCTGGAATCTTGTGAATGTAAGGAAGTGCTGTTGGTTTGAGTTTAGAACTATTGGGTGATTTGCTTTGAAGGAGGTGAAGAAGAGATTTCTTTCTGCTGGGAAGGTGATGCTGGATTGGGCCTCTTATGGTTGTATCACTTCCTGAACTTTACTTCTTCCATTAATAAAACATTTGAGGTTCTTCTATATGCATGTGTCTCAATGATGTATTGTCATACTTGTGTATTTGATTTATTCTAATCCTTGAATCAATTATGAATGTATGCTTCTTGTAGTTTCCCTCTCTTGCCATTTTGCAGGATCTTGGTGTAGCTGGGCCAGTGAAAGAGCAAAGAGCTGGGAGCAAGCAGCAAGGAGAGAAGATTGGATCAACCATTAGCGAAAGATATCGGTTAGTGGATCCCTTTCTCCCCTATTTTACTTTCATAAAGAAGAAATCTTAGATAGCTTTGCTTCGATTGTTGCTGAGGTACTATCACCCTTAGAGTGGGATAGGGTCATTCCGTATTGGATACTTTTCCCAACAACAAAGGGCCATGTATCCAGTGTACCTCTCAGTAGCCTCCTCTGTCTGTGCTGAGAGGATGGTGCTCCCACATTCTCTCTCACATCCTCCAAAAATCTATCAGCTTCTCTTGTGTGCTTCTGTCCATCTCTAAGAGACTCTGCTTGAGTGGATGTCTCCACTCTTGAAATCTCTGCATGTGGCTGCTCCGCATTAGTCTAAGGCTCCTCCTCCTTATGAACCAACAGTTCCTCCACAACCTGTAGTTGGAGCTCCCTCTCAAGGGAAACTCCCATGGCCTTCTGCTCATAAAGCTTGAGATTTCTGTGAACCACTGCCCTCCGACTGGTAGGTAAGTACACCCGATAGTTGTGAGGTTTATTAGTGTACCCCACAAATATCCCAACTCTGCTATCGGTTCAAGCTTCTTTTGTGCATCCTTTCTCAGATAGCAATATACTGGTGAGCCAAAGATCCTGAAGTGACCCACATTTGGTCTCTTACCAGAGAAAGCTTCCTCTGGTGTCTTCATCCCAAGTATGCGATGCAGGCTTCTATTCTGCAAATAGACCGCTCTGTTGCATGCCTTAACCCACAAGTGAACTGGTAGCCCTTGTTCATGCAACATTGCCCATGTTGCCCCTACAATAGTTTTGTTCTTCCTCTCAGCCACCCCATTCTACTCTGGGTTATGAGGTGTCATCAACTCTCATCTAATTCCTTCCGCTACACAGAAGCCCTTAAACTCTTGAGAGATTTATTCTCCACCATTGTCACTTCTCGAGGTCTTGATCTTCTTCTATGACTCTTTCTCGACCAAAACTTTGAAATCACAAAATTTTGTGAAAGTTTGGTCCTTCATCTGCATGAAATAAATCTAGCATTTACAAGAATAGTCATCAATGAAAATCACATAATACCTTTGCTTCATTGTGGATGTCGTCGAGAATGGTCCACACACATCAGTATGAACTTGCTCTAAGATAGACTCTGCTCAACTGTCTTGATCATGAAAGGAAGACTTGGTGTACTTTCCCAAGGTACAACCTTTGCATCTGTCAAATTGCTCAAGTTTACCTTTAGGAAGTCTTGTAGATTTCTGCTGCATTATCTTCAAAGCCCCATGATGCAAATGGCCCAACTGCCTATGCCACAACTTGCCAATGTCTTGGCTTTGCACCAATTATGCTTTCGTACTCAATGTTGCATAATCATCTATCTATAGTTTATAGAGATTCTTCACTCGAATCCCTATCCTCTTAGTCTGACCCGTGGCTATGTGTATTAGGAACACCTTTCCTTTACTAAATACAACATCGTAGCCTTTGTCCTCCAACATCGTGACCGATACGAAGTTCTTCTTTAGTTTGGGCACATACTTCACATCTGTCAAGGTGATAGGAGCTCCATGCTCCCTCTGAAAAGCGACCGTGCCCACTCCTGAAACACTATACCTTCCATTGTTATGCATCTCTATGCGCATCTTGAGGTCTTTCTCTTCCAAGGCACTGAATAAATTTTTATCACCGATCATGTGGAATGATGCTCCACTATCAAGATACTAAACACAACTCATCATCCATGACACCATGCATGCGATGAGGGTAAAGTCCATTCTGAACTGAGAGGTTAATGCCTCACCTTCTGATCCTTCCAAGGATCCATTCTTGGACTTCTTCGATGGGAAATTAGTCGCATAATGTCCCATATTGTGACAATTAAAGCATCTTACTTTAGACATGTCACCCTTCTTCCCTCCATGAGAAGAATTCAATTTGAAATGGGAAGCGTTCACCTTCCCTTTCCTTGCCTTACTTGCTAAGGCCATATTTTCTTCATCATCATCCTTGGATGAAGAACCATCTCGTGTGCCCCTCCTGATCTCCTCCTGCATAAGATCTGACCATAGTCGTTTCCAATCCGGCAGTTTCTCCCTTCCATTCACAGAGTCTTGGTACCTATTCCAACTCTTTGGAAGTCCAAGGAGAGCGATGCTCACCATATCATCATCATCAATAGTTATCCCCACACTGCCAAGCTCATCTCTACAGGTGGTGAGCTTGTTCAGATATGTGGAAATAGTGTCACCCTTCTCCATCTTGATTCTTTGAAAATTATCGTTGAGTACCAATTTCCTCTGGGAACTACTATTTTGGTAGAGTTCCTTCAATGTCTTCAACATTGAAAATGGAGTATCCTTCCCATGGAGACTCAAGACAATATGGCCTTGAACTCCATCAAGGATGATCCATCTCACCTTCGCCACACACTTCCTCCACTCAACCAACTCTTGTGCATTAGTTGAAGCTGGCTTTTGGATTTCTTGATCAATGAGTTCATGCAAGCCACTGTCTTCTAATACAGCTTCCATTCTACCTTTCCATGCTATGTAATTTGAGCTACCTTCCAAGGCATACTCGAGTCTCAAGCCATAGAACACCATTGGCCAACCTTGAAGTATGATATGAATTCGATTTGCACCTGCAACCCCTAACTTCAAACTTCGAATTCTCTTCTCAGTATATTGTTCACAGCTCCGATACCATGTAGAAAATTTCTAAAAATCCAACTCCGATACCATGTAGAAAATCTGTATGTAGGTTAACCTGATAATGCAATATAAATCAAAGAAGAATACTATAACCTACTTCTACTATCAATTTGCGGAAGCTTAAAGATCGAGCTACACAATATAACCAGAAGAAGAAGGATCAATGCACAATACACATGAAAATAATTTCGGGAAAGCCTTAGCTAAAAACCCCACTATTTGTATTACCATACAAGGTCGAAATACATAGAAGTTATACAAAGCCTTAGCTCTCACGGCTAGCCAACTCTCAGTACAATCCTCACAGATGCTCATAGGCAATTCTGACTTTTCTCAAGCCTTCCTCTCAGCCCTCCAAGCTCCTATTTCCTTGCGTTGTTCCTTTGGGATGATTCTCCTTCAATCAAGTGGAAAACTCATCTACCAAGTGGATGATCACCTGATTTCACACACTTTCAGAACTGCGCAATCCTCGAGGAATGATTGCTTCTGTATGTATGAGTTTTCTTTATAATAAAACACATGCAGCTGATAGTACACTGTCCTTGACTTATTCTCAACTGTGTCTTTCTCAGAATAGACATGCATGAGTTTCTGATGAGGGAATCTTCAATTAACTGGAGTACACTAGTTGAGTGCATGCATGCATCAATTGACTATTAACTCACCATTAGTTCCTCAAACAGTTGGAACTAATTTAACTAGACTTAACTCAGTAAATTGAGTTAACTAATTACAACTCAAATATAACTCATTTTTATCTCGTAGATTTTAGGGATAACCCTTGCATGACTTCAGAAAGACTTCTAACTTGAATTTCTCCAACTCATTAATTTGAAACAAATTAATTAATTATTTCCAATTAGTTGTTAAGACTAAATTCGATTTTAATTCACAATTTAATTCAAGGAAAAATTAAATTGGAATATTATTGTTGCCACATTTCAATAGTATATTTAATTACAAATCACAAAGGATTATTTGAAATGACATTATTTTCTTTAAAAAACCATGATGAACTAGCCACATTCATTTATAATAATAAATTATGTATATTCAAATTTTATTCTTTTAAAATAAAAATTAAAAATTTAATACTCCTTATAGTGAAAACTATGTCCCTTTTTCGATGAGTATGCGATTGATAGTTATCTTGTGAAGGATAAACACCAATAAATTTGAGTGATTATGTTAGCTAGAAGGAGGCCGTGAAATCGGAGTGGGCGAACAACTAGGGTTATAGACATCAGCAAGCATCAATCTCCATGGAAGGGTGCAAAGGGGGGAGCTCCACTCCCTCCTTTAAGCAGGCTATCGCCAGCAGAGGCAAGAAACCATTAGAAAATGTTAGAGGTCCCTCAGAAGAAGGGAAAAGGAACATTGAAGGGGAGCAGGATTGTACCAAATCAAGGGAGAATAATAGCACAAAAGCAAATGAGGAAGAAGACAAGGAACAAGGAACAAAAGATAAAGCACAAAAGGGACCATGCAAACCCAAAGCTAAGATCACACCTAGAGTGGTTTTAAATGATCCTACTCTGCAGGCGCACAGGGACCACATGCAGAAATATGCAACTATTTGCAAATTCATTGGATTATGGCCCACTGAAAAAGCTTTACAAACATGGATTAAATACCACTGGAAACCTAAAGGAAGAATAGACCTACATCTTGGGCCAAAGGATTCTTCACTGTGGTCTTTACAAATATTGAAGATAAAGATAGAGCGTTTGAAGGAGGGCCCTACTTCTATGCAGCAACAGGCCTCTATATGCGGCCATGGATTTTGAATTTTTTCCCTGAGCACGAGACGTTCACTTCGATCCCAGTTTAGGTAAGACTCTACTCTCTACCTCTTGATTACTGGCAAATTAAATCACTATATTCCATAGGAAATAAATTAGGGCGTTTTGTTAAAGCTTCTGAGGCCACCAGAAAGGGAAAATATACTTCCATTGCAAGAATATGTGTGGAGATGGATCTCTCTGGAGCTTTACCGGATGAGGTAATATTGGAAGTTTTTGATGAAGAATGGGTGCAAACAGTACATTATGAACATATTCCTTTCAGATGTCACAGATGCCATGAGCATGGGCACCTTTTCAGGGATTTCCCTATCAGTAAAGTAGAGAATAAGAGTAAAGCTAACACTATGAAAGATATTGAAAGCTTTCACAAAGTAGTACATAGAGGAAAAGGGGGCAAAACAGGGCCAAAGCCACATCAAATAGAAGGACAATAGGTCAATCAGAACAGGTTCCAAGTACTTGAAGAAGAAGAAGAGGTAGCAAAAGTAGATCAAATAATGGGAGGAAGTCTAGTGGAGAAGGAAAAAGAAGATGAACATGAACAAACACAACGTATTAATAAACAAAAATAGCCCATGATGAGCGATGCAGAACTGGAAATCGACCAGGAAATGACCCAGAGTGAGATGGAAATGGACGACCATGAACTACAAGAGATTCTTGATAGAGAACACCTAGATCTGGAAGGGTTCTTGAAACAAGGAACTATGGGAGGGGTAGATTCGTTACCTCAAGAAGAGTGCAATAGAGTTCAGCAACTGTTCATATGGAAAACTCAGGCTAAAGGGCTAGAGAGGCAGAGAAGAAATGAAAGGCAGGGTAACGAAGATGTGAAAACTATGAAAACCACATGAGGATTAGCACCTAGAAACCCAGGAAAGAAAAGAGGCAGGAAAAAGCAGAACAAGCTATTGATGGAATGTGGAAAGCTAATGATTGATTCAGGTAAGATGAAAGACCTAACCAACTACTCCTTTACAAATCTTTAATGATGAAGTTCACATCTTGGAATATCAGGGGTCTAGGTAGCAAAAGAAAACAAAGATTACTTAGTAATAGAATGAAACAAGCAATGCCGGATATTATCTTTATCTAGGAAACTAAATGTTCCATTCAAAGAATAAAAGAAATACATAGCAAATGGCTCAATCGATTTGAGTTTCTAGAAGTCAAAGTAGAGAATGCAGCAGGAGGCATACTCAGTCTTTAGAACCCCCAGAAGATTGACATAAAAGATGGTGAGGAATTGAGGAATTATTTATCAGTGGTTATTCAACCTGTGGGAGAGAGGGAGACCTATTTGGTCACAAATGTTTATGGACCTCAAAGAATGGATGATAAACATAGGTTTCTAGATTCTCTTGTGTATCTCAGAGACAGACATGCAGGAATACCATGGATCATGGGGGGGACTTCAACATGATCAAATCACTTTCGGAGAAAAAAGGAGGAACCATAACTCTAAAAAAAGACTCTTTAGCATTTCAATATTTTATAGATAATATGAAGCTAGTTGACACTGAGATGAGTCATGGTCTCTTTACCTGGAACAATAAAAGAGGAGGAGAGTCTGAAGTAGCCTCAAAGTTGGACAAATTCCTAATCTCAGAGGACCTAATGCTCATTGACAAGGAAATGATAGCGAGAGTTCTCCCATTTGGAGGATTAGATCACTGGCCGGTTCAACTGGAGGTTCAGGGTATTGGTACCCCCAGGAATAGACCTTTTAGATTTGAGAATATCTGGCTTACCCACCTAGATTTCATTAGCAACATTGCAAATTAGTGGGCAGAAGATTTGCATATTTAGGGCACAAGAATGTTCCTTCTGCACAAAAGATCAAAGCATAATGGAACAAGAATGAATTTGGCAATATTTTTGAGGAAAAGAAATTTGTTGAAGACAAAATGCAGGAACTCAACCAAGCCCTTATCACGGATGGCTTTGATAAAGTCAAAAGTGATCAAGTCACCAAACATCAGCAAGACTGGGAGAATTTATGTAAACAAGAGGAAATATTTTGGAGACAAAAATCTAGAGTTCAATGGCTAAAATAAGGAGAGCGAAACACTAGATTTTTCCATAGATCCACCATGGCAAACAGAGCTTACAATAGGATCTCTTTGATTAAGGATGAGTGAGGGAATCTTCTTAATACCCATGAAGATATAGAAGTTGTGTTAGTCCAACACTTTCGAGGTATAGCAAATGAAACCATTGCAGATAGAGAGCACTCCATCAGGGAATTAACAAGACACATACCTAGGCTGGTGTCTAGAGAGGATAATTTCAACCTTAATAGGCTAGTGACTGAAGAGGAGGTTAGTGAGGTCCTCAAGGAAATGTAGAATGGCAGAGCACCTGTCCCTGATGGTTTTAATGTGGATTTCTTTAAAGCTTGCTGGAATAGTGTTAAGCATGATATTATGAATGTAGTGGAAGATTCCATAATGAATAGAACTATTTTGAAGGTGCTCAAGGTGCTCAATACCTCCTTCATATCCCCAATCCCTGAATAGGACATGCTCAAACTCCAGATAGGTTTAGACCCATAGCTTTGTGCAATGTGGTATACAAGATAATTTCCAAGGTTGTGGCCAATAGACTCAAACCTCTTCTTCCTACACTTATCTCTGTAGAACAATCTAGTTATGTGGAAGGCATACAAATTCTAGATAACATCATCCAAGCGCATGAGGTGGTGCACTCATTGACTAGAAATAGGAAGGCTGGAATGATCATGCAATTGGACCTTGCCAAAGCTTATGATAAGTTGAATTGGACCTATATCAGGAAAGTTCTTATTGCTTTTGGGTTTGCTCATAATTGGGTTAGATGGGTCATGACCTTGGTAACATCTTCTAGCTTCTCTATATTGGTTAATGGTTCTCCCTTCGAGACTTTTATTCCTTCAAGAGATCTCAGGCAGGGAGACCCGCTCTCTCCCTTTCTTTTCATCCTCATGATGGAAGGACTTGGTTGGTCTATCAAGCATGCAAAAGAAGTTAGTAAGATTAAGGGTCTCCAATTTTCTGAGAATGGACAAGCCTTGACTCATCAACAATTTGTTGATGATACCATGCTGCAAGGAATCCCCACAATCAAGGAAGCTCTCGCGTATAAACAAATCCTGAACGATTTTGCCATGGCTATAGATATGGATTTTAATCTCTCCAAATCTAAGATTTTTTTCCTCAATAGAAATATTGCTATTCAGAGGAATATCTCCAGAATTCTAGGCTATCAAAGGGATGTCCTCCCTTCAAAATATTTGGGAGTTCCTCTAACTGCTAAACCTTTACACAAGAGCATCTGGGAGCTGGTGACTAATAAGTTGCAAGATAAAATTAGGAAGTGGACTATTAGATCTTTAAACTTGGCTAGTAGGTTGGTGCTTACAAAGGCTGTCCTTCAATCAATCCCAGTCTTCATGCTATCAGCACTCCCAGCACCAAAAGGAGTCCTGCAACAATCCAGATCCATACAAAGAGACTTTATTTGGGGCAAGGGGGAAGAAAGAAAGAAATGGGCCTTGGTAGCCTGGGAAAAAAATTGCAAACCTAAAAACTATGGGGGTATTGGATTGGATGATCTAGAGATTCTAAGCAAGGTTTTAGGGGCAAAATTATGGTGGCATTGGGTAAAAGACCCAAAGGCTTAGTGGGCTATTATTTGGAAAGAAAAAGATGCCAGCACTTGGCAAAATAATGATCACATAAGGATGTCTGGATATATAAATGGCTCACACATCTGGAATAAGGTCTGGGAGAATAGGGGCTTAGTACAAAAAAATAGATCTTGGAAATCAGAGAGTGAGACTTAGCTTTATTCTGGGAGGATAAATGCCAACAAGAACCTATACTGTTAAAAGAGGACTTTGGGGACCTCAAGAAAGAGACAGATACTAAAGGGTTATCTAAGGTAAAAGATTTTTGGGACCAAACCAACAGTATAGGAAAATGGATAACCTGAAGGAACTTTGATTATAGGGATGACAACCCCCTGAAAGCTAAAGCAGAGGCACTTATGAAAATGTTAGAACAAAGGAAGATTTCAGTGTCAAGGGGCATGACCAACTGAGATGGGGCAACAACAATGAGGGTACCTTTAATCTGAAAGAGGCAAAACTCATACTCCTTGAACTGGATTCCCATGTTCTGGATAGGATTTGGCAAGATCTATGGAGGCATCAAGGTTGGATGAAGATTAAACTCTTCATGTGGCTGGTTCAGCATAAGAAAATTTTGACCTAGGATAACATTTCGAAGAGGGGTGTCGTGGAGCCTTCCAGATGCCAGCTCTGTGAAGCCCAAGAGGAAACAATGGAGCACCTTCTCAACAATTGCATTTTTACCTCCAAGTTGTGGGATTATTTTGCCACCATTTTCCAACAAACTAATAGGGACAAAGGGAGTATTATCAACACCCTAAACAACTAGAGAGGAAACTTTTCAGATTATGAATTTCTTGGCTCAACATGGGTTCTTACGCCAAGCTTTATTATATTGAATGTCTAGAAAGAAAGGAGCAATAGAATCCTCAAGAATGAAAAGAAGCCCTCCCAACGCCTTTATGAGCAGATCTTAAAACAACTTAAGGAGACGGTTGGCACTATAGTGCAAAATCCCCCTAAGAACCCACCTTCAGTAGCAGAATTGAGGATTCTCAGTTAGCTGGGTTTGTAGGGACTTATTCCTCACGACCTGTATAGGAAGGTAATAACAATGGATTCTGAGCAGGATTTCTGGCATCCTCCCCCTAAGGGTTTTTTGAAATACAACATTGATGGGGCTTCAAAAGGCAACCCGGGCATTACTGGTTATGGAGGGGTGTTAAGGGATGAGAACGAAAGTATTCTTTTCATCTTCTATTGCCATTTAGGAAGAGCCACCAACAATATGGTGGAATTAATGGCTATGGAGCAATGTTTAGATTTCCTGGAACAGGATAACCACCAAAATGTGATTGTTGAAGCTGATTCTGAGTTAATCATTAACTCAGTCAAGAGAATTAGCTGGGGTATGACGCCGGAAAAAGCCTCAAGAAACTGGAGGCTGATCCAGGTCTTTCAATGGATTCAGCTTCACCTCCAGTGCCTTCGAACAGTAAGTTTTAAACATGTGCGAAGAATGGCCAATAAATTGGCAGATATTCTGGCCAATCAAGGAGTGATCTATACAGAAAATAGGGTTGCGATGGGTTGGTAAGAGTTGCCTTAGAATAGATTAAAGGTGAATTGTTACAACCAGGCAGATGAAGATAGGATGGTGTTTTGGAACAGAGCCATGGAGGCGGGGTCGAGATGACTTAGTTTCTTTATGATTAACAGTTCTTTCATAGTCTGGTCTTTAGTGGGTTGCAGGCCATTGTCAGCCTTTGCAACCCTGGTTAGTACATTCACAGAGGCTCAAGGTGGCAGTAGCTCAGGAGACTCTGTTTTTTGGATGGTTGGCAGGATGGCAAGAGTCACATCTTTCATTGGTTCAAGTAGAGGAGATGCTGCGAGGGGCTGGAATCTGGGATCTCTCGGTGGCCTCAAAACCCCTGGTTTTCCTTCTTTCGACGCAATATCTCGTTTGGGGTGGTTTATCGGTGATCACAGGCCTTGCAAGCGGGAAGTGGTTTTTCTGAAATGGGAGAAATTTCATTCAATGAGCTACACGTGGCCTAGGGGTTGGATAGAATACCACCCTCATCGCGCACTATCGTTCGGTGTTGTAGACCCGTGCGATATGATCCTCAGCTGTCGGATTAAGCAAGGTGGATCTACGGTCAGGAACGATCGAGCATGTTGGTGGGTCCATGTGGGTAAGCGTCGTGCTTCTAAGTATTGCGAAATTGGCCACTGCCGTTGGATCGGGAAAGGAGGTTTGATGATTGAGATTAAAGATGCAAGTCAGGATGACGGTGGAATCGTTGATGCATTTTATTCTTAGAGGGATGCAAAATGTTCTTGGCGGGAGTAGTTGTTTTTTGTACGTTCTACAGGTTCGAGGATTCGTGAGTTATTCGGACATGAAATCCTTATAGATTGGTGCATTCTTTCCTCTTCAGGTCCGATTCTTTATTCTCGTTAGCTGGCTTTAGCATTATTTTTCTTTTGAGAGTTTTGAGGTTTTGTTTGTAGGGGTCGGGGCTTTTGCCTTTGGCTCGTTGGTAGTTTGAGATTGGTTTTTTCCTTGGTGTACAACTCCTTGTGGAATGTTGTATTTTATGTATTTTATTTACCGATTAATGAAATAGAAGGTTTGACTCTTGCTTCAGCAAAAAAAAAAAAAAAAACTGTCTTTTTCCCAATAATTTATTTTAACTTTTTGTATTTTTAATATAATTATATCATGCTTTGTCTATTTCGCAAGTTTATGTCAATTTTTTCTAGATATATATTTAGTCTCTTTAATTTCATTAAATAGCCCACATAAGACAAAGAAGGGTGACCATTTGTAAAAGCATGGTAGACTTGATTCAAGTATATATGTATGTAATCATATCTATAAAAATGATAATGTAGTTTTTATGGAGCATAAAAAGTTACATATCATTGAGAAGATATATATACACATCATTGGGTAGAAATATATTTCTCTATAGCTATGAGTATTTTGCAAAAGAAACTTGTGATAAAACATTATGGACATTTGTCATTCTTAAAGAAAGCTAATTTTGTTTAATGCTTCTACTCCACCACATAAAGTAAGCGTTATTGAAAGAAGCCTAATTTGTATTAGGCCTACTTCATTTTCTAATGATATTTTTCCATTTAAATCTAGCCTTTTATACCTATACAATTGATCTTCTAAATATAAAAGATTCAATTTACTTACAATTACAAGATTGTTTTGAGCATTTGAGATATGGTCCTTAACCATACATAAAATTTAAGTATTGATAATTGCAAATCTAATTTATTTAAAGACATTTTTCATTTAAAAAATTAAAAATAATAATAAGATATTCTAAAATTTAAAAATAATATAATTACTTGATTTTATTAAGTTTATATCAAAATCAAAATCGTATTATAAGAAATTTTAAAATTATCATTAAATACTATGATATTTTTACAAATCATTAAATATTATGTTGCTTTGCAAATTATTAATTTATTTTCCTTAGATACAATAGTATAGAATTTATGTAAATTTTACTATATTTTTATTAATTGATTGATTTTTATTTTTGAATTGGTTTTTATTATTTATATAGTAATTTTTTTGCAAATTTTATTATTATTTTTACTTATAGTAGAAGATATTGCATTGAGTTTATCGTCAAAATTATATTACATTAGAATTGACATAAAAAAAATTGTAAAATTTCCATTATTTAATTTTAAATATTAAAATTTATTATTTTTTTTTTAAATTTAATTTATTTTTCTATAATCTAATTAACTATAACCATAAACATATTATTGCTAAACCCATAAATTAATAAACCAAAAATAAAAATATCTCATCATAAATTATGCTCCTGCACTAATTGTTTAATGTAGCAAAAGTGCCTTGCAATCCAGTCTTACAATTTCAGGGTACGGTTGCTATCCTGTTTTGCTATTTCTGTTTCTTCCCACTTCACAACTCATGCTCACTGGGATGTTCCTTCATCATCACAACTTGTCTTTTAACCTTTCCTTCACTTAATTTTTTGGTGTTCAGCTCTCCAACGTCCACTTGTCCCACATCCATCTCAACATTTAATACTGAAAACTCCGTCAAAACTTTGGGGATTATGTTACACATCATTTTTCTTGATAGTGATGCTATGTCAGTTGACTTAGTTCACACCTTCCTACGGGCCCGTCCTCCCAACAATATCTTCACATGGAATCCAAATGCGAACCCGACGAGTGGGCTAATCCATCCATTGCCAAGAGATTATTATATAAGGTTGTATTTATCTTTCTATAATCATTCAAAACTTAATTTTTATTTATCTCTTTATTCATCTATAATGTTGTACTTCTTTTTTAACTAATTAACAAGAAATAGACTAATTAACAAGAGATATAGAGAGAACATTTATTCTCTTTAAAGTAATTAATATATTCCTTGTTTCAACCTTTTTTTTATTTTTACATATATTATTTAAAAAAAAATATTTTTAATTATTTTAAAAAGTGTTATATCTTTTTATCTTAAAAAAAATCATTATATTTATTTGTTAATAAGTAATGAAAACCTTATTTGTAATTTTTTTTTTTCTCTGTAAAGATTACTAATTCTATTAAAGGGAAATCAAAATAATGTTACAAGGAGGTTGAAGCATCAGGCAAGAGCATCTGAGAGCATTCAATGCAGCAAAACTGCCCCAAGTATGGGAGAACCAGTTACGGTAAGCAAGGAGCCAAACATAGGAACCTGAGTACAACGAAAAGACCAAAAAAGAAGAGATGGGATATCCCCCTAAGAAACCGACGAAACCAGAAACAAGAGATAGAGACGCTATCCGAATCCGCAAAAGAGCTACAGACTGCCGCCCCACCATGACAAAGAATCAAGCTACCAAGCCACAGAGGCTAAACCAGAACCACAAACCCAAAACCGCTTGAACTTAACCAAAAGAACCATTAGGAAAATTCTGGGAGGACAAGAAAGGGCCCAGGTGGCATCACATTACCACTTCCTGGTCCAGATGCTCCTCCATAATAGGGCATGCATTACCCTGCCAGATTTCTTCATCCCTTGCTACATCACCAACACCACTGCCACTTGGAGGAACCGACGAGGGACGGGTGCCGGTGGAATTGCCTGCAATGGTCATCGAGACAGAGGCTCCATGAGCGCTGCTACCTGGTGGTTGAGTGTTGCCAGGAGCACCACCCTCGTCATGCTGCTCACCATGCCCTTCCACCATGCCTTCATCTGCCAAATTCTGCTCAATGCCATGGCTGCCCGCCATTCTGTGAACACCCTGAGAAAGCTTAGCCGAAGTGCGCGCTGTAGCTTGAGGTAGAGCCTATTCTTCAGAAAAGATAATAGTAATATTGGCCGTGATAATGGGCCTGTTAAGGCTACTCTAAAACTTGAAATGAGTAGTCTGAAAAGCATTGTGTGGGAAAGGTCTGCGGGAAGGGCTAAGAGGAGGCGAATTTGCCAGAGATGAGGGCTGAGTAGCAGGGGGCGGAGGTTGATCAACAGAGTGAGCAGATTGAGAATGCCCACGACCACCACGACTCCCTCCATGGCAGCTTCTCATGCGTTGACGGACCATGGTGAGGCAACGAAGGGGAAGCTCAGAAGAACATGTATCTTTGGAGGGGAGACGAGACAACACAAAGAGATTTCGAGCAGAGTTTAGAGAACAGGCCTGAGAATGGAAAGAGGGAAGCAAAATTCCAACATCAAGAGCCCCCAAGAGCGACCCACTGATGGCAGAAACCAACTTGTTGCAGAGAATTGCTGCAAGGAACAGGCAAAGGCAAGAGGACAGGGAGCAAACAATGGAATGGTGAGCCGAATTCACCATGATTATACCAGCAATAGCCTTGCCTCGGACGGAGTGAGCACTTAAGTCAATCTTCAGGTAGAATCGCTCTCGCCTTAGGTGAGCCAGCTTGAGGTAGATTTGAGCATGGGGAACAGCGCTATCCTGCAGCTGGCATGACTGAGCGCCTGCACCATTATTTAATTTCATAATGAACATTTAATACACCCGCATCTGGGTACCTTATTTGTAAATTTTAGTTAATGGAGTTATTATTATTATTTAGGGAAAATCTTGTTATTTGAAATAAATTACTAATGATTTGCAGGGCTTCTTTTCATTTAAGGAAAATGAATTCTTTGGCAATCAAAAATTAATTGTAAAACTTACGTCAAGATCAAATGTGGTTTCAGCCTAATAATATTTTCAACAAAACTACTTTTTTTATTATCGCTCATATATATATATATATATATATATATATATATATATATATATATATATATATTTGCTTACAGAGGAATCGGCTACCATCCAAATTACTATCTTTAAACCAATTTCATAATATATGACTTATTTGTCTTACATTCTTGTCTTAGTTAACTTTTCAATTAAAATTTACCAATATACTATCATATCTAATCATCATAATGTTAGATAAATATAAATTTTCAATTCTTTAGTTCACACATATTCTAAAGTTAATGAATGCAAAGATTGACTTCATGTTCAATAGGCAGGTATATAAAACAAATTAATAATAAAAATAACATATGTAACAATAACATATATTTTAATTTAGCTATATTTAAACTAAGCATGAGAGACTAGCTACTATGTAGCACTTCTTATATATATATATGTTGTTCATTTCATGCCGATTGTTTTTTTATTACCTTTATATATATATATATATATATATATATATATATATATATATATATAGTTTTGAGAAACAATTTATTTGGTGATCATTATTAAAATGAAGTGTTATGTGTGAATTGGTTCAAGATCCAAATCCTCTAATTCACATATGCTTGTGGAAAAATCATATAAATACTTAAAAATTATAGTGCTAATAGTTGAAATCAACCTCATATCACAAAAATACACTTATAAATTTCTCTCATCTCTAATATATATATTCTTTTTTCCCTAATAATGCTGATGTGCCTTTCCAATCGAGTGCCATTTTTGGTGGTTTGCATCAATTCCCAGGATCACAAATATTTGGACGGCCGAATGGCATAATGATGTGCGTTGGTCATCAAAATGTAGCTAGAATGAACCAATATTGCTTTTTAGACGTGCTTGGCTGCAATATGTGTACGAAGGATCTGTGTTTCTCCATTGTCGACATGCATGATGAGTTATTCTTTTCTGTATGTAGCTTATAATAGTGGGTTTTATATTTATGGGTGTGTTCATTTCTAAATGAAATTTTCATTATA
Organism: Pinus tabuliformis; assembly: GCA_031772625.1. Classification (NCBI taxonomy): domain Eukaryota; kingdom Viridiplantae; phylum Streptophyta; class Pinopsida; order Pinales; family Pinaceae; genus Pinus; species Pinus tabuliformis. The sequence continues at coordinate 561,885,546 of CM062814.1, read as the reverse complement.
TCTTTCTCTTAAGCTATACATGTTTGTTAGTGGGTGGGTTAAAATCATCGTTTATTAAATTTATTTATTAAAAAATATTTTATATTTGAAAGCTTAATTATATTTTGGAAATTCGAAAACGTGTTGAAGTTGTTATATAAAAGAATTTTGTTAAAACATTAATAGCATTTAACAGTATTTTTTTTAGTGGTTCTTATATCTAATTCATATCATTTTTTAAAAGTTTAATAGTAAGTACATTATTATTATTATTTCTATATTTTAATTTATAGTGGGTGTTAGTGTTAATGTAAATTATTTAGAATGTTTGGAAAAAATTATACAATATATTTGAAAATAGTATAAAGCAAGAGTCGAACCTTCATAATCATTAAAACAGAAAAGTATTTACATAGAATACAACCATCTGCATGTTAACATGGATATATAAGCATACACTACTTTCTAGAAAACTTAGGATCACGAGTTATTAGTTAAAACTGTGACTCTAATCCACAAAACTACCCCACCCAAAATGGCAACAAGTACAAAGGCCACATAAGCCCCCAACCAATCTGAAAAGGGAGGAGAAAGCCTGTTAAATTTCGCTTTCAGAACACCTAGCTCCCACCAACTGTAGCGGAGTACCTCGCAGAGCCAAGGCTCCCACCAAAAACCGTTTGGAAGCACCACTAAACACGACAGTTTCCTGACTGTCGATCCTCCCGAAATGATCCAATGGTGGAGGTAAATATCGCGCCACCTAGAAGTCCGCCCTTTAACCATACAGCTCCACAGACAAGCACGATAGATCACAGTCGTAGATCCGCTAGACTTGATTCTACGGCGGAGGATCATATCGCACCGAGCAAAGGAGCTATTTTTTAACGTGTGAAAAGGGTGGAGAACAAAACCGCCTCATAGTCACGTGTCACCTGGGGAGTGTGATTGCTCCCAAATTTTGAAAACCCCTTTCCACCCGAGAGGCCCCCGATATACCGGAAACCACTCCGCTAGCAGAATTGCAATGTTTGACAACGTGTTAGGAAAACTCATTTCGTTTTTGGAATCCAGGTTCTAGCAGCTACCACTTTGCTATTGTTGCTGTATGTGGGCCTAAGCATCTTACTACCCCTTCCCTTCAAACAATTACTTTGGTAGCAGACTCCTCCTGGCAACATAAGAATAAACGAGAAAGGTAAAACTTGCACCTCATAAATCAACTAAATTATTAGACTGAGCTTCCATTGTTTTAGTGCGATACACCATCATATCCTCGACTGCTTGGGTGTCACACTGATCCATGAAATTATCCTGAAGCAACCTATGCCCGCTCATTGTAACCCTATACTTGGTGCATGTCATACCTTGATTAGCTAGTAGATCAGCTAGTTTATTGGCCTGCCTTCGCACATGGTTAAAATTGACCGTGCGTAGGCCTCTAAGGTGGATTTGGATCCTTTGGAAGACCTGGATCAGCCTCTAGTGTTTTGAAACCTTCTCCGGCTCCGAGCCCCAACTAATTTTTTTAACTGTGTTAATAATGATCTCAGAGTCAGCTTCGATAATAACATTTTGCCGATTATCCTGCATCAAGAGATCTAAGCACTGCTCCATAGCCATGGCTTCTGCCATGTTGTTTGTAGCTCTGCCTAAGTGTCCATGGAAGATGGAAAGGATGTTACCAGTATCATCCCTTAACACCCCTCCAAATCCTGCACTGCCTAGGTTGCCTTTAGAAGCCCCATCTATATTATATTTCAGAAAGCCCAAAGGGGGATGATGCCAAAATTCCTGCTTAGAAACCATAGCCAACACCCTTCTGTTCAGGCCCTGCAACATAAGCCCCTGCATACCCAACAATCCCAGAATATTCAAGTCAGCATCTAAGGGTTGATTTTTGGCGGTGTTTCGCACTATGGTACCCACTGTTTCTTTAAGTTGAGTCACAGTCTGCTTCAAAAGACACTGAGGGGATCTTTTCTCATTTTTGAAAATTCTCTTATTCCTCTCTTTCCAGACATTCCAAATAATGAAGCTAGGGGTGAGAGCCCATGCAGCACCAAGAATTTCATTATCTGAGTAATTATTTCTCCACCTGGTTAGGGTGTTGAAGATGCACCCTCTGTCCCTGTTGCTCCCTTGGAAGATGTTAGCAAAATAATCCCACAAACTAGAGGTAAAGATACAATTATTAAGGAGGTGTTCCATGATTTCTTCTTGGGCTTCACAGAGCTGGCATCTGGAAGGCCCCAGCACACCCCTTTTTCTTATGTTATCCCAAGTCAGTATTCTCTTATGATAAACAAGCCACATGAAGAGCTTAATCTTCATCCAGCCTTGATGCCTCCACAGAGTCTGCCATATTCTATTCAGAGCTTAAAGGATATAATTCTCTAATGCGTTACTATTTTTAAAATATATGAACTTTATATATATATATATATATATATATATATATATATATATATATATATATATATATATATATCCTTGAAATTACAATGTCTTCAGTATGTTCAACATAAAAGGGATCTTAACATTACCAAAAAAACCCTTTTTTCGTATACTGTAGGTGTTGAACAACTAAGCTCGAGGGATCGGTTGAGAAATTTGTAAATATGTAATTAGAGAAAATCGAAGATTTAGAATAGGAAAATATCTTGGAATATGAATCCCAAAGGTCACACCTCCTCATATTATATAATCATGTTTACATTAGTAAAAATGAACATTTAGGAGTCGTTCCTTAGACTGACATCATATTAGAGCCACATGTCTTGGGTTTAGGCGCCTCTACCCTTCTAAGTGTCTAAACTCTGACTATCAGTTTGTTGTTGTCACAGTGCTCAGAAACATTGCCTCTACCACCCTTGCTAGGTTGAAGACATGCTTATGTCGTTTTAGGGTAATGCCTAAGTTTGAGGAAATTTCTCTACCATTGATTTGTCATAATTCCTGACATCATCTTTTCACATTGGTTCATTACATAGAGTTGATTTTTGGTGAAGCACTCCCAATTGGGAGCCTAGCAATCCATGACGTGGGTTATTGTTGCATCCTTCTAACTATACTCTGGCTTCCCTAGGGTAGAATACCATGTACACATATATCTTGTATGTTTCGCTTCTCCACATTTCCTAGGAGAGACTAATACTTCTCCCGAATCAATGTAGATTCTTTGTGGTGTGACCAAATTATGGTGCTTGACATTGGCTCGAATGCAAGCCTTTTTATGATTTTTATGAACAATTTGGCCTCGTCTATGAACCAACACTCTCTTTCACCTTCAAGTTAGTCAAAATCGAGGCAAATCTCTTCCAGGAGATCGATGTCTCATGATGCAGTCACAATGGAAACTAAAATGTGTTAGGTTAAGAACCACAAAAATCAAAACATATGGTTTAATCTCTACAACTGTGGAGAAGGCTTGGTGGAGGGCTTATCTACAATGCTTATCCATGAATGCTAAAATAAAACATTGGTTTTGGGGGTGATGGTGCCTCCTTCACATGTCCTTCAACTTTTCATTGTAAAAAATGTGCTAAGATTGATATAACATTTATTCGCACTTGAGAAAAAGTAAAGGAAAGTTAAGGAAGGAATAACAAGAACATTCCACATATGGTTTTAGCAGGATGATCGTGACACCTTTGTTTGTCCTTCAATTGGTGATCATAATGGATGTGTCATTGTCATGATCTATGTAAAATTACATCCAACAGAAATTAGAGAAAGAAATGTTAGGAAGGGAGCACCATAACATTTCAAATTTGATTAATGCACGTATATGGGGAATTTTTTTGATGTACCATAATGAAGCTGGATACCTTTATTGAAACCTTTCAAGCACTTTAGTTTTAAAGGAAGGTGACTATTCATTATGGACTTCTGTTTTTTTCTTGTTGACCTAAGATGGGGAGCTTTCCGAGCAATTTCTTTCTCCCTTTTCTCTCATCACCTTTTAGCTTTTCAATTCTTATCTTACATTATATATTAGCACCTCCTTGTAATGATTACATATGAACCCATAATTTTGAAAAGTTTTAGTACACTATGTTGAATTTCGTAGAGGAACAAATTTGATTGAAGAAACCATTCAATATTTCTAGATTCAATTGGAAGGTATGGAGAGGAATTAAATTTCATGGTGGAGTAAAGAGGAAAATGAAGCTCAGAGATGATATGACTCATGAGGATGTTGGAAAAGGGAAATTAGAATCCTCAGTTACATTGAAATTCCATCAACGCCAACTCAATGGATTTAATTTTCAGAATTTTATGTTAGGTCCCTATAATACTACTGTATTACCTTATTATTATTGTTATTATAGCCCCTTATTGTTATTGTTGTTCCCATGTTGTCCCCATATTGTTATTATTGTGCCTCATAGAAGCCCACTATTATTATTGTTGTGCCCTTACATTATTATTGTTATGTCGGCTCTGATTATATTGTGACCCCTTAGACTCCTATATATAGAAAGGAGGTATTGCCATTTGTATCATCCAAGAATTGTTCATTTGTTTACTGTAAAGTAGGTTTCCCTTTCGAAGAGGATACTTTTGAAGTCATTGATCTATCTCATTCTTCTATTTTGTGACCTGGTTGCATAACAATTGGTATAAGAGCTTTGGATTCTAGGCTTTCACTGCTTCAAACAAGACATCGTGGAATTTTCGCTATAACTATTTTTATACGAATCTTCGAAAACTAAAATTAAAACCCATTTGAGAAAAAATAGTGATGAACATTGGGACCGAATTTTAGATCTTTTCTCGCTATATTTTCCAAGATAGGAATTGAGGAAGTTAGGGTTTCTACAGGCTCCCGAATTTTATCTCAAACAAGTCACCTTGGGAAAATCGTTATAACTTTTTCTCTAAGCATCAGATTGAAATTTCGAAATCAATTATGGAAAGAGGACGAACTGTAGGTTTCTTTATATCATGTTCAAGTCCAAAGGTAAAGAAAATGACACATGCAACTTCACACATGTTCGCTCTACTGAACCAATCTATAATCTGGTCAGCATGGGAGATTTGACATAATGCTTTTTTGGAGAATCTAATCTAGATCAGATTTGTGGGTTTGGAAAGAGGACGCATAGGGCTATCAGAGGACAAAATTTTACACCTTGGAGATCCAAAATTATAGATATACAACGGATTTAATATCGAGCTCCAGTAAAGAGTAAAAATGTGTGTAGTCTTTTTTATTTTTTTGCATAAGTTTGGTTTGAAAAATTTGTTTGACGTGATTCAAAGGGGACATTGAAGTATATTTATCATTAATTGATGCCCCGAAGAAATAAAATGGAAACAAATAGTAAGCAACGTGAAATCTCTCACATGACTCATGAAGAGGACAGAGAAATGCAACATGATATATCAAAATTACGAGACCAAGCGCAACAAATTTCACTCTCACAAAAAGTAACAGAAGCTAAGATGGATGGTTTAAATAAAGGCATGGAAGCTAAGATGAATGGCATGGAAGATAAGATGGATGGTGTGGAAGTTAATATGGATGGTTTAGAAGTAATCATTGTATATTTGAAAAAAGACATGGAAGGTTTTAAAGGAGGTTTGAAAAAGTTGCTACAAGAAATGCTTCCTAATGGCGAAAAGGCAGTAGAGACAACTCATGATGAGAACAAAAGAAATGTTAGTCATGATTTCATAGACTCTAATGTTGTATTGAAGACCCACCATGTTCCAAAGATCGATATGAGGAATTTTTATGGAAAGGATCCCATAACATGGATACTATAGATGGAGCAATATTTTGATCTCCATAATGCGCCAAACACACAAAAGGTATGTATTGTGACTTTATGTTTGGAACCCAATCAGTTTGTATGGTATCGATGGCTTTGTTCTCGTAAACAAATTGTCACTTGTGAAATTTTTACGGAATAAATGATAGCACATTATGAGGATATAAAAAGCAACACCCTTTTTAGCCAAATGAGAAATCTCAAACAAAAGGGTTCAATGGTGGAGCACATTGAGGACTTCCAAAATTTTAATATAAGGGTAAAAGATATTCCATAGGAGCATAGGATTGATGTGTTCATAGGGACTTTAAAGCGTAACATCCAACATGAGGTTCACCTTTGGGAACCTGATCCATTGGAGAAGGCATTCAGGTTGGCAAGAAAATTTGAAAAAAATTATGGCAACAAGGAAGCCTATCAATCACAACTATAAAGATGGAAGTGTTGTTGCCCCTAGTCTTCCACAACCTACAAGGTTGAGACCACAACAATTGGAAGAAAAAAGAGCAGGAGAGCTTTGTTACAATTGTGATAGTAAATACACTAAAGGTCATAAGTGTGCTGAGAAGAAATTATTTTACATAGATTGTGAAGAGGAAGAAGAAAAGGAACAAGAAACATCCAAATAAGAGGATACACACCAAGAAAAAACGCCAGAGAAAGAAGAAATGAATCTGACCATATCTTGTAATGCATTGGCCAGAATTACCACTCCTTAAACTATCAAGATAAAAGGACATATCAAGAAGAAAAATGTAATAATGTTGATTGATTCAGGCAGTATCCATAATTTTATTCATTGTAAGATAGTGAAGGAATTGAATTGCTTCCTATATCCGAAACCAAAGTTTCAAGTGATGGTTGCAAATGGAGGAACCATAAATTTCTCTGGAAAGTGCCATAATATCAAGCTATCCATGGGAGAATATGTGTTGAATAGTCCAATGATTTCCATTCTAATGGGTGGTGTTGATGTTCTACTAGGAGTCCAATGGCTACAATCTTTGGGTATGATAGCTTTTAATTTTCGTTAATTTTTCTCGATTTTTTTTAGAAGGAAAGGAAATTGAACTAAAGGGTATCACAGGGAAACCAAGAAATATAATTAGCTCTAACGACATAAAAAAGCTTCTAAATAAAGAACAACATGGTGTAATTGCACAATTACGTTCACTAGAGGTTCCCACATCGAAATCATCTTTTTCTCTAGATCTCCAAAACGTCTTGGATAATCATTCCAAGGTATTTGAGACTCCCAAAGGCCTCCCACCTATTCATGATCATGATCATGCTATTCACTTGATTCCAGGAAGTGTTCCTCCAAACACCAGGCCTTACAGATATCCCTATGCCCAAAAGAGTGAAATTGAACGTATGGTTGCATAAATGCTAGAGGATGGTATAATTCAACCTAGTCAAATTTCATTCTATTCTCCAGTAGCATTGGTGCACAAGAAGGATGGATCATGGCATATGTGTCCAGATTATAGGGAGGTCAACAAGCTCACTATTAAAGATAAATTTCCTATTCCTTTCATTGATGAATTATTGGATGAATTGCATGGAGCAATTTACTTCACCAAGTTGGATGTTCATTCATGATATCATCAAATCAAAATGAAGACAAAAAGCATTCTGAAAACAATATTTAGAACTCATGAGGTCATTATGAATTTTTTGTCATGCCTTTTGGCCTTACCAATGCACCTTTTACATTTCAAGGTTTGATGAATTTCATTTTCAAACCCTTATAAAATTTTTGTTAGTATTTTTTGTGATATACTAATCTAAAACAAGTCTTCGAAGGATCATGTTCAACATGTTGATAGAGTGCTCAAACTATTAGAGGACAAACAATTATATGCAAAAACATCAAAATGTTTCTTTGGAGTGCAATAGGTGGAATATTTGGGTCATATTGTATCTTATGAAGGTGTTAAGGTAGACCCTAGAAAAATTAAAGCCATTAAGGAATGGAAAATACCAACATCCATAAAGCATTTGCGAGGATTTATCAGGTTGAAAGGGTATTATCGCAATTTTATTAAAAATTATGGGAGAATAGCAGAACCTCTAACAACATTACTAAAGGAAGATACATTTTCTTGGACTTCAGAAGCAATGAAAGCCTTGGAACATCTTAAAGAGCCAATATGCCAGACAACAGTCTTAGCTATGCCAGACTTCACAAAACCTTTATTGTGGAATGTGATGCCTTAGGAAATGGAACTGGTGTTGTTTTAATGCAATAAGAAAGACTCATTTCTTTTGAAAGTCATCCAATCAAAGGAAAGTATTTACACAAAGCTATTTATGAGAAGGAAATGTTGGCAATACTACATGCACTTAGTAAATGGAGACCTTACCTAATGGGAAGACACTTCAAGGTAAAATAGGATCATGATAGTCTTAAATACTTTTTAGAACAAAGATTATCTTCAGAAGAGTAGCAAAAATGGGTCACAAAGATGTTGGGTTATGACTTTAAAATCATGTACAAAAAATGGAAGAAAAATGTTGTTACTGATGCACTCTCAAGAAAGGATGTGTATGTGGAAGCATTGCTTTGTGCCATTTCTATTATCCAACCAGATTGGATAAACGAAGTAAGGGATGAATGGAAGAATGATGAAGAAGTGTGGGAACTCATTCAAACATTGCTGCAAGATCCCACTACATCTGATACATTTAGTTGGAAAAATGATTCATTATGGTACAAAGATCGTTTATAATTCTGTAAGAATTCCCAACTCAAACAAAATATTCTTATGGAATTTCACACCTATCCCTTAGGAGGGCATTCAGGATTTTTAAAATCTTACCATAGGGTTAACAAGGAATTTTTTTGGGATGGCCTTAAATCTGATAATCAAAAGTTTGTGGCAGAATGTTTGGTTTGCCAACACAATAAAGTTGAGACAATTAAGACCCTAGGTCTATTACAACCTTTATCCATTCCAAGTCAACATTGGGAGGAGGTTTCAATGGATTTTATAACAGGTTTACCCAATTCCGAAGGAAAGAGTGACATCATGGTGGTAGTTGATAAACTTATCAAGTATGCACACTTTTGTGCATTATATCATCGATTTAAAGCCATTACAATTGCTATTGCATTTATGGAAACAATTCAAAAGCTACATGGAAACCCAAAGATTATTGTAAGCAATAGAGATCCCATTTTCACTAGAAATTTTTGGATAGAATTATTTTCTTGTCTCGGTACTCAGTTAGCTCATATCTCGTCTTATCATCCTCAATATGATGGGAAAACTTAGATAGTGAAAAAATGTTTGGAAGGATATCTTCGTCACTTTGTTTCTGATAAGCATACACAACGGGTCAAATGGTTTCCTCTAGCTCAATGGTGGTATAACACTTCCTACCATACTGTAGGAAAAATGACCCCATTTATGGCACTTTAGAAAATTGTAAGCTTCAAGCAGTGTAAGATCACATTGAGCATCAACAAAAAGTTCTCCAACTCTTAAAGGATAACCTTACTTTTGCACAGAATAGAATGAAACAACAGGAAGATCAACATCGCAGCAAAAGAAGTTTTGATGTAGGTGATTGAGTATTTCTATGACTACAACCATACAAACAAATGTCCCTCAAGCAAGCTAAGAAGGATAATAAATTATCACCAAAGTATTATGGTCCATACAAGGTGTTGCAAAAGATTGGTACTATGGAATACAAATTGGAACTTCCTGCATCTTCCCGAGTGCACCTAGCTTTCCATGTTTCATGCTTAAAGAATGTTATAGGTGACAAGCTCCCAGTTCAAACAATATTTCTAGAACTTGATGAGGAAGGAAAAATACTATTGGAACCTGAAGCAGTCATTGAAACAAGAACTCGACAGGTACGAAATCGATTAATTTTAGAGTATCTCATCAAGTGGAAGAACTTACCCACTGAAGATTCCACACGAGAGGATGAGAATTTTATACAGAAGCACCTAGAACTACTCAAGCGTTTAGGACAACACGCTTTTGAAGGAGAAGGACACGTTAGGTCCTCCCTATAATACTAGTGTATTCCTTTATTATTATTGTCATTGTAGCCCCTTATTGTTATTGTTGTGCCCATGTTGTCCCCATATTGTTATTATTGTGCCCCATAGACGCCCACTATTATTATTGTTGTGCCCTTACATTATTATCATTATATCGTCTCTGATTATATTGTGACCCCTTATACTCCTATAAATGGAAAGGAGGTCTTGTCATTTGTATCATCCAAGAATTGTTCATTTATGTAATGTAAAGGAGGTTGCCCCCTCAAAGATGTTACTTTTGAAGTCATTGATCTATCTCATTCTTCTATTTTGTGAGCTAGTTGCATAAAATTTTATGATTTAGGGAAAATAAGCATATCTCAAAGACATGAGTCCTACCAAAATCCCACCCACCAGTAAACATGGAAGAAGACTAGGAAAAGACAGATGAATCATTTCACATAGAGTCAACATAATGCAATCATGTTACTATGGAACTAGAATTGAAATATTTAGTTAGCTACAACTAGTTTTTCACTTTCACTTATAATATGCATTATACTGGGATAGTATTTCAAAATATATACAAATAATTCAATTTTGAATACATAAATCTATTTCATGCATCTAAACTAATATAATTTTTTTTTTTTTTTTTTTTAACTTTTAAATGTATATATTTAAATATAATTTCCAATTTTATTCCTTTAAATATTAAATATTTAAATAATAGTAATAATATAATCATTATTATTAAAGAAAAAAGAAATAGAATAAATTATATCTATAGTGAAACAAAAATATATATATATATATATATATATATATATATATATATATATATATAAAAATAATATGGTTATTTTTCTTAAGTATTAGAGTTAGGAATTAAAAATTCAAACCAAACCGTAGATAGGATTTATAACTTTATATAAAGATAAAATTAAAAATACTAACTGGAATTTGGATAAATTTATGTAGCAAATTGTGAAGGCATCTTTTGGAATAAAATATATAAACATTTTAATAATGTGTTTTCTCTCTTATTAAATAAATTGAATTTTTTGTTGTTGTAGACGTTGGTCATGGTGATGATATCGGATGATATCTCTCTAATTAAGATATATTGCCTACATCTTGATAAAACGTTTGTAGCTACCATCTAAATTGGTCATGTATGTCTGCATGTTTAACGTTTTTTCCAAGGATATTTGCATGTTTAGTTGTGCCTAGCATGAATTTGTTGTTAAATGATGTCAAGAAATGAAGAGAGATGTAATTTATTATGTATAATGGATATCAAGTGTTTTTTTTGAACAATTATCTTAAGTAATAAGGGGAGTAAATGTGATGTATCATAATCTTTTTCTCTATTGTTATTTAATTGATTTTTTGCATAAAGTTTTCTACAAAGTGGAAACTATTTTTGTACTCAATAACACTTTTCAGTCAACCTTATTATTGATTGATAAAAATGTTGGCATTAAAGGATTTTATTGCTAATATTTTAGTAAATGATTGACAAATACGATATGATTGGTGATATTTTAAGTGTAAATAATGTTTATCTTCATATTTTTGAATATCTCTTTGTTTAGGTTCTTGTGTGGAAGTGCGCAGGAAGTAGCTACTCCCGTATTTGGTCAACCATTGACATTGGAAGTTGTTATTAATTGATAAATACATTTGTATTAAAGGTTTTTATTGTTAATATTTTAGTAATTGGTTAACATATATGAAATTATTAGTAATATTGTAATTGTAAATAATGCTTATATTCGTATTTTTGAATACTTCCAATATCTCTTTGTTTAGGCTCTTGTTCAGAAGATCCTTTTGTGTGAATCTATGCCCTTTGCATTAAACAATCTTATGGCTAATTTTGTAATATTTTAGTTATAAGAAATACATATCAATAGTTAATTAAGTAAATGTTGTGCACAGTGTACACAAAGTTGTGTACAAAACAAAATTAAATTGAGCAGAAGCATTGTTTATAGGACATGCAAAAGTGCAGAGAATATTCATTTTGTAGATAATAACATTGTTCATGCTTATATTATTGATAATATATTAATTGTGAATAATGTATAGTATTTCTACTTAAGTGATTATGTACAAAACGAGATGTCATTGAGCATAAAATATATTTATGGGATGTACGGAGGTGCGGAGAAGATTCATTGTGCGTAGGAACATTTTAGACTTTCATTCTGTAGATATTCGAATTATGCATTGATTGATTTCATTGCTAGTATTTTATTATCAAAACATAATCCATATGTACTATTCACAATAATATTGTCTATGCTTATATTATTGATAATATTTTAGTTGTAAATAATGCATACTATTTCTATTGAATTGATTCATTATACAAAGGAAGTTTTCAATGTGCGGATCACCATACTTGGCACTAAAGGATTTTATCGGTAATATTTCAGTACTAAATAATGCATATTTTCTCAACAACATTGTCGATGCTTATATTATTGATAATATTTATGTTGTAAATAATGAAAAATGTCTCTTTTCAATTGATTCATTGTATAAAGGAAGCTTTGAAGCCTTCATATATTTTAGTGTTAAAATGCATACTTTATGCTTATATTATTGATAATATTTTTAATTGTAAATAATGGTTATGTTCGTATTTTCGAACATATTTCAAATTAGGCATATGTGATGAAGTGTGAAGTAAGTCCATTGTGTGGAGGAAGATTTCAATGTGGGGAGCACTGCACTTAGCACTAAAGGATTTTATTGCTAATATTTTAGTATTAAATAATTCATATTTGTTGTTTGCAATAACAACGAAGCAAGCGTTGGACTTATATGATATTTTTGTTAATATTTTAGTGATAAATAATGTGTATCTCCATGCCTCTACAACTAATTAAGTGGGTTTCGCATTTCGCCCACATTTGTGTTTTAGCCCATGCTTGCTCTGCACTACTTGCTCTATGTAGCAATGTATGCACAACTTCCTCAACACATGCTATCTATGGACACACTTCCTCCACGGATTCTTTGGACTAGATTCCACCAGTCCGAGTAGCTATTTTAGTAGGTAGTTGACGCACACAAAATTATTGGTAATATTTTAATTCTAAATAATGTTTATGTTCGTATTTTTGAATATTTTGAATATCTATTTGTTTAGGCTCTTGTGCAAAAGTTCTCTTTATACATATATATGCACTTTGCACTAAACACTTTTATTCCTAATATTATTGGTAATATTTTATTTATGAATACTCCATATGATTAGTGAATTGTGTAAAGTTTATGTAGAGTACACACAAAGTTGTGTACAAAACCAAATTTAAAGAGTGGAGAATGTTTATTGTGTAGAAGAAGATTTCAAGTTTCCATTGTGTAGATAGTAACATTGTTTATGCTTATATTACAGACAATATTTTAATTGTAAATAATGTATACTATTTATATTTAAGTGATTTTGTACAAAACTACATTTCATTGAACAAAAGTTTTATTTATGGGATGTGTGGAAGTGCGGAATAAGTTCATTGTGTAGAGGAGGCTTTCAGGGTATCACTATGCGGATCTTTGCATTTCGCATTGAAAGCTTTCATTGCTAATATTTTAGTATCAAAAAATAATACATATTTGCGTAATCATTGATAATATTTTAGCTGTAAATAAGGCATACTATTTCTATTTAATTGATTCATTTTACAAAATAAGCTTCAAAACCTTCATTGTGTTCGTCTCTGCAGTTTGCATTGAAGGCTTTCATTGTCAATATTATCGTATTAAAAATGTATACTTTATGCTTATATTATTGATAATATTTTAATTGTAAATAATGCATATGTTTGTATTTATGAATATGTTTAAAATTAGGCATATGGGCAGAAGTGCGGAGGAATATTTCAATGTGCGGATTTCCACACTTGGCACTAAAGGCTTTTATTGCTAATATTTTAGTATTAAATAATTCATATTTGTTGTTTGCAATAATAATGAAGCAAGCGTTGAACTTATATGATATTGTTGCTAATATTTTACTCATAAATAATGTGTATCTCCATGCCTCTACAACTAATTAAGTGGGGTCCGCATTTCGTACACATTGTTGTCTCAGCCCATGCTTGCTCCGCACTACTTGCTCTATCTAGAAATGTATGCACAACTTCCTCCACACATGCTATCTATGGACACACTTCCTCCATGAATTCTCTGGGCTAGACTCCACTAGTGCGAGTATCTATTTTTGTAGGCAATTGAAGCATACCAAATAATTGGTAATATTTTAATTCTAAATAATTCTTATGTCCGTATTTTCGAATATTTTGAATATCTCTTTGTTTAGGCTCTTGTGTGGAAGTTCTCTTTATGCATATCTACAAACTTTGCACTAAACACTTTTATTCCTAATATTATTTGTAATATTTTAGTTATAAATAATGCATATGAGTAGTCAATTGAGTAAACGTTATTACAAGTGAACACAAAGTTGTGTACAGAACCACATTTAAAGAGTGGACAATGTTTATTATGCAGAAGAAGATTTAAAGTTTTCATTGTGCAAATAATAACATTGTTTATGCTTATATTACTGATAATAATTTAACTGTAAATAATGTATATGACTGCTATTTAAGTGATTCTGTACAAAGTCACATTTCATTGAACAAAAGTTTTATTTATGGGATGTGCGGAAGTGTGGAATAGGTTCAGTGTGCAGAGGAGGCTTTCAAGCTATCATTGTGTGGATCTTTTCATTTCGCATTGAAAGATTTCATTGCTAATATTTTAGTATCAAAACACAATACATATTTGTGTAATCCATGATAATATTTTAGTTATAAATAATGTGTACTATTGCTATTTAATTGATTCATTGTATCAAGGAAGCTTTGAAGCCTTCATTGTGTGCATCTCTGCACTTCGTATTGAACGCTTTCATTGCTAATATTATCGTATTAAAAATGTATACTTTATTCTTATATTATTGATAATATTTTAATTGTAAATAATGCATATGTTTGTATTTATGAATATGTTTCAAATTAGACATATGTGTGGAAGTGCAGAGGAAGCTTTCAATGTGTGTATTGCAAAACTTGGCATTAAAGGCTTTTATTGCTAATATTTTAGTATTAAATAATGCATATTTGTTGTTCACAATAACACTGAAGCAAACGCTGGAATTATATGATATTGTTCCTAATATTTTAGTCATAAATAATGCGTATTTCCCTACCTCTATAGCTAGTTAAGTGGGTTTCGCATTTCACCCAGATTTCTATGTCAAGCCATGCTTGCTCTACACTGATTGCTTTGCACAACGACCTATGCATAACTTCCTTTGCATACACTATCTTTGGACAAGCTTCCTCCACAAAGGTTATAGGATAGACTCCACCAGTGTGAGTAATTATGATACATCCTACCCTTTTTTCCTACCATGCTCTCAAGCGAATTATGATTGTTCAGACAGGCTAGAACATGGCCGATCTTACTGTAAGTATTGGGGCTGTAACTATTCTAAAATAGAAGCTTAATGCTTCAAACATCAATTCAATTTAACCGTATTAATTAATAGATTAATGTTGTTGCTAATAGTTGATTTGCAAGTACACAATGCATATTCTATTAATATTATAGAGTTAATTAATTTGATTGCATTAAAAGAAGACTTTCACAGTGGCCCCAATTATTCTTATCAATTCACTCAATCCATTTCTTTCACCAAGTGCATAGTCTATTAATATTATAATAGAAGAATATGGTTAATGATTATAGTTAATATAGTTAATATGTATGAATGGTTAGTTAATGAAAGCATTAGGACTATATGACCATTTATGCTCTTCCTTATAATTATATAATAGAGAAGAATGAGATATTTGGAACATTATAAAAAATTAATCATTGTATAGAAGGTTAATGAGCGAAGGTCGACACAATGAGTTGAATTTTTGAACAAGTTTCATTGTGCAGAAGTTCAACTCAGTGTGTGGACCTCCACATAATGGAACTGTCGATGCCGAGGAATATGCCATGAAGGGAACACCAATCGAAAGTTAGCTTGGGAATATCAAGTTGAAGTCAAGCTCCTAAATATTTAAATATTTCAAACTTGGAGAACTCCCAAAGCAACGATTTTGTTTTGGATATTCCTGACACTATTATTCGTAATATTTTAATTATAAATAATGCTCTGATCACTAGTATTTTAGTATTGAAGAATCCATATTTTCCATTCACAATATTTTAGTTATAAACAATGCTAATTTCTGTATTTTTAAATATCACTAGTCAATATGGAAAGGTTGAATTGTTCGACCATGTAAAGAACCTCTAACCACATCTATCTTCAGATCATTTGGCATAAGATCTATTTATGGTTATCTTAATGAAATTAGGCACATGTATGGAAGTGAGGAGGATTTTCATTATGCTAAGGAAGCTTTAAAGCTTTCATTGTGCTGATCTATGCACTTCGTACTAAATACTTTTGTATTATTTTTCTTGACGAAGCTTGGAAGCTTTTAATGTATGTCGCTATAGAATCCCCATTGAAGGATTTTACTGCTAATATTTTAGTATCAAATAATCCATATTTATTGTTCGTAATAACACAGAGACAAGCAGTGGATCGATATGATATTATTGCTAATATTTTAATTATAAATAATTATTTTATTGCTAATATTTTAGTATTAAATAATATGTATTTTCTCTTTCAATATTGTAATTATAAACAATATGTATCTCCATATTCGCAAATATCGGTAGTCAATTGAGTGCATTCTGAACAAAATTGGATCATTAAGAATAAGATTTTCTTATGGCTATGTTGCTGAAATGAAGGAGATGTGTGGAATTACAAAGGTAGTCCATTGTGCAGAGGAAGCTTTCAAGCTTTAATTCTGTGAACCCTCAAAATCTGCATTAAAGGCTTTTGTAGAATTTTTTTTGAAACAAATGTGTGAGTGCTGATTCTGGCTGTGGAAAAGTTCAAAGCTAACGTGCAATGTCAGTTTTCATTTATCAAATTTAATATCACATACTATATTTGTTATTTGTGTAGTATAACATTAGTGTTTATAGCATATTTTAGCATGTAATCATTGTATATTTTGTCTAGGTAGTTGCAAGCGACAGTGCGAGATCAATGAGACACAATCATTGAAATCCTAGGATCACCTGCCTAATTTACTTATTTTAGTGAAAATTTTTAATTTAATATTTAGATGATGCGACAAAGAAAACAATGCAATTGGGGTGGCAAATTTTCATCTAGGATCTGAAATTACTTTTTCAAAGTAAAAGTTGTCCGATGCCAAGGCAAGTTTACATACTAAATTTGTTGGATATGCTTTAATTCAGTGAATAATTACAGAAAATACTTATATTTATTGGAAAAGGAGCTTTAGATAATGAAACAGAATGTAATTTATGATATTAATAAAATAACATCTCGATCGTGATTCCTAATGCGTGTGAGATGAGTTAATCATGAAACATAATCTTGTCAATTGTACTATGTAAAATTGAACTTTAAGTAAAACATATATGATTTAAAGTAAGACATTTTACAACATTATTTTTTTTATTAAAGATCAAGTAAATTAGTACTATGCACGTTGACAATGATTACTATTTAGTGGATACCATTAAAATGATAGTTATTAAATTTTGTTTCAGAAGATAGGTGTCAATTTGTGATTTAAATGACTTATTCCCTATGATGCTTTATATATATGTTTGTTTCTTGTACAAACAATTTGTCAATGTTCATTTTGTTATAGACTTGTTATTTGGTTATAGGAAATTGAATTGCTTTGTTGTTCTAAAAATGTTGTGTTTTAAGGTTTTTCTTTATAATTTGTCTATTATTTTTTGCATTTTTACTATCAAAGAAAAAATGGCCCAAAGAAACAATGATAGGGGCACAGAGGAACATGTACATGAAGGGTGTGAAGATATCTTAATGCTCAACCAAGATATCATAATTCTTATCAAAGATATTTTAATGCTAATCAATAAAATACTAGAACTCCAGCAAATGCTTAAGCATCTCGAAGATGAACTAGATACTATAACAATGTTGGCAGAACAACGATTGGAAAACATGAACAGATGAATAAGTTCTCGATTCGACTAGCATAATCATTACAAGTGTTAATGTCTAGAAACAATGATTAATTAGTAAAGATATTGCTATCATTTTTTGCTATTTGCTAAACCAATTTTGAAATTTAGTATATGCTAAAGGCTATGTATTGTAATATTCTAAACAAAGTTAAAGAAATAAGACGTATTAGGCTATTATGGATTATAGATCTATTTATAAATGCAATATGTTTTATAAGTTATATCTTAATCTTGGTTAATCAATTTATAAACTTGTTTAAGCTTTGTATGACAATGACTTATTTAGATATTTGTTTAAATATTATATGGAATAATTCTTTAAATAGAAAACAATATTGGATTGTTGACACTATAAACAAAGAAAATGGTGATTGTAATGTAATGTGACCAAAAATTGCAACCTAACCAACTTGTAATATTGTTTGAGTAGTTATATAACTTGTAAATTTGATAAGTCATGCAAACAATGTAAGAAACGAGACTATAGAAAAGAAAAAAATTAGCTTAGTACAGAACAGAGAGCTAGAAAAAAAAATTAGTTCATTGGATTACGTTTATGTAATATGCCATACTAGCATTTGCGTTGGTAGAAAAATTGTCTTGTTTTCTCTAATGATTACATTACTAATATTGTTCCCATGAGTATAGTTGATGCAAGGGCATCCTTAATGCTCTTCAACTGAATGGTAAAAATAATTTACTATAGGAGTTGGTTCCTCAAAGTGTGCTTTGTTAGATTATGAGTTATTTAGAATTTCCATATATTTCATTAAAATTAGACAATTTGTTATGGTTTGTTTAATTTTCCCCAAATTGGTCCTCAGATCCTATCTTCAAGAATATAAACCAAACTCATGTAATTTTAAATATTTCTTTAATTAATGAGAAAGTCAACTAGCGTATGTGAGTGAAATTTTTCCAGTGATAGCTCTAAATATCATAACCAATACTTCTGAAATTTTGTTTTCACATAGTTCTATAAAAACCATGTGTTTTAATTATTGAAGCCCGATAATTTTTAAATATGCAATATTAGCTTCAGAGTGATTGCAGGAGGGTGGAGAAGGGAGAGGATTTTCCTTAGAAGTTTCAAATATCTAAGAGAAGCCCAAAAGGAATAGAGAGTCGAGAGGAGTCAGAGAGTCAAACCTGAGAATAACATAGAGCAGGCTAAGAGTTAATCAGTTTTTGCTTAGAAGTTTGTCAACTGATGGAGCCTCAGATTGTTTTTTGATGGAATCACGTAAAAGAGTTTAGCCCGAAGGCCTGGAAATCTCAGATCTCACAACTTTATTTTTAATAGAGTTAGGAATTAGGGACCATGGACCATCAAGTGACGGTGGCAGAAATTATTTTTGCTTCCCGAATCTATTAAGTGGTAGAGGAATTACCAAAAGGTGGTTTATCTCAGAGGCACAGAAAGCCTATAGTCCTGTAAGTTAATTTAATTGAGTATCAAGGACCAGGGAACTAGGGATTGTCAAGTGATAGTGACATAAATACTTTATTTTCCCTAGATTCAATATGTGATGGGGTTGTTGGTCCCATACGGTAGTGAGCACGTCAGGAAATATTTTCCTTTGTTAAATCTTAAGTCGGACAACCTGGAAGGCCAGAAGCCTATAGCTATCTCTAATTGAATTTTAAAAAGAGATGGGGTCATGAGTTTAGAATGGAATAGTAAAGGGGTGTATAGAGTTGTTTTGAACTTATTTCCTTTGTAATTTATCCATTATATTAAAGCTACCCGCTATAGATTTTACAAGGGATTTGATCTTGTTGGTTTGAAGGAAGCATCGAGTTAAAGGAATGGACTCCTAGAGGGGCCTATTTAAGAAAATATTCCTTGAGATTTTCATGAAATGTTATCAAAGAAGACCTTTTTTTTTGCGTTAAGAGCATGAGAAGGAATCATGATGACAAGAGTTGGGATAGGTGTTGGATGAGGCACAAGAGGATAAGGACAAAGACCAGTTTCTAACAAAGAATTGTTGATAGTGATGTGATGGCTAGAGGAAAGAATGGAAATAATGGAGAAGGGTTGACATAGAGAACTAGAAGTTGGAGATGAGAGTCCTTAGAAGGAAGAAACTACAAAAGAGGAACTAGAGGAAGAACCGGTAGAGGCCAAGGTTCTAAGAGAAGTTTTGGGTTCTGCCATGAAACCAAAACTAGATCTATCTTCCTATACAAGCAGTATGAATCTAGAGGAGTTGATCAATTGGATCAAAAATATGGAAAAGTTATTTGAATATGAGGGAATGGATGAAGAAAATAAGGTCAAGTTTGCGGTGACAATGTTGATGGGACATGAAGCTCTCTGGTGGGTTGGTGTGTAGATAGAGAGAAGAACAGAGAAAACAAAGACGATTAATATTTAGAATAGAGTGGTAGAAAAATCAGATGTTTTTGCCAAAACACTACTAAATGACTCTGTTAGAAGTAGGAAGAATCTCAGATAGAGAGTTATGGCAATAAGGGAATACACAGAGTGGTTCTACAAAGTGAAAATTAGGGATGGATATGTGGAAGAGTCTACAATGAAGACTACAAGGTACATTAATCAGATCATATTGGAAATTTGATATGAAATAAGTGTATTGTGTCCAAGGAGAATATAGGAGTCATATTAATTGGCTCTTAAGGCAGAGGCTAAGCTTGCAAGAAAACAAGCAGGAAAAGGTAAAGGTGTTGCTAGAAGTAGAGGAAAACAACAAAGAAAATAGGGCTCTATTGCATCTAAATATGGGGCTAGTAGTTCTAGTCCATAGCGACAACAAAAGGGAGAGTCTAGAGGTCAAAGATAATTTTCCAGAGGATGGGGAAGAGGAAGAAGAGAGGTTCAATGCTACAAGCATTTCAAGATTGAATGCATGACATGTGATTTTCCAAAGAATTGAGAACCAAGACAAAGGAATGTTGTTGCGGCTCCAGTAGAAGAAGTGGATGTAGAGGTTCAAGAATCAGAGAATGTGCTAGATACACAAGAATCCATGATGATGAAGAAGGTGTTTCTTAAGAAGGAGAAGGAAGTTCTTGAGCTAGCTTAGAGGAGAGCCTTGTTCCACACTATTTGCAAGGTTGAAGGTGAGTTCTATAAAGTGGTGATTGATAGTGGTATCATAGAGAACTTGGTGTCCATAGAGGTTATAAATAATCTGCAACTGAAGAAGTAGAAGCACCCCACACCCTACAAAGTGTGTTGGCTACAAAAGGGACATCAATTTTAGTGAATGAACAGTGTCGGATAGAGCTAGATATTAGTGATGCCAATGGATGTGTCTCACAGTCTGCTTGGAAGACTGGTGGGTCTCATCAATAGGTATATTTTGAGGCCCATTGTGTTATCCTCCAACCCTTAAACTCTCTTTTTCCCACATTAGTTTGTATTTTTAGCCATAATATTCTTTGTAGGGAGATTAAAGGGTTCTTTTCATATTTCATGGCCTAATGTGATTAATATGTAGGCAAAATAATATTTTCTGGAGATATTTACTATGTAGGTGCTCATTGGAGGCATCTATAGAGATTCTAGGAGGCTTATCCACTACATTAACTTTCCAACTCAACTTGAGACCAAATATTCCCCATTAACAACTCGAATTCCACTAGTAGCCAAGAAACTCAACTGCATGTGAAGATCCAAGGGAACCAAATCTAGCAATTTCGAGATTTTGGAGGGAAGCAATCCTCCTTTCAATGGAGCTACCCCTTGGACATTTTTTGTATAAATAAAGAAGCCTAAGGGCTCATTAGGATTCAAACTTTTGTTGGAGATAGGAATAGTTTTTGAGAACCATGAGCTTGACACTATAATTTTTCATCTTTGGTATGATGTATGTGACTCTTATTTTCTATTAATGGAAAGCTTATTGTTGGCCTACTTCTGAATTACTTTGGAGGGGTGAAACCCTTGGGATTGGGCCCAACATAGAGGAATGTTTCCCTCCCATATATTATTTTGTTGTTGTCATTCAATTATTTTTATTTCCTTCATTGTTTATGCAGGGATTATATTGCAAAATTGTAGTGGTAGGTTGGACTACCACCTCTCTTGTGGGAGGTGCGGTTGCAGACTCTACAACAACAAACCAAAAACATGTGTTTATGATTTGTTAGAAATTACGAATTTTTGGCTTGATATTTTTTTTGCATGATTGGTTTCTACAACTTAGGAATTAACATCAATGGTATGGAAATTATATTATATGCATGTTGTAGCACAAAATAGATCTTGAAAAAATAAAATTAAACTCATCCTTTTGACTTTCATTAATTTCACTGCAATATTGATGTATCTCCTTGATTTCCAATCTGTAGGAGCTTCCAGTGATTTGCAGGGGTTGGTACACTCATCCAAATTCCCAATTCACTTAGACAATTTCATCTTCTTGATGGAAAACTCACACTTCTCTTAAGCATTTCCATTAAAATCATCCTTGAAGGTTAATGAGGGATATCATGGGCATGAACTTTTGTACAAGCTATGCCTTTGAGGGGTGCTCAGCTTGGAAAAAGGCTTCACACATCCTTCATAAACCTTCATCCACCTTCCCCCACCTTCATAACACCATCCATTCTCTGAGAGATCTCTTGGGTCTACTCCTGTACCGAAATAGGGTACTCTGTAGCAAAACAGGGCTTCCTGTAGCACTTCTTGTAGCAGTCCTATAGCACTCCCTAAATCCAACCAAATTTACACTAGGACATTGACTATTGAATTTTGAAGTTGAATAATTCCCCCCAAGCCTTGATTTCATGATTAGGGAGACTCAAAGACCACTCCAAGTCTATGCTTCCTCCATTGCAAACACAAAACAACAAGTATATTAGACTCAGTTTTTTTGAATTTCATAGTTATGTTTTGTGGATTGAATTCTTTTTCTAAGAAAAATTGCAATTATATTAATGGATCATGCAATTAAAACATTGAATTTATTAGGATGCAAAGCGAGTAGCATAATTTATTTCTGCAACTAGTATAGTTTGTTACTTTCATTCAATTGCAACTAGTGTTTACATTTAATGGATGGTATTTTCATTCCCCCAGTTAGAATCATGTTCATTACCTTGCACCATGATATGATTTCATCGAAATTCTCTTTGTAGTTAGATCAAGAAGTGGTCTCTGTGTGTCTTGATCTGATCAAATGACCGAGGGTGACATGAGTATAACTTAACGATGTTCATATAACACTGTCACCTCTAAGTTTGTACGAACCTTGGTTTGATAATTTAAGTTGAGAGCCTTGGGAGTAGAAAAATCCCATATGCAATACCAAAGCTCATCACTTTTTGTCACCATTTCTGGGGAGGTGTGCAAGTAGGTGTTGTTTCTACCTAAAAGTTTCTTACTTTTTTCCTTTCTATTTTGCATTGATACTATTGGTTTGAAATCTTTAAAATAAGGGGAGAAAAGAGAATAAATTCAGAAAATAGAGTTAGTTATTTCATGCCTTGTAGGAGTAGGTATAGTCAAGGAAAATTCATACCAAAATCCCCCACCTCTTCAAGACGCCAACATTCATTCTTCTTGGGGGACTGTGACCTTGCCTCTCTATTTGCAAGGGAGTTAGAAAAACCTCTAGGTGAGGAACCTGCAAGTTTTGAGGAATCCATAGGAGAAGAAGGGCCCACCTAGCCTACCCACACCATGGCTGAAAATAGAAAAAATGAGATTTTTCGCTCAGAGAAATCAATGGGGAGGTAATGATGAAGAATATAAGTCCTACTACCCTTCCACATTTCCATGGGCTAACCTCTGAAGACCCTAACACCTTCAAGTTTGATTTTTTTGTTTTATGGAGCACCTATCACTATACCTATGATGAGAAGAAGTTGAATTTGTTTCCATCTACACTCAAAGATGTAGGCTTCTACTAGTTTATGAGTTTTTTGGAAGAAGCATCACTACCTGGGCCCAAATGCATCAAGCCTATAATGAGACATACATGAATTAAAGTAGGTCCAAAGAAGCAAAGGAGGAAATATTTAGGATGACTCTACGACCAACTGAATCTTTAGAAGACTATGAGAAAAGGTTACATCTCAATTATAAGATAGCTAACTATACTCTTGACCCTGGGTCACTAAAACTAGTTCTTCTCTAAGGGTTTAGGGAGGATGTAATGGAAACCCTTAGCATGTTGTCTCAAGGAGACATCTACCAATTGCCTTATGATGACACCAAAACAATATTCAAGAATCACTCTAGGGATGTTAGGAAAAAGAGTAGGTCTAGCAAAGGGTTGGCTAGTTCATCTCCCTCTGCATCATCCATCAGACATGAGATAGGAAGTATGTTGTAGTATTTTAAGAGTGAAATGTAGTGTACTGGTTTCCTATAGATGGATAATATGAAGATAAAAATAAAGCAATAGGAAGTAGAAAGTGCACTAGATATTTTTTGACCTAGATGCATTGAGAGAAATCCTAGGAATGTGTTCCCACTAAATGTCATAGAATTTTTCTCTGTTTGTGAGGAAAACAATAAAAAAAAAATGTCATTTTTTTCCAAGCCTGAAATTTGTATATCAGGGGGTAGAAGGTGGCCCAAATAAACTCTGCTTCATTAACCAAAGGAGGCCTCAAGGCCCTCATCCATACCAACAAGGCATGAATGGTGCACCCTATCCTCCTTATAATCCAAATGAGAATGCGTATTTCTAGCCTTGGTACCATTCCACTCATCCATAATGGCCCACACCTTCTCCTTGGCCTTATATTCCTCAATATCCTTCTCAACCTATCAATCCTCCTTTCTGTCCACATCCAGATCAACCTCCTCAATGGGGCAACTCCTCATAGGGATGGAGCCCTCAAACAACCTAACCTCCTACTTTAACTCCTCCAGCACAACCTCAACCATGGCTCCCTCGCCATAACCCACCTAAGCAACTGCAACTGCCTACGCAACCCAATATGAACTCGAACAATAAGCAGGCACAATAGGTGTACAGTGAGGAGACAACCTATCCTACTTATATTGTGGAAATCCAAGAGATCAAGACTCGGTTTGGGAAGGTACTCTGATATGTTCACCATCTTTCTCCACCTAAAGAACTTGAAGAAGAGAATAAAGAAAGTGCCCCTCAATCCAATGCACCTCCTTACCCTAAGAGGTTGACCCAACCTAGACAACACACCCTAGAAGAGAAAAAAATTCTAGGCAAATTGAAGAACTTGAGTGTCAAAATACCCCTTCTCCAGGCCATCATATATGTCCATATTTGCAAAAAACTTATTAGGAATCTCTTTATAAACTATCAAAAGTCTTTAAGAAATGCATTGAGATGAATCTTTCATTAAGTCCTGAAAAATGTGATTTTTTTTACGAATGTAGGGACTCTCCTTGGCCATTCCATATCCAAAGAAGGCATACAAATTGACCCCCAAAAATTTTCTATCATTAAAAGGGTCCTTATCCCTCAAAAGCAAAGAGATTCCAGGAGCTTCCTTAGATAGGATAGGTATTATAGAAGGTTCATTAAAGAGTTTAGGAAATTGGATTCACCCTTGTTTAGACTACTATCCAAAGACACAGACCTTTGTTAGACATATAAATGTGAAGATGCCTTTGAATTGCTAAAATAAAATTTTACCACTGCACCCATCCTTAGAGGTCCCACTTGGGAATTTCCTTTCCATATAGACACAAATTCATAAGATAAAGTTGTATGGGAAGCCTTAGGACAAATGGAATACAACTTTCCTTATGGTATCTATTTCATCGGTAAGAACCTTTCTAAAGTTGAGCTAAACTATATAGTCACTAAAAAGGAACTCCTGGTTGTGGTACACTCTTTGAACAAGTTTAGGCATCACATCACTCGATATCAAACTTTTATCCAAACTGATCATGCAACAATTAATCATTTAATGAATAAAATTGATGTCAATGCTAGGATAATTAGACGGTTGTCATTATTGCAGCCGATTAATTTTACTATTATTGAAAAACTAGTGAAAGAGAATGTGGTCGCAGATTTCTTGTCAATACTGACCTTACCGATAGGAAATGAGGATATGGTATATGATTAAATCCCATATGAACTCCTCTCAGTGCTCTCTCCTTGATTTGCTGAGATAACAAACTACTAGGTTGTTGGGAGGTTCCCTCCTAATGTATCCTCTAAGGAGAAAAGTAAGATTATTAGGAAAAGTGCCACATTCACTTGGATTGGGGGAAATATTTTCAAGTTGGGGCTGGATCAAATCTTCAGGATATGTGTGAGGGAAAATGACGTCTTTGACGTCCTCTTAGCATGCCATGATGGACCTTTTGGAGGCCACTTTACTAATAAGAGAAAAACCTTCAAAGTTCTACAAGATAGTTACTACTGGCCCACTCTACATTAAGATGCAAGAAGTTACACCACCAGATGTGATCAATGACAAAGGATGGGTAAGCCCACACCTAAGGATGAAATTCCCTCACAACCATAAGTGACTCTAGAGACATTTGAGAAATAGGGCAAGGACTTCATTAGGCCCATTGATCCCCCATCAGGATAGAAGAAGTATATCATTGTGTGCACTAACTAACTGACTAAATTGGTTAAATAAAAGTAAGTTAAGGAAAAAAAATAAGTAGAAGCTGGCTGAGTTTTAGAGGCAAAACATCTTCTCCAAGTTTGGTTTTACGTGATAATTGGTTACTGATCAAAGGACACAATTCACCTCAAATTTGATCGAATACCTCATGAAGAAACACCACATAAAGACAAGATTTCCACTGCCTATCAACCTTAGGACAATGGGAAAGTGGAGGTGAAAAATATATCATTTGAGAACATTCTAACGAATGTTATTGGCATCAGTATAAAGTATTGGGCAGATAGTCTTATCACAGCCACTTGGGCCTACAACACCACTTGGAAGACCACCACTGGATTTACCCCATTTGCATTATTCTATTGAAAGAAGGCCCTATTTTCCATTAGATTTGAATGCAATACCTTAAGGATGACAACTAATATAGAATTGTACCTCACTACAACACAAAAAGAGAGGCTTTTACAACTCAATGGTTTAGATGAATTCAGGTTGTAGGCTCTCTTGAATACTGAGGTAGTCCAACTATAGAGGATTATTTGCCATGAGAAACACATTAGGGAGAGAGATTTTCAAGAAGGTGATTGGGCCTTTCTGTATGACTCAAGATTAGGATTTCAAAGGAAAGTTAATGACAAGATGGTTGGGCCATTATGTAGTGGATAATTGTCATGAGAACGGGTCTATCCAAATCATAACAGTTAATGAGTAAGGTATCCCCTTTCTTGTTAATGGTTATAGGTTGAAGTTATAAAAGAGGCCTCTATCCAAAAAAGAGTTTATTGGTTCAATTAGAAAGGATTTGAATGTGATTGAGATGATCACAACCCTCCATCCTCCATGCTTCTGAAAAGGAAAAAATAAACATAAAGGGCCTAGTTGAAAACCTCCATGAGGCATCTAAGGCTAAATATAGGGTTGAAAGCCTCTCTAAAGAAACCCAAGAGAAAAAAATAAAACAAAAAAAAAAGAAAAAAATAAAATAAAATAAAAATAAAATGAAAAGATCCCTAGTGAAAGCCTCCTCTATGGTGCCTAGGGAAGGTATGCAGGTTGCAAACCTCTCCAGAGATAGTTTGCATGTCTCACAAGAAAAAAAAAATAGGAAAAGAAAAAGAAAAAAAGAAAAAAAAGAAGAAAAAAATAAGATACAAGGAGTCGTCCTTACATCAATTCTACTAACATTTATCTTTTGTCAGAGTCGAGATAGTTAAAGGGGCAGTTGTTGCAGAACAGGGTTCACAGTCCATTTCTCCATTTTTCCTATCCAACCACTACATTTTCATCATCATTCATCCACCACCCTACCTCTCTCCATCACTTATCAAGCAATTGAACCATATTTTGCCTCATTCCTGCAATGCTACAAGACTGTCTTGAACTGCTACAAGACTATCCTAAACCACTGCAGGACTATCCTGAACTACTAGAAATGCTACAGGAAGGAGATACACTTGGAAAAATGGGCCAAAATGTCATGTTTTTAACTTGGGAAATTTTGGGAGAGGACCACCCAAATTCCTTCACCTATCATCCACTTTATTTAGCAAACTTCACTCTCAAAATTCCACCTCTGCCCATATAAAAAAAGATAGAAAAGGACTAAGTCTTCACCTTTTTCTTTGTCACAAAGTTTCACCACATTATAAATATTTTATTCCTTTCCATAGACCCCTTATGATTTTTCCAAGTCCCAGAATGTAGTATGAGGTTTTGAGAAGGAACTGAGTGACTGCTACAAGAAGGAGATCAGTCGTGTAGCAGCCTGCATAATTGCAACAAAGACCATAGACCCGGGATTATTGGAGCTCTAGAATGAACACTTGGCCACCCTGAGGCATCAATATGCCATTCCTAATTTCTAGAGAAGTCACAACATCCTTGAGGTGGCCAGTAAACTTGGCCACCTTCTATTAGTAAAATGCAAATTACTCAGCCACCCATGCAACATGGAAAAGTCAAAATAAGGGGAGTGATAATTACGATTCAGGACAATGGTTAAAGAGAGAAATTAGTGCAAGGGCCAAATCACTAAAGTGCTCCAATCCCATTACCACAAAATGGAATAAAGCTACAAGGCTTGATTCCACTTGCACAATTTCTCATTCACAAAAACCAGTTGGAGAGCCCCATCAAGGTACCAAACGATGCGCTAGATGCTACTAGAGCTTGCCTAGGGTTCCACACAAATATTACAGGCTAAGTTTGTAGATTCTGCATGAGGTGCTATAGGATTGGATACCGTTGCTACAAGAGCACATGAATTTCTACAGGAACACATAAATAGTGCTACATGGCTGAATTAAGGGGAGAAAGGGAGCCCAAACCGTTAGGAATTTTACTCAAACCCGCCATGGACAGAGAGAATTAAACTTAGAAATTTCAATTTCTCTCCTTCCTCCTTACTTTCCATATAGTTGAATATAAAAAAAATTATGTTTGCTATAGGCATCATGTAGGAAACCCTTGTGCAAGTAATTTCCCTTGAATATTTATTTCATCACATAAGAGGGAAAGAGAGGAGTAGAGGAAAGTTTTTACCTTAGTCAAGGGTATCATCCTTCTCCTTCTCTAACATAAAAAGAAAAACATTAGCCACTCTATCTCTACTTTTTCACCCAAGACTACTCATAGGAAAACATTGACAATTCCCTTCAGATAACTTAAGGAGGGAGCACTAGGAGCCATGTGGGGGGGTTTCAATTGAGGAGAACCCACAAACACCAAAAGAATCCATGAACATAATCCTATTAGGGATATTTTTTTGAGACATCAGTCGGTGGGTTTAGTTGAGAAATGACATGGGTATGATGATGAGGTAACCCATGAATTTTCCATGGCCCTCAATTCTCAAGGAGAATATCGTGCCACTACTATTATTAGAGGATTTTCCATCCATTTGAAAGCAGATCTCATTAACAAAGTAACCACCATACCCTTAGGAGTTTGAAAGGGCAAGGAGGATAGGACAATAAATGTTATAGCCAAGAAAAACTTCTTCCTCCATAAAGAGAATCCTCTTGAAGACAAAAATGGAGTAAGAATGGAGAGCCTCCCTTACCCTTGGGATGATGTATCCTATCACATCCTCAAGTACATATCCTGTGAGGTGAGGTTGAGCAATGTGTATTACTATGAATTTAGGCTACTTTATGAGCTAAGGTTCCAGACAAAAGTTACCAATTCTAAACAGGATCAATGTTCCACATTTCCTCTTATGGTTGATCATTGAAATGAGATATAAAGTGAGGGAAGGGAAGCACCAACACATTTCCCATCATACCCTTCATTTTCATGGATGCCTTAAGCCATATAAAGAACCTTGTGTTGTAGATTGACTTTGTGGACATGGATAAGGATGACTTCATTGAGACAGAAGCCCTTACCTCCACACAACATGAAGATACACCAAAATCTGGTACTGGGGGTGGGGAAGAAAAGACAAAGGAGGGAGAGAAAGAAAAAAAAAGGAAGAAGAGCAAGAGAATGAAGGAAACAGGGAATAAGAGGAAGAGGAAGTAGGAAAAGAGGAAGAAGAGGAAGAGAAAGAAGAAATAGAGGAATAAGAGGGAGAGAAATAGACAGTAGAGGAATAGAACGATGAGATGAGCTATATATCCTAAGGGACTAGAAAACAAGGGGAGAAAATAAACCTCTCACCAGGAAACACAGAAAAAGAGGTGGGTGTTACCTTGGCCACACTTAGCACACTTATCAAGCCCAAGAAAATTCACTCCCAGCAAGACCCCTTGTACCTTAAGAAGAGAAATAGCACTTGGATAAATCAAGGGAAGCCTCAACCTACTTCAATAGTCCCTATCACCATTGATGAGTTAGCCAGCTAAAGAGAAGAAGTTGTACTTGGTGAAGGAAAAGATGAGGAGGTTTCCTCCCCTAAAGAGAAGGGTAAACAATATTTTTCACCCATAAGTAGGACCACCACTAGATTAGTCACATCTAAGAGGCTCAAAGCATAAGCTACCTTGCTATAGGAGAAAACAAAGGAGATACAGAAAAAAATATGCTTGCTATAGGGAGAAAAAGTACTCCTACAGGAGCATCAGGGACTGCTACAGAAATAATAGGAAATGATACAAGAAGGGACATCCACATCAAAAGGGGAAGAAGAAGGTCTCCAAGAACTCTAGGAGCCTAATCCACAACTTAACCTTGGATCCTACTACAATTTTTTTGAGGGAGGTAGGATTATACCTGAGAAATTTGTAATACCAATCTTCTTTGAGTTGGAAAGGGAAAGAGGCAGAACTCATAGTTTCATGCAAATTGCAAGATCCAAGAAGGTAGAATATGTGGGCATCATGGAGGAAAACATGTATGAAATGAATAACTTAAGGCTAAGGGAGTCAGTCATGAAGGAGCATCTACACTAAAAAAACAAGAAGCTAAGTGTTGTAGACATTTTTGGGCACTGCAACCCCAATCATAAATGTCCATAAAACAAGGGCTCCTAAGTCCCTAAAGGTGTTGTTCCAACCCCTAAAAGAACAAGGTCAACTGATTACAGCATCTCCCAGAAGTTCTCCATGAAAAACTACTCAGAAACTGGAACATTTCAATTGCTCCATGGTCAAAGTGCATTGCATCCCACCTGCCTACACACAGTAGGTACGATGCATGTTGAAAAGCCCTTCTATGGGGTGCGATGGGCAAGAGTGGACAAATGGCAGGGTCAATCCGCAAGGTGGAGGATCATGGAATCTTCCAGAAACTTCTCCTGTGACACTTGCCTCTCTGCATTCGCCTAGGGATGAGTAAGCGATCATCAATCTCCAAGTGGAATCAAGAACTATCAGAGAGAGGACACTAATCAAATCTCAAAAGCTGACTCACCCCCCTTACAAACATCTATAAATGGATCCCTCATCCTAGAGATCCAGAGGCTGGAATTTTGTATCTTGTAAGGAAGTGCTGTTGGTTTCTCGGTGCAATATCATAGTGTTGGGTGATCTAAGCTTTTCATGAGGTGAAGAAGGGCTTTCTTGCTGAGAGGATGATGCTGGGTCAGAACAATTGGTTGTAATCCTCTTTGCTCTTTCTTGATTATCAATAAAGCTATTCAAGTTTTCCTCCACATTCTTGTATGATTGATGTTATATGCATTTGTATGGTCAATATATATTTGGTCCTATATTGTTTATGATAATAGATCTATGTTCTTGGATAGTGTTATGCTACTTTGATTCTACAGGTGCTCTTTGAAGCTAGGTAGACGAGGAAGCGAGTGGCGAAGACCTATCAAAAGGGAGAGGAATCGAGCAAGGAACCAAGCGCAAGACAGAGGTTGGTCTCCTTATTCCCCTCTTATCTATTTCTCATAAAGGAAAACGAAAGTAGTTTTAGTTTGTTTGTTTCTAAGGTAGCTACCAGCCTTAGTGGGACTAGTAGCTCTACATAGACACTAGTTTTCCCGATAAAAAAATGGCGACTCCACTGGGGAGCAAATAGGTTGTTTGTTTATCTACATTTGTTTACTTTATAAACTTACAGACGGAGCCTGAAGTCAAGCCAGCTAGCCTTCGAACTGCATTTGCTATGCAAGTGCAAAGTAGATCAATGCTGCTTCAGTCTATCTCCGAGTTTTGTTTATAAATTAAACAATTGATTTACAAGCTCTCTAATTGCCCTTGTGGTGGCTCTAGTAACCTCCTTAGATCTACCCCTATGATTCATTTACTGATTACCACTTGCTCGGCCTAAATCCCTGAACTAAGCTGCAAACTGTGACCCGGAACCCAGTTAAAGTCTCGTCCCTGGTCCATCGCACTGTCTCTTCTTTGAAACCTAAATGCATCACACTTCCTGAGTGTGGTAGGTGCGTTGCATTTCAGTTTCCCTGTGCTACAGGTGCGCTGATCAGACCTCTTCTACTCTTAGATTTTGGTTTCTGTGTTCACTCTTTTTAGCTCTATTCAGGAGTTTTGCTGCCTGTAGTCAATACACCTCTGTTGGAAACCCCCTTCCTTGCCATTATTCTGCCTCCATTGTGCAAAGAACTGTAAATGTTTTTATGTATTTTGAGCCATTTTCAGTTCTCTTTTACAAAGAAGTAGCGTAATTGTACTGTTGTTTCTTGATTTGAAAGTGTCACAAGTGTCGTTTTCAGTTATAGAAGAGGATCTGATTGTTCTTGATAGTCGATTACACTGTTACTCTTGTATTTGATTTGAATTAGTAGTTTTTCAAGTGTCGAAAGCAAGTTTTCATTTCCAAGTCGCAAGTGTCGTCATTGTCCTCATTTTGTCTTGAAAAGAAACTTGTTAGTAACGTCGCTTTGAAAAATAATTCAGATTTGCGCTTAGCTTTCTTTTTATCATTCACACATTAAGAAGGCTGAAAACAAATACATGCACGTGCATTTGCATTTAGACTGTTTGTTGGTTTGATTTAGGACAGTGCATATAGTGTGTGCTCTTTGCTCTATGTTGAAAGAACGCCATCTCTCTTTCCTTAGTAGCTAGGATTTTCATTGCAAAAAGAAGATTAAATGACTGTTTATCATCTTAGATTTCATTTTAGGAATTGTACATCTACATCACGCGGTGAACCTGAAAGGAAAATTTCTTAAGCAAGATCAACTATAAAATAAATTTAATGAATCTAAAAATGCTTTGGAACCTAACGCACAACATCTAGAAGTCTAGGCTAGAGATGTATTCCGGCGTCGTAAAGCCTGGTAACTATTGTTTTCACTGTTGGTTGGGTGATTCCTCCACTTTGAGACGACAAGTGCCAGTACGAAGTTGTGCTCCCACGTACCATCGAGTATATTTTGGGAGACTACAATAGGCTATATCCTTTATCCATAGGAAGCCGTGTCTGCTGCCCTATCGATCGCAATGCACTGAACATAGCATTCGGAAATATTGACTGTCGTACCATAAAAAGTATTCTGCAATTTTGCGATTGGTTTGGTAATCCCTCTGTCTAGATTTCTAGAGCATTCCCTTTCGTTCCTTTTCAGACTCCTTAAAGGAAAAGGTCCATCTGAGCACTTGTCACTTCAAGCTCATTAAAAATTGAAGGCGACTAGAGTCATCTTTTGTTTTTTCTCGACTCTTAAAAATTGAAAAAACAAGTTGTGTCAAAGCGTCTAAAATTCATCTAATTCGGAAACATACTTCCCCTTGATTTTTAGTTGATCGAGTAATCCGAAATCGTGGAAGAAAGTCAATTGAAACCCCGTCATTCGCGGAGGCTTACGAGTCAACCGTCTTTGTCCCCAGAATCGAAACTGTTATGGACAAAGCGAACTCGTTTAACTGGTTCCAAATCCCCTGGTAAAGTTAGAACAAGTGTTCCAACACCATCAGAGACTCCGGTTACTCCAAACATTTCTGGTATCCCTGCCTTTACAGAAGAAGTTCAGCAGCCACCAAAGGACAGTAGAACTGATCCTAGTGTGAAGGTAAACACTTGTATTACTTGTGTTAATCCCCAAACATTTGTCGCTGTAGATTCTATACCTTCTTCGGCACCAGAAATATTCTACGGACCTGACGGTCTACCTCTTCCACCTGGTCTGATTGCTATAGAAGAGATTGTGGAGGATCCTCCATCTAGTACTCCATCACAGTTTGGAGTCGGGATCACCCTATATCCTTCTTCATCAGAAATTAGTCTACCGTTATCGAAAGCTCCTGTAGAATTGCTAGGAAATCTTTTGGATAGACTAGAAATGTCTGAACAACCATCGACATCTAGGACTGTGTCATCCGACACAGCGATGGCAGAAATTCCTGTTGTCACTCCAACAATGTTTGCTGGCATACCATCTATCCCTACTAGCTCTCAATCGCTAGAAGGGGCCCACTTAGGGACCATTTCGACAGTATGGTCCGTTCTTGTTTGTTCATCCGGAATAGTATCTGGGAACTCTTATGTTGAGTCTCAGCAAATTGATCCTCCAGGGTGTCAATTTGGGCAGTCCGGTTCTCAAGGACAAACAATTCCTTTGAGTACCGGATTACCGCCGTATGGGGGGTAGTATACCCTTTCATTGTCACCTCCGGGAGGACAACCATACGTGAGTTCACAACAAAATTCAAGTTATGCTAGAATTACATCTAGCGGTTGGGTGCCAATACTGCCTCAACAACCAAGAGTTGTATATTCGATGCAACAATGTTTACCTATGTCAAATATACCAACTACGCCGGCTATTGTGACGGTGTCACAAGTACAAGCATTTCCTGTTGTATGCCAACCTCAGGTTTCTCAGGTTGTAATGCAACAACCTCTTGTCCCTGTGACTCAACCACAATCGCCAACTAGTGGAATGACATAGGCCCAAATGGGTACAATTACCCCTCATCTTGGTCAAATGGTCAGTATTGGACAACAGCACATGGCTTCGCAACCATGGTTGGTGCAATACCAACAACCGCAATTCCAACAAGTATACCAAGGATCTGAGCAACAAATCTTTGCAAATAGTGGGCAGCCGTATATTCAAAATGGTCAAAATCAACCATTCTACAATGGTTATGCCCATCAACCTTACCAAAGTTACCAGCATCAAATGCATTATGCTGGTATGCAAAGACCAACTGCTCAGGCAATCCCATCTTATCCTGGGTATGCTTCGCCAAACTTGAATCAACAGTTACCCTTCGTGGCAACTTTGGAGTTACCGGATCTAAATAGGCTAACGAACGATCCAATTGCTTACGCCCCTTGGTGGCCAGCGATTTCGCATAAACTTCCGTCGGATATTCCTAAATTTAATGGAAATCTGGGTGAAGACCCGTCGAATCATGTGATGACATTTTATCTGTGGTGTTCATCAAACACCCTAAATGATGATTCGATTAGGCTCCACCTTTTTCATAGGACGTTAACTGATCCGGCGGCAAAATGGTATATCGAATTACCCAGAGCTTTGTTTGACAACTTCAGTACCCTGGCCACAACCTTTTTAACCCATTTTCAGTTACTAATAAGGTACGAAACGGGAACAGAACTTCTTACCAATTTCAAACAAACAACAGCCACTCACATATCCGATCATATTCATGAGTGGTGACGTCGTCGTAGAATGGTAAAAACGTATGTTCCTGATCAGCTTTTAGCTGAATGGTTTATTAAGTCATTATTACCTTCCATTACAGAAGATGTGGCAAAAGGAGGAGTCGTCACTGAAGAGCAAGTTATTGCTCGTGCGCAATATTTAGACTTGATTTATACCCAGTCTGGCACGCTCTACGATAAAATCCCTGACGCTCCCAGACCAGAATTTTTTGTCCCTCCTCCTCCTAAATCAAACAATGACTCTCATGCTGGCGATGGCGTGATTGGTACGACAGACATGAAATCGATGAAGGCTACATCTAAGAAGGCCCGTAAGATTTCCAGTCAAAATGCAAAAGAAGAACTTCTTGCCTCGGAAGTAAATGCCGTCTCGATTGATAAAGGCAAAGAAACCAAGCAACCAGGAGGCAAGAAGAAAAACAAAGGGAAGAAGAAGAAATAGGAGGAATCATCACCTGAAAATTCTTCTGCAAACCATCCTGGAGATAGGAAACCAAAAAATCCATGCTTAATATGTGATGAGGATCATTGGACAAGAGATTGTCCACATAAAGCTGAGCTTAAAAGATTCTTGAAGAATTCAAAAGCCTTGGCGGTATTGATTGATCCATTTCCAAATCCAGGAACAAATCTGGTTGCTAGTGAAAATGCTTCCCTGTCCCAAGTACTGATGTTGCCAGTTTCGAAACAGCAAAGTGATGCTTTGATATCGACAAGGAATAAATATTACGGGAATCCACAGCTGTCGAACAACAAGGATAAAGATCAACCTAGTAGTTCGACAACAACTTCAACAGAAGTTGTACCACCCATCATTCCAGAGCTAACAATAAAACCGCCAAAGGGAGTAGTACACAAGTCGACATTTAATCCTCGTGCCAGAGCAACACAACATTATAATATAGTGGAAGATCTGGCCCAATCGCCATCCGCTATGTCGACACTTGAGGTATTGCAAAATTGCCCATCCCAAAAGCAGGCTTTATTATCAGCTATAGGTGGGATAGACCCAAAGGATTCTAATCTTGTGTCCTTTAATCACAAAGGATATGATCCTCAGTTACCAGCTCAACTAGCTTTCCTCATTCAAGTGAAAGCCCTCAACAAAACTGTTCATCAAACAATTATTGATGAGGGGGCATCTACATGTATTATGTCGATGAGTTGCTGGAAAACTTTAGGATCTCCAACCTTGTCGTGATCTTCGACAACATTAAAAGCATTTGACGGACGAACGTATACCCCATATGGTATTCTAAGTAACTTGCAAGTTGAACTAGGGGGGAAAACAGTAGAAATAGATGTCGAAGTAATCGACGAAAACCTCGATTACAACATCCTACTGGGAAGACCATGGATATATGCTATGGCTGCGGTTGTGTCGACCTACTTTAGGAAGATTGCATTTCCTTTTCAAGGAGGAATTACAATCGTCGACCAACAAACATTTCTCCCCAATAGTTCCCAAGTTACAGGAAGCATTCTGATGATCCATGGAAGCCCCCATACGCTTCAAAATATCAGAGTAGGCCTACTAAAAGACCCTATATTAATGGGGACTTTTGCCCTCCCACCTCCAATCAATCTGGCGGAAGTGGCGATGGTAGGAACCTACAATATGATATCTTCGATTCAAAAGATCTCAGAAAACGATATTAACATGGATCATCCGCAGGTATTGCCTCCAAGCCCAATAGAAATATTGTAGCAATCAATGTTTTCGGCATGGGAGGCAGACCCGAATCAACGCTCATCAAGCGTTTGGATAGATAGGTCTAAGGAATATGGCACCCCTTCAGATCCTTGGTTGCAAGTGCATTACACCGATGAAGGAATTGTTCAGTCAATGGTAATTGAAGGGGCGCCATGGGAAGATTACCACCATCGTTCCCATCTTCCGGATTGTCAAGAAGATACTCCTGATGACCTTCATCATCCTTCAGTTTTTGATTTCCTATCAAATAATGTAAACACGGTGGATTCCGAGCGAAACTTGTCCAATATTGAAGAGACTATCGCCATAAATATCTCGACCAAAACGGATGTTGTAGAGAATATTTATGTTGGCAAATGTTGTTCTCCTTCAGAACTGGAAATATATAACGCTCTTTTTCGCGAATTCAGAGATGTCTTTGCTTGGTCATATGATGAAATGCCAGGCATTGACTCGAGTATAGTTGAACATGAAATCAAGATGTATCCAGATGTTGAACCAGTACGACAATGGCTATGGCAGGTGCACCCCAAGAAAGCTACTGCCATCAAGGCAAAAGTTGAAAAGCTTCTCCATGTTGGTTTCATTTACCCGGTTCCTCTAACTGATTGGGTATCGAACATTGTTCCTGTGATGAAAAAACAAGGAACGATTAGAGTGTGCGTCGATTATAGGGATGTAAATCAAGCTTGTCCAAAAGACAACTACCCTACACCCTTTATTGACCAGATAATTGATGAATGTGCCGGATGTGAAATCTTTTCATTTATGGATGGATTCCCGGGTATAATCAAATAAATATCCACCCATGGGACCGGTCAAAGACTGCATTTATTTGTCCGTGGGGCACATTTGCATATCGCAAATTACCCTTTGGTTTAAAGAACGCAGGGGCAACGTTTCAGAGGGCAATGAATTATGCCTTCCATGACATCAAAAACATCATTCAACCATATCTTGATGACCTTCCGGCTCATTCGCGAAAGCGGACCGATCATCCGTAGCATTTGAGAGCGATATTTCTACATTGCCGACACTACAAGATACGACTCAATCCACACAAATGTGTGTTCTGTGTCAGTTCTGGTCATTTACTTGGCTTTGTAGTCTCAAAGGACGGGATTCGTCTCGACCCATGTAAGGTTCAGGCAATCATAAATTTGCCTCCACCTTCAAATTTTCTTCAGATTCAGAAACTCCAAGGGAAAGCAAACTTTTTGAGGAGGTTCATTCCAAATTACGCCGAACTTGCTAAAGGTTATACATGTCTATTGAAAAAGGAAGTGCCCTTCGTTTGGGATCAGGTCGCGCAAGCTTCCTTTGATGCTTTAAAAGAATCCCTAATGAAAGCATCATTAATGTACGCTCTTGATTATCAAAAAGACTTTAACCTGTAGCTGTAGCAGATACAACCATCGCAATGGTTTTAGTTCAAGAAGACAACGGAATTGAACATCCTATATATTATTTAAGTAGGAACTTAAATGATACAGAAAGCAAGTATTCCTATGTTGAAAAGCTGGCACTCGCAGCTATTCAAGCGATACAGAGATTTCGACACTATATCCTCTTTCGAAAAACTACCGTTCTGTCAGATTGCAACCCCATGACTTATATATTGTCGCGACAGTTGCTGGGGGGCAAATATTCAAAATGGATAGCAATTCTTCAAGAGTTTGATATGGAATTTGTAAAATCCAAGTCAAAGAAATCCCTGGTTTTCGCGGAATTACTATGCGATCTCCCATCGTCATCCAATGATGAAACATCAGAAGAAACAATCGTGGATGAATCTTTGTTTCTGATATCTTCAAGCGATCCATGGTATGGAGATATAATCATCTATCTCCAAACCCAAAAATATAGGCCCAATACCTCCCGCTCAGAACAAAAACGTATCCGATACCAATCAAAAGACTACATGATCGTCGGTGATACGCTTTACTGTCGTGGTGTCATTACAGTTCTGAGGAGGTGCCTCACCCATGAGGAGGCCGAAAAAGTCCTGAATGATTGCCATTCAGGCACGTGTGGGGGGCATCAATCTGGTTACGCTACGGCGCAATTTTTTTTACGAGCAGGATACTTCTGGCCAACAATGTTCAAAGATTGCATAACCGCAGTCAAAAGTTGCCATGCATGTCAAATTTTCAATAGCAAAACCAGAAGACCACCCGCACCTCTGTAGCCAATAGTTGCTGTTGGGCCATTCGCCAAATGGGGCATTGATTTCATGACATGTAACCCCACCTCGACCGAGGGGCATGGGTATATCATAGTCGCAGTAGACTATTTTACCAAATGGGCTGAGGCGATGCCTACATTAGATAACACTGGTGAAACAACTGCCCTTTTCTTTTTCAATCATGTAGTCACCAGATTCGGCGTTCCATAGGCTATAGTCACAGATCATGGATCGCATTTTCGCAATCACATGATGGTTGAATTGGCTGCCAAATTAGGGTTGTCCCATGACAACTCTACTCCATATTACCCACAGGCCAACGGACAAGTTGAAGCAATCAACAAGGTCCTGAAGCAGATGCTGCAAAGGATGATTGGAGTCCACAAAAGGAGTTGGCACCTGATCCTGTACTCGGCCTTGTGGGCATACCGAACATCGGTAAGGAATGCAACCAGGTTTACACCCTTCCAACTGGTGTATGGCCTAGAAGCAATCTTACCAGTTCAGTGTGAAATCTCGTCCCTCAAACTCGCAGTCGACCTTCTCCCCGGAACTTCAGAAGAAGAGGCTCGTTTCTTGGAACTAATCCAATTGGATGAAACCCATCATGATGCCACTTTGGCTAACGAAGCCCATAAGAAACGAGTCAAGGCACAGTTCGACAAGAATGTCAAACCCCGTGTCTTCTCAGAAGGTGACTTGGTCTTACTTTACGACCAAGAATCCGATAAATTGGGAGCAGGTAAATTCAAGTCTTTATGGATGGGCCCCTATATTGTTAAACATGTATTAGCAAAAGGAGCCTACGAGTTAATGGATTATGACGAGATTCTGCTGGCGCAACCCCGTAACGGGTTGTACCTTAAGCGTTACTACGCATGATGCAATGTAGTAACCCATATGCTTTTGTTACATTTTTTTTTTCGCTAAGGGTAATCATTTTGGTCAAGTAATCCACTTTTTACATTTGTTGCAGATGTTGAACCTATTGGAATATTTTGTTGGATATGCCAACGGAGCGAGTCGTAGTTCGCAGAACCTATCTTTTGCGGCCTGGGCCATTTTTGATCCAAGCGGCGAGTTAGTAAGTTTCAGAGGGGTATGTATTGGTCGGTCAACAAATAACATCGCTGAATATAGCGCGTTGATAGAACTTCTCTCTGATGCCATCACCCATGGC
Source organism: Pinus tabuliformis (assembly GCA_031772625.1). Taxonomy (NCBI): domain Eukaryota; kingdom Viridiplantae; phylum Streptophyta; class Pinopsida; order Pinales; family Pinaceae; genus Pinus; species Pinus tabuliformis. Next base: position 561,844,974 of record CM062814.1, on the reverse strand, counting down.
ATACGCCGACTTGTCGTCAGGCTAGACTCATAGCTCGTCATACTACAACTCACTGGTATCTACTCCGTCCGAAATCCAGCTATCTATCGCATGTTCCTAAGGGTCAAGATTTTGGAAAGGCAATTTGATTTTATTCAATATCAGCATATTTCCAGAAACTTAAACACATTAATAGACTCATTGGCAAATTATGTGTTAGATAGACATTTGCAACATTTATAAAAGGAAGCATTTCACCAACATTTGCATCAGGATCATGTTACTTAACCAAAATAAAACTCTGAAAATCAAAAATATATATATATATATAACTGTTTATGGTTTACACATAATGTTCTGTAACCAAGACAAAATTGGTCAAATGACCCAAAACCCAAAACGCTAGGGGCACCCTAGTGTAATGATGCTGGTGATAACAAGTCACCACCTGTGCAATCATGCGTAGAAGCCTAGTCCATCGACTCGGCATGCCAGTAGTATGTCGCTGCAACCTCAAAGGTAGCTTGTCAGTCCTCACATCTGGAATACCAAGAGTGAGGCCCTCGACCTGATCCTGTAATGCTGAAAGAGTCTCGGCCACATCGAGGTCGCGAAGGATAGCCCTTCCCACAGCCTCTCCTGCTGGAGCAGTAGCTGGCACTCTCAGCCGTACTACTGGTCGAACTGGTCTAACATCTGCATGAGCACATGAGTTTTGATTAGTCCTGATAGAAGAAAGCACAAGGAAATTATAAAGAGAAATAATAAACAAAAATATGGTCAAAAATTTACCAATGATGCTCCACTGCTCACCAGCCGGCAGTACCAAATCCGGATTGCCCCGGAAATCCATATAAGCATATGGATACTCGGAAAAAATCATCTCCTGACGATTGAACCACCCAAAGAAGGTATCAGAAAAGGAAATCTGAGACTGACCAGCATGTCTGGACATATGGTCGACCCATCTCTGCATCCGTGGCTCAGTCGGTGGAGGTAAACCAAGTGAAATATACTGCGGCTGCATCAGTGGGATCTTTTCCAAGGCAAAAGTGGTCAAAATAGAACCATATCCAAAGTTCTTCAATCTTCCATTTTTCACCTTGGTCAATTTTTCTTTCATCACAAAGAGTACTGCATCACACCAGTTGAACACCTTTGGTTCAAGGCATTCTAAGGCATACTGCATATAAGACCGGTTGGCCACATGAAGAGCTGCACTACCAGCCATCCTAGCAAAAGTGAACAGAATGGTCCTCAAGGGCCTGTCAGTGACATCTCGGATATTGATCTTGCCGTCCTTACTCGGCTGAGATCCCTCTCTGCAATACCTGCGAATGTAATCTCTCACAGATTCACCCCCACGGGCCGAACTTGATAATGAGATAGGGGCACCCCTCCTCGATAAGCCAGTCAAAAAGTAGATGTCCACGATAGTCAATGGGATAGATTTACCCCTAATCTGGAACACCTGGCTGGTAGGATCCCAGGCATCGAGCAAATATTGCAACAAGTTGATTTGTTGCCTCATGCTAGAGATGCGGAAAAACTTGAACAGGCCACGGTTCCGCAGTGCATTTACCGTAACTGGATCATGTAAAGAAATCATGTCCTCGTCTTCATGCTCACGTTCTTGCCATGTAACAGGAATTTTGCTCCAATGAATCTCTGAAAGCAAACAAGAGAAGAGTAAGATCCTGATTTGGTGAAAAACAAGCAAAAATTTCCATGAAAAACTGTGCACAAATTTCCTTCCTTGCGCCCATTGGCCTCTCCAGCTCGTTAAAGTGACCGGAAGTGCTATCCCTCCTTTAGATTTTAATCTTTTTGGACTTGAGGGATTATTACACAAAAAGATCGAGCACTTGTTTTGTTCGGCTCGTTAAAAGTACCGAAAATTCATCCCTTTTGTATTGTTTTATACTTTTTTGGACTCAAGGGATCATGTGACGAAAAAGGATTTTCAGATTTTTCTTTACATCCCTTTTCAGACTCTCTAAAATTGAAAAGGACCGAGTTATCTTTGTCGTTAAACTCGTTAAAACCGAATAGCGACAAACTTGTCCATAACAGATAAGAACGAGTTTCACTATCGCTAGGCTCGTTAAAACATAGCAATGGGTTTGCCCGAAGGGAAAATTATAGAACAAGCATATGTTATCCTCCTCAAGCTTGACAAAAATAAAGAGGTATTGGTCAACAATGACTAGGGAAAAATTGGGAAGAAAACTTTATTGGTAGCAAGTCGCTCTTGAAAATGACACTTTCACTTCGCATTCGAGTTGGGTTGGGTTGTTCCATTCACTGGTCACATCACCATGGTTCCGTCACACCATCCATATTTGGGGTTAATGCTACCGATCCATCATGTCAGTGTCGTCGATATGTTCAAGAGAAGTTGCTCAGAGAATTCACCTGTGTCTCACCCACAACAATACATTTACGCTCCATTCTTTCATGACCGCCACCCTGAACCTTATATCACCAGATCGTTTTCACCTCCATTAAAATCATTTGCTCTATTCCATGTCATTGATGTGGGATTCACTAAGGCCCTCCTATGATGGATCGCTTCTTGTCGACATCAACTCATTATCCAAGAAGTCGATCTAGGAACAACCCTTTCAGTACTTTGAAGCTTGCATGCCTCAATGGCAAGTTTCTCACTTCCAGCGACAGGTTTACATCAATGGCCTTCGACCTAAAGATTTTGCGTGGTCTTCGACGCCAAGTCCCTTATTCAAACCACGTGAATTGTACTGTAGTACCTTGAGGGTCATCATCATTATCGGTGATTCCTCTCGCGCCTGTTAATAGCTTACATCACTGGCTAGTAATCAGACGATGTCTTTCTATGTTCGACTGCAAAACATCTCTCACATGGATCGACTTGTACTTTGAGTGAAGATCGAACGAGATTGAAGACCCCGGATCTAGTTTCATCCATCCAGGCTGTGATATATATTCAGGAAAATAAATACATCCAATGTACATCATTGCTGCACAGATAATCATCCAATCTAAAGGATGATGGCTCTACCAGAATCATCAGTCTACACTCAGATGATTGTCTGTCTCATGTACATGAAAATGAATTTATAAAGCTGAGCATGGGAATGCCCAACTTAGCTAGATCATGAAAATATTATGAAGATAATGTATTGTATTGTATCTTATTACAGGTCGCCTTCTAGCTTGAAAAAACTTCGGAACCTCATGATAAAGCATTTCACCCGACATCAAAAGATTAACGACCTCATGCTTTAGGGGGCAACTGTTATAGACATTTTTGGGCACTGCAACCCCAATCACAAATGTCCATAAACCAAGGGCTCCTAACTCCCTAAAGGTGTTGTTCCAACCCCTAAAAGAACAAGGTCAACTGATTACATCATCTCCCAGAAGCTCTCCATGAAAAACTACTCAGAACTGGTCAAAAATGGACCATTTCAACTGCTCCATGGTCAAAGTGCGTTGCATCCCACCTGCCTACACACAGTAGGTGTGATGCATGTTGAAAAGCCATTCTATGGGGTGCGATGGGCGAGAGTGGACAAATGTCAGGGTCAATCCACAAGGTGGAGGATCATGGAATCTTCCAGAAACTTCTCCTGTGACACTTGCCTCTCTGCATTCGCCCAGGGATGAGTAAGAGATCATAATTCTCCAAGTGGAATCAAGAACTATTAGAGAGAGGACACTAATCAAATCTCAAAAGCTGACTAACCCCCCTTACAAACATCTATAAATGGATCCCTCATCCCAGAGATCCAGAGGCTGGAATTTTGTATCTTGTAAGGAATTGTTGTTGGTTTCTCGGTGCAATATCATAGTGTTGGGTGATCTAAGCTTTTCATGAGGTGAAGAAGGGCTTTCTTGCGCTGAGAATGATGCTGGGTCAGAACAATTGGTTGTAATCCTCTTTGCTCTTTCTTGATTATCAATAAAGCTATTCAAGTTTTCCTCCACATTCTTGTATGATTGATGTTATATGCATTTGTGTGGTCAATATATATCTGGTCCTATATTGTTTATGATAATAGATCTATGTTCTTGGATAGTGTTATGCTTCTTTGATTCTACAGGTGCTCTTTGAAGCTGGGTAGACAAGGAAGCGAGTGGCGAAGACTTATCAGAAGGGAGAGGAATCGAGCAAGGAACCAAGCGCAAGACAGAGGTTGGTCTCCTTATTCCCCTCTTATCTATTTCTCATAAAGGAAAACGAAAGTAGTTTTAGTTTGTTTGTTTCTAAGGTAGCTACCAGCCTTAGTGGGACTAGCAGCTCTGCATAGACACTAGTTTTCCCAATAACACTAAGGGTGCATATTTAGGAAAATGAGGTACAAATTTCCACCATGACATGGTTTTCCATGGAAGCCATACAATGCATACAAACATCCATGTCCTATGACATCTTCCTCAAGTAGCAGTGGCTACAATTCCAGACAAAAACATTAGAAAATTATGGCTCTCTACCTTTCCAAGACTACAGGAAGTTCATTGATTTTTGTTAGAATGTAAGTATTGAGGACATAGCCAAAATGGTGGAGTTTTATATGCATAATATGATCCTCATAGAAATGAAATTTTGGGACCCCAACTCAAGATTGAGGGACATGCAATTAATGTCACTAGCCTCCAAGTTGACCCATGAGGAAATAAGAGCTGAAGAAGTAAAGAGGGTAATGACCAAAGAATATAGGGAGACTTTATACATCAGAGTAGGGTTAGTGAGCCCCATGGCTATCATCAGTAACCATAATACTATCTCCATAGATCCCAAATTGAACCCTCATTACATGGAAATGCAAGAACAATATATCCTCCACTTATAGGACACATTTAAGTTGTTAGAGACTGAAAGATTGCAGGCTTGCCAAAGGAGATGGCATGATCTACCCCTCAGTTTGAAAATTAGGGAGTATCACTCTCCTGAAAGACTAAGGAATTCCTTGGAGAGAACCCCACTCTACAAACTAATCATGAAAAGGTTAAACACAAATTGGATATGGCTGACACTTAGTCCTCCCTTATTGTTAGGCCTATAAGTGAGAAGAGGTGAGGAATAAGAATAAATGGAGTGGACAAACATAGAAGCAAATGCAATGTTCTATCCATAGGAAGGCATGCCATCAGAGATGCCTTGGGATGTCAAAGAGGCCACTAGGGCCACGAATGAAATTCACAGCAGTGACTTAGTTTCTCATAGGGTGAGCAACATCTTTAGTAGGGGGGTGATGATAGGTCCCATCAATAAGTATATCTTGAGATCCATTGTGTTATCTTCCCAACCTTAAACTCTCTTTTTCTCACATTAATTTTATTTTTAACCATAATATTCTTCGTAGGGAGATTAAAGGGTGATTTTCATATTTCACCATCTAATGTGATTAATATGTAGGAAACAGAAGCATTTTTGGAGATATTTGCTATGCAGGGGATTGTTGCAGGCATCTATAGAGAATCTAGGAGGCTTGACCACTACCTTAGCTCTCCATATCAACTTGAGACCAAATGGTCGACACCAACAACTTGAAGTCCACTGGAAACTGAGGAATTCAAGTTCATGTGAAGATGCAATGGATCCAAATCCAACAATTTTGAGATTTTGGAGGGAAGCAATCCACATTTCAAGATAGCTGCACCTTAGCCACTTTTTCTATAAATAAACAAGCCTAAGGCCTCATTAGGATTTGAAGTTTTGTTGGAGATAGGAATAGCTATTTACAACCAATATATTAACATTGTTATTTTCATCCTTGATATTATTTATGTGACTCTTATTTGTTGTTAATGGAAAGCTTACCGATGGCCTACATCTAAGTTAAATTTGGAGGGCTGAAACCCTTGGGTTTGGGCTCAACCTAGATCTTTAGTCCCTCTCCTGTATTATTTTCTTGTTCTTTCTAAAGTATTTTTATTTCCTTCATTGTTTAAGTATGGATTATATTGAAAAATTGTAGTTGTAGGTTGGACTACCACCTCTCTTGTGGGAACTGTGGTTGAAGACTCTACAACAACATGCCAAAAACATGTGTTTATGATTTCTTGGAAATTACTAAGTTTTGGATTTAGATTATTTTGCATGCTTGGTTTTTGAAAATTAGGAATTAGTAGCATTGGTTTGGAAATTATATTAGATGCATGTTGTAGGACATAGTAGATCTTGAAGAAATAAAATTCAACTCATCCTTTCCACTTTGATTAATTTCACTACAATATTGATGTATGCTCTTGATTGCTAATATGCATGAGTTGCAAGTTATCTATTGGGGTTGGTACACTCATCCAAATTCACTTAGAAAATTCCATCTTCTCTAGACACCTCACACTCCTCTCAAGATTTTCTGCTAAAATCATCTTTCAAGGTTAATGAGGGACACCGTAGGCATGAAATTTTGTACAAGATAGGCCTCCGAGGGATGACATGCATGGAAAAGGCTGCACACATCCTTCATCAAACTTAATCCACCTTTCCCCACCTTCATAACACCATCCTTTCCCTCATAAATCTCTTAGGTCTACTCTTGTAGAAAAATAGGGTACTCCTATAGCAAATCAGAGCTTCCTGTAGTAGTCCTGTAGTACTTCGTAAATCCAACCATATTTTCCCTAGGACCTTGAATCCTACATTTTGAAGTTTAATAATGGAACCCAAGCCTTTATTTCATGATTAGCGAGACTCCAAGATCATTCCAACTGTATCCTTCTTCCACTACAAATACAAAACCCCAATTAGATTAGAATCAATTTTTTTGAATTTCATAGTTATACAGTGTGGACTAAATTCCTTTTCTCAAGCAATTTGAAATTAGATTAATGGTTCATGAAAGTAGAAAATTGAATTGGTTAGGGTGAAAATAGAGTTGCTTAATTTATTTCTCCAACCATTATAGTTTGTTACTTTCATGCAGTTTCAACTAGTTTTTACATTTAATGAATGGTATTTTCATTCTTACAGTTAGATAAATATCCATTCCCTTGCAACCATGATATGATTTCATATAAATTATATTTGTAGTTGGCTAGAGGAGTGGTCTCTGTGTGCCTTGATATTATCCAATGACTAAGGGTGACATGAGTAGAACTTAACCTATTATGCATATAGCATTGTCACCTCTAAGTTTGTATGAACCTCGAGTTGATAATTTAAATAGAGAGACTTGGGAGTTGCAACATCCTTGATGCAATATGAGAACTAATCAAATACCATTTTAAGTTTGATATAAGTGTGGTTCATGATGGAAAGATGCACTTATAAGTTCCAGAAGGATGGCATCAAGCATAGTTTGTTTCCATTGCAGGAAGAAGGGACTTCTAAAAGCAATGATTTAAAGGAATTCTTGATGAGTCGGAAGGAGTTTCTAAAGAATATGAAGCTAGAAGAGGAAAATTTTTCTATTGTTTGTAAGCATAAAGTAGTTATTACTTCTAGTACTATCTCTGATTTTCCTGTAGAAATTCAAGAGATGTTGGAGGAGTATCATGATATTGTAGTGGATGATCTGCCAAGTGAGTTTCCACCAATGAGGAGTATCATTCATCACATTGACTTGATACTAGGAGGTAATTTTCCTAATAAATTATCCTACCACATGACACCTAAGGAGATGCAAAAGTAAGCAAACAAGTCTAGGAGCTAAGTATAATGATTTGATCAATGAGAGTCTTAGTCCATGTGTTGTACCCACAATGTTGACTCCAGAGAAGGATGGTGGATGCCATATGTGTACAGACTAGAAAGCCCATTTTTTTTACAATCAGGTATAATTTTCCCTTACCACATATTGATTATTTATTGGATTTTTTTTACTGGTTTGGTTGGTTTTCTAAAATTTATTTGAAGGGTGGATACCATGAAATCAAAATGAGAGAGGGAGATGAGTGGAAGACTGCATTTAGAACTACTAAACGTTTGTATGAATGGATTGTCATGAAATTTGTACTATATAATCCACCTACTACAATCATGAGGTTGATGAATGCAGTACTAAAAGAATTCATATGGAAGTTTGTGATTGTTTACCTAGATGACATTTCAATGTGAAGTCAAACAAAGGAGGATCATCCAAGGCATTTGAGGTATGTGTTAGAGAAGTTGAAGCTAGAAAATCTACTTTTGCATTTGAAGAAATGCTCCTTTTTGAAGTTAGAGCTTGTAAATTTTGGATTTACGATTTCCAAATAAGGAATGAAGATGGATCTAGGTAAGGTGAAATCTATCCTTGAATGGACCTCTCCCAAAAGTGTTTTTGAAGTTAGAAGTTTTCATGGTTTGGATAGCTTTTACAGGAAGACTGTTAGAAATTTTAGCAAGATGAGCACATAAATTGTAGAGATAGTGAAGAAGAATAAAAAACCATTTAGATGGACTGGTGAAGCTAGAAAAGTGGTTTCATATGTTGAATAGGAAGATCATAGAGAAACAAGTGCTTTCTCTTCCATATTTTAATAAGCCTTTTCAAGTAAAAACTGATGCCAACAATGATGCAATTGGAGAAGTACTTAGCTAGGAGGAAATACCGATAGCCTATATAGTGAGAAGTTGAATGAGGCTAGGATAAAGTATAAAATCTATGACAAAGAGTTTTATGCAGTGGTTCAAGCTCTTAAGAAATTGAGGCATTACTTGTTGTTTGGAGAATTTATTTTATACACTGATAATCATCCTCTACAATATATAATGCAACAACCTAAGTTGAACCATAAATATATTAAGTGTGTTGAGTACTTGTAGATTTTTACATTTTGTTTATAGCACATTAGTGGTGAATCTAATAAAATTTCAGATTCTTTGAGAAGGAGACATCTTTTATTACAGGAGATTCAAATTCAAGTGCTAGGATTTGACTTTATAAAGGATTTGTATGAAGAGGATGAAGGCTTCGAGGAGGCCTTTGAAGCTTGTAAAAGTCCAACTTCATAATATAGGTGTGCATGGCTTGAGTATATGATCCAATATCGATTTCTTTTCAAGAAAAACCAATTTTTCATTCCAAATTATTCCATGAGGGAGACCCTAATCAAGGAGAAACATGTTGGAGGCCTTGGAGGACATTTTGTGCAAGACAAGACTTATGACCCGCAGAGGAGGATTTATGATAATCATGATCTATAGTATATACTGAAACAACTAAGTTGAATCATAAATATATTAAGTGTGTTGAGTACTTGTAGAGTTTTGCATTTGTTTTATATCACATTAGTGGTCAAATTGCAGATGCTTTGAGAAGGAGACGTCTTTTATTGTAGGAGATTCAAATTCAAGTTTTGATACTTGACTTTATAAAGTATTTGTATGAAGACGGTGAAGAATTCAAGTAGGCCTTTGAAGCTTGCAAAAGTCCAACTTCATAAGAGAGGCATCCATGGCTTGAGTATATGATCCAAGATCAATTTCCTTTTGATTTAGATTTAAATAGGAACAAAAAAAATTACAGAGATAACCATAAACACAGAGATGCAGTGGAAATAATACTTCATTTCATTAATGTAAAATACTGAAATATGCTTACAAACAGAAATGGAAATACACCATCTAGGGCGATGGTAGCTTATCTCTGAGAAGAGATGTGGTGGCTACATGCCTTTGAACCAAACTACAGTAAGGCTCAATGCATTTTTATTATTGAACAATAAGAGAAAACCCTAAGAAACCAAAACCCTAACCCGAGGAGATGTAACACCAAAATTTAGGGGCCCTGTTGGGGTGAGTTGGACAGCCAACTTCCTGTGGTCATGACTTGGTCATATTATCTCCGTTTGATGCACATGATAACCCGTGGGAAATATCTCTTTGAGGTCTACGATGGAAAATACAAATGGCAGTAGATTTCCAAAAAAATGTCGTTTTGGGCCTCAAAATGGCTCCGGAAGTGTATGACCTGAAAAACGGCTAAAAATAGTAAATTGTGCTATAATTAAGGAAACTGGAAAACTGAAAGAAGCAATGGTGGGGGTCCAAGTGGAATTGGCGGGTGGCCACCAATATCCACCTGGATCATTTCCCCCCCCTAGGAAGCAATGGTCCCCATTGCGTTGAGTTCCTCCATGAGATGAGGAAACTTCTGCTGAACTTGGTCCTTGGTGAGCCACTTGCCATGGTGAAGGAGTTGGCCTGGTTTGAAAACTTGATACAGTTGGATATTCTGCTGGTGAGTGTTCTTGATCTATGTGTCCATGATCCAATCAGTTGCAGCTTGGTCCATGTAATATGGATTTAACTCTATGGGTGTGAGATGTTCTGTAATGTTGGATGTGTCAAGTAATGGTGGAAAGTATGGCCGAAGGCAGTCCACATTGAACACTGGGTGCAGGCAAAGGAATGGTGGAATGGTGAGCTAAAATGCATCGTCTCCCATAGCCTTGGTAATGGTGTAAGGACCATATCAGAGTGGTCTGAGTTTCTACTAGGCTCTGGTAAGGCATTCCTTTTGCAAATGCAACCAGTATTTGTCACCTACTTGAAACTTGTGTGGCACCCGATGTTGATCATGTCACTGCTTGTACTTGGCATTTGATTTCTCGAGAATGTCATGGACCCACTAGCGAATATGTTGGATGTGCTCAATGAAGCTGTTTTCCTTATCTATTTCAAACTGGACATGAGCTAAATCTGTGTGAGTAGCTACAAATGGCATGGCCACATCAATGGGACATAGTGGTTGGAATCCCAAGCCCACTTGAAAAGGGTCGTGGCCATTCGAGCTGTGGATAGCCCAGTTGTACCTTTGTTGAACATAGGGGAGGCTCTCATCCCATGTGCGTGGATGCTTTGATTTGTACATGCATAGAATGTGTATGATCATCCTGTTAACAACCTCTATCTGGCCATCAGTTTGAGGATGGAAGGTTGTGGACTTAGTGAGTTTGGTGTCCAACATTAACCAGAGACTGGACCAAAATGTGCTCGGGAACCTGCTGTCCTGATCTGAGATGATAGACTTTGCGATCCCAAACTGTACCCACACTCGTTCAAAGAAGAGTTTAGCAGTGGCTTCGGTTTTGATATTCTTCTTGCAGGTTGCCATAACGGCCATCTTTGATAATCTGTCGATGACCACAAAAACATAGTCATTTCCATGCTTAGTCGAAGGAAGGCCTGACATGTAATCCATTGAGATGTATTCCTAAGGTCGACTACTGGTAGGCAGCGGGGTATAGAGGCCTTGCTTCTTGATGGGCAGTTTGGCAATGGCACAGACAGTGCATGATCTGATGTACTTCACGACATCCTGTCAAAGATTCTGCTAATAGAAGTACTTCTGCAGTACTACCACTATTTTCTCGACCCCAAAATGCCTAGTAGCCCGACTGTAGTGTGCTTCCCAAATCATCTTGGCATGCTCGCTTGAAGGAACACAAAGGTGACCCAGGTGGCATAACATGGCATCTTGGAGGTGAAAATCTAGAACATGTTGACCCTGTAAGAGTGTCTGGTATGTGTGGCCAAATTCTGGGTTGCTTCTGCAGAGAAGTGGCCAATCAGAAGTCTCACGCCCACAAGAGTTGAGCACTGTGGGTAACGCCATGATCGGTGGTCGATTGAGGCAATCTGCAACATTATTGGTGTTGCCCTTCTTATACTTGATATTCAAATGGAGTTGTTGCAGGTATGTGGACCACTTCTGATGGTGATCATTCTGTAATTTCCCTTGGGTCTGTATGAACTGCAGGGGTCGGTGGTCTATGTGGATGATTGTTTCCTTCCCCAAAATATAATGCTTCCATTGTCGGCATGCCTGCATAATGGAATACATCTCTTTTTCATAAGTGGGATACTTTCAGGTTGTGTCTGAAAGTGTCTCACTGTGATATGCCATTGGATGCCCATGTTGAGTAAGGACTGCCCCAATAGCGTAGTCAGAGGCATCTATCTCAACCTCAAATGGTTGTTGCAAGTTTGGTAATGCGAGCACTAGTGCTAAGCAGAGGCGATCTTTCAACTCTATGAATGCCTTCTGTTGAGATTCAGACCAAAAGAATTTTTCTTTCGCTCCTCCCTTTGTGACTTGACTGAAGGGCCAAGTGATATGAGAAAATCCCAACACAAACCTGTGGTAGAAGTTGGCAAGACCTAGAAAGCTGTGGAGCTCTATCAGAGTGGTTGGAGTTGGCCAATCCTGAATGACTTGGATCTTGGCTGGATCCACATGCACCCTGTGTTCATCAATAATGTATCCCAGATACTGAACCTGGGTCATGCCAAAAGTGCATTTCTCCAAATTGGCACATAACTTTTGTTGCCACAGTGTTTGGAGAACCTGTCGGATGTGGTGGAGGTGCTCTTCCCAACTCTGGTTGAAGATCAGGATGTCATCCAAGTATGCCAATACAAACGAGTTGGTGAATGGCTGCAAGATGTCATCCATTAGCCACATGAAGGTTGTAGGAGTATTCGTCAATCCGAAAGGCATAACCAACCATTAGAAAAGGCCCTCCTTGACATTGAAGGTAGTCTTCCACACATCAGAGGGTTCGATTGGTACCTGGTGATATCTTGACTTCAAATCGATCTTGCCAAAATATTTTTCCCCATTCTACTATTCTAGGAGGTCATCAATCCGTGGGATTGGGTACCAATTACGGACAATGATCTTGTTCAATGCCCAATAGTCAATACAGAGTCTCCAAGTCCCATCCTTCTTCTCTACCAATAGATCAGGCTCCCACGGGGTGATCAACTCGGAAGAATGTCACCTTTCTGTAGCAGCTCCTGAATCTACCTCTTGATTTCATCATTCTCCAGAACGAAGCACTGATAGATTGGTCCATTGGGTAGCGGTGCACCTGGGGTCGTATCAATGGAGTGCTTGACCTGATAGTGCAGGGGAACCCCTGTGGGGGAGGTGAAGATGTCCTCGTACTCCTTCATGACCTTGTCCATCTGTTGTTGTCGTGTAGAGGGGCCTTGTCTGGAGGTTGTGGCCACCATATTCTTCTTTCCTTGAGGGCATATCATCAGGAAAAAAAATTTCCCAGTTTTGGAGGTGAGCTTACTGAATTGTTTTGTAGTAACCAAAGAGATGGCGGTAGGGGCCAACACAGGGTAAAAATAACAGCACGGGGCCTTGATTCATACAGAGCATGTCACTTCCACAAGTATGGTTGTCCTAATAATACATCACAAACATCAAGGAGAGCAATGTCACACAATACCTCATTTGTCAAGGGCTTGATGTTGTATGGAAGGCGACGCTGTTGGCTCACGTGAAGATCCCATCCTTGGTGAAACCGCCCGATGGTGTATGGTTGTGGATGTGTTGTGGTCGGTAAGCCCAACTGCTTCATGACCTCTGCCAAAATGAGGTTCTTTTGGCTCTTTCTATTGACAATGAACTGTAGCGGGGAGCCCTTTACCCACAACTGGGAGTGGAAGAGATGCTCCTCCTCCTCTAGATCGTCGGGTTCCTACTTCTGTATCTTCATGGTGGCAATGGTGGCATTGGGCTCTGCATCGATAATTTGCTTCCCTTTGTCATTGCCCTTGTTGCGTTCTCACTTAGAGTCAGAACATGCATCTGATTTTGAAACCTTTAGCACAGCCACCAGTGACTGATCGGCCCGAAACTCACTTGTGTTGTAAGTGGAGCTCTTATCGAACTCATACCACTTTATTGTATACCTTTTCGGCTTCATGTGCACTGTTCTTTGCTTGCAGGCTTGGTAGGTTGTCTTGGGCTGGCCGACCTTGGCTTTGTCATTTGTTCTATGGTTTGGAGGCACCTTTCCCTTGCTTCAGATTCGCAGATCCAAAGTCTCACTTCCTCTATTTAAACTTTTTCTCGACCTTGACAACATATCGGCATGCCGTGTCAAGCGAGGAGATTTTCAAGAATTATATTTCTTCCTGGATGTACTTGTGTAGGCAACCATGGTATTTGAGTAGTAAATGCTTCTCCTAATCCTTGATACCCCAACTTTGTGCGAAGGGAATGGAAAATATTGGTAAACTCCGGCATGTCTTGGTCCCTTCCCTACCGCAGCGTGGTCCACTTTATGTATTGATCCTCATAGCTTCTGACAGGGTAGTACTTCTCCTTGATGGCATGCTGGAATGAATTCCAAGTGGCTGTGGCTAAAAATAGTGAGCTTGTACTTTCATCCTTCTACTCGTATTATGTTTCCCACCAGTCCTTGATGTGGGGGTCTACTTTGAGAAGAGCAAAGATAATCTTTTTTCGACCAGAAAAATCATGAACAGAAAAATAACGCTCTAGCAGATTTAACCATTTATCGATGGCATCCACATCTATCTAACCCTCGAATATGGGGATTTCAAAATTAACCTATACCTTAAATGGTGTGGCGTTTCCAGCGTAGATGTTGGAAGCTGATGCGTCGCCCCTGGGTAGCCACTGAAGGATCTGGGAAAAGATGTCCATCATCACGTTCCTTTATTGCTCGAGGGATTCTTTGAGCAAGATTTTGATAGGTTTCTCCTGCCCTCTTGTCTTTCTTTTCATTTGCCATGGGAGGTCATCGGGATTTGCGAGGCTGGTCTTGAAAAGGTTCGACCAGTTCAACCCCTAACTCCTTATATCCTGACCTCGTTGGGGACATGAAAAGAAAAAAAATAGAAAAAATGTAGACTGCTCTGATGCCACTGATCCAGATTTAAGTAGGAATGCAACAAATTACAGAGATAACCATGAAAATAGAGATGCAGCAGAAATAATACTTCATTTCATTAATGTAAAATACTGAAATATGCTTAGAAACATAAAAATAAATACACCAGCGAGGGCGATGGTAGCTTATCTCTGAGAAGATATGTGGCAGCTACATGCCTTTGAACTAAACTACAATGAGGCTCAAGGGCCCTTTTATTATTGAACAATAAGAGCAAACCCTAAACAACCAAAACCATAACCCGACGAGATGTAACACCAAGAGTTTATGGGCCCCATTGGGGTGAGTTGGACAACCAACTTCCCGGGGTCGTGACTTGGTCATATTATCTTTGTTTGACACGCATGTCAACCCGTGGGAAAGATCTCTTCAAGGACTATGATGGAGAAGATGATTTTAGGGAGTAAATCACTAGTAGTAGATTTCCAAAAAAATGTCATTTAGGGCCTCAAAACAACTTTGGAAGTTTAGGACCTAAAAAAGTGCTAAAAATAGCAAACTATGCTACAATTAAGGAAACTGAAAAACTGAAAGAAGCAATGGTGGAGGTCCGAGTGGAATTGGCCGGTGGCCACCAATATCCACCTAGATAACTTTTCAAGAACAACCAATTATGCATTCCAAATTATTCCATGAGGGAGAACTTGATCAAGGAGAAACACGTTGGAGGCCTTAGAGGACATTTTGGGGAACAAAAAACTTATGACCCGCTGAAGAGGTACTACTATTGGCGAAATCTGATATATGATGCATATAATTTTTTAAAGAGATGCAAAACTTATCAATATCCCAAAGGAAAAAACTAGAACATTAGATTGTACACCTCATTTCCAATTCCAAAAACCCTTGGGATTCGGTAAGTATGGATCTTGTTTTGGGATTTCCTAAAACATATAAAGGTAATGACTCTGTCTTTGTGGTTTTAGATAGGTTTTCAAAAATGGCTCATTGTATTCCTTATGCTAAGACAAGAGATGTTAGCGATATTTCTGATTTGTTCTTCAAAGAAGTAGTAATACAGTATGGAATTGCCAAGAGCATCATTTTAGACAAAGATAAGAAATTATTGGGACATATCTAGAGGACATTATGGAAGAAATATGGCACAGACCTACAGTTTAATTCAACATATCACCCAAAAATAGATGGTCACACTGAAGTTGTAAACAAAATCCTAGGGAAGATTCTTCGTAGTCTGATTGGAGACTACCCTAAATAGTGGGATCATATTCTAGCATAGGTTGAATATGCTCACAATGACATTTCTAATAGAATCACTAGACAAAGTCATTTCCAAATTGTGTATGGGATGATGAACCCAAGAGGAGAACATGAACTCGGAAATTTGGGAAGTGTTGGCATTATGACATAGGTTTGGCGCTATGACATAGGTGTTGTCCTTGATGGAAACTCACTCAGAGGAAAAATCACAGCTCAGGCTCTCAGAATGAAGGAAAAGAGATATACGCAGGTACCGCTTGACCAAGCCACGTATACATACCGGTTCGCAATCTAGAAGGTGCGTATGCGTATACACGCACTTTCACGCAAAGAAAAGTGCGTACATATTGGAAAACTTGGTTTTGGTCCATGGTATTTGGTCCTTGGTATTTTGAGTCGTGGTATTGATCCAAGGTATCTTGAATGAAGTGTTGACCCCAGGTATTTGGTCCAAGGTATTGATTTTAAGTGGTTTTGGACCATGGTATTGAGTAAGGTCTAAGACTATAAAAGGAGGATGAGATCATTAGGCAAAGGCACTCAAGTATTGAATATCTAATGAAGAGAAAGATCTAGAATACTGGTGATTGGGTTATGGTGCATAGCTGGATCTGAATCAAGGAGGAACCTGAGTGCTAGAAGAAGGATAAGTTCTATTGATGGGTCAATATCTTAAGGCTTGAAGAGAAGTATCTTTGTGTGATTTTGATCTTTTATATTTGGCACTTGTCTTGATCTGTAAATCTAATGATCTGGGTATAACTGATGTCTGAATAGTTGAAAAGGGTAAAACATCCTTTACAGATCTACAAGCAGGTTTAGTACAGCAAAGGTGCGTATACACGTTGGTTCGGCAAGTCAAAACATCTTATACATAGGTTTGCCTTCAAATAGTAGTGCATACATGTAGGTTCTACATATCAAAGTAGCGTACATCTCATAAAATATGTTTTAGCTACTTTTGTTTACTAATTGCAGTGTTCTGGGTTCTGGTATTGTTACTGTATTCTGGTTACAGCATTCAGAGAAGTGATTATTTGATTCAGATTTGTTTAGTGCAAGGGAGATTGATTGATGGAGATATATTTTGATGTTTCATTGATGCTATTGATGGATCCAGTCTGAAAATTTATGAAATGTGGTCCCTGGAAGAAAAGAGAAGGTTGTAGCCCTCTGTAGGTCAGCACCTATTTACTAGTACATCAGCTAGTACAAGAGCTAAGGGGGTTGTAGCTCCCTTCCAGGAGGAGCTGGAGAATGAGAGAAGGTTGTAGCCTTCCACAGGTAGAAGCTTGCGTACTGGTATAAGACTACACCAGTATAGAAATATTGTAAAAAGAAGTTTCTTATTAAAAGAAGATAGAGATGAATTGCAGCAGGTGGTTTTCACCCACATTGGGTTTCCACCTTATATATTGTGTTCTTGTGTGTGATTGTTTGCTCTGTTTTTACTGTACCTGTTACTGCATATATGGTTCTGATACACAGATTAAATATCAACTGACTAAATAATAAGTCTACAAAGTGTACACTGGTTTCTCTAAACATAGTTGCATACATATGCAAGCTGCATTAACTGAAGTAGTGTATATAAATCTGTTTATGGAAATGAAATATTGTTAAGTTTCTAATACTGATTCACCCACCCTCTCAATATTATTTCCAACAATGAATCAATGTAAGTCCTTTAGAAGAAGCTTGATCGCTTGAAGGAAGATCTATCATCATGAGCAACTACGAAAAAGAGGCATCCATCAGACCACCAATCTTTGATGGGAGGAACTTCGTCTATTGGAAGGTAAGAACCATAGGCTATCTTCAATCTCTTGGATCAGAAGTTTGGGATATGGTAGAAGGAGGATACACATTTCCATCAGCAACTCCTATAGATACGACAGGTAAAAAACAGTATGAAACAAATGCAAAGGCTATCAATACTCTATTGGGGAGTCTATCACAATCAGAATTCATCAAGGTTATATAGCTCAAAACCGCCAAAGAAATATGGGACAAGATCATTCTAAGCTATGAAGGAGACGATTAGGTAAAACATGAAAAACTACAATCTCTCAGAATTCAATATGAAACTCTCAGAATCCACAATGATGAAAGTGTAGTTAATTATTTCTTATGTATAGATGAGATTGTTAATCGCATGAAGAACTTGGGTGAAGAGCTAAAAGAAGTTACTTTAGTTGAAAAGGTTCTAAGATCCTTGTCTTCTAAATTTGAATCAAAAGTTTCTGCCATAGAAGAAAAGTAGGATCTTCAAAGTATTACTATGTCACAGCTGCACGGAATCCTAACTGCTTTCGAAATGAGAAAAGGGGGTCCATCAGATATGAGAGAAGCCACATTCAAAGCTTCAGGAAAAGGAGAACTCAATGAGTCAGGACATACGTTAGAAGGAGATGAAGAATCAAACTTTGTCAAGAACCTTCAACGGGGTTCTGGAAGATTTAGAGGTAACCTAGCTTTCAAATGTTTTTCTTGTGGAAGAGTAGGTCATTATGCTGCCAAATGTCCTCACAAAGATAAGCTTGATAAAGGTAAGGAATCAACAAAATGGAATAGAAAACAAAGTGTAAATAAGAAGAGCTACTATATGCATGAAGATAGTGATGGTTTATCAAATAGTGATGAAGATGAAAATATTAATGATTTTAGACTTCTCATGGCTTTTGAAGATGATGATTTCTTGGATGCTTTAGATGATGGTGGTCTCTATGAAGAAATTTATAAACTTAAAATCTGTTTAGAAGAAAAGAGTATGATTATAGATACTCTTACATTCTAACTTGCTGAAAGGGAAAAACACAATGAAAAGTTAGAATGTGAAATTGTGGGTCTAAGAAAAGAAATTGAGAAAACAAAAGCTCTCAATCTTAAGTTTGCTAAAGGATCAGAAAATTTAGATGAAATTATCAAAGTGCAACAGTCTCCTCTGATAAAGATAGGTCTTGGATATACTGAAGAACCATCTCAAGCAGAGAAGCCATCAACCTCCAAAAGCTATCTTGATGCATCAAGGAGAAATGAACAAGTTGAAAATCGTCAGCAAAGGCTTAAAGTAGATCACCAGGAAAATCGAGTTCAATATACTTCAAGGATGAACAGAAGCTATAACCAACCATAGGTAAATCTTTCTCAATTTGCTTCAAGAATGAATTTCAATGGAAACTACAATCATCAGGTCAGTAGATTCGATAATCGCAGAAATTACTTTAATGGCCAGTGTTTTTCATGTCATAACTTTGGACACAAAGCTGCTGAATGTGTAGCTTACAAGACCATCATGACTAGAGAAGCACGAAATAAAAGGAATGTGGCTGGGATCATGAAAAGGACCTACAATAACTTTTCTACTCTTGAAAATGAAATAGAATGCTCTATCTGTAACATCTTCGGTCATGAAGACTCTGAATGCAAGAGTAAATTTCGGTAAACATCTCAGAAGGAGCAAGCTCCATTGGGTCCCAAAACATGGAAAAAGAAAGAACCACAAACTGAAAGATGTGGTATAGCCTTATATGCAGAAGGACAAGAAAATCAATGGTACATCAATAGTGGATGCTCGAAACACATGACAGGTGATAAAGAAAAACTTCAGTCATATAGTGCCTTAGAAAAGGAAAGGAAGGTATCATTTGGAAATGACACCCCTGTAGTCATAAAAGGTAAAGGCTCTTTTCTCTTAAAAGAAAAGCTCAAAGCTGGGAATGTTATGTATGTTGATGGCTTAAAGCATAATCTATTGAGTGTTAGTCAAATGTGTGATCAAGGAAATGAGGTAGTATTTCGATCAAATGGATGTGTTGTTCATGAGCTTGATACAGGAGAAAGAGTGATCAAAGGCACAAGAACTCCAAGTAATTTATACATACTCAAGGGAGGACAGAAGCAATGCTATCTAAGCAAAAATGATGAACAATGGCTATGGCACAGAAGATTGGGGCATCTAAGCTTCCCTCAGATAAGGAAAGAATGCAAATACTAGCCTGTTCGCGATCTTCCTGACATCAAAATTCCAGAAAATACAATATGCAAATCATGTCAATTTGGTAAGCAAATTAGAACACATTTCCTTGAGAAGGAAGGATTAGGTAGTAAGCCACTTGAACTTGTCCATACTGATTTATGTGGTCCATCAAGAAAAAAGTCACCTCGTGGAGAAGAATACTTTATATTGTTCATTGACGACTTTTCTAGAATGTGTTGGATAGGACTTCTGAAGCATAGAGATGAAGCATTTGAAAAGTTCAAAGCATTCAAAGCTTTGGTTGAAAATGCTTTAGATCGCAAAATCAAATGCCTCAAGTTTGATCAAGGAGGGGAATTTACCTTGGATGAATTCTTTGACTTCTGTGAAGAACATGGAATAAGAAGGGAATTCTCTACCACAAGGACTCGTCAGCAAAATGGAGTGGTAGAAAGGATGAACAGAACTATTCAACAAATGGCTTGTGCTATGCTAGATGAGTTTGGAACTCTTGCAACCTTCTGGGGTGAAGCTACATTTGCTGCCCTCACTATTCTCAACAAAGCAAATGTTTGGGTAAACGACACTCAAACTCCTCATGAAATTTGGTATGGTAAGACCCCTACTGTAAAATACTTCAAAGTTTTTGGAAGCAAATGTTACATCAAAAGGACTGATGAAAAACTTGGCAAGTTTGAACCTAGAGCAGATGAAGGCATTCTCCTTAGTTACTCTTCCCGAAGTAAAGGGTACAAGTGTTATAATAAAAGACTAGGGAAAATTGTTGAAAGTATTGATGTTGTGGTTGATGAAGTAGGCAAAAATCCAAAGCAGATAAAACCAGAAGAATGGGAAGAAGATGAGTATTTTCCTTCCACATCAAATTAGACTAATGCTGAAGAAGAAGAAACCAATGAAGCACTAGAAGAGCAGATAACAACAGAAGAAAAGGCTCCATCCAGATATGTTTAGAAAAATCATCCAGAGACTCAAATTTTGGGACAAAAAGAGGCAGGTGTACAGATAAGAAGAACTACTATAGAAGCTTCAAGCTATCTAGCATTGCTTTCCTCCATCGAACCACAAAATGTACATGAAGCATGCAAAGATGAATGTTGGGTCAAGGCCATGAATGAAGAGGTTGAGAAAATTGAAAAGAATAATACTTGGGAATTACTTCCTAGACCTCATGATAAGAATATCATTGGAACCAAATGGATATTAAAAAACAAGTTGAATGAAAATGGGGAACAAGTCAGAAACAAGGCTAGACTTGTTTGTAAAGGATATGCTCAACAAGAAGGTATAGCCTTTGAAGAAACTTTTGCACCTATTGCTAGAATTGAAGCCATAAGAATGTTCCTTGCTCTTTCTAGCTTTCAGAAGTTCAAAGTATATCAAATGGATGTGAAATCTACCTTTCTTAATGGAGATCTAGAAGAAGAAGAAGTATATATTGAGCAACCAGACGGATTCATCCTTGGAAATGATCCAAAATTTGTATGTAGACTCAGAAAGGCTCTCTATGGTCTAAAACAAGCTCCAAGGGCTTGGTATTATCGTCTTGACAAATACCTTCACCAATAAGGTTTTTCAAAAGGATCAACTGATAGCAATCTATATATAAAAATTGAAAATGATAAATTGCTAATACTTGTTGTGTATGTTGATAATATCATTTTTGGTAGTAATGAAGAAGCCATGAGTTAGAACTTTTCTTTGGTAATGCAGAAAGAATTTGAAATGTCCCTCCTTGGTGAACTCACATATTTTCTTGGTTTACAAGTTCAACCAAAAAAAGATGGCATTTTTCTATCACAAACCAAGTACTTCAAGCACATCTTGAAGAAATATGGAATGGAAGATGCTAAACCAGTATGTACCCCTATGGTAACAGGATGCAGCCTCAATGCAAACGATGAATCAGCAACAGTGCATCAACCAACCTACAGATCTATGATTGGTAGTCTGCTCTATCTAACAGGTACCCGATTAGACATCATGCATGTAGTGGGAATAGTTGGAAGATTCCAAGCAAATCCAAAGGAAGCACACCTTCAGGCAGTCAAAAGGATTTTTAAATATCTTCAAGGGACACAAAACTTTCATTTATGGTATCCCAGAGATACAAATCTTACACTTCATGCATATACAGATGCAGATTGGGCAGGAAGCGTGGATGACAGAAAAAGCACTAGTGGTGGTGCATTCTTCATGGATTCCAGATTAGTGTCTTGGTTCAGCAAGAAACAAAGTTCAATTGCATTATCTAAAGCTGAAGCAGAATATGTGGTTGTTTCATCTTGCTGCAAACAACTTCTTTGGATGATGCAAACGTTGCAAGACATTCAAATCACTTGTACTCCACCCATGTCCATTCTATGTGATAATACAAGTGCAATTAATATTTTAAAGAATCTTGTCATGCATTCCAAGACCAAGCACATACCTATCAAATATGATTTTCTCCGGGAACAAGTGCTTGAACAAAAGGTCAAATTGGAGTATGTTCCCTCTAAAGAACAGGTTTCTAATATATTCACCAAACCACTGCCTAGAGAGACATTTGAATACCTCAGACAGAAGCTAGGAGTAGTTGATTCATATTCTTGCCATTAATTCTTTTCTATTTCAGAGAAAAGTGGGTGTACGCAGGTGTATTTGCATATATATGCCGGTTGCAGTGGATACAGTCACATATATGTTGATTTGAAGAATATCAGTGGGACAAATTCTAATATGGGTCTGATAGTGATCATCTGGCACAGGTTCAGTGGGAGCATATACTTCTAGTAATACATTTTCGGCATTATCTTAGAATATTTTGTTACAAATTTCACAACTGTTTTTGGTTCAGATGGAACAGGTGCAGAGGGAGATCATGGTTGCTGGTCTGGATGTGATTGACAAATGTTGATGATGATAGTTGTTGATGACTATCAGAGTCTTGTTTTCAATATTTGTCTCTATGTCATGTATATATTTTATTATCAAGGTCATGTAATCACCTATTTCTTTCCCCACTATGCCTGGGATGGATGATGTAATGTTCTTATCTTGTATAACCTTTCGATGTATCCCCACTTGGTTGGGTGGATGAGTCAATCTTGGTATATCCCCACTTGGTTTGGATATGGATGTATGTATGAGTCGTTAGTGATACGAAGGTCATACTCACTTAGTTGAGTTGTAGAGTCATGTTATTCCTTTATATCTTTGCAGACTTTGCATGTGCTCATGGGGAGCATGGATGGATTGGTACATCTCGGCATCTACAAAGGGGGAGCTCAATCAGAGATTTCAGCATGTACTCATGGGGAGTATGGACATAATAATGTATATCAAGGGAGAAAATATCTTGGTCTACCCTTTGCCCTTGAAGTCAAGGGGGGAGAGCGACTTGGTGTGGTTGTTGCCGTCAAGTCCAAAGGGGGAGATTGTTGGCATTATGACATAGGTTTGGCGCTATGACACATGTGTTGTCCTTGATGGCAACTCAGTTAGATGATAGATCATAGTTCAGGCTGTCAAAATGAATGAAAAGAGATATACGTAGGTTCCGCTTGACCAAGCCACGTATACACGCGAGTTCGCAGTCTAGAAGGCGCGTATGTGTATACACGCACTTTCACACAAAGAAAACTGTGTACATATTGGAAAACTTGGTTTTGGTCCAGGGTATTTGGTCCCTCGTATTTTGACCTATGGTATTGATACAAGGTATCTTAACTGAAGTGTTGACCCCTGGTATTTGGTCCAAGGTATTGCTTCCAAGTGGTTTTGGACCATGGTATTGAGTAAGGCCTAAGACTATAAAAGGAGGATGAGATCATTAGGCAAAGGCACTCAAGTATTGAATATCTAATGAAGAGAAAGATCGATGATACTGGTGATTGGGTTATGGTGCATAGCTGGATTTGAATCAAGGAGGAACTTGAGTGCTAGAAGAAGGATAAGTTCTATTGATGGGTCAAGATCTTAAGGCTTGAAGAGAAGTATCTTTGTGTGATTTTGATCTTTTATATTTGGTGCTTGTCTTGATCTGTAAATCTGATGATCTGGATATAACTGATGTTTGAATAGTTGAAAAGGGTAAAAAATATTTTACAGATCTATGCACAGGTTCAGTATAGCAAAGGCGCATATACATGCTGGTTTGGCAAGTCAAAATAGTGTATATGCAGGTTTGCCTTCAAATAGTAGCATATGAATGTAGGTTCTACATATCGAAGTAGCATACGTCTCATAAAATATGTTTTAGCTACTTCTGTTTACTGATTGCAGTGTTCTGGGTTTTGGTTTGGGTTTTGGTATTGTTACTGTATTCTAGTTACAACATTTAGAGAAGTGATTGTTTGATTTAGATTTGGTTAGTGCAAGGGAAATTGATTGATGTAGATATATTTTGATGTTTGATTGATGCTATTGATGGATCCAGTCTGAAAATTTATGAAACGTGGTCCCTGGAAGAAAAGAGAAGGTTGTAGCCTTCTGTAGGTCAGCACCTACGTACTAGTACATTAGCTAGTACAAGAGCTAAGGGGGTTGTAGCTCCCTTCTAGGAGAAGCTGGAGAAAGAGAGAAGGTTGTAGCCTTCTGTAGGTAGAAGCTTGCGTATTGGTATAAGACTGCACTAGTATAGAAATATTGTAAAAAGAAGTTTCTTATTAAAAGAAGATAGAGATGAATTGCAGCAGGTGGTTTTCACCCACATTGGGTTTCCACCTTATATCTTGTGTTCTTGTGTGTGATTGTCTACTCTATTTTTACTGTACCTATTCCTACTTATATGGTTCTGATACACAGATTAAAGATCAACTGACTAAATAATAAGTTTACAAAGTGTACGTTGGTTGCTATAAACATAGTTGCGTACATATGCAAGTTGCATTAACTGAAGTAGCGTATATAAATCGTTTTATGGAAATGAAATATTGTTAAGTTGCTAATACTGATTCAACCCCCTCTCAGTATTATTTCCAATAGGAAGAATATAGAAGAGGAGTGAAACAAGAGAATATTTTTGCTACAACTATAAAGGAGATCCATTACCAAGTGAAGGAGAAACTGTATGAAAACAATTTGAAGTATAAATGCAAAGAATACCTTAGTAGGAGAGAACATAATTTTAAGGCTGGAGATCTGGTTCTTGCACATTTGAGGAAGGAGATATTCCCCAAGGGTGGGTATAACAAACCAAAGTAAAAAAAAGATAGGACACTACAAAATTCTCAAGAAATTTTCTACTAATGCTTAAGAACTTCAACTTCCACCTAGAGTTGGAATTTCACCCATTTTTAATGTAGAATACCCATACAAGTATGAGCCTACGATAGAACAACCAACCAGTGACCAGAGACAACAACCAGTTCCATGGGAAAAGCAACTTCTACGAGTTGAATCTTTGTATATGGAGAAGATCTTGGACAAGAGATTGATCAAGAAGGCCAGGGACAAAGGGTACTTTGATTACTTGGATAAGTGGAAGAACCTGCTAGTGACATATGCAACTTGGATTATTGCCACACTCATATGGAAAAGTGCTAGATCCATTGAAGAACTCATGGATAGGAGCCCATGAAATCTTTGTTCCTTGGGAGTATGATGCAAAGGAGTTTGTAATGCTCTTTGAGTGAGAGGTCAAAATAATTTACTAGGGGAGTCGATTCCTCAAAGTGTCATTTGTTATATTAAGAGTTATTCAAAATTTCCGTGTATTTCATTAAAATTAAACAATTTGTTGTGTTTTGTTTAATTTTCCCCAAATTGGTCCTCAGATCCTGTCGTCAAGGATCTAAACCGAATTGATGTAATTTTAAATATTTATTTGATTAATGAGAAATTCATCGAGTGTGTGTGAGTGAAATTTATCCAGTGGGAGTTTCGAATACCATAACCACTCCTTTTGAAATTCTATTTTTGTAGAATTTTTTAAAACACTTTTGTTTTAATTATTAAAGCCTGAGATCTTTTAAATATCCAATATCAACTTAGAATTGATTGCTAGAGGGAAAAGAAGGGAGAGGAGTTTCGTTAGAAGTGTTGTAGAGCCGAGAGGAGAGTCCTAAAGAGAAGAGAGTGTCGAGAGGAGTCGAAGAGTCGAACCCAAAAATAACATAGAATTGGCCGAGGCTTAGTCAATGTTCGCTTAGATAAGTCTCTCAATTGTAAGAGCCCGCGACCATTTGTTGATAAAAACCTATAATAGATTTATCCCAAGAACGGGAAAGCCTGGATCCTGTAACTTTATTTTTAATAGCGGCGGGGACCAGGGACAAGAGACCATTAGTTGAAGGTGAAGAAAATTCCTTTTGGTTCCCTGATTTGTTAAGTTTTGGAGGAATTACTTAAAGGGCCAGAAAGACGAGAGTCCTATAAGTTAATTTAGCTAAGTGTTAGGGACTAGGGGAACAAGGGACCAATGACCATCAAGTGACAGTGAAAAAAATACTTTCTGTTGCCTGGATCCATTATGTGATGGGGCTATGGGGCCAATAAGAAAGTGAACACATTGAATGATGTTTTCCTTTGTTAAGGGTTACTTGGGCCAATAGAGAAGGTCAAAAACCCGTAACTATCTCTAATTGAATTTTAAAATGAGTAAGGGTCTCGGGGTCATGAGATTTGTATGAAATAGTAAAGCGGTCTGCAGAGCTATTTTTCACCTATTTCCTTTGTAATTTATCCATTATATTAAAGCTTCTTGTTGCAGATTTTAATAGGGATTTGATCCCATTGAGTTGAAGGAAATGTTGAATTAAAGGAACCAACTCCTAGAAATCATATCAAAAATATCGAGTAAAATGAAAGAGCTATTAGGATTTCTAGGAATGCAATGAGAGACCATTGTGTTGTTACCATTGAACAACATAAACAAAGGAAAAATAAATTTAACAGAAGAAATCACACTTGGAGCAGCTCAAACAAAGAAACCTATCATTGTATACAAACAACTATGTTTTGATGGTATATCGTAAATGTGCCATGTGTCTCCAAGTTGGTCAATATTTCAATAACATATATTTTATCTACACAGTGTTGGTTGTAGGAAATTTTTTGTATTACAAGTAATAATCTTTCGAGTTCAACACCCTCAGGATACACTATTTTTTAGTACTTTTAGTTACATGTATGATGATGTTTAAGCGATGAAAATAAAGAAAGCGAGAGTCTTGCTTGCAAACAATGCAATAAAGCATAGTTTTGTTCATAGTTCTAGTAGTTGTAATTGGAGTAATTCTTCTTGTTCCCACATTCTTGAATGGGTTCATATAAATGCTAACTGTTCTCAGGTATCGTTGAAAATGTTGTAAAATTTATATAGAAAATAAAAACTTAGTAACATGAAATCAAATGTCTTTCTTATTTTTTTCTCTGTCCATGCCTATTCAAAAAAGATTATATAGATTAATGTGCATATTGTTCTTGGCGATGAAAGTAGGTTTCTTAGATTGTTAACTTTTTTTCATGTGTTCAATGCACATATGAATCTTGATTGTGAAGTATGGAAAACTCTTTCTCGTTTTTTAACTATATATTTTTAGTAAGATCAACAAAAAAACATTTTGATGCAAATCTATTTGAATTGAAACACATGATAAAACAAGTTTATTTTGTACTTGAACCTATTACATATGTGACAATTGTAAAATAATACATGAAAAATTTATAATAGACAATGAATAATTTCCTTCCCCAACAATCGGATATATAGACCTATGTATATGTAATTTATTTTTTATTTCAATGACAATTAGATTTTTTGGTGGGGAACAAAACAAATAGATGGACAATAATTTCGTAACAATAAAAGTTTCAAATAAAATAAAGCTTACTATAGCCTTCTCCTGTTATCCATTGTCATCTTTTATTTATAGAAGATATTGTATTGTTGTCCACATTATCGAAATTGCAATAGCTGTGATTGTGTGTACTGGAAATGTATCATCATTACATGACATATTTTCAATCTTCATGTTTGGAAGAAATCAATAATTGCACAAAAAAGAGAAATGTTTTCTACACTGTTAAAACTATTTGGAAAAATAGTTTTCTCACAAACACCACTATCGTATTTATGCTTTGGAATAATTTCAAAATATTTACTAGAAACGTTGGTGTTTGCAGCAAGCTTTGAGTCATTTAATTAACAATGTTGGCACAAGAAATGCTATTATCATTTCCACTTTTTTATCTGTTAAATTTTCACATAATATTGGTCTTGAATTGTGTTCTTTGTCAAAAAATGTTTGATATATAACCAAGAAAATGCCATGAAAAATATTCCCAATTATATTGTTACTAATATCTTTGATCCACAATGGCATAGACTCGACCTCTTTTTTGTAGTCATGAGCTTTGAATTGAAATAATTTTTTGTTTTTTTAGAAAAAGAGAGAAAATAATATAAATATGATGGGGGAGAAAAAATAAAAAGAAAAAAAGAAGAAATATAATAAATATTCAACATGCACAAAATTACCAATTTGCATTTATTTCTTCGCTAGTTTTTGTTGGTTTTATTTTTTCTATTGCAATATCTATTTTTGTGCTACTGATCATTACTATATCTAATTGTTATCCATTTCTACTGTGACATAGCTCGAATTTGATAACTTTTCCTGTTCACAAATATTACACTAAAATCACTTCTTAAAAGGACATTATAATTGAAACTAAGAGTTTTTTAATGAAAACAAAACAAGATAAAGCAAGCACATTAGTAGTGTACAAAAAAATTAATAGATTTTAGTTTTTGCAAATCAAAATTTTTATGGAAATGTTCAACGTAATATTTTCCTTGTAATTGTTTCCTTGGATCTAAATCTCTAAGTGTCATATCATATATGCTTCTTGGATATTAAAAAATATTAGTTTTTAGTTATTGTACATTAAAGAATATGGCCCATAAGCAAAAAAAAAAAAAAAAAATAGGGTTTCTCTCTGTAATGCATATATAATGAAAGTACAATAAATAAAATAGAAACGTGCCTCTTAGAACAATTATCATTTTCCTTAATGATATATATTCTTATTGTATTCATTTATGTTGCTATGTAGGTACGAGTTAGATCAAACATACATAAATAAGAAGAATAAGATATTTTAAGTTCATAGCACAAGTACTTCTGAGATAAGAACTATATGATAATAACATATTTAGTATTATCACATTATATAGTATTTGAACTTCGTACATCATTGCTAGAGGACTATGCCATATATTTTATAAATGTTCTTAGTATTTGCATAGAGAACTAATAATGCACTCTTAAAATGTCAATAATGCTACACATTTTGCACTTTCCATATAAATGATAGTCCCTCATGGTGTGCAACTCCCAGGAAAATATCGTAGAACCCATACGATGATTCTATTTGTAACCATCTCCTCCAGAAACCAGTTTGACATGCATTCATAGTGTGTATGTCAAAAAGGTTGCATGATGAACACCTAGCAAATGTTTCTACAGATAGCACAACCAAAATTAGTGAGCAGCATTGTGACGTTAGCATATAAATATTAAACATACGTATTAGACACTTAACAGAGTTGGAATGGTAGATAGCAGAAATTGTAATAATAATAATAATAATAAATAATTAGAAATTAACGAATTTTGAATATGAATGCTTAAGTTTAATGCCTTCCTTTAAAAAATAAAGAAAATAATCAATGCCGCATGTTCCCAGATGCTTAATTTTTTAAAATGATTTGAAATAAATGTTATCGGGAATATGTGGTAGTTTACATAGACGTTAGTTTTTCTTTTTTCGTTAATAAAGAAAATCAGTTTAGAATAACATCTATAGGCCAATTGTGAATAGTGTCAATCCTTCAAATTTTTGAACATTAGAACAAGGAATTTACACTTAATTCAAAAATAACAATTAATTTCCATGCATGACATTTATCTGTATTTCTATATTTAATTTGTTTCCTTTACCATACATAAAAGTAAATAGTTACTAATTTTCCTTTCTAGCTAACATAATCATTTATTTGGCAAAACAACACATATATCTCATATTCTATCCAATCAAAGCTCTGCACAATGAAAAATAATAATAATAAAAGTAACATTAATATCCCCATTCACCCCTTGTTCTCCAAAAAATACCATCATAATTTCATCCCTCCTGAATAAAGTTTCCAATATAAAACCTCTACACAATGAAATGTATAGAAAATACCCTATTCAGAGCAACAAAAAAATGTCAGAGAATTCACGAAACCCCTCATTCTCCTACACATAACACATCTTTTATATTTTTTATCATTAACAAAAAACACATATTCTTTCAATATAACAAAATTTTGGCGTTATCGCTAATTTGTTGTCATTTATTGTAACCTAGTTGATAAATATGTCAACATTATGATAACAAGATGATTATGTAGGCTAGAACATATGCTATAGAAGTGATGAAAAAAGAAATGACATATCAAAGGGAGATGTATATCGAGTTTGGAAAAGTATATGTTGATCCTATGCAGAAAGGTTGCATACATACGCAGGTATTGTGAGGAAAATTTGCATACAGAATCCACACCATGGTAACTTGAATACCAAGGGTCTTTACCATTGTATTGGCCCATAGTAAAGAGTGTGACAATGGTTATTTAATCTTGTCAAAGAATACCAATGACATTGCTAAGGGATTGACCTAAGGTATTGGCTAATGTTAAAGCCATATAAGGATATGGATATCAAAGTGTTAGGTGTGCAGGTATTGTGTTATCTATGAATGATTTGATCTGAAATAGTTGTGCAACAAGGAGCAAGAAGAAGACTCAGATCTGAAATATATGAAATATGTTGACATCTATGCTTAATTGATTTATTTGTTAAAATGTCTAAAATTGATGAAACTATGATGCTATGAGATAAACAATTTATTCAAAAGTCTATAGCATTGACAATCAAGGTTGTAGAAAGTGAAATTTTGTTTACAGCAAATTTTTTTAGATCTATATGTAGGAATGTTTGGGTTTAGTGACATACATACATAGATCCACCTCTGAAGGGTTGCATATATATTCTGTGAAATAATTTTTTAGTATGTGCAAATCTTCGCACAGGTGTTGTTCATGGTAAGTGAATACATATGCTAATATTCCGTATGGAGGTCGTGTACATAAACCATGGTTTGATCTATTGATAGATGTTTATAAATTTGTAGATTGATGTTTACAGTTGATGTTATCTAGTTTACTTTTTATTGTATGTCGATGATGTATTTATCATGATTGAGGTGACTTGGTTGAATTGTTCAAGTTTAATGGCACAGAAGTGTGACTAAGTGTATGATTTGTAATTGGTTCAGAAATTTGTGATTGATTCTATGATCTGTAGCTAGTGAAATGGTCTATGAATGGTTCAATGATTAATGATTTAAGTGTTCAATATTCTAAGAATTGTACGCAAGTGTTATAGAGAGAAAATGAGTATACACACGAGTTTTATTCAATACGTTTAGAAACATCATTTTACATTTATTGTTTCTAGTTGGGTTTTTCATTCAATAACTTGATACATCAAAATTTCAGTTGATTTACAGTGTGATAGTGTCTCAGATTTAGTGCTTCAGTTTGTTTGGGTTTATGGTTGATATGGGTCTAGTTTGAAAATTTGATGAAAGGTGGCCTACAGGTTGGTTTGATGATTGTTTGATAGGTGGATCCAGTTTGAAACATTCTAAAAATTGGTCCAAAAGGAGCTCAGTGTAGAAACTTTCAGAAAAGGGGTAGGATCTCCCTTTCAGTAGGAGTCAGTAAACATGTTCAAGTGGTTGTAGCTCCCTTCTAGTAGGAGTAGGAGAATGATAGAATTTTGTAGTCTTTTGCAGGTTGGTTCCGGCATACTAGTTAGAGTTTGCACTAGTACAATATTGTAAAAACGTTTTCTTTTATAATAAGAGAAGAAGGCAAAGATGATTGCAGTAGTGGTTTTCTCCCATATTGGGTTTCCACCTAAAATCCTAGTGTTCATATGTGTTGATATGTTTCTTGTGTGTTGATGATCTATATGTTCTTTACTACTCCTTAATGAATGAATAATGGAGTAATGATGCACTTAATGATAAACTATTTGATTGAATGTATGTGGGTTTCATTAATCACAGCCATGTAGATACTCGTGTTTCCTTAATGATAGTAGCGTACATAAATCAAAATAAGAAATTGAAAAATATGAGTTGTGTAAAATACTAATTCAGCCCCCCCTAGTGTTTTTCCTAAAAATTGGTATCAGAGCTGGTCCCTCAAAAGAAGCTTTATTAAAGGGAGATCCATGAATATGAGAAATCAAGAGGGACTATCTTCTATTTGACCACACTTGTTTAATGGAGCTAAATTAGTTTTCTAGAAACTCAGAATGAGAGCATATTTGCAGTCACTTCAAGCTGATGTTTTTGCAATCATTGAAATATGCTATTAGTATCAATCCTCCATTCCCATAGATGATGCAAGGAAGAAACAATATGATACCAATGCAAAGGAATTCAATTCTCTATTAGGAAGCTTTAATCATAATTTGTCAATATTATGTAGTCGAGTACCACAAACGTTATATAGGACAAGATTATGCAAAGCTATGAAGGTGACACTAAGGTTAAGAGGGTTAAACTTAAAACGTTTAGAGTTCAATATGAGACTCTCAGAATGCATAATGATGAAATTAATGCAATATTTTCCTTAGGGTAGATGAGATCATTAACTAAATGAGAAATCTTCATGATGAAGTAAAATATTCAATTATTTTTTAGAAAATTCTTAGATCTCTAACCCCAAAGTTCGATTCCAAAGTCTCTATCATTGAAGAAATGCAGGATTTTAAGAATCTCACTATTGAACAGCTCCATGGGATCTTAACAACTTATGAAATCATAAAAGGGGGTCCATCAGATATCAGAGAAGAAACATTCAAAGCTACATACAAAGGAAAGGAAAAGGAAGAGCTTAAGGAAACATGTTACATTTCATATGGAGAAGAAGAGAATTTCGTGAAGAAACTCCAAGTAGGAACTGATAAGTTTAGAGGTAAGCTTCCTTTCAAATTCTTTGCTTATGGAAGGGTTGGTCACTACACTACTAAATTTCCTTATAAATAAAATCATGAAATAGGGAATAATTCTTCAAAAGGGAATGTTAAAGGAAGGTTTGATAATAAGAAATTTTTTTATACTCACGAAGATAGTGAATATTCTTCCAATAATGAGGATGTTGAATCTAATCAAGATTGTCAATTGCTTATGGCATTTGAAGAAAAATGTGTAGATGAATCTGATGATGTTTTTATGGATGCTATAGAAGAAAAGGATATTTGTAAGGAAAATAATCTTATTCAAGAAATAACTCAACTAGAAGTCCATCTAGAAGAAGCTAAATTAGCTTAAGAAGTTTTGAATAAATAAATTATAGAAAAGAAAAGGCATAATGAAAGTTTAGGACTTGAAATAGTGGGTCCAAGAAAGGAAGTTGAGAAAACAAGGGCTATAAATATTATATTTTCTAAAGGACCTGAGACTCTAGACAAAATCATGAGAGTTCAACGCTCTCCTCTAATTATTACATGTCTTGGATACAATTCAAATGGTGAATCTTCAAAAACTATAAAATTTTCTTAAACAAGTACAAGAAGTAGTCATCAGAATTATAGCTCTCAACAAAAGAATGAAGGATCAAATACCTTTCAAGAAAAAACCCTTACCATAATCAAAGGGGAAGCTACTCAAGAAGGTATTATATTCCTAGGTACTACTATTTTAATTGTTAATGCTTCACTTGTCATAATTTTGGTCACAAAGTTGTTCAGTGTGTTGCTTATAAAACAGTGATGCCTAGAGAAGAAAGAAAACAAAAGAATAAAATCGGGGCAAAGACATTTTCTTACAATGTTTTCTCACCTCTTCAAGATGAGATTGAATGTTCTCTATGCAATAATTTTGGTCATAAAGAAAATGAATGCAGAAGAAGAATGGGACAATCATACCAGCATGAGCATAAGACAATAACACCCGAGGTATGGAAAAAGGAAACTATAGACTATGAAAATTGTGCTCTAGATTTATATGTATGAGATAAAGAAAATTTGTGCTACATTAACAAAGATGTTTGAAGAATATGATAGGTGACAAAGATAAGTTTATGTCTTTTAATGAAATAAAGAAAGAAAATAATGTAACTTTTGGTAATAACTCACCCATTGCTATCAAAGGGAAAGGAATCATGTTGTTAAAGAAAAAGGACAAGGATGGTAATGTTTTATTTGTTCAAGGATTAAGACATAACTTGTTGAGTGTTAGTAAAATGTGTAACCAAGGGCATGAAATTGTTTTCATATTAAAGAACTATTTCATAATAAATATGGATATAGGGAATATTACAATAAAGGGAAGAAGAACTTCAGGCAATGTCTATGTCCTTGAAAGCACCCAATAACATTGTTACTTAAGAAAATCTCAAGAAACTTGGCTTTGGCACAAGATGTTGGGAGACATTAGCTTTTCTCAATTATACAAATCAAGTAGAATGGGAGAAGTTCATGACTTGCCCCACATCTCTCCACCTAAAAATAACATCTACAAATCATGTTAATTTTGTAGGGAAAATAAAGTTCAGTTTAATGCTAAAGCAGGTACTTCAAGTAAGTCACTTGAACATATTCTTATTGATTTATGTGTTCCTATGATAAATAATTCTCCACGTGGTGAAGAACACTTCATATTGTTCATTGATGATTTTACAAGAACATGTGGGACTGACCTACTAAAATATAAAGATGAAGCATTTGATAAATTTAAAGTATTCAAGGCTTTGGTAGAAAATGAGTTAGATTTGAAAATTAAATTTCTTAGATTTGACAGAAGAGGAGATTTTATATTAGATGATTTTTTCAAATTTCATGAATGACACGACATCAAAAGATATTTTTCTATAGCTAAGACTCCTTAAAAAAAGGAGTAGTAGAAAGTATGATCAGAAGAATCCAACAAATGGCATGTTCCATGACTGATGAGTCAGAAAATCCACATACCTTCTGGGGGGAAGCAACACATACAACCATGAATATTCCTAACAAAGCTCATCTTTGAGTAAATAGTGATAAAAATCCATATGAACTATGGTATGGTAAGCTTGCAACTATCGAAAAATTAGAATTTTGGAAGAAAATGCTACATAACGAACAATGATGATAAGCTTCGAAAATGTGAATCCAGAGATGATGAAGGAAGTGTTCTTGGTTACTCTTCTAGAAGCAAGGGATATAAATGCTATAACAAAAGGCTTCAAAAACTTGTTGAATGCATAGATGTTGTAATTGATGAAGCATCCACAAGTACAAAAAAAAGAACCAGTAGATGACGAACCTCTCCCTAATACAAGCCAAAAGGTTGTATGAGAAGGAAATAGAGATGTGTTAGAAGAAGGAAATAAATATACATATACATCAGAAAAGATCCTTCAAGGTATGTTCACAAAAATCATCCTAAATATCCAATTATAGGTGAAAAGGACATAGGAATACAAACTAGAAGAACTCTCATTGGAACTTCTAATTACCTAGCCTTACTATCCACAATTGAGCCTAAAAATGTGAATCAAGCAAGTAATGATGAATGTTGGGTTAAGGAAATGAATTAAGAACTTGATCAAAGAGAAAAGAACCATACATGAAAATTAATACAAAAGCCTCATGATAAAAGTATTATTGTGAAAAAATGGGTGTTCAAAAACAAACTAAATGAAAATGGAGAAGTAATTTGAAACAAAGTAAGACTTGTATGCAAAGGCTATGCTCAATAGGAAGGGATTGACTTTGAGGAAACATTTGCACTTGTAACTAGACTTGAAGCCATAAGAATGTGTCTTGCATTTTCAAGTTTTCATAGCTTTAAAGTATACGAAATGGACATCAAAATTTCATTCTTAAATTGGTATGTAAACGAAGAAGTCTATATAGAACAATTTGAAGGGTTCATTCTTGACAATCATAAAAATCTTGTGTGAAAAATTAGAAGGCATTGTATGGATTGAAACAAGATCCTCATGTATGGTATTATCCTCTTGATAGGTACCTCCAGCAACAAGGGTTCAAAAAAAGGGTCTGTAGATAAAAACATATATATTGAAATAGATAAATATAAACTTTTAATAGTTGTTGTTTATGCAGATGGCATTATATTTGGAAGCAATGTAGAATGTATGATTCAAGGATTTGCTTTAGTTATGCAACAAGAAATTGAAATGTCTCTACTTGGTGAGCTAACATACGTTCTTGGTCTTCATGTTCAACAAACTGAAAATGGTATCTTTCTTTCTCAAACAAAGTACCGCAAATATATTTTGAATAAATATGGAATGAAAGACTGCGAGCTCGTATGCACAATAGTGGTAACATGATGCAATATTAGCCAAAATGATGATTTTCCTTCAACCAATCAACCATAATATAGATATATGATTGGCATCTTGATCTACCTTATAGGTAGAAGACCAAACATTATGCATGCAGTTGGAATTGTTGGATGATTTCAAGCCAATCCTAACGAAACTCATCTCCTAACAGTTAAGAGAATATTCAACTATCTACAAGGAACTCAAGATTATTGTTTATGGCATTCCAAAAATTCAAACTTTTCACTTCATGCTGACACAGACGTAGATTGGCCAGGTAATATTGACGATTGCAAGAGCAGTAGTGGAGGAGCATTTTATTTGAGACCCCACTTGGTATCATGGTTCAATAAGAGGCAAATCTCCATCTCTTTATCTACTGTTCAGGTAGAATATGTTGCTGTTGAATCTTGATGTACTAAATTGTTGATGCGATAATTCTAAATACTGAGGCAAGAAATGGACAGACTTTGAATTACAATGGTGAATTTGGCTACTTATGTTAACAATATTTTGGAAAAGGTGGAAGGAATCAAGGTAACGATGGAGGCGACAGTTGTTGGGGTTGTTGAGGAAGTCTTTGGTATCTAGAACGCTCCTTCTCCTAATGCAACAAATCCAAGCAAGCATGAGGAGCTGGTGAATATAGAGATTCAAGTGTAGACAAAGGAAGAAAATGGAAATGTGATGGTAGATGGCGAATTTCCAGGAATGTAGATATATTTCAAATTTTCCTTTGATTAATGTTATGTGAAATAGTTTTCTATAATGGC
Source organism: Pinus tabuliformis (assembly GCA_031772625.1). Classification (NCBI taxonomy): domain Eukaryota; kingdom Viridiplantae; phylum Streptophyta; class Pinopsida; order Pinales; family Pinaceae; genus Pinus; species Pinus tabuliformis. The sequence goes on along the minus strand of CM062814.1, from coordinate 561,807,992 downwards.
ATGTATTGGAGATTATACAAGAAAAACTCGGTTAGAAGCATAACAGGATATAGGCAAGCGAATCAATATATTTCATTTCGAATAGTTTTGGATCTCGGCCTCTCTGTCCTCTAGTGGTGCATTGATCCTAGGAATATTTATGAAAACATCATTCAGATTTGTTTCTTTGTGGACTATTTGAATATTATGATTAGATCTCGGATTATGCGAACAATCCCTTAATAAGTTTGGTTCTCCACAACCCCAACACTTCAGTTGTTCTCTTTCCTTGACCCCACTATTATATTTTTTGTTGATTTCCATGGGTTTTAAACCAATGTGAGATTGTGGCAAATGATATAGATTTCCCTTGCTAAATTTCTTCCTTTGATGATCCTTTCCAAAATTCTTAAGATAAGGTGGTTTCTGTCTTTTTGTACTCATTAAATACTTGGTCCTGTCCTTACTTTTCCATGGTTTTAAACATTCGCTTCTATTCTTGAACTGATGGTAGCACAATATGGTTTTCCTTAGTACCTCATCCATTGACTTAGGATTGTCAAACTCAATCCTTTTTGTAAGAGACTGGTAAACAGTTCAAAAATCATTGTACCTTGGCTTTATATTCTTTAATATAGGGAACATACCATAATAAGTTTGTAAATATTACTACAAATTCATCCATAGTTAATTGTCCCAACCTTAACTCATGGAACTTCTTGGCACGATCATCATAGTATTGCTCACTCAGGTATCAATACTTACACTATTTTTGAAATTCCTCCCAAGAAACCGTCTTTTATTCCAACAGGTGTACACTTTTGGCCACTTCCCACCAGAGAGTACCTTTTCCCTGCAGTTGGTAAATAGTTAGTTTAGCCTTCATGTTACTCTCATTCTCATATAACTAAACATATTTTATCATTTTAAGGAAACATTCTTCCTCATCGTCTTCCTTTTCCCCATCAAAAGTCGGGGGTTTGACTTTCCTAAATTCTTCGTGTAACTCCATTTTCATATTTTATTTCTGTGACTTTAGTAACATCCTATCTGATTCACCTCCCCTTTCAAGCTTCTCTAATTTTGCTTCCACATTTTTCCTCTTGAAATCTTCTTGTTCTATGCTTCTATGGCTAGACTTTTTAGTCAACTCTCTTATCATGCTCTCATGTTCCTCAATATCCTTTAGGAGGTATTCATTTTTCTTTATGAGATAATTCAACAGTTGTTGTAGGTTTATGATAACCTCCATAAACTCAGATGTTGATGGAGTGCTTCCATTCCCCAACTCAACGTATAACTCTTCTCCATTGTAATGTTTGGTGTGTAGTGTAGTATTCTAACTAGTCTGTTATGGTCTTTTTCAGTTAGGTACATTATGAAGAATACACTTTGTTATCAGTATTCATAATTACACTTCTTCCCATATTGCAGTCCAAATATGATTCTCCCTTCCAAGCCTAGTGTTTAAACTGAGGCTCAGATAGCATTCTGTCACAAACCTTGAAAAATAAAAATAAAATTGTTTCAAAGGTTGTATGACAAGCATACTTGACCATGACTGGTGTCAAGATCCTTGCTTAAAATAAAATAACTAGCATGGAGTAATATTATGCTAAGAATAACTCCTTTTGTTTCGTTTAATTACAAATGTCGAGAGGGTACTACCTTTTCATTTAACCCCACTTATGTTAGCTCCTATACACATTTTTGACATTAATCTTATTGTTAATACATGGGTTGGACACATTTCATGGTAAGGATTTGATTTGGTGACCTATAGTATGGTCGTTTTAACTATAAGCATATTGGGACCTCATACTAAATATTACGTTTGAACTTTATATTTCGTTTGATTAAATCTCCATACTTATGGTCATAGGTATTATAACTATGAGATTAATTAAATTGCAAGTGCTGGAATTTAGCTGCTTAATTGTATATGGAACTCTTTGGAAGGGGTTATCAACCCATCACCCTTTTCAACTATTTATTTAAATTTACAAGGGTTTTGAATTCCAATTCTATATACTCTTAAGTGATGTGCCCACTCGGATTGATCAACTTTATGGCATTCACATGGTGCTCAGTTGTCCTCCGGTACGAGGGTAAATGAACAGTGGTGATGCTACTTTTAGATATGACAGTGGAAAATTGACAGAAAAACCCTAACTCCTCTATTGGGTTCTTTGCTTTACCCTAATTCATTCTGGAAACCCTTTTGGATTTATTGCGTCATGATGTTAACACACAACCCTAATTCCATCTGGTTGTAACTGATCCTTTCCAAATGTTGGAATTGAGTATCAGGTAAGGGTATTTCTTTGGAGGTTTCAATTTTAAATTTTATTATTCCTATTTCATTTTACCCGCACTTGGTATATGTTAAGCCATGTCTTCCTTTGTTTATGTTTAGGAATCTAGAATGTGACTCCATCGAATGGGCACTACACTTGGGTCGGTTCCTCTCATTATCCTGTAAGGAAATTCGATGATAATCCTCAGATGGTAATACTGTATGAGATGTAAGAATACGATCGTCTTTGGTCATTTCCTTTTTTTTATTTGAGTTATAATTTCTTCTTTTATTGTTAAGAAATTAATCTTACAGTAGCTCCCCTGGTTCAGGTCACCAACGCTCAGACGAGCTTTCCATAGTGGATGAACAATTTCTTACTACATGTAACCATAGGGATTTTAGAATTGACTAGGTAACCCACCTCTACCAAAAATTATTCACATTTTTATTCCTTGTGCATAGTTCCTGAATTCACCATTTCATTCTCGTTTTAGTGGTAGGGTTAACCTCTATTTTTTTTTTCATTTTTTTTTCTAATTCGTAGCTTGGTGTTCATGTTCTCTAGTTTTGGTAGGAGACCACAACCCCTCCCTTTTGACCAGGTGAGGTTTGTTGGAAATAATACTGAGAGGGTGGTGAATCAGTATTATTATATCAATAATTTCATTTATCAAACAGATTTATATACACTACTTCAGTGAAGTGAACTAGCATGTACACCCAACTGCGATTAGAGAAACCAGCGTATATCCAGGGGAACTTATGATTTAGACAATTTATCATGTGTTGATCTTAAACCAGTACATCATTAACTTATTAGACAGTGTAGTAAAAGGAGAATAAAGCATCACACATAAGAAACACACATTAACACCAAGATTTAAAGTAGAAACCCAATGTGGGTGAAAACCACCTGCTGCTATCGTCTCTATCTTCTTTTAATAATATGAAAATATGTTTACGATCTTGTACTAGTGAAACTCATACCAGTATGTAGGCTTCTACTTGCAGAATGTTACAGCCTTCTCTCATTATCCAGCTTCTACTGGAAGGGAGCTACAACCCCCTAGCTCTTGTACTAGCCAATATGTTTACTAGTACGTAGGTGCCAGCCTACAGAAAAACTCCACTCTTCCACCAGGGACCACGTTTCATGAATTTTCAGACTGGATGCTCCTGGCACATATCAATACATATGAAGAGCTTGACTCATCAATAACCCATCAGAAATTTAGAAACTCAAACTTCATCAACTAACATGCAGTTAATCTGAAACAATCAGATCACTATCACTAGAACATTGTGTTAAACCCAGAAAACTGCATCATCATTCAAGACTAGCTATAACCTCAGAAACCATGCATCATACTGTATATGCTACTTGGCTAAACCGAAACTCCGTGTATACGCTACTTCCATTAATCAAACCTGTGTATACCTCCAAATCTACTGCAAACATAAACTTTTGAATCAAGTCTGCACCAACTAGCAATATACTGAACATCTACTATCAACCTACAAAACATTACACATGAAACAACATAGATCACTTCTTCTCACTTATATAATGAATCTATCAAATATCAAAATCCTTATTTATTCAGTTTTACATTCAAATCTAAGAAGACTTCATTGACAGACAACAGTAAAATAGAAGCACTAATCTGATAGATCAGTCATCCTTGAACATCAAGATTTTCTTTTGCATACACTACTTGGAAGAGCTGAACCAGCGTGTATACACACCTTCACCAAAGCGAACTAGTGTACAAATCTGAAAATACTTTTCATAACTTCGCTACACCTCCGGACTTCAGACATACTGAGATCATAACATTTGTAGTGTAAATCACGTGTTAGCATTCAAATCTAGACTATCCATGATCAAACCATATAATAATAATTCATTTTAGGTCTCATGATCCTGATCCATCATTAGATCTCATCCCCATGAACTGTTAAGGTTCATCTTTAGTTCAGATGAAGGAAAGAACCATAAACCCATAACATGCATATTTGATTTTGATCTCACTCTTCATAAGATATTCATTACTTGCATGCTTGGCCTAATGATCTTCTCCTCCTTATATAGTTTTAGGCCTTTCTCAATACCTTAGACCAAAACTGCTTAGGACCAATACCTTGAACCAAATACCTCGGACCATATACCTCAGACCAATACCTTGATTTTCCATCCCATACACACTTTTCCTTCTATGAAAGTACGTGTATATGTATACACATTTTTTTGACTAAGAGGACCTACGTATACTTCTTAAACTACTTTACATCAACCTTTTCCTTTACCTTCTTTATTTGATTAGTAGACCTTAGTTCCATCTTCTTGTTCTTCTGTACGAGTGCCCTGTTACCTCTTAAAAGACTTGTTACACTGTAATTTTCCATATTACTTCTGAAATGATTCCTTTGAATTGCCTTTCATTTTGTCACATATGTAAACACAACTGCCATGCATTCTCTTACATCTGATGTCTCTCATGTATATTCATCTAGTTACATAGATTCATCTCGTTACCATATAGAAATGAGTTGTTCTGCTACAAGTGAGTTGCCATCAAGTACAACACATACATCATCATGCCAACAATCTCCCCCTTTGGACTTGATGGAAACCATGTTGGTGTTGATTACTGGAAGCTATAGAAATTGTTAGAGATAACAACCAACACCAAAATACTCTCCCCTTTGACATCAAGGGCAAAGGGCAGACCAAGATATTCTCCCCCTTTGATATCAAGGGAAGAGGGGTGTCCTAAGTGAAGGCTTTCACATCTGAACAGCTAAATATATACATTAATCATGCTGCCCCTAGGCACATGCTGAATTTGCTAATGCTATGATGCACTAAACCATCCATGCTCCCCTGAGCACATGCAAAGTCTACAAAAATATTTTCCAAAAGAATAACATGACTCTATAATTCACCTATGTGAAATTGACCTTCCTATCACCAATGACTCATACATACATCAATCTCCCAACCAAGTGGGGATATACCAAATTTGACTCATCCACCCAACTAAGTGGGGATATACCAATTGTTTATACATGACAAAAATACAATAAATATTACATCATGCATCCCATGCAAAGTGGGATACAAATTACATCATTTTTCCAATAGGACTAATTCAAATGTATGAGAAGTCATATCACACCCTAGACTTTTACATGACTTAAGCAACAAATTCTATAAATATCTGAAGCCATAGATGGACTCAGCAACCATAATGCCAAGAATGTAGAATGTGAGTGAAGGCTAATGCTCCCCTTGAACCTGTGCTACCTGTGAATTGTTAACAAGTCATTAATCAAGGCATCTTTGTCAGTCTGATAAAAATTAATGAACAAAACATATCGTTAGATTGTATTCATCAACATCAGACAGAGCACCCATATCAGAGTCTGACCCACTATTTTTCCTGTCAGAAAAACATATACGCTTCTTCAGCCACAGGAACCTGCGTGTATACGTGACTATACTTCATGAACCTGCATATAATAACCTTCCTCTAAAAAACTGGGTTTAACAATAGGATGATATAACAATGACTCCCAACTTTTTTCTGAGATATTCAAATGTTTATCTGGGCAGTGTTTTAGTGAATATATCAGCAAGCTATTCTTTGGAGGGGACATACTCCAATTTGACCTTTTGTTCAAGCACTTGCTCTCATAGAAATTGGTACTTAATGGGTATGTGCTTGATCTTTGAGTGCATGGCGGGATTATTTGATATACTGATGGCACTTGTATTATCACATAGAATGGAGATGGGTGGAGTACATGTAATTTGAATTTCTTGCAAACTTTGCATCATCCAAGGTAGTTGTGTGCAACAAGATGTAACAACCACATATTCTTCTTCAGCTGTAGATAAAGCAATTGAACTTTGTTTCTTGCTAAAACAAGACACTAACCTGGAACCCATATAGAATGCACCACCACTAGTTATTTTTCTATCATCAACACTTCTTGCCCAATCTGAATCTGTATATGCATGAAGAGTAAGATCTACATGTCTAGGATACCATAGTCCAAAGTCCTGAGTTCCTTGAAGATATTTGAAAATTCTTTTGGCTACCTACATGCATGCATGATGTCAGGTCGGGTACCTGTTAGATAAAGTAGATTGCCAATCATGGATCTATAAGTTGGTTGATGTATTGCTGCTGATTCATCATTTGAGCTCAGACTGCATCCTGTTACCGTTGGAGTACATATAGGTTTAGAATCCTCCATTCCGTAATTTTTCAAGATCTCCTTGAGATATTTGGTTTGTGAAAGAAAAATACCATCTTATGTTTACTGAAAATGTAGACCACAAAAATAGGTAAGTTCACCAAGCAAGGAAATTTCAAATTCTTGCTGCATTACTGAAGCAAATTCTGATTCATGGATTCTTTATTGCTACCAAAATAATATCATCAACATATAACAATAATAATTTGCAATGTATCATTTCCCAAAATCTTTGTTATATAAATTGCTATCTGTAGAACCTTTTGTAAAATCTTTTGGTGTAGATATTTGTCAAG